>JAZKLR010000135.1:1200000-2400000 GCA_037103525.1 Ganaspis brasiliensis | reverse complement strand
CCCACTCGATATTAAAAAAGTCATTAGTTATTTTAAAGACATTTTTTACCATCTTTAAAGTACCCTATAACAGGAAAGGAACATTTCTTATTTTCTCTGGGTAATATTAAAAAAACCCATAAAAATCGAAGTTTTTGCCAATAAAATAACAAATGTTACTTTCCTGTTCTGAGGCACTCAAAAGATAGTAAAAAATGGCTCTAAAATAACTAATGACTTTTTTAATTTCGAGTGCGGAAGGCTTTCGTTACTGTCAAAAACTACGATTTTTATGAGTTTTTTGAAAATTACCCAGAGAAAATAACAAATGTTCCTTTCTTGTTATAGGGTACTTTAAAGATGGTAAAAAATGGCTCTAAAATCACTAATGACTTTTTAAATATCGAGTGCGGAAGGCTTTCGTTATTGGTGAAAACTACGATTTTTATGGGTTTTTTGAAATTTACCCAGAGAAAATAACAAATGTTACTTTCCTGTTTGGGGGCACTCAATAAATGGTAAAAAATGGCCCAAAACTCAATCATGATATTTGAAATATCGAGTGCGGAAGGCTTTCGTTATTGGGAAAATATTTTGTTTCTTGATTTTTTATGATTTTATGGCTTTTATAGCCTTTTATTTTATATTAATTATATAATTAGGGGTCAGGAACATTTTTTTTACTTCTATTGAGTCAAAATTTATAATAATATAAGAAAAAAAATTCGTAAATTTTTAACGTTAAGGACTTCATGGCAATATAAATAAATTTAAATAATTATTTTGTCTATTTTTTCTGAAATAAATACTTAAAATTACTACCTCATTATATTCTTAAAGGTTGTTTTCTAAATATTTGATGGTTTATATTTTTCAAAACTATAATCAAATACTTTTTTTTTGGCTCCAAACTTCACTATAGGCATTTTGTCTGACTCTCCCCTAGAAGAAAAGCGAACTGGTTTCTTTCATCAAATGTGCATCAAAAACTTCATAAGGCGCTATCGCCTTCAACAGCAATTTTATACGAAATGTTTATCTTGGGGCCCACTCCCCAATACAAAAACTAAAGAGAGAAGAAATAAGTGTTAAAAAGAAAATAAAAATAATCATTTGCAGGAAATTAGTGAAAAAAAGAAATACCTACAAATTTTATAATGTGCGGGAAATTGACAATTGTTTCTTACCTTAATAAACAACCACTTGTTGATTTTTTCTTTATTATTATAGGTTAAAGATGTTTTCAGTTGTAAATTAATAATAACTAAGTGTAGATAAAATTGTTTATCTGTCTATGAATAAAATTTAGAAGTTTCGAATATAAACTTTACTTGGGTCAAGTTTGAATAGAGGGCTTAAAAAAATTCCAGCCTTTTTTTATTGAAAAGTTAAAGGTTTCTGAGATACGCTCGTATATTAATTAAAATCATAATTTATTTTGAATTTAATTCATACAACTTTGATATATAAACTAACACAAATATATGCCCTTTTCTATCTCATTCTCACGATTTAAGAATTCGACATTTCTAGTCCATGTTATATTATTCACTGTTATTTGGTACAGCTACTAACATCAAAGGATTTTAGGTTCTAATTATTAAATATTTAATTTTAATCAATAAAAAAAAAATAAAAGATTCAATTAATTCATTAAAATAAAGTATTTTATAATTAAAGACTGAAAACTTTTGACATTAGTAGGAGTACGAAATAACATTACTTTAGGTTAAACAATATAACATGAACTACAAAAAAATGTTTTTGTTGAAACGATAAGGTCCCAGTTCGGGCCACCGAAGTCAGCAGGCCCCCCCGCACCGCGGAGCCTGGTTTGTCAGTTTTTTACACTTTGTTCTTAAAATATGCAATAAAAAGTTAGCGCATCACGTATACATCATCACAACTTAATTGTTAATAAGTATTACATAGCCACACAAAAAAATAAAGTTCCCTGACCTGGGTAACAGACACACATTTTTCTATGTACTTTGATGCGCTGAATCCGATTCCGTCATCAGAATTGGTCCATCAGATCAAGTTTTGACCCTAACCTCAAAATTAATAAAATGACACTTTTTGAACATTAGAATTTGAACTCGACTTAACTTTAATACATGCCTAGGACCAATAGAAAGCTTGAATTATTACCTTTAAAATGCCTTTTTAGAAGTTGTTCTACGATGATTTTTAACGAAGTTATGATGTTTTACTTAAAATAATTTTTTCCCATTACACAATAACACATCAATAATTGATGTGTTTTTAACATATAGAAAAAAGTCATATTTTAAGTAAAACATCATAACTCCGTTAAAAATCATCGTAGAACAACTTCTAAAAAGGCATTTTAAAGGTAATAATTCAAGCTTTCTATTAGTCCTAGGCATGTATTAAAGTTAAGTCGAGTTCAAATTCTAATGTTCAAAAAGTGTCATTTTATTAATTTTGAGGTTAGGGTCAAAACTTGATCTGATGGACCAATTCTGATGACGGATTCGGATTCAGCGCATCAAAATACATAGAAAAATGTGTGTCTCTTACCCAGGTCAGGGAACTTTATTTTTTTGTGTGGCTGTGTTATTAATACCTTATGAAACACTTTTAAACTTCCGGAGATCTAAACAGCATTTTGAGAACTTTGAATTTTTTCAGCTTGACTTTCACGTCTTTACGATTTTTGTCTGATTTCTGGTAAAGAATTAAGTAAATTCATTTAGTACTCTCTGTAGTCTAGATATCAGAAAATATCTATACCATGTAGGGGAGAGTGGGGCAAAACCGCTAAGCGGGGCAAAGACGTTTTTTAGCAAACTTAAGCAACTGAATATGAAGATTTTATTCATTAAAAACCTCGCGTGCACAAAATAACCCCACGGCGCACAAAATAGCCTCACTTAACGGTATATGATTTATTTTTTCTTTTAAGAGCCAAAAACGTCAATGCAGGTGAGAAAAAATTTGTGGCGCTAGCTAGCATCACTGCGCCACTAGATTACATATAAAATTATCATGTATGTAGTACTGCTAGATAGCGCCACGAAATTTTTCTATACCAAGGTTTAACCAATTGACTCTCGACTGATCCAATATGGCCACCAAAAAAATTTGAAGAATTAAACATCTCAAACTTGTTACTAGGGGATTTTTGGGGTCGCTGAGCACGAATCTGATATAACAGTTTAAAAATTTAAAATTGCGCCCTACTGTAAAAACGTGCGTGAGATCTGTCGTAAGAAGGTAGGTATGTACTTATTTGTGTACGCATATAAAATTTCAGGTGACAGAGCCGAGATCTCGTATAAGATCTTATGTGAGAACGTAGGTACGAACGCATGTAAGTTCTTATATTAAGTTCCGTCAATCGCCGCGTATAACGTTACTCAATATAAGATTGAAACAGCGTCAGCATTCTTATATGAGTTCGTATATAAGTTCATTTATGTAAGAACGTATGTAAGAACGTATGTGAGTTAGTATGTAAAAAAGTGTGCAATATCGTGTCGATTACACTGGTCGACACCGAAAATGATTCAAGAATCAGACCATGATATTCTTATAGATATTTCATCGCTGAACATGAATCTGACCTCGAAAAGTGCCCATCACGCAGAGATTTTAAGAAAAATGGACTCAAAGTCTCAAAAAACCCTGTTTTAGCCATACTTCGATCACATCTAGAAAGTGATTTTGACGTGCTGGAAGTCTTTACATAGGCTTAAATTAAAGCTTAAACTTTCATTTAACAGAACGAAATTAAAAAAACGCTGAATCAAATCCATAAAGCTGAACTATCACTTTATACATAATTACAATTTACTTATTTAATTTTCTAACAATTTGTGTATAAATTATCTTTTTCTAAAAAATAACTTATCGTCCAGCGCCGACCAGTTTAATATTTCTGTGTAATCTTCATTTGTTTTTCATTTATTTTAAAAAAAAACAGTTAATCTAACCAAATTTAACGTTATTTAATTTTCAGATTTTCACGATATGAGTAAGTTTTTTTTCTTTTATTGCAAATATGAAAATATTTATATTATTATTATAGAGTACCTAATACAATTTTGTGTACTCAATATTAAGGTTTTAATTGGTTTTTAATTGTGGTTGGAGGTACCCCACACTATATTGAGTAACGTTATACGCGGCGCATGCAGGAACTTAATATAAGAACTTACATGCGTTCGTACCTACGATCTTACATAAGATATTATACGAGATCTCGGCTGTGTCAGTCACACTGAGAAAATAAATTGACTAAATATAACCAATTTTCGATTAAATGTAGCCGAGAGAGGTTGTTGTTATAGCACCTGCAAAGCACTTTGTTTATTATTAGCCGAATTAATGCTACTGTTAACCCTGAAGTTCTGTTGTGACCGCCGGTATCTTGTTTGTATTGTTCCGAGTCCCTTAACCCGTAAATTGGCTAGAGGCTTATTTTCTCAGTGCACCTGAGATCTTATATGCGTACACATATAAGTACATACCTACCTTCTTATGATAGATCTCACGCACGTTTTTACAGTAAGGTGGATCCAATTTTGAAGTCAAACATTTTTAAAAACTTAAAATGCAAACGAAAATTTAAGAAACTTGAAATTAAGGGGTTTTTGGGATCGCTGAAAACAAATACTGATTCCAGAGTTAAAAAATTCAAAATAGCGTATCCAATATGGCCACCAAAAAACAACTTAGCACGGTTAATTTCCCGTTAACTTCCTGCATAAAATAGAGCTATCTCTTTTTCTTCTTCTTTTTGTTGTATAGTGGCATATTAAAATCATAATAGATACAATTCACTTAAAGAGAGTTATCTCGGTAGATTAATATTACGTGTTTCGTGGGATATTTTTCACAAAGAACCAGAAAAGTAGTCCAACAATAAAAAAGAAAGTTGTTCTTTCAAATTGGGACGACTGGTCACGCCTGCCTAACTGGGAAACAATATATTTCTTTTCTCTTCTAAAATCAAATAACACACCTTTTCTTTATAATATCTAATGTAATCAAATTTTTTCCTCAAACGAAAAACTGGTTCATTGTACATCTTTTCTTCCCAATCCAAAATTAAATTTATCACGTTTAACGAGTTCACGTTATTTAGAGGTAAATAATATTCACTCTTTTGGTCATCCTGTAACAGAAAAATGTAAAGTATTTTCTTATTTTTAACATGTAATTAACCCTATCCAGCAAAAAGTGGTTGATTAAAATGAATTAAAATGGTTACGAAAAAATTAGAAAATAACCTGGCTTTGAATACAAAGCGATTATAATGTTCATCAAATTTTTAAACATTTTAATCCGCTTTAATCCCGTTTACTTAAAATGAATTAAACAGTTACTAATTTTTACGTTCTAGGCGGAATTCAATTGGTAACATATTTTTTAGGAAAAGAACAGGATTAAATTGATTTGAATTGTAACTATCTATTGAAATTAAAATGTGTACGATTTTCATTAGGGATTAAAAAATATACATTTGTCCAGATGAATCTCTTCAGAAGGATTAACAAGTGAAAGTTAAAATCAACATTAGATTGAATTCAAATTGATCAAAATTCCACGACATTCGGGACCATTTTAATTAATTTTAATTAGTCTCTTCTTGCCAGTTAGCACAAGCAGCACGTATTATTACATAAATATCATGGTAATATTACTTTTAATATTACTAAGGGGTGAAATTTATTTCAAAGAAGTACCTCTTAAATTTATCTCAGTACAGAACATATATGATGAATTTAAAAATTCACCTACAACATTACCTCAATTGTTGTTAGTTCCACTTGAAAAAGCTTAATCTTTTTCTTTAATCCAATTATTATTTCCATATTTTGTTGTTTTCGTGAATCACATTCTTCAAACCAGGATTTTCGTTGTCCTTCTGAAAATGGTATAATTACTTATTATAATCTATCAGATGCCACTCTTACGTTGGGGTAAAAGAAGGTGGAGCTTTATTCTTTTAAGGGAATAATGTGATTGGTCTTTCTTATGTGTTTTCTATTTCTATTCTTATTTTAAAATATCCACCAATAAGAACGAAAGTTAATTTGAAAAATTTCTTATTGTTGACAAAACTTGGCTAAATGTTTAATTCTATGGCTTTTTTACATTTAAAAAAACCATACATTACATACGAATTTTTTTTAAGTCCTTTTTAAGTCCTCCTTATGTTTCTTATTGTTGACAAAACTTGGCTAAATGTTTAATTCTATTACTTTTTTACATTAAAAAAAACCATACATTACATACTAATTTTTTTTTAAGTCCTCAGTGCGTTTTGGTTTAACCCATACGTTCTTAAATTTTTGTATTTAATATACCTTATTGAAACTTGGCACCTACATACTTGGAAGTTTTAGAATTTTAGTGTTCTAATTACATTTTCTCTCATGCCAATCTGTAAACAGAAAGTCTTATTTTAAGACATGACACCCGTCTTATTCTAAGACGCAACATTTTGAAGACAGCCTTTACTGAATTTATAGATTTTTGTTTTGCTTTAAACGATGCAAAAAAATATTAAAAACTTTAAATTTGCATAAAAACGTTAAAAAAGCATCAATTTAAAAATGTTAATTTATAATTATTGCAAATTCAGCATAATTAAGATAATATTTTTCACATAAACATTTATATAGCGGCTTGATGAATTTAAGACAAGTCTTTATTTATACTGAGAGAAACGGATAGTAACATTTTGATCTTAAGAAGGTTGTGTTATACGATACTATAATTATGCTACTGGCTACCATCAAAGTACTACAAAAATATTGTTATTCTAGCCGGTACCATCAAGATGTTACTCCGTATAATCTTGGTGTTAACTGTTACTATTTCGATAACTGTCCGTATTTGTAACATTAAGGTTAGCATGAACATCATTATGTTATTCATTACTATAATTTTCTCTCTGTGTAAGATTCTATTTTTACTGTGAACATTCCAGAACAGGAAGCATAACCCCTTAATTTTTTTTAATTCCTTATTGCGTAGAGGTTCAACCCATACGTGCCTGCATTTTTCTATGTAATATAAGTTATTGCAACTTAGTACTTAAGGTTTTTCTGGTTGGAAATTACGAATATGAAGTTAAGGTCAAAAAATTCAAAATGACGGACCCAAAGGGTCGGACATTGAAAATAACAAAATGATCAATTTCATTGAAAGTGGATTACAGGGTGTTTTCCAGCTCGCTGATTTAAAATCTCACGTAATTTTTAAAAAATGTCCATTTCATAGACACTTTGCTTCCATATAAGCAAAATAATTTAATTCCTCATTGAGGAATCAATAAATTCTTAATATCAAAGTTAATTGGAGAAATTGTTAAGAAAAAGAATATTTAATGCAAAAAAAAATTAAATAAAATTAATTCTCTTGTGATTTTGTGATCAATTATAAAATTTACATAAATCAATCTATTTGTTTTCAGATAAGGAATATGTCCCTATGAATCGATTTCGAGTATTTTTAAAAAATCTATAATATTCATCTCAAAACTTTCTCTATCAGGAAGCAAAATTAATCAATTTATTTAAAAATTGCTTCTAAGGGTCTTAATGATTGCAGATGATGATTCTGAAATCATTAAAAAAAAATGAAAATGACAGATCCTAGATCGCAGCCATAAAAAATAAAATTCTGATCAATTATATTCCAATAAAATAAGCTTATTTTTCAGAAGGTGCATCATGCAATTATGCTTATTTAAAGAAGGATGTTGCGAAAATTCTCAGTAAATAAAATTTTGTAAAGTTACATTATCCAATTCTGTTTATAATTGACAAATAAGAGATTTTGATATTTATCCGTCAACATTTTTTTTAATAAACTTTTTTTAATGACGTATAAAAAGGGAAAAGTTCACGCGCGCCTGGGCGCGCGCTAATTTTGCTAGTATCTATTAATTACCCACACGGGAAAAACTTTTAGACAGCTGCTTCTCCATAGAATGGGCAACTGCTGTCTGTTTACTATATGGGTGATTCTCCACAAAGTAGTAACTCTTGATAACATTAAATTTTTAAGTAAAAATATTTTTTCTTAAATATTTTTTAGGTACAATTTAAAAACAATTATTTTAAAATATAATTCAAAAAATTTTTGAGCTTAAATTAACACCCTCAGTCTTATATAAAAAATTAAAAATTTTAAATTTTAAAGGTTACAAACATTTTTTTAAAATATTAAATTTTTTACCTTAAACGAATATCCTAAGGATGTATCAATCAAAGATGCACAAGACATCAAAGAAAATTCTTGAAACACTTGATCACGAATTAAAAAAAGTATAATTACGAAAATAATTATACAGAAATTAATCAATATTATGATTAAAAACTCAGGTTACTGATATTCTTATAAAAAACAAAACACTATTCCTATGTATTTCGAATTTGATGAACCGGAGTTTACAGAAACCGGAGTTTACGAATCAAAGAAAATAAATTATTATAGCAGAAAAACTTAATAAAATATAAAGGTCTTTGCAGAATACTGCATAGATTTGACTACTTTATACCACTATTACTTTTATTTTATTGTAAATATAAACAATTCAATTATTTTTGAAGAACCGGAGTTTACATGTCATTAAAATACGCAGGAAATTAATATTAATTTTTGAAATTATAAAACTAAATATCCTATTTCTTCAACTAAGTTGGACTTAAATCAAATTTTTTACCTCAATAACATTAATATTCAGTGAAAATTCAATATAAAAATGATTAAAATTACTGAAAAACAATGAACATGTAAACTCCTGTTCCAAATAACAAAAGGGTAGAGAAAGTATTTAAAAATGATTTTCGCAAAAGTTATTAATAAAAACTGGAAAACAATACACAAAAAACGAAGCTTTTGAGATAAACTGTCGATTAGAACAGATAAAAATATTTTAAAAATATGATTTTTTTAAAAAAAAAAATTATTAAATCTCACGAGTCCTATGTGGAGAACCTAAAAAAGTGCAGATTTGAGGCATTTTTAACCATTTCATGTCCTTTGATGTTAAAAAAAAATATTTTTCAATCATGATATTAATAAACATAATAAAAAAGAATAACTGTACAAAGAATAAAATATTTATTTATATAAGGTTAAAAGTTATTAAGTGGGGAAGTAAAAATAACCACTTAGTGAAGAATCACCCATATGTAAAACTGCTGCCCAACTTCGGGACGTCTGCTATCTAACTTTGGAACCTCTGGTGTCTAATAGAAGCGCATGAGCTGTCCAGGCATCGTTTGCCCATGTTTATTGGGTAGAAGCTGCCCAAAAATTGGACTGCTGGAGTCCATAAAATGAGCAGCTGTTACACATAAACTATAGTGCAACCGCTGTACTGTAGGTTAGTAAGCCTCGTGTACAATATTTTTTCCCGTCCTGTCGAAAAAAAACCACTGAAAAACTACTAAGATAAAACCACTAAAATCCCAGTGATTTTTCAGTGGTTTCTCAGTTGTGATTTAGAACAATTCGTCACTGAAAATATCTATTGTGAGGGTTGATTTATGACAGTTGGCCAGAAAGTCCCAAATCGTTTTATGGTTTTTACCCTCATAAAATGGAAGGTTTACATTCTTTTTTAAAGTTTTAAATAATTTATATTATTTATTCCAATATTATAATGTAAACTGTTTAAGAAAATTTATGAACAAACAATATAAACCATTTAAAAATAATTAATAAATATAACATGAACATGTTAAAATGTATTATCATGGTTTCTTAATAGAGAAGTTTGAATTAAAATATTCAAACAAAATTTTTTAAATTTTCTTTAAAAATTTAAAACAAAAGTTTTTAGGATATTTTAAAAACGGTTCTACCTTATCCCTATTTTTTACATTTTAAGGACCTAAATAAAACGTTTCGGATACATCTTGCAAACGTTTTATGTTTTGTCATTAGAAGTTCCAAAAAAATAAGTTAACGTTTTTGTAAATTAAGCAAAATTAAATTAAAATATTATGTTAGACATCTAATTTCATAGTTCCAAAAACATATTTCGAACATTTTAAATTGTTTTGGGAAATTTTATGTTTCAACATTTTGAAAAGGTTTTTGGAACGTATTTGAGACACTTTAAAAACGTTTAAAAAGGCTGTCACAGATTCAAAGAATCCATTACCTCTGAGAGTGCAATATCATCAACTTATGGATACAACCATAGGCATAGGAAAAGAGATGAAATGCACAACAGCTTAGGATAATTTCATAGCAAGCATGTAAGGTAACAATAAGCTTACAATAAGCTTAAATGATCATTAATAAAATAATTGATCGATTATTCTTGCGAATTACTTTTGTATGGTATCTACAAACGCGCGATAGGGGGTACTTTTGCACAAATGAAATTCGTGTAAAGTCTTTTTTCGCTACCGACAGCTGATTTCAAATTGTTTTCTCAATACAGCATTTGTTTACATTATGCAAAGATCCAGCGTTATTGAAAACTTGGAAGTGTCGGTAGGTTTAGTGCTGTGTTATATCTTACAGGGTCCAGGGCGGGTTCTTTAAGATTTTAAGGTGAAGCGGATTAAAAGTGTTGGAAACACAGGTAAATTCCTTATATTACTATCAAATATAGCTTCTATATTTATAGATTTCTATGTTATTGTATATTATTATTATTATTAAATATTTTTAATATAAAAATAAATTTTATATCTTCGGAACTACTTTAATGCAGCGAATCTTCACTTGGTTAATACCGCGTGTCTACAAATAGTTTAAAGGCTACTTTGAGTGCAGTTTGCCTTGCAATAAGGCCCTTATGGTATTTGCAATTACTCGGTATTAACCAAGTGTATAGATACGTGGTATTGAAGTAGCTCCGACGATATTAAAGATATTAATATAAATTGATGCGTGTTACATTCTTTTAGATTCGGGCGGGTTTTTTTAGATTTTAGGGCAAAGCGGGTTATAAATTTATGCTTTATTTATATTTTACCATTATTGGAGTCTTATCGTAAGCTTACCTCACCGTAAATTACCTTAACCTTGCCGTGACATTAACTTTGCTTTACTGTAACCTTATACACGTAAGCTTACAGTGACCACATATGTAAACTTACAGTGACTTTACATTCTTTTTGTCTAAGATATTTTAAAATTTATATCCTATGAAAAGAAACCTTGCACGTCTTAAAATCCGGTGAAACGTCTAAGTTTAAACACGATTTTTTTAAATGTTTTTTTTGTGTACCGTACCTGTCATAATTTTACCAGATCAATGGATTTTGAAGAATGAGTGCTTAAATAAAAGGTACTTAAATTTGGGAGGCCTTGTCTTTTTTATTTTTTTAAAAACAAAATGTTAAAACAGTTTTTTCGGTTAACCATTTTTTTTCTAATTCTGCTCTTAATCCATCATCTTTGTCTTTTCTGGTATAAGAACAGTTCGCTGGGTTTTTAAATAAACTGGCAAACATATTCTGGAAATGTTTTCGAAATTGTTGAAAACATTCTATTTTCATTTTGACATTTCCTGTGCTGTTTTTCTAAATTTAGGAACAATAGCCATATCATCGTGATAATTCTGTAGCATATTGCGTGGTAAATAAGTAAATATAGTTAACGGAATAAGAATTCTACTTTCTTGTATTCTAGAATCGTCGTGATGTTTAGATAAATTACTAATTAGAAAAAATTTTCTTTCGATTCACTCGTCAAAAGTATGTTGTGTCTTTTTGAATTATTATATGACTATCAACAATTCATTGTTAAAATAGTCAATGACCATCAAACGACTCATTATTAACTGTACTTCCTATAGCTTCTAATTTGTTATCTACACGTAAAATTGTTTTTTTTATTGACACACTGTTTATTGTGATTCCAACTTCTTATACCGCATACACTTAAGATAGCAGAAATATTTAAGGCTTAACTTTCGGATCCATGTATGTCACATATTGCAATTTTCTATAACTTTTATTCTAAAAAGTTATATTTGATTCAGGAATCTCGCTGTCAGATGTTGTTATAAAAATTGTCGCAATTTTAGTAATTTTTTGTACTTTATACAGGCCACTGTCTGTTTCAAGATTCAGTGTAAAAAGTATTTTCATGTTGAGAATATTTCACGATCATTGTTTAGCTAATCTTATTATACTTGTCCATACATAACAAAGGAGTTAACCGATATCACCTGTTCTATCTAAAATAAGAATAAGTGAAAATGTATGAATATTAGAAATTTTGTATAAAATTTAAGGTTAACTGATCTATTTGTTTTGTGATGTTAATATATGTCATTTACTTGTATCTTGAAGTCAGTGGTATGTTATAGTTTGATTCGAAAGAGATGTTTGTATCTTGAAAAATGCATTGATGTTTTTGTCAACTCATTCATAGGTTTAAAGTAATGTTTAATATTTCTGTTTAACATGTTTCTCTATGACTTTATATATATAGACGTGCAAAAAACGTAAAAAAAATTCAATAATTGCATTGAAGCCTAAATAAATTGCAGTAAATAGTGGACTAACTATACTTTTAGTGCTGTACTGGGCTGAGACCTGTTATACTGGAGTGAATTCTATTAGTGGATCAATTGATTTCCAACACAGCGTTCCCCATATCATACATGTGCAGTTTAGAAATGAGTACTAAACTTCTGACCTTTGAGAGCAAGTGGTATATCTACACTTGGTTAATACCGCGTATCTACAAATTCCTTAAAGGCTATGTTGCAGGGCAAATTGCACTAAAATAGTCTCTAAAAGATTTGTACATACGCGGTATTAACCAAGTGTAGATTCCCGGTATTGAAGTAGCTCCGACGATATAATTTAGCGATTTTAATCTGTAATGAGTTCAAAATATTCAGCACTGGTTTCCTAAAGTTCGTCATGGAAATAAATTGCTTTAATCATAGGAGTCAGTACTGTTTTCCAAATCCTGATTTTTCTGCGTTCAGTTTAATATTTTTATCCTATGCTTAAATATATATTACCATAGAGACACATGAAGAATAGAAAAAGTGGTACATTGCTTAATACAATGCATTATCTTGATGTTAGAATATTAATAAAATAGTTCCAGACAGCACAACATCTTATAGTAATCTCAGTGTAAGCTTATAACACATATTAATCAATTTCTCTAGAAGCTGAAAATAAGCTTTAAATGTCTGCTTCACAGAGCGCTTACACACTTTCGTTTTTTTAAAAAGAAAATTATATTTTTTTTGGGAAATAGTTTAAAGATGTCAATAAGTTTTATTAAAAAAAGTATAGCTAATCGGTAGAAACGATAGAAAACTTCTGAGCACGTATACATAATTTATATATTAGATTTTTAATTATACGGTAAGCTTCCGTGAGCTTACCCTTACATTACCCTGAGTTTAGGGTAAAAATACTTTAAGCTTTTCGTAAGCTCATTGCAAGCTTTCGATAACTTTAACGAATAAGCATAAAGAATGATGTATCGGACGAATATGTTGGGTACGCTTACAGTGAGTTAGTTGCAAGAATTGCCTGTCGTATTATGAGAATCGCATGAAATGGCATTAATTTGAAAATGTAAGACGTATTAAAAAAAGAGTTTGATTCTGCTCGATGGATTTAAAAAATAAGGGCATTTTTTGGGATTGAAACAATATAATTCTCATACTGTAGAACGCATAAGCTGGAATGTAAGATAACAACGGAATTGTTTAGTATTAAGAAGCATTGAAATGTACAGTTTTTTTAATGCCATTCTATGCTTCCTAGTTAAAAATTTCGTGTGTGTTCCCGCGTGTTTTCCTACATGGGTTCCCATATAGGATCCTGTGTACCAGGAAAATTTGGCACGAACCCTCGAGGAAACACTGTACATAGGATTTCAAATTTAATTTTTAAAAACTTCTAACATGCTGCGCAGTAGATTTTTTTGTTCTTGTCAATATGGTATGTAACAGTTACTGGCAAATGAATTATTTTTTTAACAATATTCTTTCTGTAGATTCATTTAAATTGTTTAATAGATTAAGTATCCCGTAAGGGAACACATGCACATGGAATCCTATGTACAGTGTTCCCTCGAGAGTTCGTGTCACTGTTCCCTGGCACACAGGATCCCAT
This sequence comes from Ganaspis brasiliensis, assembly GCA_037103525.1. Lineage (NCBI taxonomy): Eukaryota > Metazoa > Arthropoda > Insecta > Hymenoptera > Figitidae > Ganaspis > Ganaspis brasiliensis. The sequence continues at coordinate 2,385,922 of JAZKLR010000135.1, read as the reverse complement.
ATGGGAACCCATGTAGGAACCTTTAAGGAATCCCATATGGGAACACACGTGAGAACACACGCAAAATTTTGTAACTGGGTTTTTAATTAACCTTTTTTTCCTGGGAACACTTACCATGATAAATATATAACAACTCACTAAAACAATTACATTATTATTATTTTTTTTTATTGTTACAACTGTTACTAAACCATCCTTTATTTTAGTAACGATTAACACATGAAATAGAATAGAAACAAACATTCTAACATTAAATTACTCATATAATAATAATTACAAAGAATTAATAAAAATGATTTTCAATACAATAATAAATAATTTAATATATTAATTAAAAGTAATGAATTGTTATTAGTTTTAATTTAATAAATAAGAAATGTAAATAATAAACAACACAATTGTTTCAAATGTAAATATATTAGAAATTTAGAAGCAAAAGAAATTTAAAAAAGTTATTATCATTCACTATACTTACAATTATTTTATGATTATCTTTATTATAACTACGCTCATTTCATAAATTTAAAATAATTATTTAATAAACTAATGTTTAAAATAAACTTAATAAAATTAATTACTTGTCGAAAAACTTCAATGATAATTATCACATAATGTAATTATTGAATTACAATAGAAACAAACATCCTAACCGCAAATGACATTTATCAACATGATATTTTAATAAAGAAAATACAACTATTGAATTAATGTAATAAGAAAAGAGATAAATAAATTAGAAGCTTACAATAAAATGAAATTATAGAAAATTATTATTATTACTTACTTGTCACTAACCATTACTACGTAACTGGAGAATGGTAAAACATAACATTAAACATGACAGTATAATATTTTTATTTTACAGAAATTTAAAATGTTAATGAATTATAAACATTAAACATACAAGAAAATAAAATAAGGAACTAAAAATTATTATAACTTACCAGTTTCACCAATTACACGTTACCGAAAAGAAATCCGATGACAATCACCACATGCAGTACAATAAAAAGTAATATCAAAACCTTAAATAACATAAATAATTATGATACTTTAAGAAAAAAAATAACATTTTAATAATAGAACTAAAAAACAGATAAATAAGTTACAAATAAAAAAAAAGAAATAAAAGATTATTACTATTATTATCATTACTAACCTGTCAGAAACAAGTGCCAATGTAAACAGAACATTATTTTACTCAAAACACCATAACCTTAACAACTTCACTAAAATCACTGTCACTTCTTAAACTATCACTTCTTAATTATTACAGTTCCATTTATTTTTAATTTATTATTATTTAATATGTAATGATCTTATTTTTTTGTATTGCCAAAGGATTTGCTCGCCGGATGGAGTCCGGGTACCAAGTTATAAAATAAATCTTATTTTTACAAATATGGCGTGAAGCGCCATCTAAGCTTAACATTATCGCTAAATCGGAGAGTTTCTGTGAATTCAATAGGGAAAGGAATAGTCAGTAACAAAAAATTAATTAAACCTTTGTAAGTAAATATATTGTAACAAAAATAAAGAAAATATAATACAAAATAAAATAATAAATGACTCTATATAAAGAAAAGAAAGAAGGCAGCTACTATAGAATATAAAAACATAAAAAAATATAAAAATATGAAAAATATAAAAATATAAAAGAAAACTACGATGAAAAATAGAAAAGACTCGTTTGTCTCACTCTCGGTCTCTTTCTCTCTCTCTCTCTCTCTACCTCTACCTCTCTCTCTCTCTCTCTCTCTCTCTCTCTCTCTCTCTCTCTCTCTCTCTCTCTCTCTCTCTCTCTATCATTCCAGCTCATTTGCCGAACGTCAGAAAAATAATAAAATTAATTTCCCGACACTACAAATGCAAAAGAAATACAAATAATTGTGAAATAACGCGATGTTTCCTGTCTGGGTGGTTTCTAGAATACACCCCCTAGCTCCGCGACCGGGTGCGACTCTCGGGTTGTGTACACGAATTAATTTTGATTAATCTTAAAGTACGTCGACGTACCTGTCGACGGTCTTACCCGACACGAAACTAAGATAGAAATAGGGTACTAGGATGACATGAGAATAGTACGACCTGAGGAGCACCTCAAAGACGTCATCTCCTGTTGAACGACGAGCACCTCTATTCAACAGGGTAGGTTGTAGTGGATGGTGGTCAGGATGGAAGTCGAAGGTGAACCTGGACTCGGGAGCACCCGCAGGCCATGGTACCTCTTCTTCTGGGAAATCATCGGAGCTGGTAAAGGAAGAGCACCTCTCTTCACTTATTCTTTTGATAGAAACACCTTCTTCTAGCCAGGAGGAGCACCTCATTAGCTAGAGAAGATAAGGGTGGCTTTTGGAGAGCGAGAAGGATATGTAAATTATATTTAGAAGCGTTATTAATCTTAGAATAATAAATTCTAAATGTCTTTATTACAATTAAACTTAATTAAGAAAACAAAAATAAGTTTCATTACTTTATTGATGAAAACGAACGATTAGTATTTATTTACAAAAAGGAATAATCGTGGCCATTAAAATTTCCATCATACTTTCAAATAATTGAATCGTAAAATTCCGAATGGAGTCATGATGTATTAATTTGACAATAGACCATGAATTTTTCAACATAACGGCTAAAGCCACACTACAGGAAAAATAAAAAAGTGGAATTGTATGACGGGTCGATTCAATTACTAATTTTTATTTATCCATTTAAAAATATATTTCTAATTATCTTCTTTAGTACCTTTCTATTCGTACTATTTTGAAATCGTGTAAAAACGATTTTCCATTCACCTAGAACTATAACATTCTATTTTATTTTTAACTAACAATATTTTGATACCCAGTACAGCACCAGATATTTCCTGAATCTTTCTTGAACCTTGCAGTGAAAGGTTCGCAATCTTGCAATTCGCAGTTCAGTAAAGCTTAGTTAAGTAGCAAAATTTCCACCTATGAGAAAATATTACTAACCTATGTTATCTGAACATTTCAATTCAATTTCCGTGAAACATTACGCAAAGCAAACTCGTGCAATATTGAGGAAATGTTTCAAATAAGATTAGAATTTTTATTAAATTTGGTTGTTGATCATATTTAATGCATGTTTCACATTTATTAAAATACATTCAAAAATGTATTACAGGAAAAATTATAGGTAATCTTAAAACTTAAAAAAAATATATTTTTTACCCAAAAGGCAAATATTTTTTATCTTAAAAAATATTGGAAATATTCAGTCACATTTTCTGAATCTAAGTTCGAAATTTCTATGTATTAAGATTAAATAATAGACATTGAAAAAATAGATTATAAACTTCAATTTTAAAATGTATTTTGAAATGAAAAACTCCGCATATGAATGAAATCCTTCAATGATCATATAATCGTACAATTAATCGATTCTTTATACTTTGGTTTCATAAAAAATTAATGTATATGTGTCGATTCAGGGTGAAAGGGACCTTAGCTGCAAAACATTCGATTTTTAATTTTTATTATGAATCGATAGAACTTGAGTTGCTCTTTCACATACAGTAATCAAAACTTGTTTATGTCTATTAGTTTGTCTGTTATTAGCAATTAAACATAAGCATAACCTAAGAATAACATAGGCTGTCACAAGTTCAAACTCCCTTTCTGTAAAATTCAAAACATTTGTTTTTTAATTGTTATTATGAATCGATAGAATTTGAGTTGCTTTTTCACATACATAAAGCAAAACTTTTTTATGTCTTTTAGTTTTTGTGTTATTGGAGGTGAAACACAGACATAACCCTAATACTAGCATAGAGACGCTCAACTTTAAACGCCCGTACGCGTAAAACTCATTTCTGCAGCTAAGGTCCCTTTCACCCTGAATCGACACATATAATAAATTTAGTTTTAAGAAAATTATTATTTACTATTTTTCTTACACATAAAACTAAAAATAAATAAAATATAATATAATTGCAAACATTTATAATTTTAATTTAAGAGACTGAAGACTACTTTTAAGAAAAGTGTAAAACTGACTTAAAAAATTGGACAAAGTTCCGAATAGGTCAACTCGTGGATTTGGATGAAACTACATGTACTTAAGTATTTTGATGCGCTGATTACAGAAATAATAAAGAAACTTATCGACTACTCGAATTTTATAACGGAAACCGTAAAAAGTACGAACCCCGTACAGGGGGGTTCGGGTACAATAAAAAGTGAAACGTATTTTTAAACAATTGTAGGGAGACAAAGGTTACGTATTAGAAGTAATAAGAAGTGTAAAAAGAACTGTAAGAAATGTTTGTCTTTTATTCAAGTTCCCCTAAGCATTTGTTGCTTTTATTGGGGTCTTGCATTTTTAACAAAACATTAGCAACTTTTCTGATAAAATATAGGGAACATAAAATATGTACTTCTATAAAACCTACATCTTTTGTTCAATACGTTTTTTGAAATTCTGAAAATATGCTACCATATTCTACTATACTACTGTATTTATTTTCAAGCTTTGATATATTCATTAGCAAATACCTTGAAAGCTGTTAAAGATACCGAAAAATTGTATAGGATTAAAAGTGAGTGCTTTTAAGAACACTACCATCTTTATTTAATACATTTATCAATATTTCAAATATTTACTGAGTTGAACTGAGAAAACTAGAAAATTGGGTTTTTTATGGTTTATACCATAAACATGAAGTAGTCCACAATTTTCTTAATCATTTTCATAATTATCGCATCAAAATTCGTAAGTGTACTAAGTTTTATCAAAATCTGGAGGTTGACTTATTCGGAATTGCACCCTTATATATAAAGTTAAACGTTAAAGAACACCACTTTTAATTTTTGAGAAAATTGTCTTTATTAATTAGTAACTGTGTTAAAAGAAAAGATCTAAAATCTATAACGTAAATTTTAAGAAATATCACTTATTAAGCTTTAAGGCTGTTGGAAGGAGAAAATTTAAAGTGGTCCTCAAACACTTTTCCCTCCGCTACTCAAAAATTTGGACTTATGAATTTTTTTAAAAAAACCCAGACACTTTTTTTGAAAAAAGGGCTCTAGCTGACCATAGTATTTGAAATAAGGAATTTTTTAAACCTTTGTTTTACTCAAACCAGGGTTCCTACGAGCGTCAAAATAATCCCCCGTTTTCACATTGATACATTTTCTGTAGAAGATGGCGGCCCCACGTCACCTGATAATATGGCAGGCCGGAAGTAGCGTGTGAGAACCATAAATTTCGGGGAGGGGATTGGGTCTCAAAATAACAAGAAAATTTAAATAAAATAAAATAATTGTAACTTACCGAAAACCCCGAAATTATAATTCGTCATCTGCTGAATTATCCAATCAAATCAAATAAGCATCAACCCAACTCTCAATTCAATTAGCCCAATTAATACCAAAAAAAAGGAAAACTTAAATCTCAGAAAAATCCAACAAATCCTCTTTCTAAATTTTGCTTAACAATTCTTACTTAAACGACTGACCGACTTACTTAACAAAAAAAGAGAATTTATTACTAGCTAATTTGTTGGGCGCCTGGCTAACGGATTAGCCATCGTAACTACCAACGTAACTACTGAAAACAAAAGAACTGAAATCTGCATTATATTCAAAAATAATTAAATTCCAAGAATTGAGAGAGGGGAGCTTTTCATCCTACTCGGCTAGCGTTGCTGAAAACAAGGGAGAGTGGGGAGGATCGTCCATATTAGAGAGTTAAAAACCAAATAACACCATCATTTAAAACAATTTAAACAGTTTAATTAACTAGTTTGAATCTAAATCAGCAACTACAATTTAAAATAACGACTATCCAAAACAAATATATTTGGAAGCATTCCGACCAAAATCTTACAAAATTAATAGTTGAAATTCAACAAAAGAAAAGAATAAATACGTCACAAGTAAATTTAAAATTTGAAATTCAACATAATTTATTAACAATAGTTTAGGCTTAATTGCGTTCGCCTAATCCAAAAACAAGAAAAATTGAATTCGGCGAGTAATCGTAAATGAAAGTCTGATCCTATTTGAATAACATTAATATCCACTCCACGATATATTCAGTCTGGTATCCAATGTTGAATTTCTAGTGACAATTTAATTAAAGAAATTATTTTATAGCGTGAATTTAACTTACGATGATGAGGTTGCCGAATATTCTTCGTAGAGGCCATCGCCAAACTTGAGATAAGAAGATTTTATCATGAAGCAAAACTTTAGATTTTAAAATTTACTTAAACTAAAACGAAAGAAACGATCCACGGAAACAAAATTTTACTTTCGGCAATATGGCGTCTCTGAGTTTGCGGCAATCACATAAAAAAAGCAATTTTTGGCCTGGCGTAGTTAACCGAGAATTGCCGACACTGATATGACATTTTATTTTGCGAAATCAATCCAATTTTTATTAAACTCTATCTGGACATCGAAATTCACACTTAAATTACCGAAATTCTCAAAAACCGACAAGCCGGAGACCGGCGTGGCGTGCTTCCGCCACATGGAAAATAATACATCTCAAAATTACATTTTTGCAGCTTAAATTAATTAATATTCCATTCAAAACTTACTACAAAAATGAGTCGGAAAACATAACGGAATTCACTCACCTCTGATATTATTATTATCTGACAATTCTAACAATTTTATCTGAACAAACTTAAAAATCAATTTCATAATCAATCTCTTTGAGAGCGAGCTCTTTACAAGTCTGAGATCTTTCTCAATAAATCGAAGAAGACCCGAGAACAATATGTAGAACGGAATCTTCTTGGCGGCGATCGGCGGGTCCTCTATAGCTTAGCTGAGTGCTGATTAGTGGACACATTCTCCGAGTCTGGAAGTGGCGTGAAAGCCGTTCAAATTCAAATTCTTGCCAAAACTAATCCGAAATTAATCCAACCTTTCGGATGGTATCCAAGCTTGACCTTAAGTTCAAATTACTTCCCGTCATACTTTGCTTCTTTTCTTCTATCCTGCTTTCGGCAAACAATTAATTTTCAACTAGTATTAAAATTAATTCAATACTCCAGAGGGCCAGGTGGTGATAGGTGTCGCCAACTAGGGGACTCATCCGAGTACTAAGTTAGAATCTTGTCTCGTCGTTGGCAGCAGTGTCATAACAAAACATCCTAACCTCAAACTCATCTGTCACAAAGCAGAGTCTTGTTTTTCGGTCAGGATGTGTTAACGTAACGAAAATGGTACCTCTTTGGTAAGCTCATTCAATTACTAAAGTTTGAGTCTTGCTATACCAAAAGGGGTGAACCAAGTTGACTTTCCTCTCGTCGTGCTCATCTGTAACGAAGCTCGAGTCTTGCAGCGGCGAAGGTGAAGTATTGTTCCAAACGTGACAACATCCTCTGAGTCCTTTTATCGTTGCAGAAGCTGATAGGTCGTAACTGAAGGCGGCGAACTGACGATGAGATGCGGATATTCATTAACAAAATTACAATTGCGATCGGCCATTCCAGACAGGAGAGGCGTGTTTTCTTGTCATTCGTCTTCTTCCTGGTTGGAGATTCCCAATTCTCGGATAACGGCAACATAAACAAAAAAAAGGCAAAACGGCAGAAAAATGTCTTAAATTATACCTAACGCAACTCGTGACCGACTCGTGGAGTGGAGTTTTCGTCAAGGGCCTCGCCTTCAAAGTTTTCCAAAAGACAAAACAATAACAAAGAGAAGTATTGGTGCAATTTATTATTAAGTAAGCGCAATTTTTGTGACGTGCAAAATTGCAACGTCACAAGCATCACCCTTACCATGGATTCCACTCGGGCTATGACAAGATGGACTCCGCACTCTGTTTACAATCTCTCAGTTTTGATGTCGAACGTGGAGATAATTTTCTCGCTTGTGGTGAAATTGTGTTTCCCAAATTCCCCATTCCCTGCAAAGTTTGGCAAAAAAGTAATTTTCCTGTATAAAAGTGTCTAGTGTTTTATAAAACAAACGGCAACGATTGTGTGAATTTGTAGTGTTATTATATCTATGTCTCGTTTTCTTCGAAAAGAGTTCACACACTGAGAAAAACAGGAGTCTTTCTTGATTAATAATTCCACTACTACCCCTAATTCATAAAATTCCAGAAAGTTTCTTCAATCTTGCTATTTTTCAATCAAATTCTGGGCAATGCTTTTATCAAGCACTATACTCTGACTTGATTAAATATTGACATTGACACATTTTCTGACCCGTCTGCTACAATCTGTCAGTTTCAATGACAAATTTGAAATTAATTTTTCCACTCATGAAAATGTCTATTCGTGAAAAATTAGTTTTTCCTAAATTCCTCATTCCCCAAAATTTGACAAAAAAATAATTATCATATTAAAAAGTGTCCAGTGTTTTGTAAATCGAGACACTTTTATGGAAAAAATATTTTTATTGACAAAGTTTTTAAGATAAGGAAATTTTTCAATGTTTTTTTTATGCGAACAGATGATCCCACGAGCTTCAAATTTATCTCCCGTTTCCACATTCACAGATATTTTGTATCGTCTGCAACATAAACATTAACATAACATAAAACGTCTATTCCTATTAAATACATTTTTTCCAAATTCCTAATTTCCCAAACATTGAGAAAATCATAATCATACTTTCAAGAACGATTCTATTAGAGTTTTATGCAAGAAACGTCAAAGAACTTGTGTTATTTATAAGTCAGGTTACATTCGAAAAGTTTTCCTTGACAGAGAAAAGCAGTTTTTTTTTTCTTTTTTATCTTTTTCATTCTTCCTTTTATTTGTAAAATTCCAACAAGTTTCTATTTTTCTTTTTTCGAATAAAATTTAAGGCATTGTTTTTATCCAGCAGTCCCCTGACTTATCGACCTTATTCCACGGCAAGCCAAACATTTACCACATATTTCACAATTTTTTTTTTTTTAATCAAGAGATTTGTCCGGAAAAAACTCTCTGTGTTGACAAACTTTGTGCAATAACAAAATTTTCTACATACTTCTTTTCAACGAAGAGATGATTCTACTAGCATGAAATTGTTCCCCCGTTTTGATAATTACAGATTTTTTGTTCAAAATCTCGTCAGACAGGAGCTTCACGCCTACCAGCACAGGTGGCGCATGCTACAATCAAAAATCAAAATCAAACTTCAAATTCATTTTTTCATCCACGAATATGTATGTTTTATATTATATTAATTTTTTCCAAATTCCTAATTTCCCAAACATTGAGAAAATCATAATCATACTTTCAAGAACGATTCTATTTTAGAGTTTTATGCAACAAACGTCAAAGAACTTGTGTTATTTATAAGTCAGGTTGCATTCGAAAAGTTTTCCTTGACAGAGAAAAGCAGTTTTTTTTTTCTTTTTTATCTTTTTCATTCTTCCTTTTATTTGTAAAATTCCAACAAGTTTCTATTTTTCTTTTTTCGAATAAAATTTCAGGCATTGTTTTTATCCAGCAGTCCCCTGACTTATCGACCTTATTCCACGGCAAGCCAAACATTTACCACATATTTCACAATTTTTTTTTTTTTTTAATCAAGAGATTTGTCCGGAAAAAACTCTCTGTGTTGACAAACTTTGTGCAATAACAAAATTTTCTACATATTTCTTTTCAACGAAGAGATGATTCTACTAGCATGAAATTGTTCCCCCATTTTGATAATTACAGATTTTTTGTTCAAAATCTCGTCAGACAGGAGCTTCACGCCTACCAGCACAGGTGGCGCATGCTACAATCAAAAATCAAAATCAAACTTCAAATTCATTTTTTCATCCACGAATATGTATGTTTTATATTATATTAATTTTTTCCAAATTCCTAATTTCCCAAACATTGAGAAAATCATAATCATACTTTCAAGAACGATTCTATTTTAGAGTTTTATGCAACAAACGTCAAAGAACTTGTGTTATTTATAAGTCAGGTTGCATTCGAAAAGTTTTCCTTGACAGAGAAAAGCAGTTTTTTTTTCTTTTTTTATCTTTTTCATTCTTCCTTTTATTTGTAAAATTCCAACAAGTTTCTATTTTTCTTTTTTCGAATAAAATTTAAGGCATTGTTTTTATCCAGCAGTCCCCTGACTTATCGACCTTATTCCACGGCAAGCCAAACATTTACCACATATTTCACAATTTCTTTTTTTTTTAATCAAGAGATTTGTCCGGAAAAAACTCTCTGTGTTGACAAACTTTGTGCAATAACAAAATTTTCTACATATTTCTTTTCAACGAAGAGATGATTCTACTAGCATGAAATTGTTCCCCCATTTTGATAATTACAGATTTTTTGTTCAAAATCTCGTCAGACAGGAGCTTCACGCCTACCAGCACAGGTGGCGCATGCTACAATCAAAAATCAAAATCAAACTTCAAATTCATTTTTTCTTCCACGAATATGTATGTTTTATATTATATTAATTTTTTCCAAATTCCTAATTTCCCAAACATTGAGAAAATCATAATCATACTTTCAAGAACGATTCTATTTTAGAGTTTTATGCAACAAACGTCAAAGAACTTGTGTTATTTATAAGTCAGGTTGCATTCGAAAAGTTTTCCTTGACAGAGAAAAGCAGTTTTTTTTTTCTTTTTTATCTTTTTCATTCTTCCTTTTATTTGTAAAATTCCAACAAGTTTCTATTTTTCTTTTTTCGAATAAAATTCTCGGCAATGTTTTTATCCAGCAGTCCCCTGACTTATCGACCTTATTCTACGGCAAGCCAAATATTTACCATATATTTCACAATTTTTTCTTTTTTAATCAAGAGATTTGTCCGGAAAAAAATCTCTGTGTTGACAAACTTTGTGCAATAACGAATTTTTCTACTTGTTTCTTTTCTACCAAGAGATTAGAGTTGCGAAGAAGTAATATTGCCTGAAAATGCTTAATTATTGAAGAGAAGAAAGGGAAATTTGAGAAAAATATTTTAGAATTTTAGAAAATAATTAAAAAATGATTTTAAAATTTAAAACTTAAAGAAAATAATTGAAATATAAAGAAAACAATGATAAGTTGAAAAAAATTAATGAAATTTAAAATAAATAATTAAAAAAATTGCAGAATTTTTTTAAAATTTTTAAAATATCCGTTTGCTTGTTTCAAGGTTTGTATGGTCTCCATAATGTCTATTTTTGACTGCGGGATATATTATAAAATCATTTGTAAATAAATAAATAAATACAATTTTTAAAAATGAAATTTGAGAAAATTAATTGAAAATTTGAGAAATTAATTGAAAAAAATTAGAATAATTTAAAATTGTAGAAATTAATTGAGTTTTAAGAAAAATTCTTAAAAATCTTAAAAAATAATTTTACAAAATGAGAATAATAATTAAGAATTTAGGGAAATAATTGTAAAATGATAAAAGTAATTGAAAATTGAAAAAAAATTGAAATTATGATGAAAATAAATTTTAAATTTTAAAAACTATTTGAAATATGATGAAAATAATTAAAATTTCTGATAAATTTTTGAAATTTTTGAAAATTATGCAAAAAGAATAAAAATAATTAGAAAAGGGAGATTAAAAAATAATTAAAATAATTAAAAGGTGGGAAAATAGTTAAAAACTGATTATAAAATTTTAAAGTTAAGAAAATAATTGAATTATAAAATAAAATGATGATAGGTTGAAAAAATAATTCAAATTTAAAATAAATAATTGAGAAAACTGCAGAATTTTTATTTAAATAAACAATAATAATTAAATTTTAAGAAAAATACTTGAAAATCTGAGAAATAAGTTAAAAAAAATGAGAATAAATTAATAAATGATTAAAAGAATTGAAGAAAGCTAAAAATAATTAAAATTTAAGATAATTAATGAAAAAATTGAAAAATTATGACAAAAAATGAAAATAATAAAATTTTGAGAAAAATGATTAAAAAACTTGAAAAATAATTTTACAAAATATGAATAGTAATTACAAATTGAAGGAAATAATTGATATATGATGAAAGTTATTAAAAATTTAGAAAATTAATTCCGATAAATAATGAAAATAATGAAAAATTGAAGATAATAATTGCAGAATAAAAAAAATAATGGTGAATTAAAAGAATGAATTTCATTTTGCCATAAATAATATGAAATTTGCAATAAATAATGAAATTATTTTATTGTCGAAGAGAAAGTAATTAAAATACATATTACTATTAACATTGAAATTCAAATCATTATTAATAAGAATGAAACTGTAAGGATATAAGTACAATAAGTATGAATGTAGCATTGAGAGTGGGCTGTTGATGAGTGGGGATACCATAGCCATCGATATAATCAAATTTTCCGTTGATTCAGTAGCATTTCCTCGAATCATAATGAAATAGTCAGACGTGTCCTATTTTATATTTTATAATAGTGACTAAATTAAGAATAAACAGAAAGTAAAATAACTTATTTATATAGACTAAAAATCAAAAGTGGAACCTAGTGACGTAAATTTCGACCCGTGAATTTTTAAGCGGGTCGTTAATTTGTTGCTACTGAATATCATATTTGTGGCTGAAAAATAATACTTCGATTTGAACCAAAACTGGAAATTATTAAACAAAAAGCATCCTCATGGCTTGGTGACGGCATAAATGTGGAGCGTCGTCAATTCAAGGAAATTCTCCGTGTTCATGTATTCGTGGCTAGCCTTATGTCGTATGTGAAAGTTTAATTACCTTTTTCTTTTTCTATGTAAAAAGAAAGCATCGTCAAATTGTAAGTAATTTGATTTTTTTTATTTGAGCCAATTCAGTGCAACCGATGCCTCGTCTAGAGAGAGATGTGAGGAAATATTTTAACAAAATCGATTATCGTTGTCTTTGTTGTGTCACAGGTTTTAAAAACGAAATTTCATTTATGAAAGAAAATGCAAACGAGAAAATGAATTTTATTTATGTTATGTAAAATTGTTAAAATTATATTTGATAAGCGAAATCGAAAATAAATTATCGTTTCAGTTGTTATCGGCAATATTTCTAAGTCTTAATGATGAGCTCATCTGTTTGTTTTCTTTGGTGCGAAATCTCTATTGTAATGATTGTTTATAGATAGAAAATTTTAATGACATCGGAAATACTTTAATTTGATTCCGAAATAAAGTATAATATTTGCAAATTTATCTAAAATCATATTTCTTTTTCCACGAACCAAGAAGCCGTTTTTCTTTGTGAGATAAAGTTTTTGTCACCCTAAAAAATTGCAAATTATTGAATTTATTTGTGACAAAGATAACTCATTTTTGTTACAAAACTATAGATTCTATTTTGATATTTTGATTGAGAAAATTTGACTTAATTTGATAAATAAATAAAAAACTTAAATTCTTATAAATTCTCTATTAGAATTTTGATCGGTTATATTCCCGGTTATATTCTCGTTCACACCAGGCTCCTGACAATTTTAGGTTCGACAAAAATGAACGCAAAATCTGTAAGTGGGGTGTCAATTGTGTTCGTTAAGAGTGTTAAAATCCGTTGAGAACAAAATCCTAGCTGATCGGGTTCGCCAGATATTCAGGTTTAACCACTTGAGCGCAACGTAAAGTATACTTTTCAATATATTGGGCAGACTATTCTGCAAATAAATAAATAAATATATATATATATACATGTAAAACATATATACACATACACACACGTATATATATAATATATATTATAATATAATATATTAATGTATATATCACAGAATTTCAACTGTATTCTTTGCAAATGCTTGAATTGTAATAATTTACTATAACAATCCGTTTAAAACAAAATCCTAGCTAATCAGGTTTTTCAGTATAGTTTTAACCTTATTTTTTGTGACATAAATGAAAAATTTTTGAAACTAATGTGAATTGCAGAAAAAGTTTTATTTAGATATTAAATTACCAACATTACTGGTAAATATAATATATGGTACTTTTCTATGTTTTTAGTTTTTTGTTATACATGAATAATAATTAAATATCTATATATAAATTACTAAACCACCCTTTACTTACATTTCTTACAGTGGATTCTTAGAAAATATGTCTTAAGCTGAAAGTAAAAATATCGTATGTGTTTTACATACAACGATTCAAGTAGGATTTTACAACTGTAATGAAACTTAGTATCAACTGTGAATCTTTCATATATGATGTTCAACAATTGATCAACAATTAGAGGTTGTGGAATGTTTTGAACATCAATCTTTCATATATAAAAGATTCACAGTTGATACTAAGTTTCATTACAGTTGTAAAATCCTACTTGAATCGTTGTATGTAAAACTCATACGATATTTTTACTTTCAGCTTAAGACATATTTTCTAAGAATCCACTGTAAGAAATGTAAGTAAAGTGTGGTTTAGTAATTTATATATAGATATTTAATTGTATTTTGCGCCTCCTCCTCAAGATCAACTTGTAGTAGCCCAGTCCGCATGCCAAATTTATCACATTTTTAAAGAATAATTGCAAAAAGAAATTGCAACAGCGCACCTATTCAGGTCTTCATTTATTTTTGGATCTTCGTTTATTTTCATTTCATTCCTTTTCTTTGTGCCAAACTTGTCACACGTCAAAATGAGAAAGAGAAATTACACAGCCCCACAAAAAAAAAAAGTGTCATGTACTTTTGACCGGAATACCCTAGCCCTATGTATTTTGACGCGCTGAACACGAATCCGAAGTCCATTTTGCTCCATCACGTCAGGATTTTTTTCTAACCTCAAAAAACATGTCGGATTTTGAGGGTTGGCGATTTTTTAAAAAAATTTATGGATTTACTTCAAACTTGGTATCTGGGGGTTTTTTGGGTCGCTGATTACGAATCTGAAGTTAGATTTTCAAAATTCAAAATAGCGGATCCAATATGGCGGACGAATTTTGAAAAAATTTGAAGATTTACTTCAAACTTGGTATCTTGGGGTTTTTTGGGTCGCTGATTGCGAATCTGACGTCATATTTTCGAAATTTTTATGAAATTTGGTATCTTCAGGTTTTTAAGTTGCTGAGTGTGATTTCGAAGCGAGTTTCTCACTTTTTCAAATATGACTTCTATTACAATTTTATCATAAAATATTCCTTGGTAACAGATTGGATATGTTTGGTGCAGAAGCCAAATAAGAAAGTACATTGTTCCATTCTGCATCTTATTCCTGATAAATCTTCAAATTTTTTAAAAATTCGTCCGCCATATTGGATCCGCCATTTTGAATTTTGAAAATCTAACTTCAGATTCGTAATCAGCGACCCAAAAAACCCCCAGATACCAAGGTTGAAGTAAATCTTCAAATTTTTTTTAAATTCGTCCGCCATATTGGATCCGCCATTTTGAATTTTGAAAATCTAACATCAGATTCATAATCAGCGACCCAAAAAACCCCCAGATACCAAGTTTGAAGTAAATCCGAAAATTTTTTTAAAAAATCGCCTACCTCTCAAAATCCGACATGTTTTTTGAGGTTAGAAAAAAATCCTGACGTGATGGAGCAAAATGGACTTCGGATTCGTGTTCAGCGCGTCAAAATACATAGGGATAAGGTATTTCGGTCAAAAGTACATGATACTTTTTTTTTGTGGGGCTGTGTTATTATTCAGATAGCGACGATTATTCAAGAATAATCAAGAATATTATCGGATTCATCTGACACATCATCTTTTTCATCAAGGGGCTCAAGTCCAATAGGTATATAATAAATGCTTTCATGTTTTATACATCAAATAAAAGTCATAATTCAATGGACTCTGATCTATTTAGAATTAAATTTAATATATTTGGATACTTCACAAAGGCTCTAACCTAAGTGAAGTGCAGCTTTTGCTGTCATAATTTTTGGGCTCTAACCCATGAACTCTACTCTGATAAGAGTATAGCAAATATTGTTCTTATTTTGGTTCTGACCTATACAAGACATATTTTTATAAAAAAGATTTTAAAATTTTTACTTCAATGAAGTTTGTCTCTTTTACGCAATGAAGAGTAAAACAACATTTTTTATATTGTCTATGATTTAAAATTGTTGAATTCTTTTAAATTTTTATCAGATTATCGTCGACGTCAGGAACGTTCAAGATCTAATTCAGATAATTCGTACATTTCGGAGGTTTTTGATGAACCAAAACCTGTTGAGGATCCTGCTTCTAATAAAGCAGCTGCGCGTGATAATTCAAATTCTGATCAAATTATTGAAACTGATAAATTAAAAGAGACGTTTAAAACTTCTGCAGATTCATCTGAAGATGTGCTTCAAGAAGAGGTTATTAAAGTCAATGGTAGAAAAAGAGTAGCTAGAGTCTTAGCACCGGCTATTCATAAGGATTTTGTTGATCGTTGGTCAGAGATAATTAAATTTGGTCTTCTTAAAGAAGATATCGAGGAAATTACTTCTAAATATTCACCTCCAAGTAATTGTGTTGATATTGATCCCCCAAAATTAAATGAAGAAGTAAAGTTGGCTTTTAAAGACAAACCAGCTCCTTTAACAAGGGACAGCAGAATTGTAGAAAAGCAGTCAAAACTAACAGCTTGTATTTCAGCTCTTTCTAAAGCTATTTCCTCCATTATTGATCATGAGGATTTCAATAAGATTCCCTTAATAGAATTATTAAGCGATACTACTCGCTTACTTTTGAATTTACAGCACAATGAATCTCAAATTAGAAAAAACCTAATTTTAGCAAACATTGATGAAGGTTTAAAAGACGTTTTAAAATCTACTCCAATCGATGAGTTCTTGTTTGGTAAAGACATCGTGGAAAATTTAAAATCTGCTAAAGTATTAGAGTCATCTTCAAAATCTTTGAAACCTAAACCGAAGAAGTCAACACCTCCAAAAAACTTGAAGGGCCCCTCTACATCAAGAGTTCAACAGAGAACAAATTATCCCTCAGTGCAGAGCGGGCAAAAGAGAACTCCTGCAGCTCCTCCGAGGTCTTACAAAAATCGATATCCACAGTATTCACAGAACAAGAACTTATACAGGAAAGATCAGTCGAGAAGGCAATAGAAGGTCCTGAAAGTAAAATTGCTGGTAGGTTAAGTTTATTCTCTGATAAATGGAAGGATCTAACCTTGGACTCAGTGATTAATTCCTGGATAAAGGGCTATGAAATTCCTTTTTTGGAAACTCCAAATCAATCCAAATTTATTAATAATTATAAATTTTCTGAAAACGACGAACAAAACATTTTCAACTCTATTTGTCAACTTTTAGATAAAGGAGTTATAGAAAAATGTTATTCTGTCAAAGATCAATTTCTTTCTAGTTACTTTTTAATTTCTAAACCTGATGGATCCTTCAGATTTATTCTTAATTTTAAAAGATTAAATGCATTTATTTCTACAAAACATTTTAAGCTTGAAGATTATAGAGCAGCTAGTGCTCTTATAGATCCTGAATGTTTTATGTCAACTTTAGAATTGCAGGATGCATTTAATTTAATTTCGGTACATGAATCTCACCGGAAATATTTAAGATTTGAATTTCAAAATCAGTTGTATGAGTTTACCTGTTTACCTTTCGGTTTATGTACAGCTCCCTATGTTTTCACTAAAATTTTAAAACCTATAGTGGCAGTTTTAAGAAAACAAGGTTTTCGTTCAGTTGTCTACTTAGATGACTTTCTTTTAATAGGAAGTACCTATGAAGAGTGTGTTAATAATTTGGAAGTAACTATGAAAATTTTAGTAGATTTAGGCTTTTTGTTAAATTTAAAAAAAAGTCAAATCATTCCGGATTATAGATGCACCTTCTTAGGTTATGTATTTAATTCTGCCTCAATGACTAGAACTTCCAGAGAAAAAACGTTTAAACATTGAAAAACAGTTAAATTTCTTTAGTAAAATTAACAAATGTAAAATTCGAGATCTTGCTAAATTTATTGGTTCTCTGGTAGCATGTTGTTCTGCTATTAAATATAGCTGGCTTTATACTAAGAATTTTGAACGACAAAAATTTATTGCTTTAGAAAATAATGCAGGAAATTACGATGCAACTATAACATTAAACATTAGTATGATGGACTTACAATGGTGGCAGTCTCATATTAAATTTGGAATTAATTCTATTAAAGGTCTTAGTTTTTCCTTGGAAATTTTTACCGATGCATCATTAACCGGATGGGGAGCTATATGTAAAAACGAAAAGGCTAACGGGTATTGGTTGCAAGACGAACGGGTAAAACATATTAATATCTTAGAAATGAAAGCAGCATTTTTTGGGCTTAAATGCTTTGCTGAAAATTACCATGATTGTGATATTCTATTACGAATCGACAACACAACTGCCATCTCATACATTAATGGAATGGGTGTAATTAAGTTTAAGGAACTAAAAAAAATTTCAAAAGAAATCTGGCAATGGTGCGAAAAGCGTAATATATGGATATTTGCCTCTTACATCAGTTCGAAAGAAAATTTCCAAGCAGATGTAGAATCTCGTAAATTACAACCGGAAACTGAATTTGAATTGTGTAGCGATGCATTTTCTAGAATTATTCAAAAAAATTTTATACCAGAAATTGACATTTTTGCAAGTCGAACAAATAAAAAATGTGCTCGCTATGTCTCTTGGAATAAAGATCCTGGCTCCGAGGCTGTTGATGCGTTTACTTTAGATTGGAGCAAATTTCTATTTTATGCTTTTCCACCTTTTAGTATAATTCTAAAAACTCTTCGCAAAATTAAAAGAGATCAGGCGGAAGGTATCATGGTTGTACCTGATTGGCCAGCACAACCGTGGTATCCTTCATTCCAATCTTTGTTAATTCGCAAACCTATTCGTTTTAGTCCAAATATAAATCTTTTAATTTCTTCCGATAGGAGAAATCATCCTCTGTGGAAAAACCTTTCCCTGGTATCCGGATGGTTATCAGGGAAGCCTTCTTGAAACAAAAAACACCTGAAGAATCAATTCATATTATAATTGGGTCTATTAGTTCATCTTCACTCAAAAATTATGACTCTTCTATGAAGAAGTGGTGGATATTTTGCAATGAACATTCAATTGATTTTTTTGAACCCTCGGTTATGCAAGTTTTGTCCTTTCTTACAAAGGAATTTAATAATGGTTTATCTTATAGTTCTATAAATTCAACGAGATCGGCTTTATCCTTAATAATGAAATCAAATATTTCTCAAGATTCAAGAATTAAACGATTTTTTAAAGGCGTTTCTGGTTTAAGACCTTCCAGACCCAAATATGATTATTCATGGGATCCAAAATTATTCCTCGATTTTTTTCGATCTAAACCTCTTAATCAAGAATTGAATTTAGAGCAATTATCTAAAAAACTTATATGTCTCCTTGCACTTGTAACTGGTCATCGGATGCAAACGTTTTCATTAATTAAAATTGAGAACATAATAATTGAAACAAAATTAATTATTATTAAAATTCCTGACCGTATCAAAACATCTAATATTAATAGATCGCAACCCTTGTTAACTTTACCTTTTTACACTGATCCCAAAGTTTGCGCAGCATCAACTTTGTTGTGTTATTTAGAAAAAACTAACGAAATTCGGAATTTAAATCAAAAGTTATTTTTATCTTTTGGCAAACCATTTAAATCAGTTACAAGCCAAACATTGAGTCATTGGGTTAAGGATATCCTTTTAGCCAGTGGAATAAACACAGAAGTTTTTGCGACCCATAGCACTCGTCACGCATCTACTTCAGCTGCTAAAAGATTAGGGGTCGATTTAGCCTTAATACGAAAAACGGCAGGCTGGACAAAAGATTCTGAATCATTTGCGAAATTTTACGATAAACATTTAGTGCCTGATGACAATCAGTTTGCTCTAAGCATATTAAATGGATAATTGTTTAGTTTAAATTAAGATTTTCTCAAGCAAATTATTTTTTATAACTACACGCAGCTTGAAATTATAAATTGTCATTCTCATTACTTAAGCTTAATTATATTAACATTCTATTTAAATAAATAATTGTTGTTAATATTTGTGAATTGAAATAAAAGAATAAATAATAAATAATTATTTACAATAATTTCTCAGATTTTATGATGCCGTAATTAGGCTTTTAACATCTACAAGTTGATCTTGAAGAGGAGGCGCAAAATACAATTATAAAATTGAACGAACATACCTTGTGAAGTTCGATTTTAATTGTATGAGCGCCTCCTCCGAAAAGATCAGTCCCACCCTAAGTAGTTAATTTAACCCATTATCTAAATATATAAAATATAGACAATTTCCCTTTATAACAATTACGACAAACTTTAAAAAAAATGAAATGAAAATAAACGAAGATCCAAAAATAAATGAAGACCTGAATAGGTGCGCTGTTGCAATTTTTTTTTTGCAATTATTCTTTAAAAATGTGATAAATTTGGCATGCGGACTGGGCTACTACAAGTTGATCTTTTCGGAGGAGGCGCTCATACAAATAAAATCGAACTTTACAAGGTATGTTCGTTCAATTTTATAATTATTATTCATGTATAACAAAAAACTAAAAACATAGAAAAGTACCATATATTATAATTACCAGTCATGTTGGTAATTTAATATCTAAATAAAACTTTTTCTGCAATTCACATTCAAGTTTCAAAAGTTAAAACTAAACTGAAAAACCTGATTAGCTAGGATTTTGTTTTAAACGGATTGTTATAGTAAATTATCACAATTCAAGCATTTGCAAAGAATACAGTTGAAATTCTGTGATACATACATTAATATATTATATTATAATATATATATACGTGTGTGTATGTGTATATATGTTTTACATGTATATATATATATATATTTATTTTTTTATTTGCAGAATAGTCTGCTCAATATATTGACAAGTTAACTTTACGTTGAGCTCAAGTGGTTAAACCTGAATATCTGGCGAACCCGATCAGCTAGGATTTTGTTCTCAACGGATTTTAACACTCTAAACGAACACAATTGACACCCTACTTACAAATTTTGCGTTCATTTTTGTCAAACCTAAAATCGTCAGAAGCCTGGTGTGCGTTCTCATTACCGTTCTCCAGGTAATATTACTTCTTCGCAACTCTAATCTCTTTGTAGAAAAGAAACATGTAGAAAAATTCGTTATTGCACAAAGTTTGGCAACACAGAGATTTTTTTCCGGACAAATCTCTTGATTAAAAAAGAAAAAATTGTGAAATATGTGGTAAATGTTTGGCTTGCCGTGAAACATGGTCGATAAGTCAGGGGACTACTGGATAAAAACAATGTCTAGAATTTTATTCGAAAAAAGAAAAATAGAAACTTGTTGGAATTTTACAAATAAGAGGAAGAATGAAAAAGATAAAAAAGAAAAAAAACCTGCTGTTCTCTATCAAGGAAAACTTTTCGAATGCAACCTGACTTATAAATAACATAATTTCTTTGACGTTTGTTGCATAAAACTCTAAAATAGAATCGTTCTTGAAAGTATGATTATGATTTTCTCAATGTTTGGGAAATTAGGAATTTGGAAAAAATTTATTTAATAGGAATAGACATTTTATGTTATGTTAATGTTTATGTTGCAGACGATACAAAAAATCTGTGAATGTCGAAACAGGAGATAAATTTGAAGCTCGTGGGATCATCTGTGCGCATAAACGAAACATTGAAAAATTTCCTTATCTTAAAAACTTTGGTAATAAAAATATTTTTTCCATAAAAGTGTCTCGATTTACAAAATCACTGGAGACTTTTTAATATGATGATTATTTTTTTCTCAAATTTTGGGGAATGAGGAATTTAGGAAAAATTAATTTTTCACGAATAGACATTTTCATGAGTGGAAAAATTAATTTCAAATTTGTCATTGAAACTGACAGATTGTAGCAGACGAGTCAGAAAATGTGTCAATGTCAATATTTAATCAAGTCAGAGTATAGTGCTTGATAAAAGCATTGCCCAGAATTTGATTGAAAAATAGCAAGATTGAAGAAACTTTCTGAAATTTTATGAATTAGGGGTAATAGTGGAATTATTAATCAAGAAAGACTCCTGTTTTTCTCAGTGTGTGAACTCTTTTCGAAGAAAACGAGACATAGATATAATAACACTACAAATATACACGATCGTTGCCGTTTGTTTTATAAAACACTAGACACTTTTATACAGGAAAATTACTTTTTTGCCAAACTTTGCAGGGAATGGGGAATTTTGGAAACACAATTTCACCACAATCGAGAAAATTATCTCCACGTTCGACATCAAAACTGAGAGATTGTAAACAGAGTGCGGAGTCCATTTTGTCATAGCCCGAGTGGAATCCATGGTAACGGTGACGCTACTTCCGGCCTGCCATATGATCAGGTGACGTGGGGCGGCCATCTTCTACAGAAAATCTGTCAATGTCAAAACGGGGGATCATTTTGGCGCTCGTAGGAACACCGGTTCGAGTAAAAAAAAGGTTTAAAAAATGCCTTATTTCAAATACTATGGTCAGCCAGAGCCCTTTTTTCAAAAAAAGTGTCTGGGTTTTTTTAAAAAAATTCATAAGTCCAAATTTTTGAGTAGCGGAGGGGAAAGTGTTTGAGGACCACTTCAAATTTTCTCCTTCCAACAGCCTTTAATAAATTGTTTATTTAAATGTGTTACAAATGCATTTTTTTATTACATCACAGTAGTCCGACGCGCAGAAAAAAGTTTAATTTTCCAATAAAGTCTGTATCATCTAAGTTTATGGTGCGGGATCTCTCCATAAGGGTAGAAATAAATTCTATATTAAAATTGTCTTTTACGCATGATTTCTTTGTTGTGTTATATGTCACGCATATAACAAATTCGTCGCGAATGAACTGAAAAGAGAACCTCTGTACGGATCCTCCGAATGAGAGTCCTTTACGAAGATGACCTTCAAGTGCCATTCGCCCGTCTTAAATTTTCCGCCAGCCTGGGCGACAAAACCGGTTCTTACCGAGGCCCCCTGCACAATCCCTGACCTACGCGGCTCCCCCGCAAACTTTGTTTTCACTGCAAACGCCGTTATATCCAAATTTCAAAGGAGCGATTTCTCGCGATTAGAACCTTTTTCATTACCGTCAATATCATAATGTTTTTATCTTCATGTCTTGTTTTAAACATTGTCATTTCCTTTTTTTTTTTTTTTTTTACAAAACAAGTTTAGGAGAGGAAAAAATGCATTTATTTGCATAACAAATAAATGCATAACATTTGCTAGAGACGTAATGCCTACTTCTTGCACTGTTGTTCTCACCCATAGCCGCCGATGTTCTTAAGGGGAGGTTTTAGTCCAAAGTCCCGAAAATTAACGTAATTTTAGGATTTTTTTTTGAGTTAACGCAATTATTTTTTAAAATAACTTCTTATGGTATTTATTGGTATAGATTTGAAAAATTTTAAAAAATTTTTTCAAGGAAAAATAATTAAAAATGGCGGCTCCAGCCCTCTTTGAAGAAAGCCGTGCGAGACGGGAGTCCAAGTGCGCGGGGCACTCTCCAGCCCTTTCAAATGATCTGAACTAAAAAAACCAAAAATATTCTTAAACTAGATAAAATTTGGGGGGTCATATGAATCGTCAATTTATAAAAAGACCCTTTAAAAAAAATTGGGGTCATTGGAAAAGGAAAAACCTGTTTTTCCCCCTTTTTTTGCTTTATCGTAAAATAAATAATAACAAAAATGTTAAAAAAAAAAAACGCAACCTAGTGGCCCTCTAAATTAAATAAGCTTTAATTTCAGCCGTCAAACTATAAAATCGGTTCAGCCGTTGAAAGCGAATCGTGCCCCACGCGCAAAAAAAAGGTGTATAGAGAAAAACGCGTTTAAAGTTTGACAAAGGAAAAATCGTATGTAATGTTTGTTTTTTAATTTTACTTCTAATCAGCTATTCCAAGACCATATAAGGTTCCTTCCTCATCCTCGAAGAGCATTTTTTGCTGAACTTAAGCACTGATTTTCGGTGTGTTTTGAAACACACCACTTAATAGGCGGTGCGAGCGTACGTTTTTACTTGTTTTTCGGCCAACGCACTTTTTTTGTCTAATATGGTATAACTCGTAAAGTAAATTAGATAGAGGAATATCCTTTTGCATACACATTTTCAAGACCCTAAGAATGAAAATAAAGCAATAAAAAAAAAATTTTTTTTGACAATTTGGACTAGAACCTCCCCTTAAGCGGTGGTCGAGAACGTTGTTGGATGCTTTTTTAGAGCTACCGAATAAGATCTTACAATGAACAGTGCTGCCGAACCAGATTGAGAGAGTTCAGAAGAACAGCCTTTTGCATGCGAACCGCCAATGCATCGGCTCGATGCTCGCAGCTAGGTATCTTCCTTAGGTGTCTCACAAATGAAGCTCGCATCCTTTCCAAACAACCGAGTACAAGAACAATTAGTCGGACCCTGTAGCCTGCATACATGCTACTCAATTCAAACAGAAGGTCTTGATATTTCGTCCGTTTCTTATCCTCCTTTTGAATGATGTTGCTCTCAGCAGGAGCCGAAAGCTCTATCACACAGATGATCTGACTTTTATGATCCTGGAGTACGATATCAGGCTTTGTAGCACTGATACGATGAGTGGTGGAAAAAGAAAAATTCCAGTAGATCTTACACTGATCATTTTCCACAACGGACTCTTGATCTCCTTGGGCATACGGCAAGATGGGTTCCTTATCTATACCATATTGGTGTCGAAGGTGATAATACAACACCTTAAGCGCAGCATTGTGTCTTTCTATACATCTGCAACATGCATACTTCGGGCACGCAGTTAGAATATGACTAAGTGTTTCCGGATATTTTTTGCACGCACGACAGTTGGTATTGTCGACAGATATATGCATCACTCGACTGCGGTACACCAAAGTATTTATTACTCCATCCTGACAAGCAAACAAAAATCCTTCGGTCTCCGATTTCAAACCAGCAGATTTGAGGAAAGCAAATGACAAACCCACAGACAATCCCATTTCTTTTATGAGACTGAAGAATTGTCCATGCACAGGTTTGCCAATATGTTCCTGTAAGAGAAGCGAATGTTCTGCTTTCTTGACACGCTTTTTAATCATCAGAGGTGTTAACGATGCTATGCAATGTTCTATATCACTGGTTTCAAATAGGGGACTAAGTTCATTTGCAGCTCTTTCTGCCGCTCGATATAAAAACTCCCCAACATTTGCAATTTCATGCTGGTGTATAAATTGCATAAGCGGATCTCTACTGTTCAAGACTGAGCATGCCGCAGACAAAACAATTCTACGATGAAGACACTCTAAATTTAATAGACCTCTTCCTCCTCGATCTCGTAGAAGGTAAATTCTTTGTACAGAAAACCTTGGATGATGACTTCGATGTACTGTCATCATCCTGTGAGTTTCTCTATCGAGATCCTTTAACTCATTCACATTCCACTTAACTGATCCAAATGTATAGAGTAGTAAAGGAATGGCTAATGTATTTGTGGCCTGAATCTTATTCTTCACAGATAATTCGGATGACCAAATTTTTCTGAGAAGACCACGGTATTTTATATGGAGATGATCTTTAATCCCACACATATCTTGACTTTCTGATTGTGGAATTTCAAGATATGTGTAAGTCTCCCCAACACCAAGATGATGAATGGTGTTGCCACCAATGAGTTGAATATTCTCCGATTCGCTCTGCATTTCAGCTGTTTCTCGTCTTCCTTTAATCATATGGATAACAGCACATTTCTCCAATCCAAAATCTATTCCTATAGCTCTAAAATACTCGGCCACTGCAAACACCAGAATTTTTAGTGATTCCTTACTGAATCCATAGAGCTTAAGATCGTCCATGTAAAATAGATGGTTGATCTTATAGACTCTATTTCTGGGTTTGCCACAAATGTATCCAGAGTGTTTTTACCGGAGTACTACAGACAGATGCAAGAGGGAGATACAAAAAAGTAAAGGACTGAGAGAGTCTCCTTGGAAGACACCTCTTTTGAATAAGATTATGTTAGTCATCACCTGTTGTTTGTTGGATGTTATAACAAACCTTGTCCTCCACATGAGCATTAGCTCCTTTAAGCATCTCAAGATGTTCGGATGTACCTCTAATCATTCAAGGAGCTTGATGATCAGCTCATGACTTTTTGAGTGAATGCCTTTCGGTAATCAATCCAAGCCATTGACAGGTTACGTCGATAAAATATCGAGTCTTGGGTAACACACCTATCAATCAATAGGTTTTCCCTACAACCTGCCAGGCCTCTCTTGCACCCTCGCTGTTCGCTTATTGCACTCCAAACTGGCTCGATTGATGTCAAAATCCTCTCTTTGAGGATGCCAGTAAATAGCTTGTAGCAGGTGTTAAGACAAGCTATTGGTCTATAATTTTTTTGGATCCGACAAATCTCCAGATTTTGGTAAGAGTACCGTTCGTCCTTCCACCAACCACTGTGGTATTGGATGTTGACCATTGAGAAAGTTAGAGAATATTCGAGCCAAATGTTGGTGAGTTGAAGTGAACTTCTTCCACCAAAGATTATTAACCTTATCCGTCCCGAGTGCTGAAAAGTTCTTCGTTTTGGCAACTATGTTTCTTACTTCCTCCTTAGTAATTGGTGGACTTACCTCTGCAGGATGGCTAAGCCCCTGTCTAAAACAGAAGCAACGAAAGAGTGTTAAGGATGACTCTTCATCGTACACTGAATGGGCTTTCCCATAGATGTTACTCCAGAAGTTTTCAATCTCTTCACGACATGGGGGTTTTTCGACAGTTGGCGATGGTGAACTGAACAGGCGAGAAGGATTAGTAGCAAAGGTATTATTTTGCTTTATCCATTTAACCCGCCGTTCTAAACGCTCTCTTATCACAACAAGAGAACGTATCTTCTCAATCCAATGTTGCTTGATGGTCTGCAACTTCGATTTCTGCAGAGTGTGATGCAATCTTTTTAGAGTCTGGGCTATTTCCAAAACCCTTGTTGTAAATTTCCTCCTTAATTCCAGATATACAATCACACTCTGCAATTGAGAAGCATGCCTTTGAGCCGCCCCAATTTTAAATTGTACTTGTCTGATTCGTTTAAAGGTCCTATCGACGCGGTCTGAAACAGATTTTCTGTTACTTTCACGAAGCAGGACCTTTGCTTTTTTATACACAACACAATTTACTGTCCAGAGATCTACATCCTCTGGGAGTAATGAGAGTTTGTTATTCCCTTCAGCGATTTTGTCCATTTAAATGGAAACCTTTAGATGGACTTTGGTTTCCCTAGACCTCATGTTCCCTTCTTCGTTCGTTGGCGTGGGTGTTACTCTTGGAACCTGAATGTTCTCTGAGGGTTCCTCTTCTTCCTCCTGAAGAAAAGCCTCATGTCCCTTTTTTCGCACAGAGGATACTTGATCTCTTAAATACTGAGGTGTCATTTGAGCGTATTAGGGGTACATATTGACCCATCGCTCATGCAACCTTAGCATATATCCTCTTCTGCAAGGACTACTGTTTTGCCAACATAGCATGATGTCCTTCCGAAGTTGGTCCGTCAATTTAAAACGTACTCTAGCTTGTTCCGGGTCAATGCCTGGTCGTTGCCTGGGTTCTGTCCTATTGCCACTCCTATTGCCACTCATTTCCTTATTATTATTATTATTATTAGTGTATTGCTACTATTATTATTATTATTATTATTAGTGTGTTGCTACTATTATTTGCATTACCATTATTATTATTAAAATTGTCGTTATTAGTATTAATGTTAATTATAATTTTACGGTTATTATTATCGTTGTTATTATTATTAGTATTATTATTATTATTATTATTGTGAGTATTGTTAGTTTAATTGTATCTTTCATTGTTATTATTGTTATTAATATTATTAATTTTAGTACTATTTTTTGATTGTAAAAGAAAACTGACGCTCCGTAAAGGATCGGGAAATTTCTGGAAATTTCCGAAGACTTGAAGGCAGGAGAAAAGGAAAAGCTTTGTGGCAATTTTTTTTGCATGTAGTTTTTCCCTATATAAGCTGCCCTTCTGGAGTGGTCAGGCAGTCGTCACCCGCACTTCATTCGGGCCAGATCGTTCTTAAAATAAAGAGTTGTTCTCCTAGAAGAAACGTTTCGTATTAAAAGTAAGTACCTATCTTGCTCCTCTCCAACTCTCCCCACTTTACCCTATCCCGCTCGGAAGCAGTCACTGTGCCCAAAGTGGAGAGCACCGGCACACCTACGTTCCTCTCTCTGACCCCTACGATAGGCGGCAGCCTCTGCTTTGCAGGAGAAAGCACCGGCACATCCTCTCTCTCACTCCCGCGCTTGGCGGCAGCCTCTGATTTGCAGGGGAAAGCACCAGCACCAGTTCCTTCCTCTCTCTCGCTCCCACGTTTGGTAGCAGCCTCTGCTTCGCAGAGGAAAGCACTGGCCTCCCTCGCTTCCCGTTGCGAAACTGCCTTGACTTCGGTCAAGTGAAGTTACCAGCTAATTAATCATCGCGTTTGTTTCAGATGAATCCTCCTGTGTTCCGAAATAAGAGCAAACGCAAGTTTGAACGCGACCGACAACGTGCCCGCCAGCGCTCCATCCAAAGCCGGGCCCTTTTTCAGGCTGCCCGATCGACCCAAGCCCATCTCATCGCCCAGGGCTTGCTTGCGGTTCCTGCATTAACCCCGGGACCACTAAGGCCAGTTGCGCAGGTTGCCCTATTCTGCAAGAACCCGACACTTGCTCCAGTTCCTTCGGCCCCCATCTCTGTGGCGGCAACCGTGCCCAGCACTAAACTGGTCGGTTACTACACCGCGGACGTCCCTCAAGACTTCACTCCCCAACCAAGGGCATTCCGTGTGCCCGACGGTGCTCTCTTTCCCCCTCTGCGTCGTTCCCTGGCGGCTTCCACCCCTAGACCTTCTACCCGCAACGAAGAGCACTCCACTGCGGAATACGTTCCGACCTCTCGTGTCGAACTCCGCGAGAGAGCTCATGACAACACCTTGGAGCTGATTCGGTCCCTCGAGGAAGAGCTCGAGTACGAAGCGCCTTCCCAACCGCTACGCTGACACCTCTACCGGTCAACCCTATGACCCGGAGCGCCCTCTGCCTCCAGAATTCGGAGACCCTCCGCCTGGGACGTCCTCGATTCTAGAAGAAGACTTAGCCCTCTCGGAGGACGAAATCTTCCTGCACTTGGATTCTTTAGTGGAGGACCTTGAGGACAAGTCTCCAAACTGCCCCCCTACTCCGGCCCCCGCTGCTCCTATAGCCGGAGTGCCGGCTCCTTCTCCACTCCAACGCCGGGGCAATAATCGGATCCAGCATTTCCCGGTCTTCATCCCCACTCCGGGGCTCTCCGTACCCGATCTGCCAGGCTACGAGCGAAGACCTACCCGACCCTCCAGGCCCACTACTGTTCCTCGTAGGGGACCCATCATCCACGGACCTCTTCAGGCTCCAGCTGCACCTCGCCCTCTGGTGGACTGCTCGGAGCCCCGGTACCGAGGGATACTCGCACGTCCTGTTGCTCGCCAGTCTCAGTCTCGTCAGCCTCGGTCTCACCAGTCTCAATAAGAAATAAAAAAAATAAAAATAAAATAATAATAAAAACAAACAAAACAAACAAACAAAAAACCAAACAAAAACAAAAAAAAAACGAACAAAAAACCCGACCTGGTTTACTAAGACACAATCGGCTACTTCGCCGACTTATCGCCAGTACCGGCATCGTACTCGTCCCGTACCAATCAGTTTCGACCTCCCCTACTACGAGATCGTAACAGTTGTTTGTACTATGCTTTCTAAAGCATGGGAATAAATGTAAATTACATTTAAGAAAAAGTCTTTAATTTTCTTTTTCATTACTCTGAATGGAATTTTTGTTTAGAGATCCATTGAATAACAATAATTTTAAACCTGATTATTTTTGTTCTTCCACCATCAGTTTCTATCCAAAGTACATTTGCTTGTTATTAGTAGGGTCCTGTTCTTTAATAACAAACTTTAATTGCGTGCACACATGTGCGCAACTGAAAAAACGGACGGTTTTTTCTAAAATCAGCTTTTTTAAATTAGGGTCATCCTTGTTATTTAAAATAAATACTAACCAAGTTTTGACTGTCGTTTGTTGCTTCAAACTTTTCTTTGTCTTCAGTTTTTGCAAATATAATTCTTCTGTTTTTTTTCTCATGTCTTAGTAGGCAGTAATGCTCTGAGCTTTTTTATTTGATGTAAAATAGTTTATTTATCAATTTTACATTTCATATTTCATCCATAATTGTGCCTTTTGTAGAACTAAACTCAAACTCATAATCATCAACCACAAAAATTCCAAGGTACCACGTTTGAAGAAAGTCAAAATTTTTTTTTTCAATTTCTTTGCCATATTAGACACGCTATCTTTAAATTTTGTAAAATGATTCTTAAATTTTTTATTTTTCTTTAATTTTTTATTCGGCTCGGCCTGGCCGGCACAAAAGTTAGCGAGCGAGACTTTCACTTGAGTAAAAGAGGAGGAGCTTGAAGAACAAGCATGATCTAGCGGCGAGAGCAAAAGCTTGAGGAACAACGCAAACTTACCGTCGTTGATAACACCCACAGCTAACGGGTCGGCCGGTGGAATGAAGCTCTCAGGAAAGCGCCGTAAGACGGGAGTTTATATAATCCAACAATTGGTCGGGTTAACCTGGAGACGAATCGACCGTGATTTCTCGACACGACCTTCGGGGTCGTTCGTAAGTAGGCCGAGGTCACCCGATTTCCTAATTCGGTCAATCTACCGAAAATCGTGGCGCTAATCGCGCTAGTTAATAGCGCGGGCAATTATGAACGCCCAAACTCTGGTTCTGTGCCGAAGTTGATGTCTGCAACAAGGGGTAGCAGCAGGTACTAATATAAATTTAACTAAAAAGGCGATAAGGGACGCCACACTCCCCCCTTCTAAACTGCTGATATCCCTTGATGCTAGGCATAGTTTGCGGGTTCCTCCCGAAATTTGTGTTGGCTTTAGCATACTTGTTCGGAGTTAATAAGAAAAATAATGCAATGTGATGAGATAAGAATAAGGTGAATTTAAGCGCGAAAGAGTTCAGGCGCTCTTTTAACGAAAATGAATTATCTCCTCGTTTTTTTTTCTCTCTTTTCTTTCTCTCTTTTAGTGACTTATATTTACTAACTTGACACTGGCTAACCGTTAAATAAAAAATGCCTACAATTGTTGGCTCAGTGTCAGGACGCTTGTATCTTGCGTCAAGAGTGTGAAAAAAAATATTCGGCGTAGAGACTGAGAATAGTCTTATTTCTTCTTTACTCTCCTGCTTGTTCATCTCTCATCGGTGGGATGCACAATGGATCGGAACTGCAGTCCGACACATCCAAATCGTCTTCGTCCGCATTCCGACCCCAAACATCTGGTCCATCGTTGTAAGAGATTCTGGTTGAGTGTGAGAACGTCGGAGAAGCGGGAGCGATCGCTCGTGCCTCGTCTTCTAAGCGGCGGGATGCGTGAATTGTCTGGTTATCTTGCGCCGGCAGCGTGCTTGCGCTCTTGTCGGCTTTTTTCATGCGCTTGCGGCACTCGCCACAAGCGATATCCGGCTCTCTTAGCGATCTGCGACAGCCCTTACAGCGTAAATGAGGCGGGAAGTCTTCAGTTGGCACCTGGAAATGCGGCCATGGGCAGTGTCTAGTTGGAAATCCAGGCGTGCTGCAGCGTTGACAAAAGTCCCCATTATAATTTTTGTGGCAGGATCTGTGGCTATGACCGCTGACACCGCAGTTTAAGCAGCCATCAGGCGCCTTTGGGTGCAGTTTTGGCTCACGATGCTCGATCTGAGCCCGATAAACTTCGAGCACGGTGTCCGTAAACAGTTGCTTTATGCGCTGTAAAACACTGACTTCCATCATTGAGCGATTGTGGAGCTGGATGCGTTCGTTCAACTCTTTAGTCACTTGTTGGAGTTCCCGCTGACATTTCGTAGCTTGTTCACGAGCTTCCTTCAGCTCATTTTGCGTGGCTCTTAAAATATCTTCGGCGCGTGTTTTCTCCCGTGCCATGTCGACTATGACCTTGAGGTGGTCTTCGGCGGTGGAAATCGTTTCTGGTCTAGGAGGTGTCCGTCTCGCCTCGGCGAGTTCTGATTTAGCGACTCTTAATTTGTTCTTCTCTTTATCGAGTTGCATGGCGAGAAGAACACGGGAGCCGATAATTTCTTCCAACTCACATCTGGGGATTAGAACCAATCCCGGTGTTTCCTTGGAGAAGGTCGTACTCAAGAACGAGTTCTCGCTGCCATCCTCCGACTTCTGCACTCGAGCGATTGAGACCTCTGGAATTTGCAGTCTAGAGGGGGACTTGTTTGAGTTCCTTGCGTGAGCCATTCTCGAGACCTGTAACAAAAACAAAAACATACGTGGTACCTAGCGCAATCTGGAGCTCCTTCGAGCGATTTTTAAATCGTTAACGTAATATTTGCCAATTTCTTTTCCGGCATTGTCGCCAATGACAACCACCATGGGGGATAATCTTTTCAAGACCTTTGCTGGGCCTTTATACCGAAGCGCCAGCTTGGCGCTATATCCTCGAGCGGCATTCGAGAGCGTCTTTTTCGGATAGTAAACGAGATCCCCTGGTTCTAAATAATCATAATCATTTGTCCGATTTTTGTTATAGTACTCGCTCTGTTTCTTTCCCGCTTTTGCCATGAATTTCTCGACTTCTGAACGTAGAGCTTGCATGTGCTTCATACGCTCATTCCATACGGTCGGCGCTAAATCGACAATTGAGTCCGTTGCGTCAATTTCATAAATTTGTTCGCCAAAACGTCTAGGCTCACGGGCGAGGTTCAAAAACGCAGGCGTGACGCCTAAAGAGGAGTGGACCGTCGTGTTGTACGCGAACTGCACCTCCTCTAGGAGTTTGTCCCATTCACGCTGATCGTTACCCAAAAGACTGACGATCATTGCTTTTAGGTTAAGGTGCACGCGCTCGACCGGATTAGGCTGGGGGTGATAGACCGGCGTGGTAATTTGTCTAGCTCCGATTTTCCGTAAAAAACTCGTCATTGTTTTATTTACGAACTCGGTTCCGTTGTCGGTTATAATCTTGTTTGGTGAACCCCATCTATTAGCTAGCGTATTAAGTGATTTGACAATCTTGGGACCGTCCGCTTTTTCTAGTGGAAAACACTCTGCGTAGCGAGTGTACGTGTCTTCACAGACCAAGACGTAACGTTTCCCTGACTTTGAGCGAGGGAAGGGTCCGATGATGTCAATAGAGACTGTGTCCCAAGGCTCGGTAATTTTGCGTAGGTACATCAATCCTCGGGGCGGAGTGTAATCAGGTTTACACCTGAGACATGTCTCGCACTGATTAATGTAGCGTCTTATGTCCTCACGCATACCAGGCCAATAATAAAGCTTGGAAATCGCTAAATAGGTTTTTCTTATGCCCTGGTGAGCGATTTGTGGGGTATCGTGATAATCTTTGATTTTTTGTAATATTTCGGTTTCTTTCACGACTTTTTTCCAAGCGTTATTGTCGCCTATTGTTTCTTTGATGTTATCGGGCTTGTAAAAGTAGAGCGTTTTGCCTTGATCAATATTAAATCGTGGGTGACCATTAGGGTCTTTTTCAACGTCATTGAACTTCTTTTCATACTAGGAATTCTGTCCGGTTAAGTTCGAGCACGTAGTGGGGATATCTTCCGTACCCAATTCATACAGACGAGATAACGTATCTGGGGCCTCATTAGTGGAACCTTTACGATGTTCTATTTTTATGTCGTAGGACAATAGTTCCATCGCCCACCTTGCAAGTCGGCCAATAGGGTCTTTAAGCGTGCACAGCCATTTAAGACTCGAATGGTCCGTAATGGCTGTGAAACTCGTACCTTCTAAGTAATAGCGCAGTTTGCGCACTGCAAATACCACGGCCAAGCATTCCTTTTCGGTAGTGGTGTAGTTAAGCTCAGCACCCCTTAAAGGTCTGCTTAGGCACGTTATCAGGTATTCTCGGTCCTGGTCTTTTTGCGTTATTATAGCGCCAAGGCCTGTGTCGCTGGCATCAGTGTACAAAACAAACGGTAGATCGACAGATTTGTGCCTTGCTCGAGAGACGAATCTCACGAGGGATACCTAGGCCCCCAGGGGCTATACTCCATATCGGCTACAAATCTACTTAATAGGTACTACCCACTTAACCCTTTACATAATGAAACACGGATGATCGAGATCATCCGAGTTGCACCGGAAGGTCACAGGATGGAAAAATTGTCATTGTAAGGACTGAAGAGTCCAAAGCGACGAAGAAGACCGAGTGCCCCAAAAGGGGAGGGTGGTTAGCATCGCTTGTTTTGGCCCAGTCGATGTTACTCAACCAGGACACACCAAGCGAAGTACCCAGCGGGGACCGCGTGGAGGTTCCACCCCTGAAGAGGGCCGAAGCCCGTCATCACACCCGAAAAAAAAAAAAAAAAACAGGGCCTAGGCTGGGGAGCCTAGTTCCTGCTGACATTCATACGTGCAGTCATACATACATTCATACAAGACCATAACATACAGAACCATATACACAAAATGTCGCAGTTATTGAGCTGTCATGGACTAGGGTGACCTAGTCATTGGCGACAGCTCTGCGACTCCTTTCCTCCTTCCGAGCAAGACAGGAGCGCGCAAAACACGCGAAATGTGTCCATGTTTCCCTGTCGATAAGGCGCGGAGTGTCATCGGGCCAGTCAATAGGTCCTTGTAAGTGTTGTTCAAGTTGTAGTCTGTCCGTTTTGTGTTTTGGACATGAGGTCAGGGCATGAGCAGCGGTCTCCTCCGGGGCTCCACACGCACAGCCGGGCCCGCCACGGAGACCAAATCGCCATAAATAGGCGGCAAAGTCTCCGTGACCGGTCAGGAACTGCGAAGTGTGACGCCCCGGAGTGACATAGCGCTCTTTGACTCTAACACTCACGTCCGGAAAGTAGGCATATGTTTTCCGTCCTAGTTCGTCTGTGTCCCAAGTCTGTTGCCAGAGTCTGATTGTCTCTTTTTTATCGACAGCAGCCGTGCCCCGGCCGATGTTTTCAGCTGTGACGTCCAGGGAGTCATGTCTAAATCCCCTTCCTTTCCTGACGTGGAATAGAGCAGCCCGCTCCCGAAGCAGGAGGTCTACCGGTAGTTCTCCCGCCAGTACACAGAGCGCGTTGGACGGAGTCGTTCTGTACGATCTAGTGAGCGTCAGTAGCGTATGTCTCTGTGCCGAAAATAGTTTTCGTTTGTCTGTTCCTGTCATAAGGTCAGACCACCCAGCCGAGGCATATGCAGCGACGGATCGGAATAATCCTCGATACAACGCTTTCATTGTATCGAAGGTTAGTCCCCACGACGCAGCAGCTACCCGACGAATGGCCGCAAAGTCAGTTTTAAGTCGGTTGGCCGTCTTGATACAGTGTGTCTCAACTCTGAGGCCCTAGTCAATATGGACACCAAGGAGGCGCACCCACTTTTTGAGAGGGAGCGACGCCCCATCCAGCTTGACGACAGGTCCTCTCAGGTTTCAGTCAGACTCGTATCTCTTCTCGACGTACTTGCGATTTCCCTTGATCCGAGCTCCCCCTCCAGGGAGCCTAGGATGTCTGAGGAATACCATTTCTGTTTTAGTCTTGGACAGCCTGAGGCCGCTCGCACGACACCAGCCATCCACTCTGTCCACCACCCTTTGAGCTTTCTGCTCAACTTCCAACCTGGACTTCCCGGAGGCAAGCTTGGTGAGAAATCACCATTCACTCTGTCCACCACCCTTTGAGCTTTCTGCTCAACTTCCAACCTGGACTTCCCGGAGGCAAGCTTGGACAGAAATAGAAATTTGAATTTTTTCTCTCCCTTTATCTCATATCGGCTGCCTGCGCAGGCAGGCAGTTGTCGAGGTGTGACCGTAACTTAACAGTTTTTTCTTTATTATTGTTCTTACTTTTATCGTCTTGTTTTTCCGTGTTAATAATTGTTTTATTATTGTCGATTACGCCGTCAACGGGGGCTTGTTGTTCAATTGCATTTAATTGATTTTTTCCACGTATATTGCGGGGGGTTTGGTTTTTTGTTCACGCAGTTTAGCTGCTTGTTGTATCGTTTCTAATTTATCTTGATATTGACGTATTTTACGGATTAAATCATCATAAGATGTTATGCTATCACGGTCAAATTGTAACGCAAGGTCAGCGTGAAGTCCGGAGTAAATTTTGTTTAATTGATCGCTTTCGGGTACTTTCCGTTGTAATTTATTATAAAGTGCGCTAATTTTTATTACAAACTCGATGCCCGACTCATTTTCAAGTTGCACTGACCGCTGCATTCTATTAGTTATTTGTTGGTCGTCGTTCGATTCGCCGAATGTATTTCGGAATTTAATTGCGAATTCTGACCAAGAATTCCAAGAATTGCGAAATGTGGTAAACCATGTATATGCCGAATCAGTTAAAACCTGAGAAAAGACGGGGAGGACGTCATCGGGGTTAATAGCCGAAGCATTTAACTTGCGTTCAAGTTCATCTATAAAATCGTCTGCGTCAAGTTTACCGGGGAATTTAAGTTCCCAAGATTTTATTATTTTATGCATATTTGGGTTTGCATTTCTTTGTGTGATTTGTGATTGACAATCACTGTAATTTAAATTCGTATTTAATTGCAATCGATTCGGTTGGCTAACGTAAGTTGAAGAAGCTTGATTATAAATCTGCGGAATGTCGTTGAACTGCAGGATACGCGTTGGGGCGGGGGCCCTGTAAGCAGGCGTCGTAAAGGAGGGTGGGGGAAGAGAGTACACTGTACTTGTTCCCTCGGTGGGTGTCGTGTGCGTCGTCGCTACCGTTACTGTCGTGGTGGGGACGGTTGGTGGTGCAGAGGTAGGCGGTGGCACCCTGTCCTGTGTGACGTTGCGGAGAAGGGGACGGTCTATCGACTCCCAACGTGAATCATGCCACGGGGACGGCGCGGTTCGTACCTCCAGATTTGAAATTCTTTGGGAAAGCGTTTCGATTGCCTTTGTAGTTTCAAGGCGATGCGTTTGAAGCTGTTGTTGGCTATTGAGTTGAAACGACTCCATTTGAGCGCTAAATTTTTCGAGGTGGTAGGATAATGTTTGATTCACAGTCGCTTGAAATTGAATTGACTGCTGAATCAAATTATTCGCCTGAGTGTGGAGCTCAGAAATGTAGGTGGAAATGCGCGCGGGGGTGATCGGTTCTATGACGTTCCTTTTTTTTCGGTCGACCTTTGCGCGTTACAAGTGAGATTTTAGGCACCGCTCCCGTGGGAGGGGGTGGTGCGTGGTTCTCACCGGTGTTTCCGGCAACATTTTGGTCTGCTCCTTGAGCAGCATTTGTATCAGCGCTAGCCTGGTGTGTTTCCGTGTTGGAATTTCCTGGGGGTGGCGAACGAGGTAAATTGTGGGAGGGCATAAATCCTTGTCGTTGAGACCTTGTGGACATACCTGGTTGATTTTTAGGGCTCTTTTTATTATTTTTTGTCATATTTCTAATTTTTTTTTAAATTTCCGAGTTTTTAATTTGTAAAAGTCACAAAAAGGAATACGTGTAAAAATTAAACAAAAATGTAAATTTGTGCCTTAAGTTGAATTTCAAAATGGAAAGGATAAAAGAGAAATTTTTTTTTTTTTTTTTAATTATCCGATTTTGATTTTTGATTTGTATTTAAAAGAAAAATTCGTTTTTCCCTAATTGAAATTTAGTTTGTTTTACTTTGTGAATTTTGATAAAATTTAATTTCACAGTTTAAATGCATTTAAAATTTAAAGGCTTGAAATCTGGCTAGAAACAGCGCGTTACTGATCAGGTTTACTGATACGCAATGTTTACGCTTTTTTTTTTAAGCGCTTATGTTTTCGTTTGAAGGTGACTAAACAGAGGATCACGTTTAGGACAAGGAGACGGGTTTGCGTCTCAAAGATAGTCGAAAATTTAATTTAAATTATTATCCCACATGGTGCTTGACATGAACATATTATTTGTGTATAATAATTAGACGGCAATATTTTTTTTTTTATATTAGACAATGAAATATTCTTATTGCTAAGCAAAGCTAAGTAAGCATAAGGTTTAGAAAAGGTTCTACGGAAATAAGTTGTAGTGAGAGAGAACGCCGTAACGCTATAGTTTTAGATTTCTATTCAAATTTAATAAAATAATGTAAAAACATCGCTATAAGATTTTGACGTGGTTTTCAGAGAAAGAGAAAAGAAATGTGAAAATCTGGCTCGCATGTTTTTGATACGCGGAAAATAAGAGAAAAAAAATTTTGTGCGTAGCAGTAGAAAGTCGTGAAACTCTGGTAGAAACTAACAGAACACGTGTCGCGCCATTTTTGTGGTTTAAACACAAAATTGGCGTTGCAAATAATTTAATATTAGTTTGAAAAAAACTAAGAAACGTTGGGCGCCATTATTTGTGGCGAACCTAACCGAGACTTGAGATTTAAATAGTTATATGCTCTAAAAATGGGGTTCGGCTCGGCCTGGCCGGCACAAAAGTTAGCGAGCGAGACTTTCACTTGAGTAAAAGAGGAGGAGCTTGAAGAACAAGCATGATCCAGCGGCGAGAGCAAAAGCTTGAGGAACAAAGCAAACTTACCGTCGTTGATAACACCCACAGCTAACGGGTCTGCCGGTGGAATGAAGCTCTCTGGAAAGCGCCGTAAGACGGGAGTTTATATAATCCAACAATTGGTCGGGTTAACCACTACACTATTCCAGGTCAATACGCACAAAACAACACATCTAATCAACAATAAGCGGTTTATTCAAGCGAACTTTAGAACAATAGCGTGGATATGCCGCGTACAAAATATTTGTCGTAAGTTTCACGAAAGGCGTGAGAAAAATACAATTGTATAAGAAGGGTGCTTAGGGCACAACGCACGGCGTCTCTCTGGAGACGAATCGACCGTGATTTCTCGACACGACCTTTGGGGTCGTTCGTAAGTAGGCCGAGGTCACCCGACTTCCTAATTCGGTCAATCCACCGAAAATCGTGGCGCTAATCGCGCTAGTTAATAGCGCGGGCAATTATGAACGCCCAAACTCCGGTTCTGTGCCGAAGTTGATGTCTGCAACAAGGGGTAGCAGCAGGTACTAATATAAATTTAACTAAAAAGGCGATAAGGGACGCCACAACATAAATAATTAAATAATATAAATTTTAATAAGAAAGTAGAAGTACAAGTAGAACGAGAAATAGAAATAGAAATACAAATGTAAATAAAAATAGAAATTAAATGCCAATTGTTTATCTAAAACTGTCTTTATCTAAAACTTTATCTAAAATTGTTCGGATCTAAAATGAAACTAGGTTTGAAAACATCAAATTTTCCTAATGAAGTAATAAATAAAATTCAATCGGAAGAAGAATTAGAAGATTTAATTAATAATGCCTCATTAGTTGAAGACAGTATCAGCTCATTTTCTACCGAAAATATTCTTGCAGAAATTCAAGAATTACAATTCGTTACTAGTGAACCAGACCTGCAATCAAAACATATAAGTAAGACGGATGATTTATGTGATGACCATTTTAATAAAATAATAGATTGTATTGTGACGAAAGACGGAGATCTTGTAAAATTAACTACAAACAAAGGTGCAGAAACTATAAATTTGAGTTCACTGAAGGTAACTTTATTCTTAATATGTAATTAATAATATTAATAATAATAATATTTTTATTTTAATAATAATATTTTTATTTTAATAATAATATTTTTATTTTAATAATGATAGTTTTAAAAATTGATTAAATTATTCCAGGAAAAGCAACACGATGATCGTCAAGAAACGACTTTGGACCAGGACCAAAAAACTGATTATTTGACGAAAGACGGCGATCTTGTAAAAGAAACGACTTTGGATCAGGACCAAAAAACTGATTATTTGAACCCACTAATGGTAACTGTTAATCTTGTTAAAATTACAAAAATTATTAATTGCTACATATATAATAAACTCGATGAATTTTTTGAAATATTGAAAAAATATTTTATTTTTGATAACAAAAGTAATAAATTATATACAGTTTTAATTGTACTAATAGTAAATATTTTTTTCAGGTTCCATCAGAGCATTCACCGGCAAGTGATCATGATATACTTCAATCTATGAAAATTCAAATATCTCAAAAAAGAAAAAAGGCACAGAATGTCCTGCAAATACAAGCTAATAAAATGCTCAGATTGTCCAACAAAGTATTCCCTCCGGCTGCAGTAGGAGATTCGGTGAAAGTACCTATCCCCGATGTAGACAGAGGTAAAGCTGACGCTAGAAATTTAATAGCTACAATTTTGTCAGTTAACAACGACATCTATTCATTGGGAACCAAGGATGGACGTCTAAAACAGAACTACAGTAGAAATCAATTTACTGTTTGTAGACAAAAATTTATGTCACCCACTGAAGTTCCGAACATTGTAAAATCTTTGCGTGAAATTGTTGCTTTGCAATCTTTGACTGGCGGTCAAGGATTCAAAAGATGCCTTTGCAAAGGAAAATGTGACACGAAAAGATGTAGTTGTAAGCAAGAAAATCTTTTGTGCAATTCTAAATGTCATGGCAGTGGCCCTTGCAAAAATAAGTAAATATATTTTTTGTCCGTAGCAAATACATATATACCATATTTTCTGAGTATGCTGATTTTTCACTTTTACCAAAACGATTTGGTCAAAGTGTACATTCACCTGTTAAAGTGCGTAGAAACACTAAATTCATATGATATTCTCACATTCACCATCCGCCTAACGCCCAATTCAAGTAATGTGCACATTCACCGTTCAATGTGCACATTCACCAACTTCGCACATTAACCGTAACATATATAAACTAAATTGGTAAAGCTTCGCAAAAAAGAGTGTCTAATTATGAACAAAATTTTCAGATTAATGTTGGAAAGAATTTGATTAATGCCAGATCCGTAATTAAGCCAAAACTGTGCGAAAGAATGTGGCTTTTTGACAATACATCCCAAATACCACGATATCTTCCAATAAGCTTTCAGGAAGCTTCCCAATAAGATTTATTAAGAGTGATTCCCACCCATTTGCCCGATTTCAGCCGCCCGACTGGACATTAACCCAATTCCTATTGCCCGACTCTCAATGCCCGATTCCAAGCGCCCGATAGTAATTTTTGCCCGATTATCACTATTATGGTTATTGCGATCGTCTTTTTATAAGTACTTATCTTCAGATCATTACAAACAAACTTTAGTTATTCTCTTCAATTGAATTGTCAACTCACATTTAATTTATAAAGCTTTCATTTATGTCAGATCAAAGCCAGGGGCAAATGGTACATTTAATTAGGCCTGTAGAAAATTACGTCGCGGTGAATGCAATGCTCGCTGTGTAACAATTCAAAGGGAAGATGGATTGACTGTTTTAAAAGAATCTGTACACAGTCACCCTACCGATCCAGAGGAAGCTAAGGCCGAAATTGTACGGAGTAATCTTAAAAGAACCGCCGAAGAGCATCCCGAGTTTCCTCCGGCACAGGTTAGAAAATTTTTTCTACTATTTGAGACGTTCGTTATTTTCTTTATTAATTATTCCATTTCATTGATTTTACTTTTCTTTTCTTCCAGACTTTGCGTACAGAGCTTGCTCAGTTGGGTCAGGAAGTACTGAGCAAACTCCCGGAGAGAAATAATATTAAAAAAAATTTAAGACGTCATCGGCGGAAAGATTTACCCGCGAACCCCCAATCTCTGGAAGCATTGCTGGATCTCCCGGACCGTTTTAGAAATACACTTGCTGGTGAAGGTTTTTTAATGTATGACTCGGCAACAGATGAAGATGTACCTTGATGGAACTTTCTCTGTTAGTCCTAACATTTTCACACAGGTTCGATTTCAATTTCTGTAAAAATAATAATAATAATAATAAATCAAATATTCAACTATATCAATTGCTAATACATCTTCTCAGGTTTTCACTGTTATTGGAGTGATTACCAGGCCAGGTCGACGCGCAAATGACGAAAATGTACATGTTCCTTTGCCACTTGTGTATGCTTTATTGTCATCAAAAACATCGTCACAATATGAAGCGGTTTTAAAAGCAATCATGACTCCAGCTGAAAATTTTGGTGTCCGCCATTGCAGGCCTCAAAGATTAATATCAGACTTTGAAATGTCTATTTTAAAGGCGAGTACTGCAGTGTTTCCAGATACTCCCATCGTTTGCTGTTTTTTCCATTTAGGACAGTCGATTTATCGAAGGATTCAAGATGAGGGATTGCAAGTAGCATACCAAAATCCAGAAGACAATACTATCAGAAAGTATTCTCACATGCTGCTTGCTTTAGCCATGGTCCCGGTCCAAGACGTGGTTGCAGCTTTTAAGTTATTGTTAGACGATGCGCCAGACAATTTTACTGCAATGTGCAAATATTTTGATGAGAATTACATTAGAGGTCGTGCACGTCGTGGTCGGACGAGAGCTGTTCCGCCAAGGTACCCAATCACATTATGGAACCAATATGAAGCCACCCTTTAAGGTTTACATCGGACTAACAACATCAGTGAAGGGTGGCATAATCGTTTCCGGATGGTCGTTGGGTAAAAACACCCGGATTTATATTCTTGCCTGGTAGAATTTTAGAAAGAACAGAGGGATACAGAAGCCTGCATTGTCGAAATCAACCTCGGGAGATCAGTAAAAGCAGCGCCGAAAAAACAATGGATCGCCATACAGGTACGTATGAGACGCATTGCAGAGGGTTATGAAATTTATAAAACTGAAGACCGTGTCTTAAATTACCTAGAATACATGTCATATACTGTTCACATTTCCTAAACACATTTTTCGAATAAATTAAAGTAACCATTGGCTATTAAATTAAATTTTTAATTTTCTATTCTCAATTCAGCTAAAAAAAAATTCGGTCTTTCAAAATCGGGTAAAAGGTTTCGGGTAAAAGGTTAACGATCTAACTTTTTTTTTAATTTATTTTTTTATAACAGATGGATATGGGGCATTTTTTGTCAGATTTAACCCCCCCCCCCCCCCTTTGCCCATTTTTGGTTTTAACGAAAAAATTCCAAACAGGGGTCAATTGAAAGGGTTATTTGGGTCGCTGATTACGAATCTCAAGTTAGTTCTAAAAAATTCAAAATGGTGGATCCAATATGGCGGATACATTTTTCCAAAATCGTACTATTTTACATTAAAGTTGTTATTTTTTGCCAAATCATACCTTCTTATGTGTAATTTATATAGCGTTAATGACATTTGATAAATTTCAAAATGGCCGATCCAATTTGCCCGACAAAATTTAAATTTTTGTCAATCTTTGCGAAATTCACTATTTTAAGGTTATTTGGGACGCTGATTACGAATCTGAATTTCGTTTTGAAAAACACAAAATAGCAGATCCAATATGGCGGACTAATTTTTTAAAAACGAGACATTGGACTTGGAACTTGTTACTCGGAGGTTTTTGGAGTCGCTGATTAAGATTATGAAGTCAGATTTATAAAATTTAAAATCTCGGATTCAATATAGAGGAAGAATTTTTGATCTGAGGTCAGATTGGTAATCAGCAACCCCAAAAACCTGCGAGTAACGAGTTTCAGCAAATCCGATCACTTTTTAAAAATTCCTCCACCACATCGGAGCCACCATTTTGAATTTTATAAATCTGACTTCAGAATCGTAATCAGCAACCCCAAAAACCCCCGAGTAACGATTTTCAAGTAAATCCGATTACTCTTCAAAAATTCTTTCGCCATATTGGATCCGACATTTTGAATTTTATAAATCTGACTTCAGAATTGTAATCAGCGACCCCAAAAACCCCCCAGTAACAAGTTTCAAGCAAATCCGATCAATTTTCAAAAATTCTTCCGCCATATTGGATCCGACATGTTGTATTTTTGAAAACTGACTTCAGATTCGTAATCAGCGACCCAAATAACCCTTGAATAGTGAGTTTTGCAAAGATTGACAAAAATTTATATTTTGTCTGCCATATTGGATCGGCCATTTTGAAATTTCTTAAATGTCATTAGGGCTATATAAAGTACGCATAAGAAGGTAAGTTTGAGTTAAAAAGGAACTATTTTTATCATTTTTAGGGTTCCGTACACCTTCGGTGTTCGGCTGAACCTTTATAGCGAGACTCGTGCGTCCGTAGCCAAAAACCATTCCCCCCCCTTAACTTCTAAACTATTTGACCTAGAGGGCTGAAATTTGGTACACTTATGTATTTTCAAGTGTAGATTGCACGAAAAATATAGAGAACATGATTGAAGGTGATGTTCATAGCGTTGTCAAGGAAATAACAACTTTTTTGAGCAAAAATGCATTAAAATGGACCATTCCCCTCCCCCCCCTTAACTTGTAAACTATTTGACCTAGTAGTCTGAAATTTGGTACACATTTGTATTTTCACGTGTAGATTACACGAAAAATATAGAGAACATGATCTGAATTGATGGCCATGGCGTTGTCAAGGAGAAACTGCAAATTTTCGAAAAAAAAGTTTTTTTTCTCTAACTTTGTTATTATTTGAGCTAGAGGGCTAACACTTGGTACACTCGTGTATTTTTGCATGCAGATTATGGAAAATTTATGTTTGGAAATAAAATTGAATATTATGAGGTCACAAAAAAAAAATTCAAAAAATCACCAAAAAGAGGTTTAGA
Organism: Ganaspis brasiliensis; assembly: GCA_037103525.1. Classification (NCBI taxonomy): domain Eukaryota; kingdom Metazoa; phylum Arthropoda; class Insecta; order Hymenoptera; family Figitidae; genus Ganaspis; species Ganaspis brasiliensis. The sequence continues at coordinate 2,341,386 of JAZKLR010000135.1, read as the reverse complement.
CCCCTATGCTAGAGCTCACCCTAATTGTCCTACAGTACCCCTCAAACCAATAAAAATTTTATTTGTATACTCAGAATTTAAAAAAATGATATAAAACGCAATTCAAAATTGTTATCACTTTTTTTTCAAAATAATTGAAAAATTATGAAAAAAACAAAAAAAAATTTTTAATCTTATACCAGGCTTGATCAAGGCTGCCACAGGACCTATAAAAAAGGACCCTAAAAAAAAATTTTTGATTTTTATGTTATTTATTAATTCAAGCCTGTACCCTTAAGCAAAAGTTTCATGTACTTGAAGGTAGAAGTATTTTCATAATTTGTACGTTCTAATTAATTTTCATAATCTGAACATAAAAATATACAAATGTGTCAAATTTTAGCCCTCTAGCTGAAATAGTTTCAAAGTTATGAGGAAAATACTTTTTTTTTCGAAAAAAATTGCAGCTGTGGGTACACTAGCGCACAGTTTCGATTTTCGCTGCTAGGTGTCGCCGCAGTCAGTTATCTGCAATGGGTTTTTAGCGATTTGTTAATAAATTACCGTCTAGCGGTAATTCAGATTTCGTGTGTGTTACCATGTGATGTTACCTTGTGTCGGTAATGCAGATTACTTGATTGCTCGACGGATATTATTCCTGGAGCGGTAACCGGTCTTAAGGTAAGTTATTGATCAATCGATCAAGTTACCCTTCGTGCGATAACCAGTTGAAAGGTAAGTTATTGATTTATAGATCAGTCGATACTTTTTCTTTTAGAAAGGGGTTAGTAAGTTTACCGCTTTTGAATATCGCGCGTGTGCTTTTACAATGTGTTAGAGCATTTTACACGTATGTATCTATGTGATGAAGTATATAAGGGGTGGAATCATGAGAGTTAGCACTAGAACCAGACATCTAAGTTAAACAGCATCCTCTACCAGCTCGGCAGCATACACGACCAGGCACGAGCCCCGACAGCATACATAACCTGCCACCAACCCCGGCAGCACTTACCACCAGCAACGAGCCCCCCTGCAGCGTCTACTTCTTACGCTACATGCATGAGAAGCGTACGTTCTGAGTGAGCTGTATCTATTACGTGGCGTGGCGGCAGGCTCGCAGCAAAGTACTACGTACTATGATTTTATGTTAAAAACATATAGTAAAAATTGTAAGTTGTTGTACACTGACACTGATAGTTTCATTTATAAATTAAAGTGTAGAGATATTTATATTGATATTAATGATAATGAAGGTAATGTTTTGTCGCTCTCCATTGTTAATAATAAAGAAAAGAGATTTTTCGATCCGGAGGAGCAAAATTGTGTAGGTAACTAACACTAACACATTAAATAAATTCAGATATTAATTTATTTGCAACGTTTCGTCCACAATTCGTAGACATCTTCAGGCTGTAACAATAACAAGTGTGAACACTTAGTAAAATTTTTTTAACAAGAACCAAACACAGAATGTACATTTTAAGAAAAGGATTTTTACCTCATACGGAAATTAAAAATATTTTAAGACATCACAGAGAGTGACTTGTCACTGTGTTCACTAGTCCTAGGTCATGGACAAACTAACAGAAAAGTGTAATTTTTATGGTTTACCAAAAATTCATAAAACTGATGCCCCCCTCAGACCGATTGTCTCTTGTGTTAATTCTCCAAATCATTCTCTTGCTAAAATTTTACATGATAAATTAAAAAACATAGTTCCTGTACCCTCTTCACACATTAACAATAGTTTTGAGCTTAAAAAAAATTAAAAAATGTTAACATTCCCAAAAACCACGTGTTAATGTCTCTTGACGTCGGTTCTCTATTTACCAATGTTCCTTGTGAGTTAGTAATTGAGAGCTTAGACAGACGTTACCACCAAATAAACAATAGTTGTGACATCCCATATAGTCAAATTATTGACATTACTACATTTTTATTTAAAAATACTTTTTTCAAATTTAATGATAAATTTTATCATCAAATTCATGGAACTCCGATGGGGTCTTCTATTTCACCATTTTTTGCAGATATTTGCATGGAAGATTTGGAGAATGAATGTTTAAAAATATTAAAGCAAAAATATAATTGTAATATACTGTTTTACTTTCGTTACGTAGATGATACGATTATCTGTGTGCATAAAGATTTCATAGACACAGTTTTAAAAGTTTTTAATTCTTATCATAAAAAGTTACAATTCACGCACGAAGTTGAAATTGATGGAAGAATAAATTTCCTTGACTTGACTTTGATAAGAAAAAACAATCGCCTTATTTTTGACTGGTACCAAAAACCTACCTGTTCCAGAAGACTTTTAAACTTTTTATCTAATCATCCTGTTAATCAGAAACATAATATTGTTTTTAATCTAGTCGACAGAGCTATTTCTCTCTCACATAAAACTTTCCATAAAAAAAACATTGAATTGACCAAAAAATTACTTATTAACAATAGTTATCCAAAAAGTTTCATTAATAATTGTATTTCTGAAAGACTCAAATGTATTAGTTTAAAGAAGAAAGATAACAATGAAGATTTGACCGCACAAAAAAAATCTTTGTATGCTAGACAAGTTAAAATTTCAGTTCCTTTTAAAAATGTACGTTTTTACTCTAAATGTAAACATACTTTAAAAAACTATAACATCTGCACCATTCCTAAAGTTGAAAAATCCTTAAATAGTATTGTAAAATTAGGCAAGGATTCAGTTGACAAATGGAAAAAATGTGGTGTTGTTTACAAAATCCCTTGTAAAAATGGTAATGCGGTTTACTATGGCGAAACCAAGAGATTTCTTGGAAAAAGAGTTTCTGAACATGAAACTAATAAAAACCCAAATTTTGTTATTAATTGCCATTGTAGTAATAATAATCATAAATTTGACTATCAAAATACAAAAATTGTTGACTACGAACGTGATTGGAGAAAGCGTGTTCTGTCTAAAATGATTTTCATTAATAGTGACCCGAATAGCATAAATGTTAAAGAAAATTTCGATGGTTTAAACAAAACTTACAAACAGCTTTTACAAAAAAATTTTCCGATTTCTTGATTTATTTTAATCGTAATTTTAACTGTCTAATTTATTTTATTTTTGATTTGTTTTGATTTCTCAATGTTATTCTGTATTTGTTTTCGTCGTCTAGACGTTTAATCGTCATTATCACACTTTTCTGTTAGTTTGTCCATGACCTAGGACTAGTGAACACAGTGACAAGTCACTCTCTGTGATGTCTTAAAATATTTTTAATTTCCGTATGAGGTAAAAATCCTTTTCTTAAAATGTACATTCTGTGTTCGGTTCTTGTTAAAAAAATTTTACTAAGTGTTCACACTTGTTATTGTTACAGCCTGAAGATGTCTACGAATTGTAGACAAAACGTTGCAAATACTTTAAAAACTGCAAAAATACTTTTTCAATATCAAAATTTGATAAATTTTTGTGCTTTTTAAAAGTATCATAGACTAAATAAGTTTTTAATTATGCAGGAAACGATAAATGTAAGTTAAAGTGGCTAAATCGACAGTTTCTTGTGCGTGATATTGATATTAAACCTTTGAACTTGAGTAACAACTTTATTTAAAGTTTGCCAATTTAGCAGTTAATCTGATATAACTTTTTTAATAAATATTTTAGAGCAACCACACAACGGGGTTACATTATCTATACAATAAGTAGTGATTTGAACTCTTATATGAATGTGTACCACCTACACATAAAGAATGCAATGACTTCAAACATTAAATTTAAACATTTAACTCATATCAAAAAACGACATTTTTAAGCAACACATGTTGAATTTATCTTCTTAATACTTTTAATTCATTGTAAACTCTTTTTATATATTATAAAGGTATACAGAAAAATCGTAAACCTTTGCGCTCTTCATAAAATGTCTACACATATAATAATAAATATAAGCTTTTACTGTCAGACAATCTATTTAAGTAGAAAAGGAAGTTTCAACTGACAAATTACATGCAATTTTTTTAAAGTTTTGGGGTCCTCTAAATACGAATCTGAAGTTAGTTTTAAGAATTGAAAATGTCAAATCCAATATGGCGGAAGATATTTTCAAAAAAAATTATCGGTTTTTGATATATTGTGACATCTGAAGATTTTTGGCGGCCGCTGATTATAAATTTAAAATAATGTTTAGAACATTTCAAATAGGTAATCGAAATTAACGGATAGATTTTCGAAAAATCAATCCACTTTTTTTTTAAACTTGTTATTCAGTGGTTTTCTACAAATTTAAAGTTTTTAAAATCTTACCTGGGATTTTATAGAACATGAAGCATAAAATGATAACAAAAAAAAATGATAATACATGCAAAAAATTTTAAAGAATAATTAAAAAAGATAGTAAAAAAATTGGGGTTGAAAAGTAGAGATCAGATTTAAAGGGGAGAGACTCAAGAAATATTAACTTATTTTTCAAAGGTGTCAATTTTTTGTACATAATTTTATAAATAAAATTATAGTATACGTTTAAAAATTAATAAAAAAATAATTTTGCCACTTTAGAATTTTGAAAAAAAAAATTGAAATTAAAAATTTGGAAATACCAAGCAAGAGATTTAAAATAATTATTAAAAAATTATGTAATAAATTTACTATCGAAAATATTAAAATTTATAAGAGAAGTTAAATTTTCAAACATTCTAATTTTTAAAGATTTTAATTTCTGTCGGGGAGACTAGGGCTAAACGGGACAGATTTGGTCTTTTGACAAAAAAAAAACATAAAGACATGTTTTTTGACAAAGTGTAATAGGGGAGAGTGGCCATCAATGTACTAGGTTTTTTTCAACGTCATAGTACTTATTCAATTTTACCAATTTCAAGCACTTCTTTGCATCAATATAAAACTACAACACTTCTCTAGTTAATGCACACATATTATACACGATTTATTTTGATTAAATAATAAAATTTAGGACTTTTCTAAACTAACAAGATATTTTCATTTTCAACATCCTGGGTACACAATGAACGACCTCTATAAAAACACTAAAAATGTTCAACAATAATAATATTGCAATTTTCACTTTGTAAAAAAACTTATTTTCTATCAAATAATATAAAAAATTATTACTTAACACTTTGTAATTGATAATGTATAACATAAATATACCTAAAATTTAAGTTAACTAGCTAAAATGGCATTTTAGTTCTGCTATGTTGAGAAAAGTACTGATAACAATTGCTGTAACATGCTGTACGCATGCCTGGTTTTATAATTAGGCATACCACTCTAAAAATAAAAAATACACCGAAATTCCAGGTGGTTCATTGTTCCCCGGTACATTGAATCAACATGACATTTGCAACAATAATGGTTTTTTATAACTTAATCCAATATTTCAAAATCTTTATCTCATTAGAATATTGTAGTTAAGGCCCAAAACCAAGTAAATCGTAAGTACATTTATTTTCAAATTGCCTTATTTCAATTAAAAAACGGGTTTGTATTTTAGGTAAATTTTTTCTTTAGTGCATCAAAAACAGTTTTTTTTAGTTTTCTCTGTAAAGAATAAATCCGCACATCTCAAATTTATGGACGTAGTGTGTTTACGCAAACTTCATTTATATTTAAAATTAGGAGAATTTTTATTTAATTGTTTCTGAGAAAATTGAAATGGTTCATTGAAAAAACTGGTACATTGATGGCCACTCTCCCATATACCATTTTTAAGCTTATTCCTTTAACTAAAAAATACTGTTGTTCCATTTAAAAAATAATAGATAGTTTTGTTGGTAAATCGCTTTGAATATGACCACCTCGAAAACGAAAATCACAAAAATTGTGGTGTTAAACCGGACACCCTATGGGGCTAAGTCGAACACTTCAAATTTAGCCAAGGTTGCCAATTTAGCCAACCACAAATATGCATTTTTTCAATTAAAAAATCCATTAAGAGTCTTTACTGATACATATTTAACTTATTTAATAGAAAATATAGTATTTTCTTAAACATATTATTGAAATTAATGACTAATTTAGTAACTGTATGAAAAACGTCAGTAACAAAAAATGTCAAAAAAGGCTAAAAAAAAGCTTTCCTTGTTTTCAGACTCATAACTTAGATCGATGCAACACTTTTTTTAAGACATTATATTATTAGTAGTTCACAGAAAATCACTGTGAATCTTACTTTAACATTTAATATAGCAATTCTGATTCGTCCGGTTTTGCCCCACCCAAAAAGTAAAATAAAACAAAATTTTTACTTTCAGCGAAAAAACACGATTTTTCACACTTAGACGGCTACTACTTAGTAATAAAATGTCATTAAAACCAAATGACGTATATATGGGCGATTCTTACGTAACTGCCTTACTTGGCGGCATTGAAAAAATACATCTAAATTCAAGATATATACTGAAGTGTATTAGTGAATTTTAAAGGTATATATGAGAGTAACTGTAAACCAAATATACATAAATATTACTTATTATAATCTGTCAGATGCCACTTCTTTTAGTTCGCTTCAAAAAAGGTGGAGCTTTATTCTTTTAAAGGGTATAATGTGATTGGTCCTTCATATAGGTTTTTCTATTTCCATTCTCTTATTTGGAAATATCCACCAATAAGAATGAAAGTTGAATTTGCTTAGAAAGTTTAAAATTTAGAAAACCTGGGCGTCATAGCGGCGTGTCACATCTTCAAGTAGTGGGGTTCATCAGCTAACATTTAATTGGTCGACAGGGTTTTATGAAACTACGTTTCAGTATGAGAGTTGGGAATTTTTTTTTTATATATTCAGCTTTCTATTTTAGATTAACAAAAAACTATTATTATAAAATTATTATTATTATTATTATTATTTTTTGTTTTTGTTTACAAAACAAGTTTAGGAGAGGAAAAAATGCCTTTACGCACTTGTTCGTGTGGGACTCAACCACGTGCTGTGGTAATACCGCACTAAAACAACCTCTCCCATTCTTGCCTTACGTACTCTTATCCGCTTTTGCTCCTTCCGTTCTGAAAGGTAAGCAAAAGCGCGATTCTTTTGCTCGAGGTGTTTTCAGTTCACTGTTCTGTAGGTGTCCCTGTCCCTTGCCGCTGTTGTTCTTACGCGGTGGCCAGAAACGCTATTGGATGCTTTTTTAGAGCTACCTTCGTTATATTATATTATGAAGAACAGTGCTGTCGGACCAGATTAAGTGAACCCAGAAGGACAGCCTTTTGCATACGAACCGTCAATGCTTCAGCTTGACGTTCGCAGTTTGGTATCTTTTTCAATTGGCTTATAAATGAAGCTTTAATCCCTCCCAAACAGCCTAGTATGAGAACAATTAATCGGATTTTATAACCTGAGTACATTCGGCTCAGTTCAAACATAAGGTCTTGATATTTCGTCCGTTTCTCATACTCCTTTTGTATGATGTTGCCCTCAGCAGGAGCCGGAAACTCTATCACACAAATGATCTTACTTTTATGATCCTGGAGTAGAATATCATGCTCAGTAGCTCTAATACGATGAGTTGTAGAAAAAGAAAAATTCCAGTAGATCTTACACTGTTCATTTTCCACAACGGATTCCTGATCCCCTTGGGCATACGGCAAGATGGGTTCTTTATCTATACCATACTGGTGTCGAAGGTGATTATTATTATTATTATTATTTTTTTTTTTTTTTTTTTTTTTACAAAACAAGTTTAGGAGAGGAAAAAATGCATTTACGCACTTGTTCGTGTGGGACTCGACCACGTGCTGTGGTAATACCTCACTAAAACAACCTCTCCCATTCTTGCTTTACATATTCTAATCCACTATTGCTCCATCCGTCCTGGAGGGTAAGCAAAAGCGTGATTCATTTACTAGAGTTGTTATTTTCGTTTCTTACACTGTTGTTCTCACCCATTGCCGCCGATATTCTTAAGCGGTGGTCAAGAACGTTGTTGGATGCTTTTTTAGAGCTACCGAATAGGATCTTATAATGAACAGTGCTGCCGAACCAGATTTAGAGAGTTCAGAAGAACAGCCTTCTGCATGCGAACCGCCAACGCATTAGACTTGTGCTCGCAGCTAGGAATTTTTTGTCATTGGCTCACAAATGAAGCTCGCATCCCTCCTAAACAACCGAGTACAAGAACAATTAATCTGACCCTGTAGCCTGGATATATTTTACTCAATTCAAACAGAAGGTCTTGATACTTTGTCTGCTTCTCATCCTCCTTTTGAGTGATATTGCTCTCAGCAGGTGCCGAAAACTCTATCACACAAATGACTTTACTTTTATGATCCTGGAGCACTATATCAGGTTTATTGGCGCTAATACGATGAGTGGTGGAAAAAGAAAAATTCCAGTAGATCTTACACTGATCATTTTCCACAACGGACTCCTGATCCCCCTGGGCATACGGCAAGATGGGTTCTTTATCTATACCATATTGGTGTCGAAGGTGATAATACAACACCTTAAGCGCAGCATTGTGTCTTTCTACATATCTGTAACATGCATACTTCGGGCACGCACTTAGAATGTGACTAAGTGTCTCCGGATATTGCCTGCACGCTCGACAGTTGGTATTGTCGACAGATATATGCATCACTCGACTGCGATACACCAAAGTATTTATCACTCCATCCTGGCAAGCAAATAAAAATCCTTCAGTCTCCGATTTCAAACCAGCAGACTTGAGGAAAGCAAATGACAAAACCCCAGACAGTCCCAACTCTTTTATGAGACTGAAAAACCGTCCATGCACAGGCTTGTCAATATGCTCCTGTAACAGAAGCGCATGTTCTGCTTCCTTAACACGTTTTTTAAGCATTAATGGTGTTAAAGATGCTAAACCGTGTTCCATATCCCTGGTTTCAAATGGGAGACTAAGTTCATTTGCAGCTCTTTCTGCCGCTCGATATAAAAACGCCCCAACATTTGCAATTTCATGATGGTGAACAAATTGCATAAGAGGATCTCTACTGTTTATGACTGAGCATGCTGCAGATAAAACAATTCTACGATGAAGACACTCTAAATTTAAAAGACCTCTTCCTCCCCGATCGCGTGGAAGGTAAATGCGAGGTACGGAAGACCTAGGATGATGACTTCGATGTATAGTCATCATCTTGCGAGTTTCTCTATCTAGTTCCTTCAACTCATTCACATTCCACTTAACTGCTCCAAATGTATAGAGTAGTAAAGGAATGGCTAATGTGTTTGTGGCTTGTATCTTATTCTTCCCAGATAGTTCAGAAGCCCAAATTTTTCTGAGAAGACCATGGTATTTCATATGGAGATGATCTTTAAGACCACACAAATCTTGACTTTCCGATTGAGGAATTCCAAGATATGTGTAAGTTTCCCCAACACCAAGGTGATGGATGGTATTGCCACCAATGAGCTGAATATTCTCAGAGTCGCTCGATATTTCAGCTGTTTCTCGTCTCCCTTTAATTAAATGGATAACAGCACATTTATCTAATCCAAAATCCATACCAATAGCTCTGGAGTACTCGGCTACTGCAAACACCAGAATTTTTAATTCGTCCTTGCTGGATCCATATAGCTTAAGATCGTCCATATAAAACAGATGGTTGATCTTATGGACTCTATTTCTGGGTTTTCCACACATGTATCCAGAGTATTTTTCTCGGAGTACTACAGACAGAGGCAAGAGGAAGATGCAAAAAAGTAGAGGACTTAGGGAGTCTCCTTGGAAAACTCCTCTTCCAAACGAGATGATGTTAGTCATCACTTGCTGTTTGTTGGATGTTGTAACAAACCTTGTCCTCCACATGAGCATTAGCTCCCTTAAGCATCTCACAATTGTTTGGATGTACCTCTAAGCATTCAAGGAGCTTGATGATCAGCTCATGACTAGTAGAGTCAAATGCCTTTCGGTAATTAATCCAAGCCATTGACAGGTTACGTCGATAAAATATCGCGTCTTGGGTAATACACCTATCAATCAATAGGTTCTCCTTACAACCTGCCAGACCTCTCTTGCACCCTCGCTGTTCGCTTATTGCACTCCAAACTGGCTCGATGGATGTCAAAATCCTCTCTTTGAGGATGCCAGTGAATAGCTTGTAGCAAGTGTTAAGACAAGCTATGGGTCTATAATTTTTTGGAATAGATAAATCACCAGATTTTGGTAAGAGTACCGTTCGTCCTTCCACCAACCACTGTGGTATTGGATGTTGACCGTTGAGAAAGGTAGAGAATATTCGAGCCAAATGTTGGTGAGTTGAAGAGAACTTCTTCCACCAAAAGTTATTAATCTTATCTGGCCCGGGTGCTGAAAAGTTCTTCGTTTTAGCAACTATGTTTCTCACCTCCTCCTTAGTAATTGGTGGACTTACCTCTGCTGGATGGTCAAGCCCCTGTCTAAAACAGAAGCTACGAAAGAGTGTTAAGGATGACTCTTCATCGTTCACTGAATGGGCTTTCCCATATATGTTACTCCAGAAGTTTTCAATCTCTTCACGACATGGGGGTCTTTCGACAGTTGGCGATAGTGGACTGAACAGGCGAGAAGGATTAGTAGCATAGGTATTATTTTGCTTTATCCATTTAACCCGCCGTTCTAAACGCTCTCTTATAACAACAAGAGAACGTATTTTCTCAATCCAATGTTGCTTGATGGTCTGCAACTTCGATTTCTTCAGAGTGTGATGCAATCTTTTTAGAGTCTGGGCTATTTCCAAAACCCTGGATGTAAATTTTCTTTTCGATTCAAGATATACAATCACACTCTGCAATTGAGAAGCATGCCTTCGAGCCACCCCAATCTTAAACTGTACTTGTCTGATTCGTTTAAAGGTCCTATCGACGCGGTCTGAAACAGATTTTCTGTTACTTTCACGAAGCAAGACCTTTGCTTTTTCGTACACAGCACAATTTAATGTCCAGAGATCTACATCCTCTGGGAGTAATGAGAGCTCGTTATTCCCTTCAGCGATTTTGTCCATTTTAATGGAAACCTTTAGATGTACTTTGGTTTCCCTAGACCTCATGTTCCCTTCCTCGGTCGTTGGTGTAGGTGTTACTGTCAGAACCTGAAGGTTCTCGGAGGGTTCTTCTTCTTCCTGCTGAAGAAAAGCTTCATGTCCCTTTTTTCGCAGAAAGGATACTTGGTCTCTTAAATACTGAGGTGTCATTTGAGCGTATTGGGGGTACATATTGACCCATCGCTCATGCAACCTTAGCATGTATCCTCTTCTGCAAGGACTACTGTTTTGCCAACATAGCATGATGTCCTTCCGAAGTTGGTCCGTCCATTTAAAACGTACTCTAGCTTGTCCCGGGTCAATGCCTGGTCGTTGCCTGGGTTCTGTCCTATTGCCACTCCCAACTGAACTCTGATCTCCATCCGAGAGAGACCTATTGTGGGTGGCACTGCGCGTTACAGTCGTCGTAACCGCAAATACTCTGTGTGGGAGGTTATCCCAACACAGAGTGGACAATTATATCGGGTGCCCACCCCTATCTGACTTTTGGTCCGCCCCGGGTATTCTAATTTCCTCGGTACCTTTCATATCTGAGAGGCCTTCCCCTATCCGCCACCTGGGGAGGCGCCCGATTGGGGTATCAGAAACCCCATCTCAAATGACATTCAAGTCCCCGACCCAGTCGGCTAAGAAACTCTGTGATATCCCGTAAAGGGTACCACAAGTCCCTCACCAACCCGATCAAATACCTACACGATGTTCTGTAATGGTCATCTTAGTACTGAGCCAAGTCGGACCAGTATCTTTGAGCTGCTTGGTAACGGATAAACCAAGCAACCCATTTCGGGTTATTATTATTATTATTATTATTATTATTATTATTATTATACACTGGAAAAAAAATTTTCCCCAGGGTTAAGAGAAATATGTTATTTGTGTTGCCTACTTTGAAAAATGTAATATGTGAGTTAAATTTTTTTATTGCTCATTCATATTTCTTTTCAATAATTTTTTTTTTTTTTAACTATTGTATTTCTGTGAATTAGTAGTTCTTTTCCCACTGCAGAATAAGGTGCAAAAATAATTTCTGTTTTTTTTTGTTTTGTAACGATTACGTATCTGGTAGGGTATATTACGTATAATATATGTTAGGTTGAAAATTCAAAATATGTGTAAGTAAATGTGTCAGGTATTATCGTAATACACATTTTTTATTACATAGTTCTTTGTCGACATGGATTCTTTTCAAACAATAATGCAAACAATTAAAAAAAAAATTTTTAATCCCATTTTCTTAGAATAACATGAATTTTTTCTATACCATTAAAAAATAGCTGGATGACTTTAGGATGATACGACCCAATTATTTTGTTTTGAGTGACCGTTCTTACACTGAGAAAAATTATTCGTCGTTAATATAATCAGAAAAAAGTGGTTGGCAATAAGTAGTTATTGAGCATACATAAAACTGTCTGTGTACCTAAGTTTATTGGTTACAATAACCTACAATGAAGTTGTAATAACTTTATTTTATTACGAAATCGATTTCTGGTTGTGAGAACGACATTCGCAGGGACTGACACGAAAACCGAATTCCGTTTCTGTTTTGGATTGTTTTGACGAAACAAAAATGTACAATCAATATTGTTTTGTATTGAGCCTGAAACGAAAAAGCTCTGAATTACTTTTTCGTCCCATCCTGAAACGATAAGAAAGATTGTACTTTCGGTGGGTGTGTTAGAAAAATATATTTATATAAATATATAATATAAATATTGTTATAAAAATAATATTATATTTATTATTTATAACTGATTATTTATTGAATTTTTTTTGTATTAATTTTATCAATGAATAAACTATATTCAATGTAAATAAGTCTCTATTCATAAATTTAAAAAATTCTCTTTAATTTCAATGTTTAACCATTTTTATTTTACATTCTGCAAAATATGATCAAAAGTCTTATAAAATATATATCTTTTTCGTTTTTCAAAACAATTTTATATACATATTTTTATTGAGTAAAGTTACATTAATAAAATTTAATTTAGTGTTTATTTAGTCTCTATGAGATTTTTTGGTTTGTTTTAAAGTAATTTTTATATTTACACTGAAAGAAAATTATAGTAATGGGTAACAAAATGATGTTCACGGTAACCATATTTCATGTTACAATTACGGGCAGCTATCTAGATGGTAACAGTTAGTATGGGGGTACAATAACGTATAACGTGTAACGTATAACAGAACCTTTTTAACATACAAATCTTACTATCTGTTTCTCTCAGTGTATTATTAAGATAACTTACATTTCAAGAAATTCAATTCAATCTTCATTTAACCTCTGTAGATTTTTAAAATTGTCGCACTGAAAATTTTTTTTATGAAATATCCAACTACTTTCCCTTAGTAGACTGAAAATCAATTAATTGAACTACTTTTGTAATAAAATGAGACACTTTAACTTAGTAAAATAAACTACTTTTTCTAAGTTGTACAAATATCATTAAAACAATTGTAAAAAGTTGAAGAATTAACTACAATACAACAGTTATTTGTTGAACTTAGTAAAATCAATTACAAAGAATAGTTCCGTCAATGGTATTCTTAGTTGACTTAACTAAAGTTCCATATTTAATGTAATTGCAAAAAATTTATTGGGGACTTATTAAACCATTTGCCTTAGTTAAAAAGTAGTCATATCTACTAAGAATTTTTTTCAGTGCGTGAAATAAAAGTTACATAAATATATATAATATTTTGAAATGGTTACTTTTTGATATTACTTACGTAGAATGACACGTTTTGCTTTTTTTTTTCTGAAATGGGAATTTTATAATTAAATTATTGAATAAGTATCTTCAACAGTAGAGACATGGTTTTTTGCATTTTATTATCCTAATCCAATAATAAACATATAATTTTCTCTATTCTTTGCATTTCGAATAATAATTTATTGCTAATCACAATTTCATTATAAAATGTTGAAAAAATTTGAATTTATTTGATTGCTACTACTTTTATTGCAATAGAAATCCAATTCTCCGTATTCAAAGGTTTTTGCAATTGTTAAGAACCAATCCGCTCATTTTTAAAAATGTTAAAATGGCATATCTAATAAGGCGAACATGAATTTTTAAATTTTTACAAATTTTTACAAAACTCGATATAATAAATTTTTTTGGGTAAATGAATACGAATCTATTATCATTTACAAAAAAATTTAAAATAGCGAATCCAATATGTCGGACATGATATTTTTTTTTTAAATTACAATGTGTACAAATTAATATTATATTAACTTTTTTTTTAATTAAATGTAATAAAACAAACTTACTTTAACATTAAACTTGGAAGTTACAGAATATTAGTGTTCTAATGACATTTTCTTTCATGCCAATCTGTAAACAGAAAGTCTTTTTTTCAGACATGACACCTGTCTTATTCTAAAACGCAACATTTTTAAGACAACCTTTGCTGAATTTTTACATTTTTGTTTTACTTCCAACAGTACAAAAAAATATTACAAACTTCAAATTTGCATAAAAACGTTAAGTAATGATCAATTTAAAAATGTTGATTTATAATTATTGCAAATTCAACATTATACAATAGTATTTTCCACATAAACATTTATATAGCAGGGTTTAAAAAATTTAAGACAAATATTGATTTATAATGAGAGAAACGGATAGTAACATTTTGATCTTAACAAGGTTATTTTATACTGTACTATAATTTTATTACTAGCTACCGTCAAAGATATTACAAAAATATTGATATTATAGCCGGTACTATCAAAATGTTACTCCGTATAATTATTATTATTCGGCCCTGACGCAACGAACGAGAAGAGCGAGAAGTGCCGCATCGACGACTGACACTCAGAAAAATATGCTCGGACATTTTTTTAAATTACTCGAGAACTACTCAATATTTTTTAAATGTCAAAGAATTTTTTTAAAGCTGAAACTATACTGCTTAATTCTATGTAAGTTTCAAATTTTTCATTCAATTTTTCCAGAATAGGCAGGGTCTCAAACAAAGTAATCAAAACCGGGGAAATTTTTTAATTATTTTCAAAAACATATCTAGTGATTTTATCTCTCTAGAAGATTTAAAAAATTTGAATTATATATCACTAAACGTAGAATTATTCAGGCTTTCAAACAGTCTAAGTCTTAAGTCTCTATCTTTTTTCAAATTCACATTATCAGCCTCTTAAGTCAGTAGACATTTTTCTCTGTCCGCGCACCGATCGTACCGACAATTCCCGACGGTAGTGTACATTATCCAATTGGTTTTAAAATTCACAAATAAGAGATTTTCATATTTATCCGTCAACATTTTTTACAATAAACTTTTTATAATGACATAAAAAAAAAGTTCTCGCGCGCCTGGGCGCGCGCTAATTTTGCTAGTATATATTATAACTTCTATTATATTGCACTATAACTGCTGAAATTTCTGCTCCGTGGCGTGTCCCTTTTGCAAAATGTTAACTTTAATTTAATAATTTTCGGTGAAAATATCATTATTATAACTCAGCCTTTTTCAAGCATAAAGTGTCTATATTTATAAACAAATTAGGTTTCTATTAAACTTCATAATACCTTTTTCATACTTAGAATCTGTAAAAATATTTTATGAAAATCGCTGTGTACAAAAAAAGCGTTTAGTTCCATGTCATTACTATTATATTACTGTTACAACTATTTGATAGTATTTTTACCATTTTCTTTAAGCCTTCATGTGAAACAAGCGATCTGCAGAAGGAATAGATTTATTTTGCAAAATTGTAGAAGTAAGGTTAGAGTAAATGCAGTGGCGTAACTTGGTTTTAAGGCCCCCCACCCCGCAGAAAGTAAAATTGGGCCCTCTACGGAAATTTCAAACGAAATTTTAAACTATCCCACTTTTAATCAATTCAATTTTTTATTTGTATGAAAAAATGTTAATTTCGTTTATTATTTGTTAAAATATATGGACATATCTCAGGAACCTTTAACTTTTATGTCCCTTGGATATATCTTGATGATTTTGATAAATTTTTTATTAATTTTTGTTTTAAAATGTTAATTATAATATGAGTTACTTCTCTCAATTGATATTATATAAATTTGTTGCTTAAAAAAGGGTCTATTAAATTTTAAATGTTTGACTTTACTTTTACGAGACTACTTGCCCCTAACCCTAGTTTTGAATGTTTTAAGTGATGAAAAATAAAAATAAGAATAAAAATTAAAGACTCTGTATTAGATGAATTTAAAGTGAATGAAATAAGGATCAGTATTAAACAAAATAAAATAGAAATTTTTAATTATTTTAGAAATTATGAACTCTTAAAACTTGTCCCTCTATTTTAACCATTTTGACTATAATCATTTTGTTTATTTATTTATTTTGAAAGAAACTTGTTGCACATCGGAAACCCTTAATCATATTAAATCTTTAGTTTTTTATAAAGAAGTGTCCCCAAGATGGACACCTTCTTAAACCTCTCTGAAAAATGTGGTAAATAAAAAATAAACATCGAGTAACAATTCTTAAACTAATTTTTAATCATTTTACTGTATTTATCAAAAACTGACATTTCCAAAAACTTCAATTTAATAGCTTAACAGTCAGATAAATAAATAATATTATAACGTTAAGGACTTATCCTAAATCACAAATTTAAATAACTTTGCCAACTTAAGAAAAAACTGTAACGAAACTTTTTTAGTCACAGAATAACGTGATATGTGTATAGAAGAAAAACAAACTGTTTTTTTTTCATCAAATGTGCATCAAAAACTTCATAAGGCGCTATCCCCAGTAAGAAGGCTTGAATTAGATATAATTAAATATTTCAGAGTTATAATGAAAATGTGATCGTTTTTGTATTTTATTTAATTCCTGATTTAAATCCGAAGCTCAATTCATCCAGGAAAATAAATTTGTTGAAAATATGAATTATACTCTATTCGCATAGCGCATTTAAATTAAAGTTGAATTCTGTAGAGAGAACTGACAAATTATCATTTTTAATTACGTTCAATTCTGGCTAGAACTTCTTGGAATGCGTTGGTTCTATTCCACTGACAGCAATAGGTAAAAATTATAACTGGTAAATGAGGAATATAGGATTTTCCCTGGGAGAAATAGGAGAGTAACTGGGAAACGGCCAATTTAATAAAATAATATCATTTATTGTAACTTACAACGCAATATTGTGTACGAAGAATACTCGATTCCACAATCCAAGGATCTCGTCACACTGGCACACAGCACTCAGGATACACAGTTATCCAAGAGACAATTGTCTTAGCGACAAAGAGGGTAGTAAAAATCAGCACAACCGCAATTAAACACGTGGACGGAACGAGCCGGTAGCTAAGAGCGAAAATCAACAAGTGACGCGTCTCGTCGAGTTTCGGCGATTCGGCCCCTCGGAAGCCTTCGGCTACTTCCGGGGTCAATCGCCGAACTCTCTGCAGGCGCGTAATTCAAGTAACACAGGTGTTACACCCCCTTTCCCCTCTTCGGGGCGATGCCCACCCGCTGCATTCATACTCATACTTTAATATAAATATAATAAACTTTAAAAAAAAATTTTCTTATAAAATATTTAATTTTCCATTAATTCTTCGTAGTTTGTGTCTACTTCTAATATTTCCAAATCATTTTCAATTTCTTTTAATTCCGCTCTTTTAATTTTTACTATATTTTCGATTAAACTTAATTTTAGAACCTCTTTCAATTCCTGTTGTCGTTGCTTCCAATTCGCCCTCACGTACTTTCTCCCGTTCTTTGCTGGTTCGCAGTAGTTTGTTTTCCCTTTTTCGTCTCGTTCATCGCAGAATTCGTCATGTAGTAGATAGTATTTTTTTACTAATTTCCTTTTACAAAAACGGCAGGTCCAGGTGCTCTGCTCCATTCTGAAAAATTCACAAAAAAACAAAACCAAAACAATTTTCGTCGAAATTTTCCTTTTACCTTTTATGTAAATAATTAGCTTTATTTTGTCTTAAATTGAACTTTTATTTTTATATTCTTTTAGGTACAGATTGTACAATGAAATTGAAAACATGGCTTTATGTGGCGTTTAATAAAGTATGCTCAATTGTTGAAGTTAACATTAACACTTGTAATTTTCTAAGTTTGAATTTGTCTGTGGAAATAAATAAATTTAACGTTTGTGATTTGTAATAAAGAGAACTAAACTTGAATTTTGTGCTTGTTTAAGCGTTTTTGAATTAAGTAAATTTAATTAATCACGAGCAATGCATTAGGCTAAGAAAAAAATTTTACTGTTTTTGTACAGTTTGTATTGTACAAAACAAATCGAAGAGCTTTTACTCTTTTTTATTCAATTTCTCGATGAATTCACGAATTTCTCTTTCGTTTTCTTCTCTCTTCTCTTTCCATTCTCTTTCTTGTCTTGCTTTTTCTTCCTTATCTTCGTCTAATCTTTTCTGTCTGTCACACCTCCACTGCAACATTCCTGTATGTACTTTCTTCTCTTTTTTCGCGCAGTATTTCGGTTTGTCGAAATCTATTTGTTGTCTTTCCCTTTCCTCTCTTCTCTGTATCTCCATTCTTTGTTGTCTTTCCCTTTCCTCTCTTCTCTGTATCTCCATTCTTTGTTGTCTTTCCTTTTCTTCTTGCACTATTTTTCTGGTTTTTTCTCTAGCTTCTTCGTTTTTTTGTTCGATTTTTTCTTTAATTGTTTTTTCTAACTCTTTCTGTTCTTCGTTGGTTTTTACTTCCCTAACGGTTTCTTCTTCTTCTGATTCTATTTCTTCTTCAGTTTCAGCTGAGGTTTCTTCCTCGGTTTCTTCGCTTTCGTCGCTATTTTCTTCTTCCTTCTTGCTTTCTATTTCTCTGCTTTGTTCTGTTATTTCCACCAGTTTCTTTTTTAATTGATTTGTTTTTCTTGCATTTTCTTTTACTATTTCTTGCAGTACTTCCATTTTTTGGAGTCGTTCCATTATCTCTTTTTCTGTCTGTTCTTTCTCTTCTTTTAATAATGCTAGGATTTTGTCCCATTTATTGTTGGATGATGCCATTTTCTGAAACATAATAATTTTCGTCTAGTTTTATTCTTTTCATTCGTCAATGAAAAAAAAATATTTTGTCGTCTGTTTTTTAATATTTTACTGTTTTGAGTCTGTTATGTTTTCTTCTCATTTGTCCATGAATAAGAAAATTTCTGTCTTCGTGTTTCTGTCGTTTTCTACTGTTTCCTAACATTTTCCGTATTTTCCGAATATTTTCCTAATTCTGGTTATTTTCATCGTCATCTACATATTTTCGTAAATCGTTTACGTTCCAAACGCCTACTGATTTTCCGCGAATTTTACCTAATTCGTATGTCGTTGGTGAAACTTTTCGAATGATTTTGAATGGACCTTCATAATCCTTTTTCAACTTTTTTGCTATCCCTAAGTCTTTGTTCGATAAAGACTTGTCTTTTTTCCAGACTAAATTTCCTACTTCAAATTCTAATTTCCGCCTATTTTCGTTATAGTATTTTGCCTGTCTGTCGTTCGCTTTGTCTAAGTTTCGTAAAACTTCGTCTTTTACAACCTGTAATCGTCTTAGTCGTTCTGTCCATTTGTCAACTTCCTGAAACTCGATTTCGTCTGGATTTTCAAATTCGCTTTTTAATGTCTGAAACGGTTTTAATTCGCGACCTAAGTTTAAAAATGCTGGCGTGAAATTTGTGGAAGAATGTCTTGCCGTATTTAACGCGAATTGCAAATCTTCGATATCTTTATCCCAAAGATTCTGCTCTTTTTCTAAATACGCTTTTATCGCGGTTTTTATCGATCTATTAGTTCTTTCGGTAGGGTTAGCTTGTGGGTAATATCTTGGAGTGAATGAATGTCTAATTCCGAATTTTTCCGTCATTTCCCTAATCACTTTATTAGCGTACTCTGTACCGTTATCCGAAATAAGTATTCTGGGCGTTCCCCATCGTGAAATTATTCGTTTATGAAACTCTGATTCTATCGTTTTTCTGTCTGCTTTCTTTATTGGAATGATTTTGACCCATTTTGTGAATAAGTCGGTGTAAACTAAAATGTATTTATTTCGGTTCTTGGAAAGGGGTAAAGGGCCAATAATGTCAGAGGCAACCATCGTCCATGGCTCCTCCACGATTCTTTTTCCCATTGGTCCTATTTTCGGTCTATTATTTGCCTTGATTCGCTGGCAAATTTTGCAGTTTTTCACGTACTTCACGATATCTGAGTACATGCCGGGCCAGAAAAAATTTTCCGAAACTCTATGAAACGTTTTCTCTGCGCCTAAGTGTGCAGCTTGCATGTTGTCATGATTTTCTATTAAAACCTGTTTTCTCAAATTTTCGGGTATTACCAATTTCCACGGATTTTCGTCTTTAAAAATCTTTGACTTTAAGGGATCTGGTCTGTAAAAATACAGTTGTTCGTCACGTATCCTCCAATTTTCGTTTTCGTGAGGTTTCGTTCTGACGATTCTCATTTTTGCTTTGTACCACGAATTTTCATTTTCAGTTACGTTTTCATTATCTCTTCTTAATGCAGCTATTTCTACATTTTCTTCATTAATTCGTGACAAAGCATCCGGGACTACATTTATTGAACCTTTTCGATAGATAATTTCGAAATCGTGTTACGATAGTCCTAACGCCCAACGCGCTAAGCGTCCTGTTGGGTTTTTCAAGTTATGCAACCATTTCAGGGCTATATGGTCTGTTATAACTTTAAAGTGGCTTCCTTCTAGGTAGTGTCTGAATTTTTCGATAAATGTTTTCACAGCTGTCGTCAACAGTTCAAGCAATTTTGATTTTGCGTTCTCCTGTTCATTTGTCCATTGCCAATTGACTTTTTTCCTTAATAGTTTTTGTAAAGGTTCTACTATTTCTGAGAAACGTGGGATGAAACGTCTGTACCAACTGACCATTCCGATGAATCGTTGCAGTTGTTTTATCGTTTTCGGAGTTGGAAAATCTCGAATTGGTTTGATTTTCTCCTCATCCACTTGTAGTCCTTTTTCATTGACAACGAATCCTAAGTATTTCACTTCTGAGCATCCAAATTCGCTTTTTTCAAAATTTACCGTCAAATTTGCGTTCTTCAATCTTTCGAGCACTATTTCCAAGTATTTCATGTGTTCTTCGAAAGTCTTTGAAACGATTATTATGTCGTCTAGGTAGCAGAAAACATACGGTTTTAATTCAGGCGTTATGACTTTATCCATAAGCCTTTGAAACGTTGCTGGCGCATTGCATAGGCCAAAAGGCATCCGTTTGTACTGAAACATGCCTTTTCCTGGAACGATGAAAGCTGTTTTTTCTTTCGATTCTTCACTTAACGGAATTTGATTATAAGCCCATTTTAAATCAATTTTTGAGATATATTTTGCTGATCTGAGCATATCTAAAATTTCATTCATTAAAGGCACTGGATATAAGTCCTTTTTCGTCGTAGCATTTATTTTTCGGAAATCCAAACATAACCTGTATGTCCCATTTGGCTTTTTTATCATTACGATTGGATTCGACCAATCACTTTTGCTCGGCTCAATTATTTCTTCCTTCAGCATACGATCTATATCCTTGATAATTTCCTCTTTAATTTTCGGCGAAACATAATAGTATCTCTGCTTTATTGGAGCTGCACCTTGTGTATCAATAACATGTTCTGTCAAGTGTGTTGTTCCTAGAGTTTCTCCTGGTGGCGTTAATCTGTTTTCCAGAAATTTATTCAACTTTTCCTGTTCAGTTTCCGTCAGTCTTACTATTCCTGAACAAAATTCTGTGCTTTCCATAGCACTTGTTTCCCGTAATAACTTCCCTTGCATATTGCTATACATAATTGCATTATTTTTAAAATTTATCCATTTTGTACTCAATGGTTTCCAATACTTATTTTCTTCCGTGCCAATTTTCCTTTTTGGCGTATTCACAATTTCCTTTTTAATTTCTACTTGTGTCATTTTCTTTTCTATTGGTTTTTTCCATCCTTGTTTCTTCCTGGGGTTTTGGATTGGGGTTGTGTATGGTTCATGTGTCTCGTCTAGACCATCTTCCATAGCTAGGATTTCGAATTTGTTCGAAAGGGGGGTTTCCATCAATTTAGGAATAACTTTTAAGGATCTCTTACCAATTTCCGCGTTGAACTTGTTTGCAACATTTTTCGAAAATTTTCCGTCCTTTTTGGCCTTTTCTATTTTTTCGAACTTTTGGAAATTTTTCTTCGGGGCTTTTTTCGTTTCTTGTTTTTCTCTTTCGGTGCTCGACCATCCTGTCTGTACTCCTGCATTTTTGCTAGGGTATATTACCATTTTTAATTTTTCTTTGTCCTGTTCATCCAATGTTCTCATGGAGTAACGAACGTTTGGTAGATCTGGTAACCACCAAGTGTCGTCTTCAAAATCCAGTTTCATTTTCAGTGTTCGTAACATATCGACTCCTATAATCGCTCTGTTACCTATTCCTGGAACAATTCTGAAAGTTAAGGTTTCTGTTTTATGCCCTACTTGCACTGGTATGGTAACTTTCCCAATTATGGTTAGCGTTTCTCCATTAGCTACTGAAACTTTTTTCACTCTAACTGGCTCTAATTCTACGCCCCATAGTTGCAAATGAACTGCGTATTTGTGTCCTAGGAATGAATTTGTTGCTCCCGTATTGATTAAAGTTTCCAAAATTAATTCTTTAAATTTTATATCCGTATAAAATCTTGGATCTCGTTCCAATGCTTCGCAGCTTTCCGGTGATTCAATATTTTCTGGGGATACTGCGTTCTCCAGTACCCCCTTCATTCGTTTCCCTGGATCTGTGCCTGACAATCTCTACGGAAATGACCTAACTGACCACACCCATAACATCTTCTCTGAGATTTTGAAAATGTTTTTTGATTTTCCTGTGTTGATTTTCCCGTATTTCCATTTCCTGCAGAAAAATGGATAGGTACTGCAACTTGTAGATTTTTACTCGGTTCTTCCTTCTTTTCAGGAGTATTTTCCAACATTTTCTGTCCTCTGTTATTTTCTATCGGCGTTTCCGATGGAAATGTTATTTTTGGTTGGTTTGTCCAGTTTCTGTTAATATAATTTCCAAAGAATCTTGGTAAAAATCGTCTATTTCTACCAAATCCTCGAAAATTCATATTATTTCTCTGTGGTTGCATTGGTTATTTCTGCTTGTCATCCCTCACATTTGGATTCTCTTTCTTTTCCGCTGTGATGTTTAAAGACTGTCCTCGGATTTTCGATTTGTTTCGTTCTATTTCGAATTCCTTTCCGAGACTTTCCAATTCCTCGAATGTTTCAAAATCATTTCTCTGAATGTACATTTTATATTCAATGCGCAAATTTTCGTATGCTCGACGAAGTTCCCATTGTAAACTTTTTCTTGGAAATAATTTCCCGAATAATTTTCTTATTCCGATCAAAAAAGTCTGAATTTCTTCTCCCTCTTTTTGATTATTGAACTTAATTTTTGTCGTAATTTCCTCGACATATTTTTCATCCATAAAAGTTCTTTGAAACTCGTCACGAAAATCACGAAATGAATACCAGTTGTTCCTAACTGTCCTACACCATTCTAAAGCTTCGTCTGCTAACACTGCGTCTATATTTTCCAAAACGTTGCTTTCCGAAATTTTGTACCCTCTTGAAAAGCGAATCAATTCTTCTAAAAATTGCACGGGGTTATCTACTTTATTATTCCGAAATTTTACCGGCCAATTTGACATGATCTGGAAAGGAGTTTGTATCATGCCAAACGGAAATGGATTCATGAAATTTCCTAACTGTTGATTTCTATCATCTTGAAAATTTTCTTATTCGAATAATCTACTTCTCGGATTTTCCCTACTTTTTTCCTTGTTCGAAATTTCCGACTTAGATAATTTTTCTTTCAGCTTTTTTAATTTTTCAATTTCTGAATTTAATCTATCTAGTTCTTTTACTTTTTCCGATAATTCCCTATTAAATTGATTTGACGTTGAATAATGTCCTGATGTGTCGCATCAAGAAACATTATCCCGTTTATCAAATCCCTGATCGTAATTTTTTCGAACATTTTTTCTCCGATTTCTATTTTTCTGACTTTTGACATTTTCAGAAAAATCTTCATCCGAACTAAATTCTCGATTGGTTTGTTTTTCCGTTTTTCGCTGATGACCGATTTTTTCAGTTGATTCAAATTTCGTTTTATTTTCTACCGTACTATCTTCCGGCCATTCGTAATTTAATTCTTTTTCCCTACTCTTCTCTTTAAATTGGACCGTTTGTCTCTTTTTCTCGTTTTTTCTTTTAACTTTCTCTAAATAATTATCCATAAAATTTTCGACACCTATGACCGAACTATTTTCTTCCGAATCATTTTTATTTAACGAGCTATGTGCCGACGGTTTGTACTTTTCGCGTACCATTTCCCTATGTTCGATTTCTAACGCTTTCTGTTTTTCGCGTAATTTTTCTCTTTCTTTTCTTAGAAAGTCATCGTAATCCATTAATTCTTTCCGATTTTTTAACAACTCGCTATTTGTTGCTAAAAATGAATTAACATCAAAAGTTCCGTCTTTTGATTTTTCCGATTTATTTTCCTTATCTACAACAGTTTTTCCTATCGTCGCTTGCTGCTTCTCTATAGTGTCTTGAAGCTCTTGTACACGTGAGCTACGGGGTGTGGGGGACTTGTTCCGTTTCGTTGGGGCACCGTTTCCACTTTCCGAACTTGAAATTTCAAAGTTTGTTTCACTACCGGTTTCGATTTCAGTTTTTCTAAAATCATTTTCTTTTTCTTTGTTTTTCCTCGTTGTTGACCGTAAAACTCGTTTCGAAGCCATTTTGAATTTTCAAAAAAAATTATTTTATTTGCCGAAAAGGAAACAAAAATTTTCAAAATTTTAATTGTTATTAAAATTTTTCACTATATTCGATTTTTCTTAACACTTTCCGCACCATTCTTTTTCGTTCAATTCGAAAAAGCAAAAAAAAATTTAATTCAAACTATTGAGACACCCGATACATTTTCTAATCGTCAATTAGGAAATTTTTCGGATTCTCAACTAATTTTTACTTCACTATTTATTTTATCGGTCACTATTACACGTCATTTGTTTCTCTCGATTTATTTCCGAAAATCACTATTTTATTTTAAATTCGAATTTTTTCGACACCCGGTATGTGAAATATTTTGAAAAGTCTAAATTCTATTAGTTGAATTTAATTTGACACCGTGTATATGAATTTTATTTCTAATTTCGAGAATATCAAATTTGTCTTTATTTCGAATATATTTGTGTTTATGTTTCACGTACACGACCTTGCACCGTTGTACGCCTGACCTTGCACAACAAAAACATGAGTAACCGGCACTTTTAATTTCAAAATTTTCTCTACTTTTTCGAAAAATTACTTTTATAATACATTTTTTCGCGTTGTTTTCCACTTTGTTTCATTTAATTTTCACTGATTTTATACTGATTTTCAATTAAAAGCTTTTGCTTTTATTCAAATTCACTTTTTCACTTTTGAAATTTTAAATAAAATCAATTTCTGTATTTTTCTTTGTACTTCACTTTTCGCTAATTTTCAATAAACAATTTTAAACTTTGTTTCCTTGATTTTTCTTAGCTTTCGTTATTTTTCTTACAAAAAAGCGTTTCTTTCTTTTCGATTTTTGCTTTCTTTAACCGTAGTTTTTTCCGCGCGAATTTCTCTATCTAATTATTTTCTGTAAATGTTTCGTAAGTGGTGATAGTACAAGTAAAATTATATTGTCACATTTCAATAGTATAATTAACCATTCAATTTAATTTTGCCTTTCAGGAGTTTTGGAAGTTGGAATTTGGTTAGGTTGTACACGTGGTGATAGGTTGTGAGCTTTTTTGGGAATTTTTCTTTATTTTCTTGCTGGAAAAAAGGGACAAAAAGGCAGGTTTTTTACGTTGGGCGCCATGTTATAACTGGTAAATGAGGAATATAGGATTTTCCCTGGGAGAAATAGGAGAGTAACTGGGAAACGGCCAATTTAATAAAATAATATCATTTATTGTAACTTACAACGCAATATTGTGTACGAAGAATACTCGATTCCACAATCCAAGGATCTCGTCACACTGGCACACAGCACTCAGGATACACAGTTATCCAAGAGACAATTGTCTTAGCGACAAAGAGGGTAGTAAAAATCAGCACAACCGCAATTAAACACGTGGACGGAACGAGCCGGTAGCTAAGAGCGAAAATCAACAAGTGACGCGTCTCGTCGAGTTTCGGCGATTCGGCCCCTCGGAAGCCTTCGGCTACTTCCAGGGTCAATCGCCGAACTCTCTGCAGGCGCGTAATTCAAGTAACACAGGTGTTACAAAATCTTTTCCAATTACATCCAATTCTTTTAATAGAAAAATGCAGTACGGTGCTAATTAAAATTAAGAAAATTAAATATTGTTTGTTTTTCAAGCTAAAATTTTGATTTTTTAAAATTCTAAATCTAAAAGTTCTAACAATTATGGATATCCAAAAAATTTTGAAAAAGACTTAGAATTAAAGAAATAGCAGCTTATCTCGTAAACAGTCACAGATATTACAAATCTGACATCAATTTTGAGTTTGGGTAATAAGTATATCAACCGAATTTATAAATCATGAAAAACAAGTATAATATTAAAATACTAAATATAAATTATTTATACATTGTAAAAAGGAATAATTTCTAAATGTTGAGTAGCTGGAATTAAAACGAATAGGACCCTCTTGTTTTTCTTTGCTGATTTGGAAATTAAGCTTTGGATTTAAATAAGGAATTCAGTCGGATTAAAATTTTCAATTACATTCTATTCCAGCCTTCTTGCCGGGTCGCCTTCAACAGAAATATTATACGAAATGTTCATCTTGGGGCCAACTCCCCTATACAAAAACTAAAGAGAGAAGAAATAAGTGTTAAAAAGAAAATAAAAAGTAATCATTTTCAGAAAATTAGTGAAAAAAAGAAATACCGACAAATTTTATAATGTGCGGGAAATTGACAATTATTTCTCACCCTTATAAACAACCACTTGTTGATTTTTTCTTTATTATAGGTTAAAGATGTTTTTAGTTGTAAATGAATAATAACTAAGTGTAGATAAAATTGTTTATCTGTCCATGAATAAAATTTAGAAGTTTGGAATATAAACTTTACTTGGGTCAATTTTGAATAGAGAGCTTAAAAAAACTTCCAGCCTTTTTTTATTGAAAAGTTAAAGGTTTCTGAGATACGCTCATATATTAGTTAAATTTAAAATCATAATTTATTTTGAAGTTAATTCATACAACTTTGATATATAAAATAACACAAATATATGCCCTTTTCTATCTCACTCTCACGATTTAAGAATTCGAAATTTCTAGCCCATGTTATATTGTTCAACCTGAGACACTGTTATTTGGCGCAGCTACTAACATAAAAGGAGTTTAGGTTCTAATTATTAAATATTTTATTTTAATAAATAAAAAAATAATAAAAGATTCAATTAATTCATTAAAATAAAATATTTTATAATTAAAGTCTAAAAGCTTTTGACTTTAGTAGGAGTACGAAATAACATTGGTTTAGGTTAAACAATATAATATAAACTACAAAAAAAAATTTTGTCGAATCAATAAGGGCCCAGTTCGGGCTCCCTAAGTCAGCAGGCCTCCCCCCCCCCCCCGAACTGCGGGGTCTCGCAGGGGTGTAGTTACGCCACTGAATAAATGTCAAATTTCAGCTCCATGGTATCACATAAAATTTCAGCTCCATGGCCTATATGAAGTGTTCAGTGTACTTCATGCAGAGAAACTTTTTTATCTGTAGTGGTTATTTTAAAATATTATTCTATAAAGTAGTTTGACAATGAATTTATTTTTTTTTTTCGTTTTAGCAAAATAACAAGAAGAAATTTTTATTTTGTACAATATATTTGCGATAAAAGGATGCGGTTCATCTCCACATGGCAGCCAATTTTAAGAAATTTGCTATTATTTTCGTATAAATATAGTTGTAGTAAAATCGTTTAAAATATAATTATATTATACCCTAATAAAAAAAAATAAATGCAGAGAAACATTAAATAAAAAATAAAAAAATTTCTACCAAAACTTATCTTGAAATCGGGCAGTTACGCAAGAATCGACCATATAATTTACATATCAACACGTTGATAGAGTGTTTAAACGGTGTGAAACACTCCGCAGATTTAGAGATATTTGACTTGTCCGGTTTAGCCCCATGTTCGGTTTAGCCCCAGTCTCCTCTCCTGGTTAAAAGTTCATATTTCATGTTTCTGAACTCCCTGTATGTTTTTGGGACCCAAATGATGCAAAAAAAAATGTAGCTTACTAAGGTCAGGAATATTTTCGGGAGTCGAAATAGGAGGTGGTGCCTCCCCTTAATATGATAAATTTCTTTTGTTTTTATGTTTCTATGGCAATATTATTTTCAATATGTCAAAACGTTTGATTGTTTAATGTTGATACTATCGTAAGTTTTATGTAAATAATTAATTAGGGATAAAGAACGGGAATTAAAACTGTTAATTAAACGAGAAAAGATGCAGCAAAAAAGAAAGTTTGCAAAAGAGAAAATAAAAAAATCGGGCAAGTTCGAGTTACACTCGCACGAAAATCGAGGGTTCCGTACATAAATCAAAATAATTTTTAATATATTTGATACTATTAAATATATAAATATATTATACATATTATATATAATATAATATATAAAATATAATATATAATGAATTTTTTATACAAAATGGACCACCCCCCCCCCCCCCCTATCTTCCAAAATATTTTACTTAGAGAGTTCAAATTTTGTACAGGAATGTATTTTCAGGTGTAAATTACATAAAAATTATAGAGAACGTGATGGTGATTGCGCTGTCAACAAAAAATCTAGAGATTTTAGCAAATATCCATAAAAAATACTCAAAAATCGTTTTATTTCCTTCACAACGCTATGATCAACTTCCACAATCATGTTCTCTACCATTTTTCTGTCATCTACACGTGAAAATACATTTGTGTACCAAATTTGAACTCTCTAAGTCAAATTGTTTAGAAGTTATGGGAGGGGGGATACGGTCATTTTTTAGCATTTTTTTTTAAATCGTTGGTTTTTGCTTAAAAACACTATGATAACGATCTGCAACAAAGGTCTCTACAGTTTTTCTGTAATCTATATGGCAAATTACATATGTATACCAAATTTTAGCACTCTAAGTACAATAGTTTGGCAGATATGGAGGTGGCATTGTACACTTTTAGTGCATTTTTGCTAAAAAAATGACCGTATCCCCCCCCCCCCTTATCTTCTAAACTATTTGACTTAGGATGCTGAAATTTAGTACACGTATGTAGATTTACGTGTAGGTTACAGGAAAATTATAGAGAAAGTGATGATTATAGCGCTGTCAAAGTTATAACACTAAACTATGGCCCATATGTTAAAAAAATGCTCAAAAATATTGTTATTTCCTTGACAACGCTATGTTCAACACATACAATCATGTTCTCTATAATTTTCCTGTAATCTATACGTGAAAATACATTTGTGTACCAAATTTGAATTCTTTAAGTCTAATAGTTCAGAAGTTCAGGGGGGGAGGATACGACCATTTTTTAGCATTTTTTAAAAAAAATCGTTTTTTTCTGCTGAAAAACGCTATGATAACAGCCTGCAACAAGTTTTTCTATAGTTTTTTTGTAATCTACACGTCAAACTACATATGTGTACCAAATTTCAGCACTCTAAGTGTAATAATTTGTTAGATAAAGGGCAGGAATGGTACAAATTAAACGCATTTTTTCAAAAAAAATGACCGTATTCCCCTCATATCTGCCAAAATATTTGACTTAGAGAGTTCAAATTTGGTACAAAAATGTAGTATCATATGTAGATTACAGAAAAATTATAGAGATTGTTGTGGCGATAGCGCTGTTAAAGAAATGGCAAAAGTTATCAGCCAAAAAATATCAAAATTTCTCAAAAATCTTGTTATTTTCTTGACAACGCTATGATCAACCCCTAGAATCATGTTCTCTATAATTTTCCTTTCATCTACACGTGAAAATACATATGTGGGCCAAATTTTAACTTTTTAAGTCAAATAGTTTGGTGGCTAGGAGGGGGATACGATTTTCCACAAAGTCTTTCCAATAGGGTTCCGTGCGTACACTTGTGGTGTACGGAACCCTAAAAATGATGAAATCGCGAGAATGGAAGAAATTAATAAAATAAATAGAGAGAATAAAATTTCTTCAAAACCATTCGAAAAAAATTTACTAAATAGTTTTAACGAACTCCTACCTCAAAAAAATCCGACAAGGCTTTCTTGTATAACTAGCGATGTTAATTCGCTCGCTTACACTCGCTCAATCATACTAATCGATAAAGTAATTGCTTACCCTATTGAAAAAATGGCCACATTTGTGCCCTCATTTTTGCCCACATTTGAGGCCACATTTGAGGCCACAAATGTGGTAGCGGATTTGAAACAGCATATGCGCTCACAAATGAGGCCTCAAATGTGGGCACAAATGTGGCCTCAAATGTGGCCTCAAATGTGGGCACAAATGTGGCCTCAAATGTGGGCGCAAATGTGGGCACAAATGAGGCAGAGAAGTATCCACATTGAAAAAAATATAAAATAAAAAAAAATATTATTAATCTTGATTTACACTATATTATTTACAAGTAGTTGCCTTAATTAACTTTAGAAACTTAGCATTACGAAGATAATTTTGAAAATAAATTTGGGGGTATGGGGATTTGAACCCGGGTTCGACGCACGCAAACTAACTACCGAACCACTGAGCTACATAGGCGACTGTCAATAGAAAGGATAATCTTTCTCTTGAGGTGCAAGTGATTTTATTGGCTGACAAAACGGCGGGTTTATTTAAAAACGTTTTCACCACATTTTTCAAGTATTGAAACATTTGTCATCAAACATTTGCTTTTATAACAGTTAATTCTTATTTAAAAATTTATTCCTAATTTATTACGTTATTATTTGAGGTTTCTTTGATTAATTCACTATTTTTTTACTTATTCTGTTGTAAAATACACATGTTAAGTCTGTTAGTGGGAAAAATTGGAACGAAGTTCCTTGATACTTTGTTATAAATTATAAACTTCTGTTATTTTATGATTTTAAATTTTTACCAAAGATTATTTTGAAGCCAATTATGAAATATTTCGAAAATCCTTATAGCATTTTTTGAACTTGCTAAAATTACATTTTCTCTGGAAGAAAAAATGAAAATTAGAAATTTTATTAATTTTTGAGTTTAGATACTTGACAAAAATTTTAAAAAAAACGTAAAAATTATTTTGAAAATTTAATTAATATTTTGTAATTTTTCAACTATTATTCAAAGTTTCGAACATTTAATACCTACTG
Organism: Ganaspis brasiliensis; assembly: GCA_037103525.1. Classification (NCBI taxonomy): domain Eukaryota; kingdom Metazoa; phylum Arthropoda; class Insecta; order Hymenoptera; family Figitidae; genus Ganaspis; species Ganaspis brasiliensis. The sequence continues at coordinate 2,310,084 of JAZKLR010000135.1, read as the reverse complement.
TGACAGAAAAAATCAATTAAAGTTGCTTAAAATTTTGTTAGTTAACGATTTTAAATACTTCTCAATTGCAGTAGGGACAATTTGGTTTTTGAATCTTTAAATAAGAGTAGGAGAATTACAAAGTATTAAAGAATTTATTTTTAAAGTCAATCCAATTTCATAATTAAAAAGTTCACAAGTTAATTATTATTTTTAATCATAAACTAACAAACTTGTAAACTTTAAAATACTTATTTTAAATTTTAATACATTTTTAAAAATCACAAGTTTTGTTCTTTCGTGATTTTAAATGTTTAAAAAAAGCTTAAGGAAAATGGATTTTATAGATTTTAAAAACAGATTTTCGAATAAATAAATTATTGGAAATTTCAGTTAGCTAGTGCTAGTAAAAATCAGGATTTTTTTTAAAGAAATCAAAAAAATCAGATTTTTTTATTTAAATAAAAAATGGTTGTTTTAATTGCAATCAGTATATAAAATCTCTGCAAATGTTTATTTTCAGTAGTATATTTTTAAAACTGAAAACATTTAATAAGAAATAATGAATAATAAAACATTTAATCAAAATCAAATAAATTATGTCAAATAAATAAGAAAATTTCAAAAAAAATTTCTTCAAATTCATATGATCATAAAATTAAGAAAATTAGGTAAAAGCAACGAAAAAATAATAAATTAAAGAAAAAGCAACAACGTAAAAAGATAAGAAAACAATCTATTAAAATAATGATAAAATTCTTTTAAATAAAAAATGTCATGCTTATTATTAAAGAAATGAAGAAAAATTAAAAAAAACAACTCAGTAATGAAACAGTAACATAAAAATATGTGTATAAAAAAGTAGGAACACTTTTCAAAATTTTAAACTATTTGCGGACGTTTTTTTAATTAAAAAAATAAATAAGAAGATAGTTTAAAAAATATTAAAATACATTACTAAAGAGGAAAAAAATTTTTAATTTGAGAAATTGGTTCACAAAATAAAATTAATAAAATTTTGTTAATTGGAAAAAATTTTAAAAGTAGAAAATTCTATAACATAGAAGAACGATGTTAATATGAAAATATTTAGTCTAAGCTTAAATTTGCAAAATATAAAATGGAAGATTACAAGGCTGCCAAAAAGAAGAAAATTTAAAAATTTTTAAAATGATTAATGAATCGAAAAAATATTTTCAATAATTTTTAATTACAAAATAAAACTGAAATATTTAAATAAAAAATCAATATTTTTATAAGAAAAATGATGTCAAAAAGTTTAAAAAATTAATTAAAACGCAAGAAAAGACTAAAAAAATAATATTACATCAATAGTAGGCGAAAATTATGTCCATTTCATGGACATTTCACTTCCAAGTAAGCAAAATAATTTTCCTCCTCATAGAGGAAGCAATAAATGAATAATATAAAATATAATTGGAGAATTTATTTAAAAAATAATTTTAAATGCAAAAAAAATATATAAACATAAATTATTTTACGAACTTTTGATTAATTATAAAACTTATATAGGTCAATCGATTTGTTTTGAGATAAGGAATATGATTTTTGTATTGCTTAAGTTGTATTTTAAGCATAAAAAAAATTTTGTCAAAAAACAAAATTTTTTAATAGAAAAAGGTGCTAAAGAAAATTTGAATAGGTACATATTTTAAAAAATCCCTGTGACCAAATTTAGATATTCATAAGCTTAATAAGTCATCCAAATTTTATTGAAATCCGTTGAAGGTTTCTCAAGATATCCTCGCGACAAAAAACGCTATGACATTTGCTTAAAAATGAAAATTTACGCTTTTTAGATGAAAAAGAGTCGATTTAGAGTATTTTTGGAAAACCGAAAATCTTAACGACCACAAAGCTTCCTCTAGAAGGAAGCAAAATTAAATAAATAGAAAGAAAATGGACAAATGTTTATTTCCCTAATTTAACAGACTGTAAAAAATATAGAAAGTAAAAAAAAGTAATAAAATTTGGGAATAATCTACTGAAGAATTAGAATTAATAAAAATAGAATACAAAATGGAAAGATAAATAAAAAGGGCAAAAAAGAAATTTAATAATCTTTTAAAATTAAAAAGGTTTAGGTAAATTAAACCCAAATTTTTTTTATAATATTACACTTAAATCAAGTCCAATAATAAATATAAAGCATAAAAAAATCTAAAAATTTTAAGAAAGAATAAATAAGTTCACATAAAAGCTGGCAAAATAATCGGCGAATCACAAGATGTAAAAACAAATTAAACAAATTTACAAACAGATGATCGTATTTATTTTTAAAATTATAGAAATACATAATTATGAAAATCAACGGAATATAAAGTTTAGTGAATATTATAATAACAAAATTGTGTAAAATAATATTAAATAATTTACATATAAGAAGAAGATAATTAAAAAAAATCCAAAAATAAAAAGACACATGTACAAAGAAATCAAAAGTAAACAGAGACAAAATCTTAGAATTTTGTAAAAATAAAAAATTTAACAGTTTTAAAAAAGTGAAATTTCTTAGAAAAATTGTATGAATTAAAAATAAGATTATTGTGAATATGAAAAATAATTAACATTATTGAATTATTTTGCATTAATTAATGTGAATTTAAGTTTCAATTAATTCAAATTTAAAAGTTTAATCAAATTAAAATATAAGTTAATTGACGATTGGGATTTATTTAATTTATAAGAACTTAAGGATATAAAAATGTAATACTATTTTTGGCTATCTTAATACCAAAAATTTTTATATCTAAGTTATTATGATAATCGGTATTAGAACAATTTTTAAAATTTTATATTGAATAAAATATTAAATTAAAAGGTTTATATATCTAAAAGCTTGTCGCTTTTTTATAGCTTGCGATTATTTACATAAGGAATTAGACAACCGGAGAAGAATCATATATTTGTAAACTTATTTCCTCTTTAGTAATGTATTTTAATAATTTTTAAATTATCTTCTTATTTATTTTTTTAATTAAAAAAACGTCCGCAAATAGTTTAAAATTTTAAAAAGGGTTCCTACTTTTTTATACACATATTTTTATGTTACTGTTTCATTACTGAGTGGTTTTTTTTTAATTTTTCTTCATTTCTTTAATAATAAGCATGACATTTTTTATTTAAAAGAATTTTATCATTATTTTAATAGATTGTTTTCTTATCTTTTTACGTTCTTGCTTTTTCTTTAATTTATTATTTTTTCGTTGCTTTTACCTAATTTTCTTAATTTTATGATCATATGAATTTGAAGAAATTTTTTTTCAAATTTTCTTATTTATTTGACATAATTTATTTGATTTTGATTAAATGTTTTATTATTCATTATTTCTTATTAAATGTTTTCAGTTTTAAAAATAAACTACTGAAAATAAACATTTGCAGAGATTTTATATACTGATTGCAATTAAAACAACCATTTTTTATTTAAATAAAAAAATCTGATTTTTTTGATTTCATTAAAAAAAATCCTGATTTTTACTAGTGTTACGTTCGAGACAAAAACCCTTCTCAAATATACCCTAAATTCCACCTTTTAAATCAAATTCAATGAAGAATTTGATTTGGGATGAGGATAAGTCAATGAGACACTAAGTTTTAGTAAGAATATTTATTTATAATTATAATTATGAGAATTCAACAAGAACAAAGATTTGACGTAAAAATTGAACCTTACTTTGAATGAGAATCGATTTGAGAATTATCCAGTATGGAATTCGTGGTAGCAGATCCCCCTTGGAGATTGTAAGTAGAGATATGGACTTAAAATCTTGAGTAACGAATTAGGTTGCAGACCCGATGGCGCCGTTGCATTCGGTAGAGGTGCCACAGGTAGGATGTTTACACAAGCCGCACAATAGCTTGTTGTTTCCCAAGTAGATTTGACAGGTGGATGATCTCGTTTTGATTTCGAGATTTCTTTAAGTAGAAATACGATGCACAAGTTGAATTATCCACAAATTCAGATGAACAACTTTTACTGCACAATAACTTCACGATGAAATGATTTTATTTGTTGGACAAGTGAATCAACAATTTACACTTGTAAATCTGTCACTTGACTAGAATCTGATTACTGAAGACTTGACTGTTAACCGAATACACGATGATAGGTCTGTTCGTTGTTGAATCTCGTATTAAACTGGTAGCTCTTAATTGTAATTACTGTGTGTTACTAACTGTTTGGGACCTCTTGGTGGCCCGCTTATATAGTGAATTCACACGTGCATCTTCAGATTAGCGTGTCGTGATTTTTGGTCATCGTAGCATTTTCTATGTGCCGCTTGACTTCTCATGCATAACAGGTGGGTTCCAAAAATGCGGCTGTATTTGCTCTAGCTTCTCGTATGCTGCTTCGCAGGTGGTTTTAGGGAGCTCGTAGAGCGTGAAATTTCTATGTCCAAGCTGGGTGTTGATTCGTGTAATCGTTCTCATTTAAGTAAGCTCAATATACGAAAGTCGAATATAAGAATGACTTGTTGGAATTACATTTAGCAAAAGATTCATATGAAATGTAATACAATATGACATAATGACATTATGGTATAACATAATATTATGATATAATAATATAATATAATGTATATATAGGTTACGGACGTAACACCTCCCCCCTCAGTTCGAGCATGAGAGAGAAACGATACATGCTCGAATTTTTTTCTTTACAAATCTACATGCCCGTTTTTTATAAAGGAGATGTTATGAACGTTTATATGTGTTTATTTTAAAAAACTTGAATATATTAAAAAAAAAAATTATTTCTAGTCATTTCATTCTTTATTGATTCATTCCCAAAAAAAAAATTATAGTTAATACTTGTTACCCACAAAGGTTTACAGTATATTGATTTAAGACAGATATATTTGTATTTCTACATATTTGTTCAAAGTATTAGTATTTTTAAAAAAAATGACTTATTTTCACTCATACTGATCCATTCAAGTTATGTTATTACTATTTAAATAGTTCCTTTTGTTACATTTACATTTTAAAAGAATAATTCACTCATACTATAAACATTAGAAACAAATTATTATTATTATTATTTTTTTTTTTTATATTTTTTATTATTTTTTTTTTTTTGCATACTTAAAATAAGAGAAATCCTGTTTAATTTTTGAATCAAGTTATCTGATATACTTATAAATCCCTAGTTGTATTGGGTTATATATATATTTTTTGATGTGCTAAATTTATATTTTTTTTGCTGTGTTTAAATTTAAATATCGATACATATTTTTTTGAATAAAGAATTTCTAAGCAAAAGTGTAAGTTTACATAGGAAATTTATTTAAACTTGAACATTGCCTAATAGTAATTATTAAATAACTTGTGATTCGACTTATTTGAGCTGGTTTGAAAAAGAAGTGTTGTTGACAATTTGTTTCTCTATCAGATTATCGATTCAGTAAGTATATTTTATAATATACATGTTTCAATATGTAAAAAAAAATTTTAATTTTGCGTGTGCACTTGTTATAAATAAGCGTGTATTAAATAAAATATTTCATTAACAAGAAATATTTTATAATTAGATTTTTTTTTTATTTATTGTTATTCATTCATACATTCTCTTGCGTTCTCAGTTTGATATTTTTGGGATCGCAAGAGATTTTTAGTCCTCTCAAGGTTCCGGTGAATGCTTGAGTTTCTAGGATTTTGACAAACACCGAAACTTAGAAGAATAGCCGTATTATTCTTGTTATCATGTTTTCCTGCGTTTCCCGTCTACAGGTGAGTTGCTTTTACTTGGAAAAATTTCCTTACGTCTTTTTGATTGGTAGAAACTTTGTCATGAGACCTGCAGGTGAGTTTTTATTTGCTTTTTTTTTAACTTAAGGGCTGGTTGCTGGGTTTTTTTTAAATCAGTGTTTTCTCTCGTTAGAGTGATATCGTGAAAAAAAAAGAGAAGAAAAAAAATTTTTTTTTTGCTTCATATGTCTCTTTTAAGTGATGTTGAGTTTAAATGTGTAGTGGATGATGTAATGGAAACTAAATCATCTGATTCTACATCGATTTTACCGCGGAATGTGCAAGATTTAGATAATATTTTTGGGGACGAAAGTGCGACTTTAGAATCGGAGAATGACGTTCTGAAGGAAGGAGATTATAGTTTTGTTCCTCCCAGAGGAAACTTGGTTAGCTGTTCTGCATATTCGGAGTTGGTTTTTTCAATGAAAGGAGTAAATTTTTGGGAAGCCCGAGATACAAAAGGCCTTTTTCTGCTACCTTTTCAAGGATTGGTGTATTTCGCACCTGCATGGTGGTCCGACTTGCCATGCAAAAATGACTTGCTGACGATGATGCAAATGGAAATTTCTTTTTATGGCATAGATGGGCCTTTCTTTATTGGAGGGAGCTTCTGCAAATTTAATTCTTCAAGGGTTCTCGAAAAGGTAAAGCTAATATGATTTTTGATTGATTGTTATATATTGGTTTCTAAATTAAGTATATCGAATTTTAAGTTTCACTAAATTTTATTTTATTTTATTTATTTATTTTTTATTATTATTTTTTTTTGTTAAATTTAATTCAATCAAAAGTTTAATTATTGGGGTTTTATAGATTGGTTGAAAAAAAAAAAAAAAATAAATAAATAGTGATTGAAAATATATATAAAAAAAAATTTATTTTGTTTCAGATTCATTGGGAAAGGATTAACTGGTCTAAAGCTAAAAGGGTGTTAATAGCTACTCCTTACATCAGATTGAATAGAAAGTTTGTTTATCTTTCCTATGAGTTCGTGAATAGGGCAACTGAAATTTTAAAAAAACATGAGGCTCTTCTGAAGACTTTCTCAAAAAGTAAGGCCGAGTTTGTCTTGTTTAACCGGAAACTTGTATTTCAAAAGAATACAATTGTTCGGGTAAGTTTTCTCTCTTTTTTTTTGATATTGTAGTTCTATTAGATTTTGTTTATATTTTTAAAGAGAATAAGTAATATTTGAGGAGAATAATTAAAAAAAAAAAATTATATATGTGTATAGATTGGAGGTTACGATGATTGGTTCTCCGAAGTGACAGGGGAAAAATTGGATGCAGAGGAGACCACCATACATTCTGAGATATTCGGGATTGTTTTCTCTTTACCGTATGAATGGAGACATAATTTTTACTGCTCTTTAAGTGAGGGAACAATTCAGCTTAAATTGCATTTATTTATGTTACCAACCCCTTATGAGACACCATTCCAAGCCAGTGCTGTAAAGTGGGTTATTGAAAATCGCACTGTTAAGAGAGTAAGTTGCTTATTTTTTTTTATTTTATATATATATATATATATGTATATATGTATATATATATATTTTTTTTTAAAAAAGAAAATATTTGTGTGTTTAATTGCTCTACTTTTCTTTTATAATTATTTTTGTTTTTAGTGTTAATCTTAATTTCATCAAAATTTTGTTATTTATATATTTGTTCAATTTACATAATAAGAGTATCTTGGTTTTATTTGATAAATTTTCATTTAGTAATTTTTTATCACGTATATTTTGAAAAAATATAGAAAATGTGTATTTTGTTTCAGTATATTGGACCTTAAGGGACGAATCTAGGAGGAGAAAGGATGTAGAAGAAGATTATCGGCGTTTTGTAGGTTATGTGTAATTAAGATTGTGTGTTTACATTAAGCTTTAAAAGAATAAGTGTAAAGAATATGGAATAGTCTGTTCGTATGTAAGTATATTATTTTTGACAAATGATGTTTTTTTTAAATTTGAACAAGAGTAGTTGAAAAATTATAGGAATAACTGTATTGAAAGTTGAAAGAGAAAAAACATAATTGAGAAAAAAAAATAGTAATAATAAAAAATAGAGAAAGTAAATTAAAAGTTTAAGAAAATAAATTGAGAATTCAAAAAATAATTGGAAAATTTAAGAATTAAACTTGAAAAAATATATTTCGAAAAATGGTTACCTTAATACACAATTGAATAAAATAATTAAAAATTAAAGAATAATTATAAAATTTTTAAGGTAATAATTGAAAATTGAGAAGAAGAAAAAAAAATTTGTAGAATAATTTATAATTAAAGGAAATAGGTAAAAATGACGAGAAATATTGGAAATTTGAAAAAAATAATTGCACATTTTAGCTAAAATTATCGACAGTAAAGCAAAATAATTGAAAATAAATAAAGAATAATTTTTAAATTTAAAGAGAATAATTGTATATTGAAAACTGTTAAAAATTATAGATAGAAAATTATAGATTCGTTTATTAATGAAAATGAAATTATTTGAACTGACATTTATAAATTTAAATTTTAGTTAATTTGAATACATTTTTCTTTATACGTAATTTATTTGAAACAAAGAAATATCTAAATGACAAACTTCCGGTGCGGTTATGTATCCTTTTTTTTATTAGATTTATTCGATTTTTATAATTTCATAAAAAGATCTAGCGTTAATTAAAAAACGGCATTTAATAAAAATGAATAATGAGAAGAGATATTCTGATATAACTTCTTAAAAGTGTAGCTGATTTAAATAAATTTATCTTTTTTCTTAAATTATGATACAAAAAACAAATAAAGAATAGATTCAAAATTGTTACTACTACTGATACTTGAATAAAATATTCATAAATAGTGACATGTTTTAAATTTTTAATTATTGTATTGATTTTTGGTTCGCGAAAGAACATAATTGGAATATCATTTTCGTATTTGTTTGTAAAATCAGTTATATTAATTTTTGGAATTTCGAATTTGAACTTGTTTAAAATCTGAATGGGTTGATTTAAAGATAATTCTGATGTTTCTGTTATTTCTATAGGTATTGTTTTGTTATTAATGCTGATAGAACAAGCATAGGGTATTTCTAAAATTCCTGAATTTTTAAGTAGAATTGAAAATTTGTGTTTTCCTAAACAATAAATTTCGATTTTCTTTAGTTTGTTAGAAGAGTACAACCATGCATTGTGCATTGATAAAGGTGTTAGTGTAGGATAATCTTGAAGACTAACAAGTATATTACATTTGTGTGGAACTGAGTCTTTAAACATACTGGTTTCACAAATTGGATTAGTTTCCGTATTTTGAATTGATGGTACCATATCTTTTCTTAAATTTGCTTCCAAAAAATATTTTTTGTTATCAGTTGAAAATCCTATAAATTGTTTATCGACTTTTATGTATACTGTAGTTTCATTTTGAAAAATTGGATAGGAATAGATTTTAAATATCTGGTAGTTTTCTGACATTGATTTAGGTAGATTATAAATAAAAATTAGGTTGTTTTTAGATGTGACAGATTTGACTTCTAAAAATTTGGATAGGATTTGAATGCTCATATTTTGAATTGAAACGATTTGGTTTACTGGTATTATTGGATGCCATTGATTATTGGAGGAAGCTATTAAAGCTTCCTGAAGGGAATCTAACGTTGTAATATAATTAGAAATGTTTTTATGTAGTTTAGTGAATTGTTTGTAGTATGTCGAATTGTCTAAATCAATTGAAAATTCTTGTGTTAAAATTTGTGTAATATAAGTGTTGTTATCTGCTGTTTTATGGGTTATTTTATTTACTGTTTTTCTGTTTTCAATAAGGTTAAAAATACTATTGTTTATTGTTGTATTTTCTGTTGTTGTCTGTATTAATTTTTGTGTAAGTTTTATGGTTTCTTGAATTTCTTCAATTTTTGTTTCGTATAGATCTTTGTGTTTATCACAGTTATTACTCTCTTTACAGATTGCGTAAATTGTCTTAAAGGATTTGTTGAAATATTCTATTTGATTGAATAGATGCTGGTAATTTACGTAAAAAAAGAATCTTACTTTTCCGATTGGGAATTGAAAGTTTTGCAACGGTTCAAAATATAAGCCCGGCGATTGCGAAAATGGCGTATCCTTTGGCTTGTACTGACAAGTTATTTGATTTATTCTTAATAGAAGTATATAAAATAAATAGGCCATTTTTTGTTTAAGGTCCATTTCCTAGAACATATAAATTGTATTAAAATTTTATACTTTTTTATAAATGTTATTTTTGCGACAACCACAAAATTGACATTTTTTGAAATTTTTATTTTGTGTAGGATGGGATTGGGAAGTTGAAGGAAGGTTAATGTGATTATTTGTTGTAGGTGTTTCCTTGGTATTAACGATATTCATTTTTTCAAAAACCTCGCTTATTGAATTTTCTAGTGAATCCTGATGTCTGTTTATGTTATGTAATGCTGCTAGGACTTTTAATGATGCCATCGCTTTACTTGTCATTGAACTTGGTGATATTGCTGATTTTTTTATTTTTCCGACTGTACACACAACAATCCAATTAACATGGTTCGGTGATATGTTTGTTTTTATAATTGCGAATTTGGGATGCATTAAACGATTTTTGTAACAGTAGTGACTTAATCTTTGGATTGCTAGAATTTTAAACATCGCTGTTGTGTCTTTCATTATAGAATCTTCACCGTCTGCTAACAATTCTACTAATTGATGTGCTGCGTTTTCTTCGGATAGTATATAGTCATGACTCGTACTACAAATTATGTATTTTTTATATTTGATTTCAGTCACGTATTGTGGTGGATTAATTACATTTGCCGGGGATTGATACATTGTTTTTACTGAAACTTCCTCATGTTTACTATCTTTTAGTATTTCATTTAACGTTTTTAGGAAGCTAACGACTGTTGTATCTTGCATTATTGTATGTGTGTTTTTTTTTATTTTATATATATATATATATTTTTTATTTTTATTATATATACGGAAAGTGTCAGGATTTTTTGTAGTTGTTGTAATAGAAGCTATTTGTGGATATAGTTGTATTACTTCTTCCTTATTACTATTACCTTCTGATTTTTGCAGTAATTTATTTTCTTCTGATGGTGCGGAGGGTTCCTGATTTTCTTCGTTGTTTGTTGTGGAACAGGTCGTGTTTTCAATATTCGTGGAGGTAACTTTTGAACCTAAATGTAATAAAACATTAGTTACCGAGTCCCATATTGATCCTAAAAGATGGAATGACCATCCAAAAACGCTATAGAGTGCGTAACCATGTAAAAATGTGTCAGCTATAAACTTTATACTTTTTAATAAAATTAATATTCCTATAAAACCGGCGCTTACAGACCCGAAACTTGTAAACGTTGACCAAATTTTTAACCATGTAGAATTTGCTATTTTATTTATTGTATTTTCATCTAAAATATTTGAAAATCCAAATCTAGGGTTAGGAATATTTTGGCCTAGCATTCCACGTGCTAGTGTATTTAAGATTATGGGTTTTTCGGCTGGTAACATAATGTGATTTCGCAATTTTTCTAAGTCTTTTTGCGAATATAATCCGCTGGTAGCAAGATTTGCGGGATTCCTGTATATCCATGTTTCTTTTGTTTCTGGTTTCATTATTTCTGGTTCAACTGCTGGTACTAGATTTGGTAACATTTGGAACCACGAATTTCCTATCATGAACATTGCAGGTAAAAAGGAGTTGCATTCTATAGGAGTGCTTACTGTTGTTAAAACATGTGTAATAGGTGTCAAAAAATAAGTTTTATTTTCTCTGCTAACAGGTAATTGCATATAACAATCTGGTGTTTGTCTAAATTTTACTTCTACCGGTAAACACTTCACTAGGTGTATAACTTCTCCGGCTAGGATTGACATGTATCCAGGCTTTTTCATTACGTGGAAGGCAAATTCGTCCGGTGCTTGAGTAGCGAGAATTAATGCGTTTTTGAATATTTTTTGTTCCATTAAACAGCGTCTGGTTAAGACATCGTAATAGAGTTCGTACATTTCTTTCCTTATGTGTCGTTCAACATAAATAAACTTAGAATTTATATATGAGAACATATCCATATTTTGTACTAATGGTTTTTTATTTTGTAAGGGTGATCCTCTCGGTCTGGTTTCTAAGATAATTAACTTAGGATGCTCTGTTTTTACATAACTATAACCGCAAATTATTTCCCTAGCTTTTTCTGCTAAAGCAAATGTTATATCTTGTGTTTCTAAAGAATAGACTGTTTCAAAATTGTTTTTATCTCCCTCAGTTGTTTTGTTTGCTAAACCTTCATAAAGTACCTCGTATTTTCTCATACTGCATACATCATCAGGTAGTGTATTCCAAAATGTGTTTCCATTTTCCCGATCTATACATGATCCTTCTGATGATGCGCAAACTGTACTAGATTGTAAATGGATTTTATCTGTGTCTAAATTTATCGTTGCATAATATTCTTGTAATGTGATTTTGTACGATGCTTGTACTACTACATCACTCCAGCGGCCGTAAGCATCACTGTATGTAGTTCCTTGGCATTTTGCATCGAAACTTAATATTCCTGCTAAAGTTTCGGTACGATAATTTGTTGCATTTATTTTTAAACCGTCAATATTTACATTATCATTTGGTTTGTAAGTTCCCATCAGATGCATGTTTTTGCAGACATCATAAGCTACTTCCTTAATATATTCCCCTTGTCCTTGAGAAACTGGTGATGAATGTGAATGCATACCGCAATGTTCGATAACACGTCTAATTTCTATTTTGCATTGTATAACCTTTGTTGTTGCAAATCCGCTCAATTGAATTAATTGTATGTAAGTTTGATCGCTTTTTACCGGTTTCCTTTTTATGTCACATTCGCGACATTAAGCAATGATAGTGTCGTTATGTTGAGTTCCGTCGATCCACAATCGTATCCTATAATAGCATGAATTGTACTTATTCCCGAAAGTAGGTAGAACAGATGTAAGAGTTTCCATATTCCAAGGGTCATCATCTGGGAACAGACGTCATATTTTCTTTTTATTTTTCTTGTGCAATGTGTGATAACTTTAGTCTATTTATATGTACTACTTTTTGTTTATTTTTTATTTGTATTTTAATATTCCCTTTATTTAAAATTTCTAATACTTTATGTGGTCCAGTGTACTGATTAGCAAATTTATGGATTTTTCCCCCTTGTAGTAAAAAAACTTCATCTCCTACTTTAAAATTTTGAGGATTGCATTTTTTATCGTAATAAGTCTTTGATTTTTCTTTTGCTGATACTAAATTTTCTTTTGCAATATTTCTCATTTCATGCAATCTTGTTATTAAATCACTTAGGTATTGATCATATGTCTCCAATTTTTCGTGCTCTAATGGTGGATCGCTAGATGGTAATCGTGCCAATTTTCCAAATATCAATTCATATGGTGTACATTTAGTACCCTCGTGTACACTTGTATTATAAGAGAACATTGAAAGTTCTAACCAGTCGTCCCATTCTTCATTTTTATTTATAAATTGTTTCAAATATTCTCCTAGAACGTGATGTGATCTCTCAAGTGATCCGTTATATTGAGGATGAAAAGCAGTTGTTTTGAATTGTCGAATTCTAAAGCGTTTTGCTAAACGTTTCATTAAATTACTTAAAAAGTCCGTCCCTTGGTCTGTCAATACACCTTTAGGTGATCCGTAAATACAAATAAATTTTTTAATAAATGCATCAGCTATTGTACTAGCTTGATGATTTGGAAGTGCTATTGCCAAAGAATATTTAGTAAGATTATCCTGTATTGTTAATATATATTCGTTTCCTGTATTTGTTTTAGGGAGTGGTCCAACGATGTCCATTGCAATTTTTTCAAATGCTGTACCTGGTGTGTCTGTTATTATCATTGGATCTTTTGTTTTGACGCGAACTAATTTTTTCAACTGGCATTGTAGGCAATTCTGAATATATTTTTGAATATTAATTTTCATATTTTCCCAATAATAATTTTGACGTATTCTATTATATGTTTTTGTTACTCCTTTATGTCCTCCGACTGTGCTAGAATGTGCTTCTTCTATTAATTGCAAATATTCATCCTTAGTAGGGTACTTTGTAATCCCGTTACAAATGATTATTTTTACAAACGAATTTTCAAAAATGGATTTGAACATTGATAGAATTTCTTTCCAGTTAACATTATTTACCTGAGCAGTTTTCGCTATACTTACTGTTTTTAATTTTAATTTTTCAGATATATTTTTTAATGAAATAATTGATGATTCAATTGTTTTTATTGTACTAGAGATATTTTCTTTTATTTCATTTTCTATAGGAAGAGCTATATGATAAAATGCACCTTTTTTTATTTTTTCTGCTAGTCCCAATTGAAGTTTTTCAAAATTGGGTAATTTTTCTCGCTTTGCTAAGGATCTAGAGCCATTATCTCTAGGTTCTCCATTCACTGAAACAAAGTATGTAAAATTATTTTTACGCATTGGTAATTGATCCCTACAGTCAATAATATATTTTTCTTCTTTTTTATTTAAATTTGTACAATTTTTATTTCCTTCAAATGTGATTTCTTCGTCAGATGATTCAGAATCTGTATTTTCATAACCAACATCAATTTCTTCTTTTTGAGTTTTTTCATTTTGTTTCTTATTTTCAAGATCTGACATAACCTCGTCAGAATAGATTTCTTCATCGAATTCCTTTTTCTTTTGAATTCGATTTTTATCTTCTTCGTTTAATTGTAGTTTTTTCGGTCTTCCTTTTTTCTTTTGAATTTTATTTTTATTTTCTTCTTTTCCTCCTTGAGTTTTCTGATTTATATATTCAGGATCTGACATATCCTCGTCAGAATAGACTTCGTTATAAAATCTCTTTTGTTTTTGATCTGGATTTTTGCCTAATAATTTTTTCGGTCTTCCTCGTTTTCTTTTCAAAGTTGACGTATTAAAATAACTCTTGAACATGGATCTTTAGAATTCTGAAACCAAACCAAAGGTTTGTGATCTGTTACTAAGGTAAATTTTCTTCCATATAGATATGGTCGAAAATGTTGAACGCAATAAATAATTGCTAATGCTTCTTTCTCATATGTATCATATTTTCTTTCTGCTTCATTTAAAGTTCGAGAAGTGTATGCTACGGGTTGATCTTTTCCTATTTTTCCTTGTGACAATATTCCTCCTATTGCGAAACCTGAGGCATCCGTTGTTAAAATAAATGGTTGAGAAAAATCTGGTTGTTTTAAAAGTGGTTCCTCGCAAAGTTTATTTTTTAAAGTATCAAATGCTGTTTGTTGTTTTTCTGTCCATAAAAAGGGAACATCTTTTTTTAGAAGTTCATTTAACGGATTTGCGATTTTTGAAAATTTATCTATAAATCTACGATAATAACCAGATAATCCTAAGAATTGTTTAATATTTTTGACATTTTTTGGAATTGGAAATTTTTGTAGTGCTTCTACTTTTTTAGGGTCTGGCCGCACTCCATTTTGATCAATAATATGTCCTAAATAACATACTTCTAACCGTAAAAATTTACATTTGTCGGGCTGTAGTTTTAAATTAGCAATTCGTAAGCGTTCCATAAATTTTGAAAATTTTTCTTCGTGTTCTTCCAATGTATTTGCGTAAATGACCACGTCATCTAAATAAACAAACAATTCTATTCCTTGTAAACCTAATAAAACTTGATCAATGAGTTTTTGAAAAGTACTTGGCGAATTTTTTAATCCAAATGGCATTCTGTCAAATTCATAATGGCCATATGGTGTTGAAAATGGTGTCTTATGCGCATCTCTTGGATCCATTTTAATTTGATGAAACCCGGAAGCTAAATCGAAGACGGAAAAATATTGCGCGTTTGATAATTGATCTAACAAATCGATTATATTTGGCAAAGGATAAAATTGTCCTACTGTGCGTTCGTTCAGTTTTCGAAAGTCTAATACTAGTCGCCATTTTTATTTCCCTGAGAGTCATCCTTTTTAGGTACTATCCAAATGGGTGTATTGTATGGTGAATCGGAAGGTTTAATAATTTGTTGTTCTAATAATTCGTTTACTTGACGTGTCATTTCTTCTTTGTGAACAGGCGGAAATCTATATTGTTTTGTTATAATAGGTGTGTCATCTGTTGTTATTATTCTATGCTTAATAAGATCGGTTGCTTCTAAATATTCTCCCGGTATATGAAATCTATCAGAGTATTTATTTATTAATTTCATAACGTGTTCCAATTCTTCTTTATTTAAATGTTGTAACCGAAGTAATTTTTTTATTTCATCTGCTCTGTTAGTTTTTGAGATATTAAGAAAATTTTCTGATTTAATGTTTGTAAATGTGTTAAGTATGTCTTGAATAATAAAATTTTCCTTGTTCTTTTTCTGAGTTTCATTTTTTAATTCATCGAAGTCTTCTAGTTCTATATTAAGGACTGGTATATTTATAGATTCATTTCGAGTGTTAAAAACTTTTAAATGTGCTATTCCGTCTTGATTTTCTACTATTGCGTTGCCTAAGTAAACACCTTCTACTACTGATTGTTTGGGGATGAAACCTACCTTTTTTTCTTTATTTGAAATTTTAACATGAATATTATAAACTGATCTTGCTGGTATTGTAAAATAATTGTTTGATTCAAAGTTAAATTTTTTATTATTTATTTCTAAGTGCCTTTCTTCGTAATTTATTTTTACTTTATTGTTAACAAAAAATTCTGTTCCTAAAATACCGTCGTGTTTGATTGGGACTTCATTAGATAGTAAATTAAAAATTGTTGGAATGCCAAAAATGTTAAGTTCTACCTGACCTAAAGTATAAACTGCGTGTTCATTAATTCCTGTTAATTTGATACATTTATTTTTATCAATTTCTATATCATTATCAAGTGCTCGGATTTTTAATAAATTAGGTCCTGCTCCTGTATCAATCATCATAGTTATAGGTATTTTAAGTCCATTAGTATCTATTCGAACATATGGTATTGAATTAGGTTTTGCTAAGTTAATATGTTTTGTTGGGAATTTGTTATTACTGGATGCATTAAGATTTTTTAATCTGTCCTCGGAGCATCCTACTGAGGAAGGATTTTTGAGTTTTCCGGATTTTCTACTGGAACTTGCGTTTGTTGTTGGCTATTGTTATACATTCTTTTTCTGCATTCGCTAATAACATGTCCCGGTTTTTTGCAATAATTACATAAAATATTTTGATTTTTGTGAGTGAGGTTTGTTGATGGAATATCTCTGCTTGTACTTGGTTCTTGTTGTTGTTGGTTTTCTAATCTGTTTTTATACACATTTTGATTTTGACTTTGTCTTTGATTTTGATATGAATTTTGGAATTGATTTTGTGGTGGATTTCTATACTGGTTTTGATTTCGATATGAATTTTGGAATTGATTTTGTGGTGGGTTTCTATACTGGTTTTGATTTTGATGTGAATTTTGGAATTGATTTTGTAGTGGGTTTCTATACTGGTTTTGACTTTTATATTGATTTCGCGGAGGGTTTTTATAATAATTTTGATATTGATTTTGAAATCTATTAAATGGTTGATTTTGGTTCCGATTAATGTACCGATTTTGATACTGATTTTCATTTGGAAAATTTTGTTGTTTTCTAGGATTTAGAAAATTACCCTGATTTTGTCCAATTAATTTATTTAGTTGGAAACAATTAACTGTAAAATGTCCTATCTTACCACAAATTAAACAAGTTATAACTTTATCTTGAGCAACGTTTATTTTTGTTGTTTTCGCAAATTCTTTATCATTTCTAAATGGATTTTCATTTTCTGTTTTTTGTACATTTTTTCTTAATTCATTACGTGATGATAATTTTCTTTCTATCTCGATCGCTTTATTTACTATACCTTTAAATGTGTCAGCAGTACCTACTCGTAATTCTAATTCTGGTCTAAGTCCTCTTGTAAAACAATCAATAATTGTTTCTTCTAAACCTTTTTCAAATGCTTCGTCTACTGTATTTTCGTTATTAATTCTATGCGCATCTAAAATTCTTTCAGCTGCTTCTCCAATTCTCGAACCATAAGATACTACATTTTCGTGTTCCCACATATACATCGCCCCTAGTTCTCCTTGTAATTGATATACCGATTTTGCGGGTGCATATATTGTTTTTAACCTTTCAGCCAAATCTTGGACTGTATTAAAACTATGTCCTAAGATAATTTTTCTCGCTTCACCTGAAATTCGACCTCTAATTAATTTTACTAAATTTTTCTCTACATCAGCATTTTCAGGAAGCATAGACTTAGCTTCTACGAGACCTTCGATAAATATTGATAATGGTATGTTTTTTCCGTCAAAAAGTGGTATTGTTTCTAAAGCGTCGCGTAAAGAGACTTGTTGATTATTTGGTAAAGCCATATTGTCTGAGTTTGAATTTCCGGAATGATTTGAAGATGTGTCAAAGTTATGTTCAGATTGATTTTCGAAATTGTCGTCAATTTCCTCTATAAGTGTTTTATTTGATGCAGAATGATTTTGATTAAGCCCAAATTCTTCTAAATTATTTAAATGACTTTCTATTAAAGTTTTTTCTGCAGTACTTTCCTCGTTATCGCTACAGTCACTATTAGAATAATCGTCACTGTCAAAAATTTGGCCAGAAATAAACCCTGAATCGAACTGGTTTGTGAGGTTTGGATTTTGTTTAGAATATCTTGGTGTACTTGTTTGAGGTTTTGATTTATAGTAAGGAATTCCTGAGTTTAAGGATAATTTTGGATTTTCTTTTATTTTCGAACGAGTTAAATGTGGAGAGTCCGTTTTATTTTCATTTGAAGTAGACATTAAATTTGGATTGCATAGTACTTTGATTTTATGTTTTCATAAAAATGTAAAATGAGTATAAAATATATGTAAATGATTTTTAAATAAATATTCTCACTGTTATAAGAAAAATGTCAAAAAAGAAACAAAAGGTTTTATAATTTCCAAAAATGTATTGCAAAAATAGAAATAAATAAGTTGCACTGATGAAACCGTATTTTAAAGAGGAATCGAACCCCTATTTACAAATATACTTTTAGGATTTACTATTGTGAATGCACCTTGCAAATAAAAAGGGAAATGAACCCTTATTCACAAATATACCTTTATAGTTTGAATTTGTAAATGCACCAAGCTATTATTTATCATGTACAACAAAATACTTTCAATAGTCAGATGTGTTAATTAAATATTTTTCATAAATTAAATAACTCATACAATGATTGCTAATCAAGAAATTATTTTTGTATTTATTTTTAAATGAATTAATATTTGCTTCAATTATATTTTTGATAATTTATTATTCTTATTTGATTAGTTTTCTCATTGATTTTTAAGAAAGATTTTTAATCTTTTGATGCATTGAAATTTTTCAATTTTGTATAAAAAAAAATTTATGAATTTTTATTCATTAAGATGCTTTGTTTTCTAGAGCACCAAAATTTGAAACGTGTCGAATTATTATTAAAAGTTAAAAAAAAAAATTTTACGAATTTTTCTCATCGACTTTATTTATTTCCCGGACCGATGCACCAAAATTTGTGAAGGGCTTCTGTTACGTTCGAGACAAAAACCCTTCTCAAATATACCCTAAATTCCTCCTTTTAAATCAAATTCAATGAAGAATTTGATTTGGGATGAGGATAAGTCAATGAGACACTAAGTTTTAGTAAGAATATTTATTTATAACTATAATTATGAGAATTCAACAAGAACAAAGATTTGACGTAAAAATTGAACCTTACTTTGAATGAGAATCGATTTGAGAATTATCCAGTATGGAATTCGTGGTAGCAGATCCCCCTTGGAGATTGTAAGTAGAGATATGGACTTAAAATCTTGAGTAACGAATTAGGTTGCAGACCCGATGGCGCCGTTGCATTCGGTAGAGGTGCCACAGGTAGGATGTTTACACAAGCCGCACAATAGCTTGTTGTTTCCCAAGTAGATTTGACAGGTGGATGATCTCGTTTTAATTTCGAGATTTCTTTAAGTAGAAATACGTTGCACAAGTTGAATTATCCACAAATTCAGATGGACAACTTTTACTGCACAATAACTTCACGATGAAATGATTTTATTTGTTGGACAAGTGAATCAACAATTTACACTTGTAAATCTGTCACTTGACTAGAATCTGATTACTGAAGACTTGACTGTTAACCGAATACACGATGATAGGTCTGTTCGTTGTTGAATCTCGTATTAAACTGGTAGCTCTTAATTGTAATTACTGTGTGTTACTAACTGTTTGGGACCTCTTGGTGGCCCGCTTATATAGTGAATTCGCACGTGCATCTTCAGATTAGCGTGTCGTGATTTTTGGTCATCGTAGCATTTTCTATGTGCCGCTTGACTTCTCATGCATAACAGGTGGGTTCCAAAAATGCGGCTGTATTTGCTCTAGCTTCTCGTATGCTGCTTCGCAGGTGGTTTTAGGGAGCTCGTAGAGCGTGAAATTTCTATGTCCAAGCTGGGTGTTGATTCGTGTAATCGTTCTCATTTAAGTAAGTTCAATATACGAAAGTCGAATATAAGAATGACTTGTTGGAATTACATTTAGCAAAAGATTCATATGAAATGTAATACAATATGACATAATGACATTATGGTATAACATAATATTATGATATAATAATATAATATAATGTATATATAGGTTACGGACGTAACACAAGCACTAGCTAACTGAAATTTCCAATAATTTATTTATTCGAAAATCTGTTTTTAAAATCCATAAAATCCATTTTCCTTAAGCTTTTTTTAAACATTTAAACATTGAGAAGTATTTAAAATCGGAAACTAACAAAATTTTAAGCAACTTTAATTGATTTCTTCTGTCACAGTAGGTATTAAATGTTCGAAACTTTGAATAATAGTTGAAAAATTACAAAATATTAATTAAATTTTCAAAATAATTTTCACGTTTTTTTTAAATTTTTGTCAAGTATCTAAACTCAAAAATTAATAAAATTTCTAATTTTCATTTTTTCTTCCAGAGAAAATGTAATTTTCGCAAGTTCAAAAAATGCTATAAGGATTTTCGAAATATTTCATAATTGGCTTTAAAATAATCTTTGGTAAAAATTTAAAATCATAAAATAACAGAAGTTTATAATTTATAACAAAGTATCAAGGAACTTCGTTCCAATTTTTCCCACTAACAGACTTAATATGTGTATTTTACAACAGAATAGGTAAAAAAATAGTGAATTAATCAAAGAAACCTCAAATAATAACGTAATAAATTAGGAATAAATTTTTTAATAAGAATTAACTGTTATAAAAGCAAATGTTTGATGACAAATGTTTCAATACTTGAAAAGTGTGGTGAAAACGTTTTTAAATAAACCCGCCGTTTTGTCAGCCAATAAAATCACTTGCACCTCAAGAGAAAAATTATCCTTTCTATTGGCAGTCGCCTATGTAGCTCAGTGGTTCGGTAGTTAGTTTGCGTGCGTCGACCCCTGGTTCGAATCCCCATACCCCCAAATTTATTTTCAAAATTATCTTCGTAATGCTAAGTTTCTAAAGTTAATTAAGGCAACTACTTGTAAATAATATAGTGTAATTCAAGATTAATAATATTTTTTTTATTTTATATTTTTTTCAATGTGGATACTTCTCTGCCTCATTTGTGCCCACATTCACCCCACATTTGTGCCCACATTTGAGGCCACATTTGTGCCCACAATTGAGGCCACATTTAAGGCCACATTTGTGGCCTTTATTATTGTTATTTTTAAATCTTTTGAAATTTAAACATAAAGATTATAATTTTGTATTAAGATTTCTTTTCTGTATTAGTAATATTAATATTATTAATACTAAAATGAATTTTATATTAAATATTATAATATAAGTGCATTGTTAAAATTATTAGAGGTACTAAGAGAATTTCTTACAATTTACATTTTCTTTATATATAGGGGAAAGGGCCCCAATATGGACAGGGCCCCAAGATGAACATTTCGTATAAAATTTTTGTTTAAGTTGATAGCGCCTTATGCTTTCTGTCATTTTTGTTGTTTGTATAGACGAACATTTTGATGCACATTTGAAGAAAAAAACCAGTTGGTTTTTCTTGTACACATACCACGTAATTTTGTGTCTAAAAAAGTTTTGTAACAGTTTTTTTTCAAGTTGGTAAAATTATTATTTTTTTTATTTAAAAGAATAACGACACTTTCGGACAGTCTGATATTTTTTATTGTATGCAATTATACGCCGACGTTTCGAGAAACGAACCGTTCTCATTATCAAGGACTGTAATATAAATATAACAATTGTATATAAAATTTTTAAGAAAAATTATTACAATTCTTTTTTTAAATTTTATATTAATAAAAGTTCACTCACCATTCAAATTTATGATTTAGAATGAGTACTGAACGTTATAATATTCTTTATTTATAGTATAATAATATTCTAAAATGATTTTACTAATTCAGTATTCATATATATATATTTTACTGGGGATTAAAAAATGGTGTCATGTACCCTAAGATGTACAGGCCTAAAATCTCAATGTATTTTTTTGCATATTTTCGATTTTATACTTTTTTCAATAATTTTTTGAGCTAATTAATTAAAATTTTTTATTTTCCACCATAAAATGTGATTTTATCGTTAGACAATTTATTATATTGATATTTTTCGATATTTTATTACTTTTTACTGTTAAGCTATTAAATTGAAGTTTTTAGAAATTTATTTCTTGATTAATTCCGTAAAATGATTAAAACTTAGTTCAAGAATTGTTACACGATGTTAATTTTTTATTTACTACCATTTTCAGAGACTTTTAAGAAGGTGTCCATCTTGGGACCACTTTTTTTTATACCGATAATTTTAACAATTAGAAAAAATGCTTTAAAAAATGTTTATGTTCAAAATAAAATTTTATCTCTGTGGCTATAAGTTACCTTATAAATTGTACTTTCATCATGTATAAAACATTTTTATATATTTTATTCGGTTTGGATTCTACAGCAATAAATCGATAGGGTGTCCAACTTGGGGCCCTCTCCCCTAATAATATAATTCTCATGAGGTACGGGGGGATACTTTTTGATTTAACGCAGGCGTTTTTATATAGAAAAATATAATTTTTGCGAGGTACAGAAGGATTCTTTTAGAATTTAAGGAGTCTTCATTTATAGTAATATAGTTGTTACGAAGTAGGGGGAGATTCTTTTATATTTAAGGGGTTACATGGGTTTCGAAGGTCAAAATGAAGCACTTTTTTAATTATCTTTTTTTTTATGTAATAAACGAATTAATTTATTGAGCCATTTTATCACATAAAAATACAATATTTAAAGAATAAATTTTATAAATTTCATTTAAAAATTATAAAAATTGAGCCATTGAGGACTGACGTTTTAACACCATTAGGAAAAAATGTTTTTGCGGTAGACATGATAATTCCATATAGCATCATCCGAAATGAAAAAACGAAAAATTTTCTGTTAGTAGGTGAGTCTAGCTGGTGCCTGAACGAAGGGTTTAAAAAAATGTTGAATTTTGATTTTTTGGCAGAGTTTTCTGCAAAAAGTACCATTTTTGACACAATTTTTGACTATATATATCTTTATAAAATTTGTTTGTGATTAGAAAGAAAAAAAATCCTTCGTTCAGGCACAAATCAATACTATTGACAAAATAATGTGTACTAAATTTCAAGAAGATCGGCGCATTAGTTTTCAAGAAATCGTGTCCACCGTCTTCAAAAATCGAGTTTTGAGAAAAAAGCTATTAAAGTTGAAGGTTCAAAAAGTCGGATTTTTCAGGATATTGGCGGAATTATTGTTATTCATGAAAAATGATCAATTGATACTTGCTGATTGGAAATATGAAATTACAAGTTTTGTAAATTTAGAGTGACAGGCACGATATTTTTCGATTTCAAACCATTGTGTGCCAATCAAATATAATGAAAGAAAATTCCAAATTCTCTTTCTTTCTCTCTCTCTCTCTCTCTCTCTCTCTCTCTCTCTCTCTCTCTCTCTCTCTCTCTTACCTAGAGTTTTAATCAGATTAACTTGAAACTTGGGGAAAATATTCTGGACATGTTATACTATTAAATAAAAAATTATTTTAAAGATTGATTTTTGGAAGCTTTAAAACCCATGTAACCCCTTAAAGAAGTCTTTATATAAGTGTATAATTCTAAAAGATCTTGAAATTTTTTTTATTTTCACTTCAACTGTATAACAGTATTTAATTCTATATATTAATTTTAAATAATTAAAAAATTATTTTATTAAATATTATTAATATTAACAATTTAATTATATTAAATAATAGGTATATGAATGTAAATTCTTCCAAAAACCAAAAAAATTCTTTTATATTTTAGTGTCTTTAAGAATGATATAATTTTAACTAAATATTATAGGATTCTTTAAGAATTAAAAGGTTCTACGTATAAAAGATTATAATTCTCACGAGGTAAAGAGTAATTATTTTAGATTTTAAAGCATCTTTATAAAAAATAATACAATACAATTAGTACAAAGTATAAACGAAAATTTTCAGATTTTAAAGAGTTTTTATGTATATTAATAATAATATAAATATAATAATATAATTACATTCAAACACGTTTTAAATTCTAAACAAACCTCCCGCTATGTCCCAAAAGATAGTTACGCATGCGCAGTAGGTTTCTGTAAACTCTAAACATGCGCAGCAGGCTCTAATACATTTTACACAGGCGCAGTTAATAAAATCTCAAAAAACAATGACTTTCTAACTATTTCAATGTAAACGGACAAGAAAATACGCCATTAAATGTAAAGTTTTTTTACTTTTTACCTGACATGATAATATTCTGATAGTATGTTGATAAATTTTAACCCCTCGCCCCTTTAATTATAAGAAAAACGTAGAGAATCAACATTTTAAAACATTTGTGTTCAATTTTATTAGATTTTATAGGTGTTAGACGACAAAAAAATTATATTTTACAAATTTTAAAATGTTTTTAAATTTAATTAAAATAATATAAAATTTCAGCTTAGTTTCCAAATTTTACAAAATAAGAGGTGGGGGGGGGGCGGGTTGAGATAATTATCTCACATAATCCAAAAAAAATTGTAACAACTACTAAGCTTAGTTAGATCCCACACTGCATTACTGCGCATGTGTTATTTTCATAGAGCATTACGGCGCAAGTAATTGCTCTAGAGCATTACTGCGCATGTGTAATTTCCATAAACATTTAGTGCGCACGCGTCATAAACATAATGATCACATGCGCATAAGAATTAATGGCATTGATTTACTGAGCATACAAGTGGACCATTTTGATCAACTGCGCATGCGTCACTATTATGACACACTACTACACGTAATTGTATAAGTGCCTAAGTTATATTAATGATAATAGTCCAAAAGGATTATTGGTGAATTTATTTTAAAAGTAGCTTATAAGGAAAAGTAGTGAACCAAGCGGAAGGGGAAGAACAACTGAGCGACGAATTGCTGTTGACGACAAAGGTTTCGTTTTAATATAATAAGAGATTACTACGTAGAAATTCTCGAAAATTTTAAAACCCTTTTTTCTAAGTGAATAAGTGAAATATCGAAGTATCACATATCGAAGTGTCATGGCCGTGCGTGTTGATGTGCTTTTGATCTGCTTATGCGTTAGTGTTGTTTATTGATAATTTTATGTGCATTGCAGTGCCATTTTCACTTGGATTATCTGTCAGATGTGCTTCTGATCTAGAGGAGGAGTGATTTTGTAGTCTGACTTGTTTATATCCTTATCAATTTGGTTTTGATTACTGCGGTATTTATACCGGCTCTATAATGGTTCTGTGTCCCGAGTGTACGCTTGTAATTGCAAGAGAAGATGCTGGATTTACTGCCTGCTCGGAGTGTTCAACGTTGGTGCATCTGGCCTGTGCTAATGTTAACATTACTAAAAAACAATTCGATCGAATTAAAAAAGGCCAAGATAAATATTTATGTGTAAATTGTAAACCACGCAAACCTGGAGACATCTCTGGGATGAACACTGTGACTAACTCACTGGCGATTGATTTGAATGCATCACTAGATAACACACACTTATCATCGGATCGTCGCTTAGTATCCACAGTCGCTCTTTCTGACATAACACCAGCAGTCACTAAAGCCATACGGGTTGCAGTTAAGCAGGGAATGACAGTTGCCTTCTCTCAATATCAGAATCAACTGACTAATATGTTTAATATTTGACTCAGTGAAATCGATAATATCTTTTCAATAATTATTAACTGAGTGATAAATTCATAATATTATGGAAATAAATTCATAATATTACAATAATATGTTTAATGTTTTCCAAAAAAATCAAGAGACATTTAACACTGAGCTCAAGGGAACAGCGGAGAAAATGAAATCCGACATTTCAGATAATTCGGAGAAAATTGCTTTCCTTGAACTTCTCCATGATACGCAATCTGAATTAATGCAGGAGGTAAAGGAGGAAAATATAGTTTTGAAGAAGAAAATTGACCTGCTTGAACAAAACTTAAATACTCAAGAGCAGTTGTCACTCTCGACGTCGCTTGAGATTCACGGTATTCCTACCAAACCTAGTGAAGATTTGTCAGCCGTTTTCTGTGATATTGGTAAAGCTTTGGACGTTGCTGTCAGTAGCCGTGACATTTCTAATTTCTATAGAATGCACAGAGGCACGAATCATGGAAATATTCCGTTTCCTCCAATTATTATGGTCAAGATGTTTAAACAAAATCTGAGAGACGTTTTACTTGAACGTCCTAAGCAGAAAACGCACTTTTCAACATTGAACTTGAATTGGCCCGACACTGAGAACAATCCAATCTTCCTACGGGAACCATTGACGCCGCTCAATCGTCGTATTTAAGCAGCTGCTATGTTACTCAGGCGTAGTAACAAAATAAAGTATCCCTTCTCATCTGCCTCCACTGTTTGTAACAGTTATGTTTGTTTTTTTATTTCTTAGTTTTTCTTTATTTTTCCTCCAAATTTTATAATTTGTTTTGTTTTTTTATTTTTTAAATTTTATGAATAAGATGATTTACTCTACTGAGATATATTATTCTCACATCTTAACTTTAAGTGCTGAATTGATTAAAGCGGTTGAGTTTCTTTTTAAACGAATTTGCTGCATTATTGTTTATCTTGTTTATATTTTTCCTTATCTATACGAAGGGCGTTTGTTATTGCGACACAGAATTATTTTTGGAACCCTTAGTTGTAAGTGATAATTTGCAGGAATTTTGCTTTGTAATTTTCTTAACTTATTTGTTATGTTTCCCAACACAATGGTTGCTTTAAATGTCTGTCATGTCAATGCCCAATCTCTTTTAGCTCATTTTTTACAGTATAAGAAGTTTTTAACTCAGGCTACTATCATATTATTGCAGTATCAGAAACCTGGATATATCCAAAATTGCCCTCTGTATTTTTGAAGCTCGACAACTACATGCTCTTTCGTAATGACCGTAAAAATTGAAGGGGGAAGGAGTCTGCCTTTATGTACATATGAGCTATGAGACAATAATTGTAGCGTTCAGTAAGGCATGCACCTAT
Source organism: Ganaspis brasiliensis (assembly GCA_037103525.1). Lineage (NCBI taxonomy): Eukaryota > Metazoa > Arthropoda > Insecta > Hymenoptera > Figitidae > Ganaspis > Ganaspis brasiliensis. Next base: position 2,282,765 of record JAZKLR010000135.1, on the reverse strand, counting down.
CCTGTTGCAGAGTTCTTATTTCTCGAAATAAAATTACAATTGGATAGACTCCTTTTGGGAGTAGTATATAAGCCACTCAATGCATCTTTTGGAAATGACTTTGAATCCAGGTTTTTTGATCTTGTTTCTAATTATTATAACATTATTATTACTGGAGACTTCAATTCAAACCTTGACGTAATTAATAGTCATATTAAATATCTCACAACAATAGTCAATTCTACAAGTTTGTCTATAGTACCTCACAATTCCACACATCACACTTCTACTTCGAGTACTAAAATTTATATGTTTTTTGTGGATAGCCTTGATAAGATTTCTACCTTCTCGCAACACTCGGTCTCGTTTTTGTCAAATCATGATCTGATTAATATACAATATGAACTTCGTGCCTGTGAGCCTATAAATTTTTCTACTAAAACTGTTCGTAATTTAAACAAGATTAGAGAAACGGAATTTTTACAAAATTTATCTGAATGCAATTGGTCTGGTTTGTACGCAGAAACCGATATTGATTGTAAGGTGGATAAACTTAATGAATTTATTTGTGCTGCTTTTAAAAGATTTGCGCCACCCTATGTCCCACAACATAAAACAGAATCTGCACCTTGGATGACTGATGAATTTAGAACTCTTTTGAGGGAACGTAATCGATTATATCGGCTTTTTAGGAGAACTAAAAATGGTCAAATCCATATTCAATACCGGAAGCTTAGAAACTAGATGTTTCCCCTGACATTTTGATTAAGACCATCTCTGAAATTAAAACAAATTCAATGGGTCCGGTTGGAATTTCACTGAAAATGGTTTAATAAGCCCTTCCGGTTATTTTTCCTGTTCTATTCCATATATACAATTATTCTCTTCAAACGGGAGTTTTTCCTTGTATCCAGAAAAATGCTACTATAAGGCCCATTCCTAAAATATCTAAGCCTGTCTCTGTATCCCACTTCAGGCCTATTTTCATACTTTGTACCCTTTCCAAGCCTATTGAGCGTTTTGTACATAAGCAATTGACTGACTTCCTGGCTAATAATAGTTTGAATAATCCTTATCAATCGGGCTTTAGTAGGAAACATAGTACTACAACAGCTTCCCTAAAATTTTCTACAGATATTAAAATTGCTATGGATTCTAAGGATATTACTTTGTCGGTTTGTTTCGATTTTTCCCGGGCGTTTGATGTGGTTAACCATAAACTATTACACCGTCCGACACGATTTTTCACACACAAAAAAATCAAGCATTTTCGGAAACTAGGACCAAAAAAAAAATAACCGTGTCTGGCCGTTTTGCTAGATCAAGTCGTTTGTGGCTTCTAGGGGTGAAAACAACCCTTAAATTAAAAATGACAAGAGATCTTTTAAAAAATATTCATTTTTCATAAAACTTGATATCTAGGGGTTTTCGGGATCGCTGATTACGAATCTGATGTCAGATTTTTAAAATTCAAAATGGCGGATCCAATATGGCGGACAACTTTTTTAAAAATAGATTCAAATTGCCTGAAACTCGTTACTCGGGGGTTTCTGAGGTCGCTGATTACGAATCTGATGTCAGGATATTAAAGTTCTAAAGGCGGATCTCATAAAGATGAAGATTACAAAATATTTAAACATTTTCACTAATGTGTCTTTGCATATTGGCCATTTTTAAAATGACAAAGCAAGTTTTTGTAGTAGGTAAGTATATTCAATAATAGGAAGCTTAAATAAGATGAATTCATAAATATAAAGTGATTTTTTAACACTGCTTTTCAAAGTGGAAATATCAACGATTCGCATTTGTTTTATATAAATACTATTTTCTGTAGCAACGCAACTGAAAATCAAAATCTCACAACTAAAGTTTGCAATTTAATTTTAAATTTGTATTCTTTATTTTGATCAACTATTCTAAATTCTGAAAATCTGCCATCAGATTCGTAATCAGCGACTTCAAAAACCCCAGAGCAACAAATTTCAGGCAAATTGGATCTATTTTTAAAAAAGTTGTCCGCCATATTGGCTTCGTCATTAGAATTTTGAAAATATGACATTAGATTCGTAATCAGCGATCCCAGAAACCCCCGAGTAACAAGTTTCAGGCAAATACAAATAAATTTTTAATTGTTGTCCGCCATATTGGATCCGATATTTTGAATTTTGAAAATCTGACATCAGATTCGTAATCAGCGACCCCAAAAACCCTCGAGTAACCAGTTTTAAGCAAATCTAAATAATTTTTAAATTTTTCGGGCGCCATTTTGAATTTGTAAAAATTAACGTCAGATTGGTAATCAGCGACCCCAAAAATCCCCGAGTAACAAGTTTTAAGCGAATCTAAATAATTCCTCAAATTTTCGTCCGCCATATTGGATCCGCCATTTTGAATTTTAAAAATCTGACATCAGATTCGTAATCAGCGACCCAAAAACCCCCGAGTAACGAGTTTCAGGTAAATTAAATCTATTTTTAAAAAATTGGTCCGCCATATTAGATCCGCCATTTTGAATTTTGAAAATCTGATATCATATTCGTAATCAGCGACCCCGAAAACCCCTAGATATCAAGTTGTATGAAAAATGAATATTTTTTAAAAGATCTCTTGTCATTTTTAATTTAAGGGTTGTTTTCACCCCTAGAAGCCACAAACGACTTGATCTAGCAAAAAGGCCAGACACGGGTATTTTTTTTTTAGTCCTAGTTTCCGAAAATATTTGATTTTTTTGTGTGTGAGAAAAAAAGTTAAATTTTGTCGGACGGTGTTATTGCTAAAAATGAGAAATTTTAAATTGTCTAATGCTGTCATTGATTGGTTCGAATCTTGTTTGAAGTATTGCACAGTGAGCCAGGAGACCTGCAAAAGCGGCCAAAAGTCAATTTTAGAATAATACATTTTTATATTAATAGTCAAAATACATAGTATTTAAGGTAACTTTTAGTAAAATATTGAAGCAATTGATTATAAATTAAAGCCGCAATTACAATTTTGTTAAAAGAATTGCATGCGAAATTTACAAGTCCAATATATAATAAAATTGAACTTTTCTTACAAAAATATAATAAATATTCCACTTTTGCCTTTTGTTCCTTATTAACAAGGTTCAGTACGATAAAAAAAGTAAAAGAGAACTCGAAATGGTCATTGTTTAAAAATATTAAGAATATTTTATTAAATTAAACGTTAAATTTTTTGAATTATTATCGCTGTCGAAAGACATTACTCCTGATTACCACATCGTATCACAAAAACTGAACATGCAATCTCTTCTACATTAAATGTAGTTTAAAATAAATTTGCTCATTTTTGCTCACATTTGCTCATTTTTTATTTTAATACAGTTAAAATCAAAGCAACCTCTTTTCAGTTATATCTAAAAATATTAATTTCTACAACATGAAGCTCTGCATTGCGCAAGTCGATTCATTTTTGTTTTATCTGTTTCTTTGTTGTATTTGTCAGTACGTATGAAGAATTAATGGTTACTTTTCAATTTTCCAAGTTATATTAAATAATAAAGTCTTCAAGACAAACCAAAGTACTATTGTTCCTTTTATTTGTGTTTTCGTTTCTTTCGATAGTTAGTATGTCTATTAATTCAATTTTTCTGCAAATATATGCAGTATTTCTAATGAATTTAGTAACGTATTTTTATTTATAAATACAATAATTAAATTTATTATTCGAATAGTTTAATTTATTAATCGGATAATCATATACTTGTTTAAAATAAATTTTATTTTCCATCACCTTGATATAATATAATAAATGAAAGAAACATAAAAAAGTTGTTACTAAAATAAAATAAAAACAATTAAACACATAGTTAGTTTCACATAATTTCAAACAAATAATATTACAATTTTACACACAGCCCTTCTTTCTGGATCTACCACATTAAATTTTATAAATCTGAATTTAAATTCGTAATCAGCGACTTTAAAAAACTTTTAATACCAATTTAAATAAAATCCGATAGAAATTAGTGAAAGAAGGTCACCATTTTAGATCCGCTGTTTTGAGTTTTATAATTTGAACCTTAAATTCGTAATCAGCGACTTAGAAAACCTTTCAATATCAAGTATCGTTCAATTCTGATAAAAATTATTTCAGAAGGGTCACTATTTTGGATCCGCTATTTTGAATTTTATAATTTGGAAATCAAATTCGTAATCCGCCACTCAGAAAACCTTTCGATACCAAGTTTCATTCCAATCCGTTTAAAATAATTTAAAAGGTTCGCTATTTTGGATCCGCTATTTTGAATTTTGTAAAACTGACTTCAAATTCGTAATCAGCGACTCAGAAAACCTTTCAATACCAAGTTTCATTCAAATCCGTTTAAAATAATTTAAAAGGGTCGCCATTTTGGATCCGCCATTTTGAATTTTGTAAAACTGACTTCAAATTCGTAATCAGCGACTCTAACATTCTTTTGATACCAAGTTTGAACTAAATCAATCAACATTTGTAATTTTGGCCGCATTTGCATGCTTCGTGGCCCACTGTGTATTGCACATATCATAAATTCGCTAATGATTTTAAGCTGTATATTTCCGGATCTCTTGCTTTCTTAACAAATTTGATCACTAAGATGCAGTATGATGTTGATCTTATTGTGGCTTGGGCAAGAGAAAATGGTCTTATTCTTAATTCAGGAAAAACGCAAGCCATAGTGTTCAGGCTAACGAGTATACCGTCACTGGAAACTTTAAATATGGGCACACTTATCCAAGTAGAAGGAGAACATATAAAGTTCCAAGAGACCGTTAAGGATCTTGGACTATTGCTGGATCGGACGTTGTCATGGAAGTAGCATGTGCTTGAAATTTGTCGCAAAACATATACCAAATTACGATTATTATTTAGAAACCGGGAATCTCTATCTACTACTGCACGTATTCTGTTAGTCAAAAGCCTAATTATCCCGTTTTTTAATTATGGATGTGTTGTATATAATAAAATCACTGATGAACTGAATAATAAATTGGAAAAAGCACTTAATGTATGTATTAGATTTCCCTTCAGTGTTTCTAAATACGAACATATATCACCCCATTTAGACAAAGAGCTGGACTTTTGAATGTGGCTGGGAGAAGACAGTATTTTATGGCAAACCTACTTTATACAATTCTTCAGAGCGAAGTTCCTGATTATTTGTTTAAATTTTTTGAATTTAAGTACTCTAATGGTACACCTGCACGTGTACTTCGGGAGAGTAGTTCTGTCTTAAAAATACCGCCCCATCGTACTTGTAAACTTCAACGATCGTTTGCCGTTAGAGGTGCATGATTGTGGAATAAAATACCTGAGCCGATTAGGAATGCAAATTCGTTACTTATTTTTAAAACTCTTATATTTAAATTTCTATCCAACTCAGAAGATTCAGTATTCTAAATAACATATTGATAACAACGTTCATAAAGTAATCCGATTTCCACTTATTAATTTCGATGCCTAAATGTATACATGCAAAGATAAACACATGTTACTGTTTCCACGACGATATTATTATTTCTTTTTGTAAAACTTCGATTAGAGCTTCATTAATAAAAAATCTGGCTTTTTCTATTTTTAATACAATAGCATAACTTTTATTCGAACATGTAAATTAGGTCATGTAAGATATAGTACTCACTATGTAAAATATGTTTCTATGAGGGCTCTTTAGCCCTAGGAACTTTAATAAATAAATAAATAAATAGATAAAGAAATTGAAAAAAAAAAAATTTACACTACAATTAACATGAAATTTTCTAATAGTATGTTGATTAATTTTAAACCTACCCCCGCGTTCCCCTAAGAAAAAGGTTTTTAAAAGTATGATAGGACCGGTAGGTTATCATAGATTTTATGTCGAGTATATAAAGAAAATACGCCTTTAAATGTAAAAATTGTTTACTTTTTAATTAACATGATAATATACTAATAGTATGTTGATAAATTATAACCCCTCCTCCCTTTAATTATAAGAAAAATGTTAAGAATCAACATTACAAAACATTTGTGTTCAATTTTATTAGACTTTATAGATGTTAGACGAAAAAAAAATTATATTTTACAAATTTTAAAATGTTTTTAAATTAAATTAAAATAATATAAAATTTCAGCTAGGTTTACAAATTTTACAAAGCAAGAGGTGGGGGGGGGTGGGTTGAGATAATTATCTCACAGAATTCAAAAAATTGTAACAACTATTAAACTTTGTTAGATCCCACACTGCATTATTGCGCATGTGTTATTGACATAGAGCATTACTGCACATGTGTAATTGCCATACAGCATTACTGCGCATGTCCTGGTTGAAAAAACATGTACATGAACACGTACATAAAAGCGGACATGTTTATGTGCATGAACATGTACGTGTTCATGTAAGCGGTATTGAAACATGTTTATGTATACGCGCGTATACATAAATGCGAACACGTACTCTCTAAATTTGAAACAGCGAAAATTCGCTGTTTAACCAGCCCAAAGTATACAGCTGTTTCAAAACAGCGTATATACGATGATCAAAAAGCGATTTTTTCACTGATTAACAGCGAAATTCACTAATTCACCAGCGTATATACGCTGTTTTGAAGCAGCTGTATACTTTGCGCTGTTTCAAATTTAGAGAGTATATGTCTATGTACATGTTCATGGGCTCCATTGAGTCAACAATTTCATACATGTTTATCAACATAAACATATACACGTACACGTATACGCTCATGTACATGTGCATGAGCTTCATGAAGTCAAAAATTCCATTCATGTTCATGTGCATGAACACCAACATGTTGGTACACATGAACATGTAAACAAACATGATTAAAATTTTGTAAAACTTCAAACGTTGCGCAGTAGTTTTCTATGGGAGATATGGCTGCGCAGTTGTTTTTTAGGAACAAGGGTGGAGAAATACCATAGGCATAGTTACATTTGTTTAACATTTTTTATTAATTTAAAAAATTGTGTGCATGAACGCGTACACGTTCATGCATACGTTCATGCACATTAACATGTGTATTGTTTTTGAACTTATTTACGTGGATGAACATGTATGTGTTTGTGTACAATGTATATGTTCATGTTTCAATACCGCGTACATGAACACATACTTGTTTATGTACATGAACATGTACGCTTTCATGTACGCGTTCGTGTACGTGTTCATGTACATGTTTTTTTAATCGGGGTGTAATTGCCATAAACATCTAGTGCGCATGCGTCATAAACATAATGATCATGTGCGCATAAGAATTAATGATATTGTTTAACTTCGCATACATATGGACAATTTTAATCAACTGCGCATGCGTCACTATCATGACACACTACTGCACTTAATTGTATGAGTGCTTAAGTTATATTAATGTTAATAGTTCAAAAAGATTATAGGTGAATTTATTTTATGTGTTGCTTATAAGGAAAAGTAGTTAACCAAGTGGAAGGGGAAGAACGGCTGAACGACGAATTTCTGTTGACGACAAAGGTTTCGTTTTAATATAATAAGAGATGACGGTAAATTTTTTTTTATAACAAGCTGATGCAAATTCGATTGCAAATGAAAGATTACAAGCCGTTCCGAACCCTATTGAGGAACTAAATAGTAGCTTTCAGGACCAAGATGACAGTGTAGATAACTTAGGGCATGATAAAGATCCATCAATCGTCAATCAAAATGGAAGTTAAGTGATAAGAAAATTAAAAAACCCATTAAAATGTGCGAAAACTAGGGAAGCTCGAATCAGAAGAAGAAAAATCAAATTAGAAGGTATTGTTACGTCCGCGTGACGTGTTTATTTATTTATACATATATATTAGGGTGGTCCTTATTTTAAAATTTTAAAAGTTTTTATCATTCCCAGACAAAATTTTGTTCTATATAGAAAAAAAAGAGATACGTATTTTTTCATTTTGACTTTAATTAATATTTCTGTGGCTGAAAGGCAGAATAACATAACTGCATTTTCATAGTTTTGAGAAAAAACTGTTTTTGTTTATTTTCTTGGTTTTGTAAAATCGAAAAATCAACCAATATTTTTGGTGTTTGGCATTGTATCCTATTTTCTAGTGTAGTTTTTACATCTGTTTATCAATTTTAATAAAATATAAACGCTTTAAAAAAGAATATCAATTCTTTTTTTCGATTTGAATGCAGTTATGCTGTTGTGTTATTAATTATTTTCTACGTAAATAAAAATTTAAATCACTTCACTGTTATGAAACTTTAAAAAGCATTACTAAATTAACTCAAATCTGATGTTATCTCAAATTCGATAAAATGTTAGTTATGATGTTATGCCTTTCAGCCACAGATTTAATGGTGTCGTCCAGCCCATGAATTTTTACATGTATTTTATATGGAAAAAAAAACATTTTTTTGTAGATTTACTGTAGAATCCTTAATAGTCAATATTTTTCGACCGGATAACTCTACTTTTCTTCAGAAATGTTCAAAGAAGGACATACAAGGCATTATTTATAAAATTGTTTCGGTTACTATTTTTATAAGACCTCAAAAACTCCCAAAAATGCAAAAAAATGATATATATTTTTTTAATTGCTTATGGTTACTTTTATTATATTTTTGTAATGGAATTTTTTATTCTTAACTGGAGTAAGTTTATTTATTAACATTTACATGAAACTTTAAAATTGTTGAAACAATTTATGATTGTTATTGTATAACTGTTCTCAAATTGAGAAAAATAAATACCGCTTTTTCTTAATTTTGCAACTTTTCCTGCTTGCTTCTGTAAAGAGAGAAGAATTAATAAACAAAAAATAAATAATTATTTAAATAAATTATTGTAAATAAACTACGATTCATTTTATTTGAACTTTTATAAAAATTGACATAGAAAGTTGCAGTTTTTCTTTAATTTCACATCAAATCTTTCTTTGTTAAATTTACTACAGAAAGTAAAAAACTAAAATGAACAAATAACATTAAGAAATTTTATAGTCTGTAAGTACATTTAAGTATTTCTGCTAAGAAAGAAAAATATATTTGATGTAGTTAAAAAAAAATTTGACGTTTAATATGGTTTTAAAATCTTATGAAGCTATTGCTGAAAGGAGTGAGCATTCAAATTTGATTTTTTACTAATTTAATTAATAATGTACCAATTTTCTAAATTACATTTTATGAACATGTTGAACGACACAAATGTGGTTTTAGCTTTAAAAAATATACAGTTTAACAATAATTTATTTAATAAAGTATTGTTAATATTTTTCAAATTAATCTTTTTGCACAAATACAAAGAAAGATTTGATGTGAAATTAAAGAAAAACTGCAACTTTCTATGTCAATTTTTATAAGAGTTCAAATAAAATCAATCATAGTTTATTTAAAAAAATGTATTTAAATAATCGTTTATTTTTTGTTCATTAATTATTTTCTCTTCACAGAAACGATCAGGAAAAGTTGCAAAATTAAGACAAAGTGGTTTTTATTTTTGTCAATTTGAGAACAGTTATACAATAACAATGATAATACGTTTCAAAAATTTTAAAGTTTCATGTAAATGTAAATGAATATACTTACTCCATTAAAAAATAAAAAATTCCATTACAAAAATAAAATAAAAGTAACCATAAGCAATTAAAAAAATATATTTCATTTTTTTTGCATTTTTGGGAGTTTTTGAGGTCTTATAAAAAATAGTAGCCGAAAACAATTTTATAAATAATGTATTGTATGTCCTTCTTTAAACATTTCTGAAGAAAAGTAGAGTTATTCGGTCAAAAAATATTGACTTTTAAAGATTCTACAGTAAATCTACGAAAAAATGTTTTTTTTCCATATAAAATACATGTAAAAATTCATGGGCTGGGCGTCCCTTACGAAAGTTTATGACATAAAATGTATATCATACGCGCTTGACGTAAATTACATGACGTTTTTTCGCGACGTCACGTAAATCACGTCAGAAAAATTACGTCAAAAAAAAATGCCACAAATCGCTAAAATAAATGATTTTTTAAGAAATAAACGACTCTAAACAGCAAAATACAAAAAACAATGAACAGCTTGGGTTGTAAACTACACATAAAGGTTATGTGTAGCTTAAAATTAATAAAAGTTATATTTCAGTTAATAAATACAATTTTTAAATTTAATAAATTAAAAAAGAATTTTAAAAATACAAAATACTATAAAAGTGAACGAATTAAGATTAATTGTTGCTACAATTAACTACGAGAACCTCACATAATGAGGATATTTTTTAAAAACAAATTTGGGGGGACAGGGAATCGAACCCGGGTTCGCCGCACGCAACTAACTAAAACCTAACGCCTAACCAACTGAGCTATCTCGATTAACTTCTATACAAACAACAAATCTTTTTCTTAAACTGCAAGTCCATATTATGTGTTTTGCTGGAAAATATGTAAAAAAGCAAAAATCTAAATTCCTAAACGACTTATTATGATAAAACTTATAGTTTTAAAGAAGCCAGACAATATACAAAGAAATAAATAGTTAATTTCTAAAAGAAAACATAAAGAACTGAATTCCGTCAACCCAAAGCAAAACAACAATATAAAATGAGTTCAAAATTATTGCAAATGATTAATGGATGCCTCCTCAATCAGATTGCACTTGCACAATCTTTAAAAATTGGCAAATTAATAATAAAAATAGCGAAAACAAGTAAGTTGTTTAAGCCAACTAATCTGCACAGATTGACCACCAATCAGAGGAGGTCACGTGCTTTTCCGCACGAAAATCAAATCACTCTTGTTGACTTAAAGAATGTATCAGTACAAGAATCAAAAGTTTAAACAAAAATAATTGATTAATCAATTCTGATCATTATTGAAAGCATAATTATTTCATTTCTTAAGAACAAAATGTTACAATTAATAAAATTAAATTTAAAAGTAAACTAATTAAATCCAAATAAAAATAAAATATTTATCTACCACAAAATTAACAATTAAAAAAATAAAACTTTAATTACACAAAAAAAAATTGAGATATTAAGATAACAAAAATTAAAATGTACGACAGGTAGTAGCAGAAAGGGGCACAACAATCAATTTGCACAAAAAAATCTAATCAAAATCTAAAATGGTTGATCATACTCAAAAATATACAATTTAATTATTTGAATTAATAAAAAAAATGATCAACCCATGAAAACCACCCTAAAGGATGATATTCTGACAAAATTATTAAAAAAATAAAAATTCGTTCAAAAAAAAATCTAATCACAATCTGAAAGAGTAAAACATACTCAGAAATATACACCCTAACTTTGTAAATTAATAACAAAAAATATCAACACCTGAAAACCACCCCTAATAAAAACATTCGGATAAAATTAAAAAGGAAAATATCAATTTACGCAAAAAAATTGTAAAAAAAATTTGAAATGCTAAAACATTACCTATATCTGAAACAATAATTTTGTCCGTTTATTATACATATGGGAACATTCCTTCATAATTATGCCTTGCCAGAAATTATTGGCAAAATACACTAAAAAAATTTCAGTCAAATATCAATTATTTTCCACATTTCTAGATCTAATTTCAAACTTTTTCATCTCGAAACAAACAAAATTAAACATAAATTGAGCTACTGCGCATTGATATCAACTTGTGAAAAAAAGAAAATTCAATGCATTTTTGCCTTGCCAGAAATATTTGCCAAAATACTCTAAAAAATTTTCAGCCAAATATCATATATTTTCCATACTTCTAGATCTAATTTCAAACTTTTTCATATATTAACGAACAAAATTGTACAAAAATTAAGCGACTACGCGTTACATTCAAATTGTCAAAAAATGAAAATTTAGTCAATTTTCGCCTCACCAAAAAATTTTAGCAAAATACACTAAAAAATTTTCAGTCAAATATCAGTTATTTTCCGTGTTTCTAGATCAAATTTCAAACTTTTTTATATATTAACGAACAAAATTGTACAAAAATTAAGCGACTGCGCGTTACATTCAAATTTTAAATAAATGAATATTTAGTCAATTTTTAGATTGCCAGAAAAATTTGGCAAAATACAGTAAAAAATTTTCAGCCAAATATCAATTTTTTTCCGTGTTTCTAGATCTAATTTCAAACTTTTTCATATATTACCAAACAAAATTGTACAAAAATTAATCGACTGCGCATTAGTTTAAACTTAACAAAAAATTAAAATTCCATCAATTTTCGCCTCGCAAGAAAAAATTTGCAAAAAACACTAAAAAATTTTCAGTCAAATATCAGTTATTTTCCGTGTTTCTAGATCAAATTTCAAACTTTTTTATATATTAACGAACAAAATTGTACAAAAATGAAGCGACTGCGTGTTACATTCAAATTGTCAAAAAATGAATATTTAGTCAATTTTTGCCTTGCCAGAAAAATTTGGCAAAATACAGTAAAAAATTTTCAGCCAAATATCAATTATTTTCCGTGTTTCTAGATCTAATTTCAAACTTTTTCATATATTACCAAACAAAATTGTACAAAAATAATTCGACTGCGCATTAGTTTAAACTTGACAAAAAATTAAAATTCCATCAATTTTCGCCTCGCCAGAAAAAATTTACAAAAAAAACTAAAAAATTTTTAGCCAAATATCAATTACTTTCCGTGTTTCTAGATCTAATTTCAAACTTTTTCATATATTAACGAACAAAATTGTACAAAAATTAAGCGACTGCGCATTAGTTTAAACATGACAAAAAATTAAAATTCCATCAATTTTCGCCTCTTAAGAAAAAATTTGCAAAAATCACTAAAAAATGTTTAGCCAAATATCAATTATTTTCCGTGTTTCTAGATCTAATTTCAAACTTTTTCATATATTAACGAACAAAATTGTACAAAAATTAATCGACTGCGTATTAGTTTAAACTTGACAAAAAATTAAAATTCCATCAATTTTCGCTTCACCAGAAAATTTTAGCAAAATACACTATAAAATTTTCAGTCAAATATCAGTTATTTTCCGTGTTTCTAGATCAAATTTCAAACTTTTTCATATATTAACGAACAAAATTGTACAAAAATTAAGCGACTACGCGTTACATTCAAATTGTCAAAAAATGAAAATTTAGTCAATTTTCGCCTCACCAAAAAATTTTAGCAAAATACACTAAAAAATTTTCAGTCAAATATCAGTTATTTTCCGTGTTTCTAGATCAAATTTCAAACTTTTTTATATATTAACGAACAAAATTGTACAAAAATGAAGCGACTGCGTGTTACATTCAAATTGTCAAAAAATGAATATTTAGTCAATTTTTGCCTTGCCAGAAAAATTTGGCAAAATACAGTAAAAAATTTTCAGCCAAATATCAATTATTTTCCGTGTTTCTAGATCTAATTTCAAACTTTTTCATATATTACCAAACAAAATTGTACAAAAATAATTCGACTGCGCATTAGTTTAAACTTGACAAAAAATTAAAATTCCATCAATTTTCGCCTCGCCAGAAAAAATTTACAAAAAAAACTAAAAAATTTTTAGCCAAATATCAATTACTTTCCGTGTTTCTAGATCTAATTTCAAACTTTTTCATATATTAACGAACAAAATTGTACAAAAATTAAGCGACTGCGCATTAGTTTAAACATGACAAAAAATTAAAATTCCATCAATTTTCGCCTCTTAAGAAAAAATTTGCAAAAATCACTAAAAAATGTTTAGCCAAATATCAATTATTTTCCGTGTTTCTAGATCTAATTTCAAACTTTTTCATATATTAACGAACAAAATTGTACAAAAATTAATCGACTGCGTATTAGTTTAAACTTGACAAAAAATTAAAATTCCATCAATTTTCGCTTCACCAGAAAATTTTAGCAAAATACACTATAAAATTTTCAGTCAAATATCAGTTATTTTCCGTGTTTCTAGATCAAATTTCAAACTTTTTCATATATTAACGAACAAAATTGTACAAAAATTAAGCGACTACGCGTTACATTCAAATTGTCAAAAAATGAAAATTTAGTCAATTTTCGCCTCACCAAAAAATTTTAGCAAAATACACTAAAAAATTTTCAGTCAAATATCAGTTATTTTCCGTGTTTCTAGATCAAATTTCAAACTTTTTTATATATTAACGAACAAAATTGTACAAAAATTAAGCGACTGCGCGTTACATTCAAATTTTAAATAAATGAATATTTAGTCAATTTTTACATTGCCAGAAAAATTTGGCAAAATACAGTAAAAAATTTTCAGCCAAATATCAATTTTTTTCCGTGTTTCTAGATCTAATTTCAAACTTTTTCATATATTACCAAACAAAATTGTACAAAAATTAATCGACTGCGCATTAGTTTAAACTTAACAAAAAATTAAAATTCCATCAATTTTCGCCTCGCAAGAAAAAATTTGCAAAAAACACTAAAAAATTTTCAGTCAAATATCAGTTATTTTCCGTGTTTCTAGATCAAATTTCAAACTTTTTTATATATTAACGAACAAAATTGTACAAAAATGAAGCGACTGCGTGTTACATTCAAATTGTCAAAAAATGAATATTTAGTCAATTTTTGCCTTGCCAGAAAAATTTGGCAAAATACAGTAAAAAATTTTCAGCCAAATATCAATTATTTTCCGTGTTTCTAGATCTAATTTCAAACTTTTTCATATATTACCAAACAAAATTGTACAAAAATAATTCGACTGCGCATTAGTTTAAACTTGACAAAAAATTAAAATTCCATCAATTTTCGCCTCGCCAGAAAAAATTTACAAAAAAAACTAAAAAATTTTTAGCCAAATATCAATTACTTTCCGTGTTTCTAGATCTAATTTCAAACTTTTTCATATATTAACGAACAAAATTGTACAAAAATTAAGCGACTGCGCATTAGTTTAAACATGACAAAAAATTAAAATTCCATCAATTTTCGCCTCTTAAGAAAAAATTTGCAAAAATCACTAAAAAATGTTTAGCCAAATATCAATTATTTTCCGTGTTTCTAGATCTAATTTCAAACTTTTTCATATATTAACGAACAAAATTGTACAATAATTAATCGACTGCGTATTAGTTTAAACTTGACAAAAAATTAAAATTCCATCAATTTTCGCTTCACCAGAAAATTTTAGCAAAATACACTATAAAATTTTCAGTCAAATATCAGTTATTTTCCGTGTTTCTAGATCAAATTTCAAACTTTTTTATATATTAACGAACAAAATAGTACAAAAATTAAGCGACTGCGCGTTACATTCAAATTTTAAAAAAATGAATATTTAGTCAATTTTTACCTTGCCAGAAAAATTTGGCAAAATACAGTAAAAAATTTTCAGCCAAATATCAATTATTTTCCGTGTTTCTAAATTTAATTTCAAACTTTTTTAAATATTAACGAACAAAATTTTACAAAAATTAAGCAACTGCGCGTTACATTCAAATTGTCAAAAAATGAAAATTTAGTCAATTTTTGCCTTGCCAGAAAAATTTGGCAAAATACAGTAAAAATTTTTCAGCCAAATATGAATTATTTTCCGTGTTTCTAAATCTAATTTCAAACTTTTTTATAAATTACCGAACAAAATTGTACAAAAATTAATCGACTGCGCATTAGTTTAATCTTGACAAAAAATTAAAATTCCATCAATTTTCGCCTCGCCAGAAAAATTTGGCAAAATACACTAAAAAATATTCAGCCAAATATCAATTATTTTCCGTGTTTCTAGATCTAATTTTAAACTTTTTCATATATTAACGAACAAAATTGTACAAAAATTAACCCAGTGCGCATTAGTTTCAACTTGTCAAAAAATGAAAATTCAATCAATTTTCGCCTCACCAGGAAATTTTAGCAAAATACACTAAAAAATTTTCAGTCAAATATCAGTTATTTTCCGTGTTTTTGGATCAAATTTCAAACTTTTTTATATATTAACGAACAAAATTGTACCAAAATTAACTTAGTGCGCATTAGTTTCAACTTGTCAAAAAATGAATATTTAGTCAATTTTTACCTTGCCAGAAAAATTTGGCAAAATACACTAAAAAATATTCAGTTAAATATCAATTATTTTCCGTGTTTCTAAATCTAATTTCAAACTTTTTAATATATTAACGAACAAAATTGTACAAAAATTAACCCAATGCGCATTAGTTTCAACTTGTCAAAAAATGAAAATTCGATCAATTTTTGCCTCGCCAGAAAAATTTGGCAAAATACACTAAAAAATTTGCAGCCAAATATTAGTTATTTTTCATATTTCTAGACCTAATTTCAAACTTTTTTAGCTATTAACAAACAAAATTGATCCAAAATTAACCTACTGCGCATTGGTTTCAGCTTGTTAAAGTTGCTGAATTTATGTTCAATTTTGTTCGTTAATAGATGAAAATGCTTGAAACTAGATCTAGAAATATAAAAACAATTGATATTTAACTGACAATTTTTTAGTGTAATTTGCCAAATATTTCTGGCAAGGCAAAAATTGACTAAATTTTCATTTTTTGACAATTTGAATGTAACGCGTAGTCGCCTTATTTTTGTACAATTTTGTTCGTTAATATATAAAAAAGGTTGAAATTAGATGTAGAAACACGGAAAATAATAGATATTTGGCTAAAAATTTTTAAGTGTATTTTGCTAAAATTTTCTGGTGAGGCGAAAATTGATTGAATTTTTATTTTTTGACAAGTTGAAACTAATGCGCACTGGGTTAATTTTTGTACAATATGGTTCGTTAATATATGAAAAAGTTTGAAATTAGATCTAGAAGTACGGAAAATAAATGATATTTGGCTGACAATTTTCAAGAGTATTTTGGCAAATTTTTCTGGCAAGGCAAAAATTGACTAAATATTCATTTTTTGAAAATTTGAATGTAACGCGCAGTCGCTTCATTTTTGTACAATTTTGTTCGTTAATATATAAAAAAGTTTGAAATTTGATCTAGAAACACGGAAAATAACTGACATTTGCCTGAAAATTTTTTAGTGTTTTTTGCAAATTTTTTCTGGCGAGGCGAAAATTGATGGAATTTTAATTTTTTGTCAAGTTTAAACTAATGCGCAGTCGATTAATTTTTGTACAATTTTGTTTAGTAATATATGAAAAATATTGAAATTAGATCTAGAAGCACGGAAAAAAATTGATATTTGGCTGAAAATTTTTTACTGTATTTTGCCAAATTTTTCTGGCAAGGTAAAAATTGACTAAATTTTTATTTTTTGACAATTTGAATGTAACGCGCAGTCGCTTAATTTTTGTACAATTTTGTTCGTTAATATATAAAAAAGTTTGAAATTTGATCTAGAAACACGGAAAATAACTGATATTTGACTGAAAACTTTTTAGTGTATTTTGCTCAAATTTTCTGGTGAGGCGAAAATTGATTGAATTTTCATTTTTTGACAAGTTGAAACTAATGCGCACTGGGTTAATTTTTGTACAATTTTGTTCGTTAATATATAAAAAAGTTTGAAATTAGATCTAGAAACACGGAAAATAATTGATATTTGGCTAAAAATTTTTTAGTGTTTTTTGCAAATTTTTTCTGGCGAGGCGAAAATTGATGGAATTTTTAATTTTTTGTCAAGTTTAAACTAATGCGCAGTCGATTAATTTTTGTACAATTTTGTTTGGTAATATATGAAAAAGTTTGAAATTAGATCTAGAAAAACGAAAAATAATTGATATTTGGCTGAAAATTTTTTACTGTATTTTGCCAAATTTTTCTGGCAAGGTAAAAATTGACTAAATTTTCATTTTTTGACAATTTGAATGTAACGCGCAGTCGCTTAATTTTTGTACAATTTTGTTCGTTAATATATAAAAAAGTTTGAAATTTGATCTAGAAACACGGAAAATAACTGATATTTGACTGAAAATTTTTTAGTGTATTTTGCTCAAATTTTCTGGTGAGGCAAAAATTGACTAAATATTCATTTTTTGACAATTTGAATGTAACGCGCAGTCGCTTCATTTTTGTACAATTTTGTTCGTTAATATATAAAAAAGTTTGAAATTTGATCTAGAAAGACGGAAAATAACTGATATTTGACTGAAAATTTTTTAGTGTTTTTTGCAAATTTTTTCTGGCGAGGCGACAATTGATGGAATTTTAATTTTTTGTCAAGTTTAATCTAATGCGCAGTCGATTAATTTTTGTACAATTTTGTTTGGTAATATATGAAAAAGTTTGAAATTAGATCTAGAAAAACGAAAAATAATTGATATTTGGCTGAAAATTTTTTAATGTATTTTGCCAAATTTTTCTGGAAAGGCAAAAATTGACTAAATATTCATTTATTTAAAATTTGAATGTAACACGCAGTCGCTTCATTTTTGTACAATTTTGTTCGTTAATATATAAAAAAGTTTGAAATTTGATCTAGAAACATTGAAAATAACTGATATTTGACTGAAAATTTTTTAGTGTTTTTTGCAAATTTTTCTGGCAAGGTAAAAATTGACTAAATTTCCATTTTTTGACAATTTGAATGTAACGCGCAGTCGCTTATTTTTTGTACAATTTTGTTTGTTAATATATAAAAAAGTTCGAAATTAGATCTAGAAACGCGGAAAATAATTGATATTTGGCTGAAAATTTTTTAGTGTATTTTGCCAAATTTTTCTGGCAAGGCAAAAATTGACTAAATTTTCATTTTTTGACAATTTGAATGTAACGCGCAGTCGCTTATTTTTTGTACAATTTTGTTTGTTAATATATAAAAAAGTTTGAAATTTGATCTAGAAACGCGGAAAATAATTAATATTTGGCTGAAAATTTTTTAGTGTATTTTGCCAAATTTTTCTGGCAAGGCAAAAATTGACTAATTTTTCATTTTTTGACAATTTGAATGTAACGCGCAGTCGCTTATTTTTTGTACAATTTTGTTTGTTAATATATAAAAAAGTTTGCAATTTGATCTAGAAACACGGAAAATAACTGATATTTGACTGAAGATTTTTTAGTGTTTTTTGCAAATTTTTTCTGGCGAGGCGAAAATTGATGGAATTTTAATTTTTTGTCAAGTTTAAACTAATGCGCAGTCGATTAATTTTTGTACAATTTTGTTTGGTAATATATGAAAAAGTTTGAAATTAGATCTAGAAACACGGAAAAAAATTGATATTTGGCTGAAAATTTTTTACTGCATTTTGCCAAATTTTTCTGGCAAGGTAAAAATTGACTAAATTTTCATTTTTTGACAATTTGAATGTAACGCGCAGTCGCTTAATTTTTGCACAATTTTGTTTGGTAATATATGAAAAAGTTTGAAATTTGATCTAGAAACACGGAAAATTACTGATATTTGACTGAAAATTTTTTAGTGTATTTTGCTCAAATTTTCTGGTGAGGCGAAAATTGATTGAATTTTTATTTTTTGACAAGTTGAAACTAATGCGCACTGGGTTAATTTTTGTACAATATGGTTCGTTAATATATGAAAAAGTTTGAAATTAGATCTAGAAGTACGGAAAATAAATGATATTTGGCTGACAATTTTTAAGAGTATTTTGGCAAATTTTTCTGGCAAGGCAAAAATTGACTAAATATTCATTTTTTGAAAATTTGAATGTAACGCGCAGTCGCTTCATTTTTGTACAATTTTGTTCGTTAATATATAAAAAAGTTTGAAATTTGATCTAGAAACACGGAAAATAACTGACATTTGCCTGAAAATTTTTTAGTGTTTTTTGCAAATTTTTTCTGGCGAGGCGAAAATTGATGGAATTTTAATTTTTTGTCAAGTTTAAACTAATGCGCAGTCGATTAATTTTTGTACAATTTTGTTTAGTAATATATGAAAAATATTGAAATTAGATCTAGAAACACGGAAAAAAATTGATATTTGGCTGAAAATTTTTTACTGTATTTTGCCAAATTTTTCTGGCAAGGTAAAAATTGACTAAATTTTTATTTTTTGACAATTTGAATGTAACGCGCAGTCGCTTAATTTTTGTACAATTTTGTTCGTTAATATATAAAAAAGTTTGAAATTTGATCTAGAAACACGGAAAATAACTGATATTTGACTGAAAACTTTTTAGTGTATTTTGCTCAAATTTTCTGGTGAGGCGAAAATTGATTGAATTTTCACTTTTTGACAAGTTGAAACTAATGCGCACTGGGTTAATTTTTGTACAATTTTGTTCGTTAATATATAAAAAAGTTTGAAATTAGATCTAAAAACACGGAAAATAATTGATATTTGGCTAAAAATTTTTTAGTGTTTTTTGCAAATTTTTTCTGGCGAGGCGAAAATTGATGGAATTTTTAATTTTTTGTCAAGTTTAAACTAATGCGCAGTCGATTAATTTTTGTACAATTTTGTTTGGTAATATCTGAAAAAGTTTGAAATTAGATCTAGAAAAACGAAAAATAATTGATATTTGGCTGAAAATTTTTTACTGTATTTTGCCAAATTTTTCTGGCAAGGTAAAAATTGACTAAATTTTCATTTTTTGACAATTTGAATGTAACGCGCAGTCGCTTAATTTTTGTACAATTTTGTTCGTTAATATATAAAAAAGTTTGAAATTTGATCTAGAAACACGGAAAATAACTGATATTTGACTGAAAATTTTTTAGTGTATTTTGCTCAAATTTTCTGGTGAGGCAAAAATTGACTAAATATTCATTTTTTGACAATTTGAATGTAACGCGCAGTCGCTTCATTTTTGTACAATTTTGTTCGTTAATATATAAAAAAGTTTGAAATTTGATCTAGAAAGACGGAAAATAACTGATATTTGACTGAAAATTTTTTAGTGTTTTTTGCAAATTTTTTCTGGCGAGGCGACAATTGATGGAATTTTAATTTTTTGTCAAGTTTAATCTAATGCGCAGTCGATTAATTTTTGTACAATTTTGTTTGGTAATATATGAAAAAGTTTGAAATTAGATCTAGAAAAACGAAAAATAATTGATATTTGGCTGAAAATTTTTTAATGTATTTTGCCAAATTTTTCTGGAAAGGCAAAAATTGACTAAATATTCATTTATTTAAAATTTGAATGTAACACGCAGTCGCTTCATTTTTGTACAATTTTGTTCGTTAATATATAAAAAAGTTTGAAATTTGATCTAGAAACATTGAAAATAACTGATATTTGACTGAAAATTTTTTAGTGTTTTTTGCAAATTTTTCTGGCAAGGTAAAAATTGACTAAATTTCCATTTTTTGACAATTTGAATGTAACGCGCAGTCGCTTAATTTTTGCACAATTTTGTTTGTTAATATATAAAAAAGTTTGCAATTTGATCTAGAAACACGGAAAATAACTGATATTTGACTGAAAATTTTTTAGTGTTTTTTGCAAATTTTTTCTGGCGAGGCGAAAATTGATGGAATTTTAATTTTTTGTCAAGTTTAAACTAATGCGCAGTCGATTAATTTTTGTACAATTTTGTTTGGTAATATATGAAAAAGTTTGAAATTAGATCAAGAAACACGGAAAAAACTTGATATTTGGCTGAAAATTTTTTACTGCATTTTGCCAAATTTTTCTGGCAAGGTAAAAATTGACTAAATTTTCATTTTTTGACAATTTGAATGTAACGCGCAGTCGCTTAATTTTTGCACAATTTTGTTTGGTAATATATGAAAAAGTTTGAAATTTGATCTAGAAACACGGAAAATTACTGATATTTGACTGAAAATTTTTTAGTGTATTTTGCTCAAATTTTCTGGTGAGGCGAAAATTGACTAAATATTCATTTTTTGACAATTTGAATGTAACGCGCAGTCGCTTCATTTTTGTACAATTTTGTTCGTTAATATATAAAAAAGTTTAAAATTTGATCTAGAAACACGGAAAATAACTGATATTTGACTGAAAATTTTTTAGTGTTTTTTGCAAATTTTTTCTGGCGAGGCGAAAATTGATGGAATTTTAATTTTTTGTCAAGTTTAAACTAATGCGCAGTCGATTAATTTTTGTACAATTTTGTTTGGTAATATATGAAAAAGTTTGAAATTAGATCTAGAAAAACGAAAAATAATTGATATTTGGCTGAAAATTTTTTACTGTATTTTGCCAAATTTTTCTGGAAAGGCAAAAATTGACTAAATATTCATTTTTTGACAATTTGAATGTAACACGCAGTCGCTTTATTTTTGTACAATTTTGTTCGTTGATATATAAAAAAGTTCGAAATTAGTTCTAGAAACGCGGAAAATAATTGATATTTGGCAGAAAATTTTTTAGTGTATTTTGCCAAATTTTTCTCGCAAGGCAAAAATTGACTAAATTTTCATTTTTTGACAATTTGAATGTAACGCGCAGTCGCTTATTTTTTGTACAATTTTTTTCGTTGATATATAAAAAAGTTCGAAATTAGTTCTAGAAACGCGGAAAATAATTGATATTTGGCTGAAAATTTTTTAGTGTATTTTGCCAAATTTTTCTGGCAAGGCAAAAATTGACTAAATTTTCATTTTTTGAGAATTTGAATGTAACGCGCAGTCGCTTATTTTTTGTACAATTTTGTTCGTTAATATATAAAAAAGTTTGAAATTTGATCTAGAAACACGGAAAATAACTGATATTTGACTGAAAAATTTTTAGTGTTTTTTGCAAATTTTTTCTGGCGAGGCGAAAATTGATGGAATTTTAATTTTTTGTCAAGTTTAAACTAATGCGCAGTCGATTAATTTTTGTACAATTTTGTTTGGTAATATATGAAAAAGTTTGAAGTTAGATCTAGAAACACGGAAAAAAATTAATATTTGGCTGAAAATTTTTTACTGTATTTTGCCAAATTTTTCTGGCAAGGTAAAAATTGACTAAATTTTCATTTTTTGACAATTTGAATGTAACGCGCAGTCGCTTAATTTTTGCACAATTTTGTTCGTTAATATATAAAAAAGTTTGAAATTAGATCTAGAAACACGGAAAATAACTGATATTTGACTGAAAATTTTTTAGTGTATTTTGCTCAAATTTTCTGGTGAGGCGAAAATTGATTGAATTTTCATTTTTTGACAAGTTGAAACTAATGCGCACTGGGTTACTTTTTGTACAATTTTGTTCGTAAATATATGAAAAAGTTTGAAATTAGATCTAGAAACACGGAAAATAATTGATATTTGGCTAAAAATTTTTTAGTGTTTTTTGCAAATTTTTCTGGCAAGGTAAAAATTGACTAAATTTTCATTTTTTGACAATTTGAATGTAACGCGCAGTCGCTTAATTTTTGTACAATTTTGTTTGTTAATATATAAAAAAGTTTGAAATTTGATCTAGAGACACGGAAAATAACTGATATTTGGCTGAAAATTTTTTACTGTATTTTGCCAAATTTTTCTGGCAAGGTAAAAATTGACTAAATTTTCATTTTTTGACAATTTGAATGTAACGCGCAGTCGCTTAATTTTTGCACAATTTTGTTTTTTAATATATAAAAAAGTTTGAAATTAGATCTAGAAACACGGAAAATAACTGATATTTGACTGAAAATTTTTTAGTGTATTTTGCTCAAATTTTCTGGTGAGGCGAAAATTGATTGAATTTTCATTTTTTGACAAGTTGAAACTAATGCGCACTGGGTTAATTTTTGTACAATTTTGTTCGTAAATATATGAAAAAGTTTGAAATTAGATCTAGAAACACGGAAAATAATTGATATTTGGCTAAAAATTTTTTAGTGTTTTTTGCAAATTTTTTCTGGCGAGGCGAAAATTGATGGAATTTTAATTTTTTGTTAAGTTTAAACTAATGCGCAGTCCATTAATTTTTGTACAATTTTGTTTGGTAATATATGAAAAAGTTTGAAATTATATCTAGAAACACGGAAAAAAATTGATATTTGGCTGAAAATTTTTTACTGTATTTTGCCAAATTTTTCTGGCAATGTAAAAATTGACTAAATATTCATTTATTTAAAATTTGAATGTAACGCGCAGTCGCTTAATTTTTGTACAATTTTGTTCGTTAATATATAAAAAAGTTTGAAATTTCATCTAGAAACACGGAAAATAACTGATATTTGACTGAAAATTTTTTAGTGTATTTTGCTAAAATTTTTTGGTGAGGCGAAAATTGACTAAATTTTCATTTTTTGACAATTTGAATGTAACGCGTAGTCGCTTAATTTTTGTACAATTTTGTTCGTTAATATATGAAAAAGTTCGAAATTAGTTCTAGAAACGCGGAAAATAATTGATATTTGGCTGAAAATTTTTTAGTGTATTTTGCCAAATTTTTCTGGCAAGGCAAAAATTGACTAAATTTTCATTTTTTGACAATTTGAATGTAACGCGCAGTCGCTTATTTTTTGTACAATTTTGATCGTTAATATATAAAAAAGTTTGAAATTTGATCTAGAAACACGGAAAATAACTGATATTTGACTGAAAATTTTTTAGTGTTTTTTGCAAATTTTTTCTGGCGAGGCGAAAATTGATGGAATTTTAATTTTTTGTCAAGTTTAAACTAATGCGCAGTCGATTAATTTTTGTACAATTTTGTTTGGTAATATATGAAAAAGTTTGAAGTTAGATCTAGAAACACGGAAAAAAATTAATATTTGGCTGAAAATTTTTTACTGTATTTTGCCAAATTTTTCTGGCAAGGTAAAAATTGACTAAATTTTCATTTTTTGATAATTTGAATGTAACGCGCAGTCGCTTAATCTTTGCACAATTTTGTTCGTTAATATATAAAAAAGTTTGAAATTAGATCTAGAAACACGGAAAATAACTGATATTTGACTGAAAATTTTTTAGTGTATTTTGCTCAAATTTTCTGGTGAGGCGAAAATTGATTGAATTTTCATTTTTTGACAAGTTGAAACTAATGCGCACTGGGTTAATTTTTGTACAATTTTGTTCGTAAATATATGAAAAAGTTTGAAATTAGATCTAGAAACACGGAAAATAATTGATATTTAGCTAAAAATTTTTTAGTGTTTTTTGCAAATTTTTCTGGCAAGGTAAAAATTGACTAAATTTTCATTTTTTGACAATTTGAATGTAACGCGCAGTCGCTTAATTTTTGTACAATTTTGTTCGTTAATATATAAAAAAGTTTGAAATTTGATCTAGAGACACGGAAAATAACTGTTATTTGGCTGAAAATTTTTTACTGTATTTTGCCAAATTTTTCTGGCAAGGTAAAAATTGACTAAATTTTTATTTTTTGACAATTTGAATGTAACGCGCAGTCGCTTAATTTTTGCACAATTTTGTTTTTTAATATATAAAAAAGTTTGAAATTAGATCTAGAAACACGGAAAATAACTGATATTTGACTGAAAATTTTTTAGTGTATTTTGCTCAAATTTTCTGGTGAGGCGAAAATTGATTGAATTTTCATTTTTTGACAAGTTGAAACTAATGCGCACTGGGTTAATTTTTGTACAATTTTGTTCGTAAATATATGAAAAAGTTTGAAATTAGATCTAGAAACACGGAAAATAATTGATATTTGGCTAAAAATTTTTTAGTGTTTTTTGCAAATTTTTCTGGCAAGGTAAAAATTGACTAAATTTTCATTTTTTGACAATTTGAATGTAACGCGCAGTCGCTTAATTTTTGTACACTTTTGTTCGTTAATATATAAAAAAGTTTGAAATTTGATCTAGAGACACGGAAAATAACTGATATTTGGCTGAAAATTTTTTACTGTATTTTGCCAAATTTTTCTGGCAAGGTAAAAATTGACTAAATTTTCATTTTTTGACAATTTGAATGTAACGCGCAGTCGCTTAATTTTTGCACAATTTTGTTTTTTAATATATAAAAAAGTTTGAAATTAGATCTAGAAACACGGAAAATAACTGATATTTGACTGAAAATTTTTTAGTGTATTTTGCTCAAATTTTCTGGTGAGGCGAAAATTGACTAAATATTCATTTTTTGACAATTTGAATGTAACGCGCAGTCGCTTCATTTTTGTACAATTTTGTTCGTTAATATATAAAAAAGTTTAAAATTTGATCTAGAAACACGGAAAATAACTGATATTTGACTGAAAATTTTTTAGTGTTTTTTGCAAATTTTTTCTGGCGAGGCGAAAATTGATGGAATTTTAATTTTTTGTTAAGTTTAAACTAATGCGCAGTCCATTAATTTTTGTACAATTTTGTTTGGTAATATATGAAAAAGTTTGAAATTAGATCTAGAAACACGGAAAAAAATTGATATTTGGCTGAAAATTTTTAATGTATTTTGCCAAATTTTTCTGGCAATGTAAAAATTGACTAAATATTCATTTATTTAAAATTTGAATGTAACGCGCAGTCGCTTAATTTTTGTACAATTTTGTTCGTTAATATATAAAAAAGTTTGAAATTTCATCTAGAAACACGGAAAATAACTGATATTTGACTGAAAATTTTTTAGTGTATTTTGCTAAAATTTTTTGGTGAGGCGAAAATTGACTAAATTTTCATTTTTTGACAATTTGAATGTAACGCGTAGTCGCTTAATTTTTGTACAATTTTGTTCGTTAATATATGAAAAAGTTTGAAATTAGATCTAGAAACACGGAAAATAATTGATATTTGGCTGAAAATTTTTTAGTGTATTTTGCCAAATTTTTCTGGCAAGGCAAAAATTGATTAAATTTTCACTTTTTGACAATTTGAATGTAACGCGCATTGGGTTAATTTTTATTCAACTTTGTTCGTTAATATATGAAAAAGTTAGAAATTAGATCTAGAAATGTGGAAAATAAATGATATTTGGCTGAAAATTTTTTAGATTATTTTGGCAATAATTTCTGGCAAGGCATAATTATGAAGGATTGTTCCTATATGTATAATAAACGGACAAAATTATTGTTTCAGATATAGGTAATGTTTTAGCATTTCAAATTTTTTTTACAATTTTTTTGCGTAATTTGATATTTTCCTTTTTAATTTTATCCGAATGTTTTTATTAGGGGTGGTTTTCAGGTGATGATATTTTTTGTTATTAATTCACAAAGTTAGGGTGTATATTTCTGAGTATGTTTTACTCTTTCAGATTGTGATTAGATTTTTTTTTGAACGAATTTTTATTTTTTTAATTATTTTGTCAGAATATCATCCTTTAGGGTGGTTTTCATGGGTTGATCATTTTTTTTATTAATTCAAATAATTAAATTGTATATTTTTGAGTATGATTAACCATTTTAGATTTTGATTAGATTTTTTTGTGCAAATTGATTGTTGTGCCCCTTTCTGCTACTACCTGTCGTACATTTTAATTTTTGTTATCTTAATATCTCAATTTTTTTTTGTGTAATTAAAGTTTTATTTTTTTAATTGTTAATTTTGTGGTAGATAAATATTTTATTTTTATTTGGATTTAATTAGTTTACTTTTAAATTTAATTTTATTAATTGTAACATTTTGTTCTTAAGAAATGAAATAATTATGCTTTCAATAATGATCAGAATTGATTAATCAATTATTTTTGTTTAAACTTTTGATTTTTGTACTGATACATTCTTTAAGTCAACAAGAGTGATTTGATTTTCGTGCGGAAAAGCACGTGACCTCCTCTGATTGGTGGTCAATCTGTGCAGATTAGTTGGCTTAAACAACTTACTTGTTTTCGCTATTTTTATTATTAATTTGCAAATTTTTAAAGATTGTGCAAGTGCAATCTGATTGAGGAGGCATCCATTAATCATTTGCAATAATTTTGAACTCATTTTATATTGTTGTTTTGCTTTGAGTTGACGGAATTCAGTTCTTTATGTTTTCTTTTAGAAATTAACTATTTATTTCTTTGTATATTGTCTGGCTTCTTTAAAACAATAAGTTTTATCATAATAAGTCGTTTAGGAATTTAGATTTTTGATTTTTTACATATTTTCCAGCAAAACACATAATATGGACTTGCAGTTTAAGAAAAAAATTTGTTGTTTGTATAGAAGTTAATCGAAATAGCTCAGTTGGTTAGGCGTTAAGTTTTAGTTAGTTGCGTGCGGCGAACCCGGGTTCGATTCCCTGTCCCCCCAAATTTGTTTTTAAAAAATATCCTCATTATTTGAGGTTCTCGCAGTTAATTGTAGCAACAATTAATCTTAATTCGTTCACTTTTATAGTAATTTGTATTTTTAAAATTCTTTTTTAATTTATTAAATTTAAAAATTGTATTTATTAACTGAAATATAACTTTTATTAATTTTAAGCTACACATAACCTTTATGTGTAGTTTACAACCCAAGCTGTTCATTGTTTTTTGTATTTTGCTGTTTAGAATCGTTTATTTCTTAAAAAATCATTTATTTTAGCGATTTGTGGCATTTTTTTTTTGACGTAATTTTTCTGACGTGATTTACTTGACGTCGCGAAAAAACGTCATGTAATTTACGTCAAGCGCGTATGACATACATTTTATGTCATAAACTTTCGTAAGGGGGCACCATTAAATATTAATTAAAGTCAAAATGAAACAATACGTATCTTTTTTTTCTATATAGAACAAAATTTTGGCTGGGAATGATAAAAATTTGAAAATTTTTAAAATAAGGACTACCTTAATATATATATATATTTTAGTGTATATTTACCATGTATCATATTTAATTTTTTGACTTTGGCTAAAATCAATACTTGTGCATTAAATTATAATGAATGTAGAGAATAATAGAGCTTTCTATGCATCTCACCCTAGCTGATGTAGCATGTGTCCATCCGATCACGTCGTGGGTACCTACTGCGACTCACAGAAAACTTACGCAAAATTTAGACACGATGCTTGTGCAATTTGGTCATATTTGCAACCAGTATTGCAATTGGTTTAATCTACCGTACCAAGGGTTAATACAGTATATTTTTAAAGTGATGGCCCTTCGATACAGTATAAAAACAAAACAAATTTCGACCTTTTTGAACAGCATTGTAAAATTCTGGATCTTCAGTCAGACACATGGACCTTTGGTACTCCAGGGCACGGCAAAAGCAGAGCTAATGGTACAGGAGGGACGAAAAAATATTTATGTGATCGAGCTGTATCATCAGGAAAATACGTTCTTTCCGTGCAGGATGAAATTGATGTAAAATTTTCATCAAATGAAATACAGATATTCCATGTGACGGAATCTGACATTGCAGCTATTAAGCCTTTATTGCGAACAGTTCTAAAATTAGCACCAAACTCACAAACAATTTTCTAAATTATTAGGAATTATCAAAATCTAGATACTCTTTTTCTAAACCAACTTTCATGTGTTGATTCAAAATGCTTAACAAGTCCTTGGTGTAAACATTTTACAATTACAGAAAAGAGTTGGAATTTGGGGTTAAAAGATATGAACGAATTAGTGGGAAAAAGAAAAAGACAAGGAGTCAAAGCAGTTTATGCGTTACAGTCAAAGATACCCAGAGAAGCTGTTAGTAATATGCCTAAAAATAAGCAGCATATTAGCAAAAGTAAAACTCGCTCCTCGGTGTGACATCGTACTTCGCTATAAGTTTTATTTGCGTTTTTTTTATTTGTCGTTCACACTGTTTGTATTTTTAAAATAAAACAAACTAAAAATTAGTTTACAATATTGATAATTAATTATTTTTTACTGCTTTTGAAAGTTTTTTTGGATTTCTCAGTATTAGATTTTGAGTTTTCAAGCTTTGATTCTCTTATAATATATGTAGGGGAGTGGGTCCCATGATGGACATGGCCTCAAGATGGACAACGTAATTTTGTGTCTAAAAAGTTTTGTAACAGTTTTTTCTTAAGTTGGTGCAGTTATTTAAATTTATGATTTAGAATAAGTACCTAAGGTAATAATATTATTTATCGTATAATAATATTCTCAAATGATTTTACTAATATTCTGTTTGTATACAAATTTTTACTGGGGATGATAAAATGGTGCCATGTACCCTAAGATGGACAGGCCTCAAATCTCAATGTATTTATTTGCATATTTTCGATTTTACACTTTTTTTAATAATTTTTTTAGCTAATTAATTAAAATTTTTTATTTTTCACCATAAAATGTGATGTAATCGATGGATAATTTGATATATCGATATTTTTCGATATTTTATTACTTTTTACTGTTTAGGGGCACACCTAGTGTGAGTGACTGAAAAAAACGTCGATTTTTAGGAATTTTTTTCAGGGAAATTATTGCATCTAATTTTTTTTTAAGTTTTGTACATGTATATTTGTATAAATAGTGAACATTTTGTAATTTTTGCAAAGAAAAATATCTTTTTTTTAAAGAGTTATTCGCTATATCCAAAAAAAAAACCAGTTTCTCCACTGCTGCAGTTATTGCGGCCTTCTGTGTGACTGAAATCAAAAAAACCAAAAAGATTATTAAACTAGAAGATATTTGCCGTACTACGAGGCTCCAGTTTTTTTTTTGAATGAAAAATAAAATTTTGGGATGCCAAAAACTATCGAATTTTTTAGTCGAAATTTATAATTTTTTTTCAAAACTCCGCCATTTTTTTGAAATTCAATATTTTTTTTCATCCGAGGGTCATAGTACGGCAAATGTCTTCTAGTTTAATAATCTTTTTGGTTTTTTTGATTTCAGTCACTCAGAAGGCCGCAATCACTGCAGCAGTGGGACAACTTTTTTTTTTACACTTGCGAGATGGGACATAACTTTTAAAAAAATATGTATTTTTCTTTACAAAAATAAAAAATTAATAACTGATTTATAGACAAATAAAGGTAAAAAAAATTCAAAACATTTGACGCAATACTTTCTTCAAAAAAAATTCCTAAAATTCACCGTTTTTTTAGGCGCTTACACTAAGTGTGCCCCTTAAGCTATTAAATTGAAGTTTTTAGAAATGTTATTTCTTGATATATTCAGTAAAATAATTAAAAATTAGTTTAAGAATTGTTACACGATGTTAATTTTTTATTTGCTACAATTTTCAGAGACTTTTAAAAAGGTGTCCATCTTGGGGCGACTTTTTTTTAGACCGAAAATTTTAACAATCAGAAAACATGCTTTAAAAAGTGTTTATGTTCAAAATAAAATTTTATCCCCGTGGCCATAAGTTACCATATAAAATGTACTTTCATTCGGTATAAAACATTTTAATATATTTTATTTGGTTTGGATTCTACAGCAATAAATCAAAAGGGTGTCATACTTGGGGCCTACTCCCCTATTTATGGTTTGAACTAAGTTCATATTCGTAATTAATGTCCTTAAAACGCTGTAGGCAGTAATTATTATGAAAATAGAGTAATTAGGAATTTTTACCGCCGTATTTGATCCGCTATTTTGAATTTACAAAATTAAACTTTAAATTTTATTTACTTAATTAGAATTAGACTAAACCATAAGTCAAACTTTGTAAATTTCTATATAAACCAAATGTTATAAAGATACAATTTGAGCATTAAGGCATTTTATTCCTAAACATTAAAATTCTGGTCGTTAAAGTATTTAATTCATGTTATAAAGATAATGATAATAAATGTATAACTGACACCGTCAGGTTACTAATACAGCGTAAAAATGTGTAAAAATGAGTAACTCAATTTCTTTTTTATTATTTGATCAATACTGAAGACAATAAAATTTGTTTCAAGAATGTGCCTTTAAAAAAAATTTTAAGTTTTCGAATGTCTAAAAAGTTAAAAGTTCTTGAGATATGCCCACACCGAAAAAAATGAATAGGCGATTTGACTATGCTCCTAGTTACGAGAGGAGCCCACTAGGAATTCAGAGTCACATTAACTAGGATCCTGGATATCTTAACCAGGATTCCTAGTTAAAGTAACTCTAAATTCCTAGTGGGCTCCTCTCGTAACTAGGAGCATAGTCAAATCGCCTATTCATTTTTTTCGGTGCATATATGTTTTAACACCATACATTTATCATCTTTTCTGACATCTTTTGGTTTCATGACAATAGTACCGTCAAGTGGGGCTATTTTGTGCACAAAACCGCTCTTTTTCCACTCTATGCTTTATTAAAATTCAGAATTTGAAAAAATAAAAAATTTATCTATTCAGTTATATTGTAAACATCTTTCTAAAGCTGTCCTATGAGTTAGCCGACAAGAAAAAGATTTTAGTCTGAGTTATAGAAACTCAAAGTTGTGCACAAAATAAACCCCATGGTGGGGCTATTTTGTACATCAAAGTTTGCTTATTTATAAAGTTGTGTAAAAAATTTTTTTCAACGCTTTTGCTGCATTAAGTATTATTTCTAGATATTCTAGAGTACAATAAAGGAAAACAAAATCAGAAATGTTTTTTTTCTATGAATTGTTTAACTAATTTGAATGTAAAACACTAAAATTTCACAAAAATGTAGATTTACAAAAAAAGTTATTTCTTTAAGAATATTTTACTTAAAATAACTTCTATTACACTTTCTGAGTTATTTTAAGAGAAAAAGTTTCAAAACTAACTTGAAAAGCATGTAATTATTAATATTACTTTTCTGAGGTTCTTAAGGGACTATGTGTAAAACTGAGATTTTATGCTTTTTTTTTGTCTTTTATAACAAAACTAAGACAAAAATGTTTCAAAACGCAATTCTAAAGTAATTTTTACTAACTACAGAACAAAATTTTTAAAAAAAACTTGATTTTAAAGAATGCACAAAATAACCCACCAAATCCCGGTTTTTCAGTTTTATACACTTTTTTCTTAAAATATGCAATAAAAAGTTAGCGCATCACGTATACATCATCACAACTAAATTGTCAAAAAGTATTATTAATACCTTTAGAAACATTTTTAAACTTCCGGAGATATGAACAGAATTTTGAGAACTGAAAATTTTTTAGCTTGATTTTTACGACTTTACGATTTTTTTTCTGATTTCTGATAAAGAATTAATTAAATTCATTTAGTACTCTCTGTGAAACGAGGAATGGTAAAATATTTATCCATTTTCAACTTCCTTGCAAGTTGAATTGTGGCCACATCATATTCTTCAGAGTGCGGTTGAATCTTTCAACAATTGAAGCTTTTAAATTACTATAGGTTGAGTATAATATGATTTTATAAAATTTGATTAAACTCTCGAATTAAGAATTATAAAATGCGTTACCTCTATCAGTATGCAATTTTTTTGAAACACGTTTATTTAAAAGTACCTATAGCTTTCATAGCTGCAGAAACATTTTTTCCACATTTACTTTTGACTGGAATAGCCTATGCATACTTTGAGAATATATCCATAACTGTGAGTATCCCCATATAAGAAATCTCATGGAATAGGCTACATAAGAAACGAGGCGCTTGCTATTGGTTGAAATTTAGAAGCGAGACGCTTGCGAGTGGTTGAATTTTTTGAGCAAGGCGCTCGCTACTGGTTAGAATTTTTTAGCGAGGCGCTTGCTACTGTCTGGAACTAATGAGCAAGGCGCTCGTTATTGGTTAAAAACTCAACAATTTTGAGAGGCTTCAACGTTATAAGAGTAATAATGCGGTGCGAACATTCGTCATTGACACGTGGTTTATTATTTATAAATTTCATGTTTTTTCTAATTTTTGTAATTTATAAATCGTGTTTCGGTTTGTGCTGAAAAAGTTTCATTTTGAGATGAAATTTTTTTCATATATATCAATAATATATACTGAACCGTCTGAATTTCTCAGTCCACTCATATTTTAATGTTTGTAAAACGTCTTTAAACGCGTCAAGTACAATAACTATAATTTTTCTGTCTTTATATTCTCAAAGTAGATAGAATTTTAAAGAAAATAAGATGTGAGTGAAGTGATATAGTTAAATTTTTATTAAAGGTCATTTTCTAAAGAATAAAAATAATGTAGAAGCATTCAAGTGTAACTTTTTTCTTAAAATTTGTAAGGGTCGAAAGTTGGACCAAAAAAGTTAGAAAAATTATGGTTTATATCTTAATAACAAATACAGCTATATAAAATATACCAACGTTATAATGGTCAATAACTTTCAGAAGAAAGTAGTATAATATATTTTTTGAAATTTTAAAAATTATTTTTATGTCCAAATAACGTCTTCAAATTTTTATAAATTTTTTTGTTCAAATTTTGAGTCCTGCATAATTGCACTTCAATACTCAAACAGTAGTTTTATTCTCTAGAAAATTGCCTTCAAAGCAAACATAAGAACTTTAAAAAACCTGAATTATTTCGAGAGTAATTTTAATATTTGTAAAACGTTAAAAAATCTACATTTTTAACATATTTCACTGAAAAATTGACTAAATCACTTCATTCGGCTCTTACATTCCTCAAAATTTTATCTACTTTGAGAAAATAATTACAGAAAAATTTAATAATTATACTTTGTACGTTTAAAGACGTTACTTAAACCTTTAAAAGTAGGTAGACTGACAAATTCTAACGGTACTGTATGTATACTATGAAGATATATGTTTGTCGTTCGAGGATTATTTAATATCTCCTTTTGTTTTCTTGGACCACTATCATGTATATATACTCCTTTACTCGGGAGTTTTTGGGTCGCTGATTACGAATCTCTAGTCACTTTTTAAAAATTCAAAATGGCGGATCCAAAATGGCGCACACCATTTTTAAATTTTGATTAGATTGTCTTCCAACTTGTTACGCGGGCTTTTTTTTGGGTTTTTAAGGGTTTCTAATGAAAAGGAAATTATATACTGGTCGAGTGATCTTGATATGAGCCAATCTGAGCCAATCAGCCAATAGCATGGTGCTATCAAATCGAAAGTATCTGACTTTGAAGCAATAACACCATACTTTTGGGAGATAAATATAATGAGTCAAAATAAATATTAATTCTCATTAACTGGTAACATCCTATCAGTTGTACGGAATCTTTGTATTTATTTATTATATTTGATATTTATTATTTATACTATTTTATAACATTTTTACATTATTTTTATACATATAACATATACATCTTAATTCTAACGCACAACTTATAAATTAAAATATTTGAAGCTGAGAGGTCTCGAACGCGCGACCCCTGGGCCTAAAGCCCGACGCTCTAACCACTATGCCATACGCTCGCTGGTAGCTGTTTCACGAACTGCCTATATAAGCTACAATTTAAGAGGTGGGGGAAGAACATTGCCAAGACCTACGCGCTAATGGGCCAAATACAGTGCCTAAGGATTCAATAACATCTGCTATTGGCAGTCCGCAAATACGCCGTTTATTCGAAACGAAAGCATATGTTATCAAATCTAAAGCAGGGTGTTTACAATTCTACAGTTTCTTATATGATTCAAATACTCAAATATTTCTTTCAAGAATACCATGACAACATTTTAAGAGAACTATGTTAAATAAATATTAAAATATGCTATTGATTTAAGTAAATTAACAATTGAGTAGATAGTAGCGATTTGATAGCACCATGCTATTATTTCAAAAACTTCAGACTTTTGCTTTAAAGGTTTATGCTTATGAACTAATAAATCTGTCAATGAAGTAATGACATGGAATTCAATAGCATGGAGGTATTTGATTCAATAGCATTTTTTTCTCAGTGTATGAAGTAGTGACGTGGTCCGATCAACCCTTAGTACTCAACACAGATTCAGATTTTTAATCCCAAAACAAATTATTAAATTTTGTGCAGTCTGGATTTTTTAAGGGTTTCTAATAAGTAGAAAAATATTTTGTGTTCAACTGACCTTGATAATAAGTGATAAGTTGAGCCGATTAACCCTTAAAAGTCACCCGATACATTATTTGTATGAAAAATGTATAACCCCATAAATGTACAAAAATTGAAAAATTAAATCAAGAAATAATATTCACATTGCCTGTTTTATAATGTTTTTGAAACTAACCTTTCATATTTGTTTAATTCACATTTCATTGTAATATAAAAGTTACAGAATTTGATTAATATACTTCAAATTACAAAATTTTTGTCAATATTTGAAAAATTCTACAACACTTTTTGCACCTACATAAATATTTTGTAATTTGTAGTAAAAGACTATTCATTAATAATGTAACAATAGATATCATTTTTAATGTAACAATAGATAGAAATAAAGCTGAACTATCCTGATGAAAGTATGAGATTGAATTTTATTCTGTTTGAATAAGTTTTAATTAGTATTTTTCCGAGGTATTTATCCGAATCTAAAAATAGATGTAACTTGACGAAAAATTAGTTCAGAATCATTCTGAATTAATCTTTTTTATTCTGAAGCTAAATTTTAATTTATGTTAATTCTCTTATTTCAACCCGAATCAATCCGTCTCAATTCTAATGGGATTTATTTGAATTTGAAACGGATTTATTTGTATTTAAATAAAAGGATTCAAACGGACAAAAATTTAGCTTCGGAATGTTACATCCATTTCTAGATTCGGATAAAAACTGATTGATTTATATATACAAAGTTACATTTTACACCCATCAGCAAAAGATTACGGAACAATATAAAATTAAAGTACCTCGAAAATAAATCCAATTAACTTACAAATAATTAGCCGCATCTGTTTGCACGTTCTAAAAACAGTTGCAAAACAAATTTAACAAAATGATTGTCGGATGAATCGGATAAACCTGATAAAGTATTTTTTCTAAGGGATTTATGATCGGAACACGTCAGAAGCTAAGGGAAATAAAAATATCTTAATGTATTGAAATGTGGACAGACTACCAAAAATTAGTAAGTCCTCCCTTTGTGTATCGCAAAACATACACCTTTCCTGTTTTGGTAACCGAAATTTAATTTTATTGATAGCAGTTATATTGCTGTGTACATTTAAAAGTCTTAGTTGAGTAAGGGCAATTATTAAAAATTAAACTTTCAAGATTAACTGAGTCCATAAGGTCCAAACGAGAACAATCCATACTGTAAATTTTTGAAATCCAAGACAGTGATTTCCCCAGCACCAGAGAAGAGGCTGCTTAA
This sequence comes from Ganaspis brasiliensis, assembly GCA_037103525.1. NCBI lineage: Eukaryota > Metazoa > Arthropoda > Insecta > Hymenoptera > Figitidae > Ganaspis > Ganaspis brasiliensis. Next base: position 2,246,059 of record JAZKLR010000135.1, on the reverse strand, counting down.
CAGACAGTTTTAAAGCGCACTCCATAGGCATGGGTTGCATGCATTTCCTACAAAACCCAATTGACCGGACTTGATATTGCCTGCAATTTAATTGTCTGAATTTAAATTTCTCCAAACTTGCATTTGTCAGAATCTGTAAATCCCTGAATTTGCATTTGTCCCAACTTTTAATTTTCTGATTTTGCCTCTGTCATAACTTTAAAATCACTAAACTCACATTTGCCAAAACATTTAAATCGAAGAAATTCTATTTGTTAAATTTTTAATTATTCAAACTCGTATATATTTAAACTTCTGAATCCCTGAACTTGCATTTGGCCGAACTTTTCAATCACAGAACTCGCATTTGTCAAAACATTCAACTCTCCGAACTGTCATTTGTAAAACTTCTCAACTCGCTAACTACACAAGTCACTGAATTTGCATTTACCTGACTCTCGAAAAGTAGGCTTTCTAAACGAATGTCTAATTGGCTGAAAGATTTTCGGATAACATTACCAGCCAATCAGAAGACTCGTTTAAAAAGCCTACTTCCGAGGGTCGGGCAAATACAAATTCGGCGACCTACGTAGTTGGTGAGTTAAGGAGTTTGACAAATGATAGTTCGGAGAGTTGAACGTTTTGAGAAATGCAACTTTGGTGATTTAAAAGTTCGTCAAAATGCAAGTTCGGAGACTTAAGAGTTCGGCCAAACGTGAGTTCTATAATTTCAAAGTTCAGAAAAATGCAAATTCAAAAATTTCAAAATTCGGGCGAGTGTAAGTTCGGTGATTCCAAAGTTCGGACAAATGCAAATTCACGGATTTAGAAGTTCCGACAGTTGTAAATTTGGGAACTTAAATTTTCTGCTAAACGCAAATTTTGTGATTTCAAACTTTGGAACAATGGAAATTCGGTGATTTCAAAGTTGAGACAACGCACTTTCGGGTAATTTAATGTTTTGACAAATGCAAGTTCGGTGATTTGAAACTTCGGGCAAATGCAAGTTCGGGGATTCAGAAGTTCGGACAAATACAAGTTCGAGAAGTTGAAACTTTTAACAAATGCAATTTCTTCGATTCACATGTTTTGGCAAATGCGAGTTTGGTGATTTTAAAGTTATGACAAATGCAAATTCCAGTAATTATAAATTCTTATAAATGCAAGTTCGGAAAATTAAGAAATCGGACAACTAAATTACGGGCAATTGCATCTTTAGTGGCTAGGGGGAAGGTGGTATACGAAAATCGACAAGGTCTTTTCCATAGGGTCCCCTTCGTACACTTGTTGTGTACAGATTCCTAAGAAACAAATAAATTAATTCTAAGAATTAAAATAATTAATCCCATTGAAGAAATAGTATTTCATAATATGTAACTATGTTGATAATCAGAATAACGACATCCCACACAGCACCAGAAATTCCCTGAATTTCCCCTGAATATTGGTCCACATTTCCCGAATATTCGAACCTAATATTCAGGGAAGTTTCGTGGAAGCATCAAAATGTCCGCCATAAAGAATATTGGACGCTAAATTTCCCTAAAAATGTATTTCTAATTTTCAGGGAATTTCCGCATCTAATATTCCTTCAATATTCACAGTATTCGTAAATCTTCTGTACATGATGCGCAATGGTCGAACTTGGTTTCTGTGACACTTACGGCTGCGCAGTAGTTTTTAATGTGCTAGAATCCTACGGGTGCCAAATATGACATACAATTTTTATCAGTTACCAGATCAAAAAAATTTTAGAAATTTTTTTTAACTTTCCCTGAATATTCTAGGAGTATTAGATGCGAAAATTCCCTGAAAATTAGAAACACATTTTCAGGGAAATTTAGCGTCCAATATTCTTTATGGCGGACATTTTGATGCTTCCACGAAACTTCCCTGAATATTAGGTTCGAATATTCAGGAAATATGGACCAATATTCAGGGGAAATTCAGGGAATTTCTGGTGCTGTGTGGGTGGTATTCCACTTAGTCCTAAAAAATGTTGGAAACTATTGATCTAAACGATAATGTCGGTTACAAATTTTCTTAAATTGCAAGTCAGAGTATTAGGAGGGAATCAGTGAAAAAATATTGGACCAAAATTGCATGACATATTGGAAGCCTTGGCCACCAATTGTGAGCCAGATCTTGGCCTATCGTTATTTTCTCACTAGGTGTATTGGATTTCAAATCTCTCTAATGAAATATAGTACAGAGGCGCGCAGCGCGCCCCCTTCATTGCTCTAGTATATTTAAAACCATTATTAACATTAAAATAAGGTATCATTTCAACTAAATCTGCTTGCTATGTTTCATCCATCTCCCGTATTTTAACCTTACGACGTTGATAGTTCCTTCTAGCTTGTTTATGTAATTCTGTGACTACTACTAATTTTTTGTCATTCATTTTCAATGATTTTTTTTCAAACATCTGAATGCATCAATGAGCAACAAGATACTGACCTCAATTTTTTTAATGTACCATTAATATATGATTTGAGCTTCACATAACTCCTCAATGATTGACATTATTTCATTATTGTGACTTGGATTACCAGCCTATTGCAATGCTATCAGCAAACGTAAACGGTCTACAATTTCATTTGGATGATCCCAATAAATATAGTCTTGATAAGCTTTTCATTTTACAATCATAGGTTGTGTCAAAAGACTCTTTTTCTGTAAAGAATTTCCCGTTTTTGTGAATAGCTTTGCAATATCATTAGTGTATTTAGAACTCTTATTAGTACCAATAGGTTTGCTTGGACTTTAACTCTGTCTATGTGCATTAGTAGTAGAAACAATTTCCTTGTAGTTTTCTAAGTCATTTGAACTTATGGAAGCTTCATCGGTTTGTTGTCTCAATAGAAGTTCTAGCAATCCATGTGTTTTTGAACATTTTTTCTTTACAACTAGATTAATGTATGGACCTTCAAAATCAATTTTTGTATCACCAATTATGAATGTACCGTTAGGAAGTTTGCGTACTCCATATACCATATCCAAATACTGCTTTCTGTTTTTATTTAACATTTGTATAAATTTATTTGTTAATTTATAAGAGTCTTGATTCATTGCATCATAACTAAGTATATTATCTTGTTCAGAAATAATATCATTAGACTCTTGATTCTTTCATTCATTAAACACATTTTCATTTTTAATATTATTCAAATTAGCTTCTTGACTAAAAGCATCATAGAAATCCACATTATTATTGGTTAAATCATTTGGCAGAGTTGCACTAATAGCAGTCTTAACAGATAATTCAAAGTCTTCTTCTTTTACTTCTTTTTTCTTAACATTTTTAAGTTTGATAGGCGTATGAGTTACAGCAACTAAATTTTAAATGGAGTAACTAATGGTTGAAAAGTTTCTCTTAACATATTTTCAGCATTTTCCCTACCGCTCTTAAGTATTTGATGTTTTCGTCGAATAGCTTCACTTGCCTTCACCACCTAAAGAAGTGTTTCTAACTCTTTTCGAAACATGTTTATGTTTTTAAGTTTTAAATTTTACTAATGCATTTCTCTAGAAACATACATTATTTATAAATTAATGAAGCAGTCGACTCATTTTCTATGTCTTCCTTAATTGAAATTGTTATCTTTGTCATTAACTACAAATCCATATCTATTAGAATTCTAACATGTACAACATAAATCTCGAAATCGAGTGTACGTCATATCAGTGTTCACATGATCATTGACGGTGCGCCACAAGGAAGTTCAAATAAAAATTAGTTAGCAGTTAAAAATTCTTTTTGATTATGATTCTCAGATGAAAAACAAACATTTTTCAATGAGTTTTAAAATCCTTTTACATGTCCGATTTAAAAAAATTGAGTTTAAATGTAAAAATAATGATTTTTTGTGAACCACAATTGATTTTGTGTATAAATACTGTAATAAACAATAAAATAATTACGTATTTTCTAATTCTAAATATATATGTATATACATAATTACAATACAGTAGTATTTATGGGCGTGATTTAGAAAAATTAATATTAAATGTAAAAAAGCGATTTTAAGAGTAACAAAATTTTATTATTTTATAAATATAAAAATAAAATAAGAAAGTAACTTTAATATTCATGAAATGCAAATATTTAATAAATAATTCATAAATTTGAATGAATAACAAATATATAACACGCATTAGCTATTCATGTGTACTATTGTAGATACGCACAGCTCGAAGTAAACTATGAAAGTACTTTTCATCAATGTTTAAAGATGGATAAAAAGTACTTTGATCAATTTTTTGATTGTTAAAGTACTTTGATAGTTTGCTTCGAGCTGCGCGTAGCTACAATAGTACACATGTATAGCTAATACGTGTTATATATTTGTTATTCATTCAAATTTATGAATTATTTATTTAATATTTGCATTTCATGAATATTAAAGTTACTTTCTTATTTCATTTTTATATTTATGAATTAATAAAATTTTGTTACTCTTGAAATCGCTTTTTTACATTTAATATTAATTTATTTATTTACACTTGTTTACAAACCTAACGGTAATACAAGTGGAGATACGCTTAACTTTATTTGATTAATATTATACAATCTAAATAATAAAGAAGAAAGTGCGCCAATATACAATTAAGATGACATTCAGTTAAAAAAGAAAAAAGGCAAAATTTTAACCGGTGTTCAACCTAATATCGTAACGCTCGCATAGAATCTCTTTAACGAAGTACACAAATGATCTAATTCTTTTATGATTTGAAGATGATAAGATTTCAAGCCAATTCTCATTGGTGTCTCCGTTAAGAAACACCTCGGGAAAGGCAGTTTTGCATTTTAAGTAACAAGCAGGACAGTTCAAAAGTCTTAATTGGGAAAAAATTCTTTTAACTATTAGAGAGGAACGGGATAATAAATATGCCTGAGTTCCAGAATTAAGCGACAAATGTGGGTATATCAAAAGACTCTTAGAATTACAACGGAGGTCAGCATCCTGAGATCTTAGGTAATTTCCGTAAGCATCGAGTATTGAAGACCTAATAAGATGTATGGTATCCAAGGAGAGGACCGACCAATTATCCGTAGAACCCGGTACCTGAAAAGAGGCTTTAAGTTAAAAAAACCAGTTAAACTTATACTGCGGTTTACCAATTGCCAATATTCTAAGTCCCTCGTAACACTGTCTGGGGTATCTTGAGTAATCCATCTTAGAAATTTTGTAAATCCAGTTTATGAATTTGCTGCACTTACTGCTCTCTCTGCGGCAGGGGAAAAGGAGCATGAGTTCGAAAAAGGAATACCTAGATAAGTATATTGTTTTACCACTTCAATACGGTCCGAACCAAAAATTGAAAAATTAAATTTTTTTTGCGACTGCGTTTCTCGCTCTAGTAAAAATAACAATTTTTGTTTTCTCCGTATTGACAGTTAGACCATTCACTTGACAATAAGTGCACGGAAAGAAGAAATCTTAAGAATATTTTAATATTCGTGTTAAAATGTTGGACGAAAGTGCCAGTTTTAAGAAAAATTTAATACTAGATCTTAATTTAACCCGTTCAAACTTTTGTGATAAAGTATAAAGAAAATAAAGATAAATATAAAGAAAATTTGAAACAGTGTGAAATAAATTACAATACTGTTTTAAAATGATTTATCTTCCAATGAAATATTGAATCCTTATATTCATTAAAAATTTTTTGAGACAGTATAGTAATTTCGTTAGATCAGTATGAAGTAAATTACAATACTGTCTTAAATCGTCGGATTTGACAAAAAAAAGGATTTATTTTTTATATCAATTGTAGAGGTTTTTGGAGTTATATTGTATTTCTTAAGGTTAATCTCAGAATTCGTTTTTCATTCACCACTTTACACATATATAATAATCACTTACGGTTATTTATACCTTATAATCGCTTGCCTAACAGAAAAAATCCCCGAAACGGCGAGAATTGAACGCACGACCCTAGCAATAACAATACGCAACCCTAACCAACTAACCACGCAACGCTCGCTACGGGGATTCGTAAAATAGTAGAAGACATTCTTACTATAGTAGATACAGATTGTAGAGTAAAATGTATATTAAATATGTGCATATATGATATTGAAATAAACTAGATACGATAATGTCGATAATTTTTGTTAGGATTTATCGGTTTAAGTATTGCTATAAGTATTATAGTATTGTAGTATAGCTATAAGAATTTGTCTTAAATTTTGAAAAAAACTTAAAATTTATTTAAAACAAAAAGAATAAATTTAATTATAATAATTTAGAGAATTTTTTTCCAAAATATAAGAAAATTGTGTTCAACAATACTGATAAATTCGGGCTGAAAGGTAAAAAAACATAACTGTTATTTTTTCAATTTTGAGATATTAACATCAGTTTTCTATACATTTAGTTGTGCTTTTTAAAGTATCATAATTGCAAAATGATAATATTTATGTACGTAGAAAATATTAAAGAGAAATGAAACAGACAGTCAGAAAAAAAGTTAGTCCAAATGCATTATTTTGATTCTTGAACTAGAAAACTCATAGTTTCATGTAACATTTTTTAGTGAAAGTGTGAACAATTATATTTTTTATATGGTGAGTAATTAAAAAATTGCAGTTTCATGAAAATTAGAAAATTAATAATAATAACTGGATCTTCAATGTTTTTCGAGTTTAATAACTAGAACAGGTTACCATCTGCTTATTTTCCTTATATTTTTTTTAACATAGAATATTTAACTTCAACAAAAATTTGTTCATTTACAGAAACACTTAATGTATGTGTTCCAACGAATAAATCTTCCATAAATACATGCGCAATTCTCAAAAAATGTCATTCTCACTAAATGTCCAATAACTTGTACCTCTACCCTGTGTTAGTTTCAAAGTTAAAAAAAAAACAATTATATTGATGTTACAAAATAATTTCAGGAAAAAAGATTTTATAATAGTGATCATAATATATGAAACTTCCATAGAACGATTTCCATAAAATCTTTTGAATGATCTTTTGACGTGATATATTTTACTGCTCCTGCGCAATTCATCAATATGTTTAAAACTGTATAATAATTTTCTTAAACTCGACTTAAAAACTCTCTCCGATCATTTTTCTTATAAGTATTAAAAAAGTTTAGATTCTGTATAATGGTTATTTCATGACATATAATATTAAATTTAATACTTTTGAAAATATTCCTTTTACTGTTTGATGAAAATAATCATTAGTAATTCTTTTAATACGTCTTAAACGTTTTGTCATACGTAAAATAAAATTGCTAAGATATCTTAAAAAAAACTTTAGGAAATCAAATAAATATTACAAATTGTCACTTTCGACCAACCTTTTAACACGAATATTAAAATATTCTTAAGATTTCTTCTTTCCGTGTGCATAAAACTTTTAGTTTTTTGCTCACCTCTAAAGGAGAGTCAGAGAGGTAAACATAGTCATCGGTGTAGCCCAGATCTAATATTTCATTTGTATTATTAACTGAAAGTCCTCTACAATCATTGATTAAACATTGTTCCATATGACTTATAAACAAAATGAATAGATATGGGCTTTGAACTTCCCCTTGAAGTACACCTTTTGTAACCTTGGTAAAATCCGTACATCCCTCACTTGTTTTGATACATGTATAAGAAAAATCGTAGAAGCTTCGAACCACTCTAATTAATTTAGAACTCATGCCCATTTCGTATAATTTATTCCATAGCAACTGGTGTGGAATAGATGGAAAAGCCCCTTTAAATTCTATGAAGGTGGCATAGAATACAGCACCAGGATTTCTTAAATGAATCTGAATGATCGCATACAATGAAAATAGGTTGTCTAAACAGCTTCTACCTCTTCTAAAGCCAGATTGAGATTCAGGAAATAGTTCTAAGTCCGATGCCTAAGCGGATCTTATTTTATTTTTATATTTATAAAATAATAAAATTTTGTTACTCTTAAAATCGCTTTTTTACATTTAATATTAATTTTTTTAAATAAAGCCCATAAATACTACTGTATTGTAATTATGTTTATACATATATATGTAAAATTAGAAAATACGTAATTATTTTATCGTTTATTACAGTATTTATACACAAAATTAATTTTGATTCACAAAAAATCATTATTTTTACATTAAAACTCAATTTTTTTAAATCGGCCACGTAAAAGGATTTTTAAACCTATTGAAAAATGTTAGTTTTTCATCTGAGAATCATAATCAAAAAGAATTTTTAACTGCGCCAACTAATTTTTATTTAAACTTCCTTCTGGCGAACCGTGATTATAAACATGCTTAAGGTTTCTATCATCCTGTTTAAATAGCACCAGTAAGTTAATATTATCTCTTACTAAATGTTTAGAAATTTAAGCATCTGTTTGACATAGATAAAAACTATCAACGTTAACATGTCTACCTATAGAAAAGAATGCTCTAATATTGTCCTGTTTCTCATAAACAATATCATAAAAAATTAAGATTGAATTTGGTTTAGCATCTTTAGGCGAAACCACTTCTTCATGCTCACTATACGGAAAGTACTCGATTGCATCAACTTTACTCAATACTTTTTCTAGAAATTTATATTTAGGTTGTTGTAATGATTTTGAGTATAAATAAATATTTTTAAAGCTTAAGACATTCGAATGTATAATCAGAAAAAAAAGAGCATTTTTTTCCGCAATTTGATGGACCACAAAAAGCTGCACGAATACTACTTGAAAATAGACTTTCATGGCGCTTAACCTCATTATTATTGGATTAAATGAGATTATCGACATTTACAGTCGGAAGCTGATTAGCTTGTACCTTAAGGGTCAGAAGAGTCAGTCAGAAGAGGAAAAAACCCCACACAGCACCAGAAATTCCCTAAATTTCCCCTGAATATTGGTCCACATTTCCTGAATATTCGAACCTAATATTCAGGGAAGTTTCGTGGAAGCATCAAAATGTCCGCCATAAAGAATATTGGATGCTAAATTTCCCTGACAATGTACATGATGCACAATGGTCGAACTTGGTTTCTGTGACACTTACGGCTGCGCAGTAGTTTTTAATGTTCGAGAATCCTACGGGTGCCAAATATGACATACAATTTTTATCAATTACCAGATCAAAAAAATTTTGGAAATTTTTTTTAACTTTCCCTGAATATTCTAGGAATATTAGATGCGGAAATTCCCTGAAAATTAGAAATACATTTTCAGGGAAATTTAGCGGCCAATATTCTTTATGGCGGACATTTTGATGCTTTTACGAAACTTCCCTGAATATTAGGTTCGAATATTCGGGAAATGTGGACCAATATTCAGGGGAAATTCAGGGAATTTCTGGTGCTGTGTGGGACGCGTGTTTTTTGGGAAATTTTTTCTCTGAAATATATCTATATTTTTTTCTTAACTTTTATAAATTAAAAAGTGTACACTTTTATTAAAATTTTCTTAAAATTTTATTAACAAATATTAATAATTATACAAAATACAGCCTTATTGAGCCTATTCTTTATTATACAGCCTATTCTATCTATTATTACAGCCTAGTCTATTATACAGCCTATTCTTTCTCAGAGGGTTACATAAAATTAAAAATAAAAGATTCTTTCTTTAGTTTATTAGCCTTTGCGCTGATTAATCGTAGCTTATTAAAGAAATATTATTTTTTATAAAATGGCGGCCGGTCAAAGTCAGATTTTGATTTTTGACATGAAAATTACCCATTTTTTGTCAAAAAAAAAAAGTTTTGTATGAAAATAAAAAATCTACGATCAAGCAGTGCGTTTTGTTATATTAAAAAAGCCTGCACAATATAAAGTAATTCGGTCAAGCTGTTCTAGAGTAATCGTGGTCACTGCTTTCAAAAACATGGTTTTGAGAAAAACACGTTTAAAGTTTTAAGTTTAGCTTACAAACCTATTGCGCGACTCGACAAAGAACTTGTTTACTTCCAAAATTTTTGTTAAATTGATTCCCATCTTTGGGAAGACATTTTTCAGATGATATATTTTCATAAAATGTTAGACAAAAAAATCGATTTTTAAAAGTTATGACTGCGACTAACCCCTTAAACTGCATCTTGAAATCGACTGAGAAAAAACTATAAATATCGCTCTTATATAATGTACTTCCATCAGTTGGTTGTAAACCATCGTCGAGTGAAGAATGATTAGTCGTGAAAAAAAAGAAGAAGAAAATTTCTCATACTAGTCAGGATTTTTTTAATAATATAATCAATAAATTACCATTTGAGTTACATATTCCTGAATATATATATTGTGGACCTAGTACGAAATTAAAAAAACGTTTAGCCTGAGGTGATCCCGGTATAATTTCTTTGGATGCAGCTTGTAAGACACATGATATAGCATATTTAAAAGAAAAGGAAAATATAGAAGCAAGAAATTCTGCAGATAAAATATTAGCTGAAAAGACTTGGCAACGTATTCTCTTTAAGGACGCTGGTATTAGTGAAAAACTGCTGCATTAGCTGTTACTAATATAATAGAAGTTAAATCTAAATGCGGTATGGGGTTAAAAATTAATGATAATTCAAAGAAAAAGTTGAAAAAAATAAGAAGCCGAAAAAGAAGAAGATAGTTTCAAAAGAAAATAAAAGATTCAGATTACCTCTGGGGTTCCGGATCTATTGCGTGAGTTTTGTGAGAGGAGCCCCACACGCATTTCCTTCTTCAGCAATTCTTTAGGCAAGAATTACTTCCAACGAGCAGCCTGGCTTCGAGACCGAGGAGCCCCCCGAGTCTCATCCACCAGACGACTGACAATTTGGCCGCAAGTGCCGGCTAATATGACCCGCTTTCCTTACCTGCGACGCGGTGCACAGGTAGGGAGCGGTACGTGAGTTGGGAGTGGTACCTAGCGAGTAGGGAGTGGTGTGATACAAGCCGTCTATGCTACGCTATAGAAAAACATTATGTAACTTTATTTTATATCGTTACATTTCCCCCCTTCTAAATAAAGCGAAAACTTGAGCTTAGTATACAAAGGTAAAGATTAATAATACTCTGATTGGTGTCACTTACGTCATGTGGTCGGGAAACATGCCTTACATTTCCATTGGATTTATCTAATCTTAACCCCCAACGCTTTTCATCAACCACGAAGCGGAATCTGTCTATTCCAATCGGGATCTGTACCCACGGTCCTTCTGGTAGCTTGGCGATAATAAATGGGTAAGTTGCATATCTACCCTCAAAAAAACCTCTTCGACTTCCTCGATCGATGTAGGGACTTCCGGTATGTCCGCTTCCGGAATGTCGATTAGGAAGACTTCAAAGTCCGGTATGTCTTCTGTGACATGCATTTCTTCGGTGGCAGTGACGTCATTGCAGACTGTATTCAGTTCTGCGAATAGTTCATCGAAGGTCTCTGGACAAGTTTCACTAGAGTCCAGAGAGCTTGCAGGATGTTCGACTAGGTTGGCCAGTGCATCCTGCCGAGGTGCAAGATTGTCCAGTTCTCGACTTTTTCCTAGAGAAAGTTCTAAAGCTGGTTCAGCTAATTCAGAGTTGGACCTAGTCAGACTCACAGGTAAGTCTGGTTCGCTTACCTTTTCTGAAACTATTTCTATCCTAGTTTTCTTGAAAATATTATTATTATCTAAGCTTTTGACCTTCCTCTTCTCGATTTCCTATAATCTCGAGGGCGTAAGGACAAAAGTTTCATTTATATTTAATCTAGGTGTAGGTGAAGGCGGCGGCAGCAGCGGTGGCGGAGCCGGCGGCAGCAGTGCAGTAGTTGCGATGGAAGGGGTAGCGGTGCTTGCTGAGGTACGTGTTGCCGCAGGTACTGGTAGCGGCGGAGAGGGGATGACGGAAACTGGAGGGGAACTGGCTTCTTTTTCAGCGGTAGAATATTCCTTAATTTCTCTAGGCTGATTAAACACTTAATTTTTAATTTACGTTGGTTTCTTTCCTCCACCGCAGCATCTATTTTCTTTAGGGATTCACTAAGGGATTGTTTATTAATTACGGGGGCAAGGTACGTAATCTTAATTGGTTTCGAAACTTTAAAATTCGGAGCTTTTGCTGGAGGTGTCACCACACGAGAATAACTTTTTATGCGCACCATATTCGCGAGATCCTGAGTGTTAACACTATTATTGTTTGTATCCCGAACTACAGATTGTTTATTAACATCTTTCTTGTCTAATAATTTTTTTGAATCACTTTCCACAAAATTTTCCACTCGCGACAATTGTTTATTAAATAATTTATTAAATTGTTCGTTATCCATAGATTCCATGATCACGTTTTAACTCGCACCATGATGTACTCTAGCTGAAATTCGGAGCGACTGAACTGGATGAAATCAAAACACAAGTGAGGTGACCCTTGCTGGATCGACGAATATTATGCAAAGAATTTGATTGAGGAGGGGGTTGCTTTATCTCCCATCACTCTGACAACTTGTAAACTCTTTCAAGTCTTTGAGGTGCACGTGTTTGTGGAATTTGCCCTTCTCATCGACTAAATCAAAAATAACAGGAGAAACTTTATTTTTCACTATCCAAGGTCCGCAAAATTTTTCCATTAATTTAAAATTTTGTTTCTTTAATTTATTTAAAAAATGAAAGTTTCTTTTCAGCACCTTTTCACCGACTTTCGGGCACCAATGCCTTTTTTCGAAGATTATAATGTTTTTGTTGTGGCTGCAAGTTTCTCGCTAAATTTACCTGCATTAATTGTTACGTTCCGACTAAAGGCGAGGATATTTAAATTGATATTAAATATTTAGGATGGGTATCATACTGATCAGTTAACTTGAGACTAACTTTTATATTTTTGTTTGGATCCACGTCACTTGTCAAATCTAAGGGACCTGCGCTAAATAATTAAGTTAACACTTCTATATTTGAACACTATTCTAGGTTGGAATATGTCAATATAAAAAGGATTTTATATTGAACAACATTAGCAAGAATACATATGTGATTTTAATATGAATCCTTTAGTAATATCTGGTATAATTTATCATTTACTACAAAAATTCGGCCTTTATTATTGATTAAAAGAATGAATTTACTGGGCCGATACTAATTAACTATTAGTTGACTCAATTAACAAACGAAAGTGAATTTTTATGCCTAGCCAGTAATGGGCCAATGTTCAAGGGATATTTAATTAAAATTGCACAGTTTAAACACTTTAATAAATTTATTAGTAATATAGTCAATTAGGGTATGAATATAAATTACATAGGATCGTTCTAAACACAATACTCTTTATACCGTTTTCATGCCAGTTTTCATAAGATTTGTATTTTTCTAATACAAAATATAATTCTCTGTGATAAGTGTAAAATGATTACTTACATTTATTACTTTTAGGAAGTTTAGAATGAGTTAAGGGTGATTGGCGCAGCAATCCGACGATCGATCAATCGAAGTGAGTAATCCGTTTACAACGTCCGCTCGGTATCCGCTCGCACAAACATACACCACTTTATTGTTATTTTATCGACAGTTTAACAATCAATATCCACGACACTCGTTATTTTGCACTCGACTTTCCGATACAATCACAATGTGAAGCAGAAACTGTTGTCAAAACTGACGGGTCACTCACGACGTTACTCGTACAATAGTTTCGGAAGATTAGACCCCCTCCATTATGCGTCGCATTATTTTATAGTAGTCAAACTAAGAGTTGCGGGGTGGAAAAAGCAAAAAGACTACAATTGGAGAAGTTGGGTCCATTGCGACAAAGCGCAAGAAATCACGAAGATCTAGGAGCTACAACAAAGCTCAAAAAGTCACGTTTCGATCTATAACTCATATTTTACATTGATCGATACATTTTCATCAATTTCACATAAGAAAAGTTGGTTAATTAATAAATATGCCATTTATAATGGATGTTCATCGATTCTCTCGACCAAGTACCTTCGCAGAGTCAAACCTCATTATTGGTACTTGGCCCGATACTCAACCAATACTATGTTTTATTAATGCCTTAGAACTTATGTTTTCAGGTTTAATAATGATATGCTTTATTATTAATTAAGTTATTTTAATTTAAAACTGTTGTTTGTTTTTAGTATTGGTCTAACATCGGACCAATATTAGAATCAAAAATAGGTTACGTAAAGTTTTATATATGAATGCCTATTTTTAATTTCCTTTTACGGATCAGATTCTATTCTTTGTTTAAAATTACTATTACAAAAATGGGTGTCTCAGTGTAAACATATTACATATTATTATGCACAATAAGAATAATTTTACACGTATTTTAGAGTGCGTATACTGATTTCGCTGCGCGCCAGTACTGGCAAGTCGGACTAAAGAGTTATTTTACGTGAAAACATGCCTTAATTGAACGATTATATAGATATTAACATTGGTATTCCAGTGCGTTGTCTCGACTGTTGGTTTGCTAATACTGGCATGCCACATTAAATCAGAATTTTCAATAATGAAAGTCAGCTGAACGTAGGCTTACTTAGTTTTAATGGTTCTTAAATTTAGACGTGACTTAACGCTTTCTTTTTGAGTTTATCTGTATTGTTTATATTAAATTTTATAACATAAGGTGGAAATTATAACTGGCCAAACTCAAATCATTAAAATCCTTTTATGACAGGCTTACAATCACAGGACCGCCAGCCTGTGTTCGCGAGAAAACAACGATCGCGCTGTACGACTCAAAGCTTAGAAATGACGTTTTCATTTCTAATTTGAATAATAATTTTATTCAAAGTCACACATTCTGGAATTTTTTTATAAGGTGAAACCTGATCCCTCCTCCCCTCTTTGATAAACAACAAGAAGCGAGGACTTTAAGCATAAAATTAAAATGATATGAATACGGGATATAACAGTCCTCCCTCCTTAGAATGTTTATTGTCCTCAATAAACAAAAAGCGGCAGAGACAGGGGTAAGTATTGCAAAATTATTTATATTTTGAATATTTTGATTAAGTTTGAAAATATTTATGGTAAGGCGAATAGTGATTTTTCTCTTTAATGTGAAAATGTGCCCAGCATCATGATGTCGGAATTCCATTTGATGCGAATATGCTACAATTGCAAGTTTTGCAATTGTCCAGGTGTTCCTCGATCTCGTCTTCTTAGACTGCAGTTGGAATTCTTTTATCTTAATGAGATCATTTCTGTGTTGCCAGTGTCACCTTAAGAGCATTTAGTTTTAACTAAACCATGGAAGGCGAAACATCTTGCGATAGTATGGCCAGCACCAATATTTTGGAGGATGTTAGGAGGGTGGAGGGTAGTTTTCCATCCTCACTTCGCGAAGCTATAGTAATCGGTGAGTAGTTCTAGTGTCTTTGACATCTAGTGCACATTACTTGTGATTAGTTATTGCCATATTGTGAATAGTTTTAAAATTTCCAATGTCCGAAAGACTTGAATCCTCGACCGGGCTAAGTGAGTCACTCTACGATTTCGGAAGTTATATTGTCGATTTTGATCTCTCCATGTTTTCGGACTCGAATTTGGTGCAAGATTTAAACAATAGTGTTTTACTAGTAGATACTGCTACGTCACCCAGATCTCCATTAGAAATTGTTGACACTTCTAATCCTTCTGTATCCACGAACTCAATTTCGGAGCAAAATTCAGATAGACGAAATTTATTGATAGATGTAGCGACGTCATCCAGATCTTCTTTGGAAAATGATGACAGCGTTGATCCTTCCGTGCCCACAGGTTCAACTTCTGCTCAAGGTCCAAACACCAATGATTTGCCTGTTATATCTTCTAAATTTCCTTCAGGATCTGTCCCAAAAACAGTGGCACTCAACTTGCGGCTTTCCGAGATAGAAGAAAAGTTAAACATTTTCAAGGTAGCCATCTGGAATATACATCCGCGGAAGGCAGTGACTGTGTTGTGCTCGCTTTGCACTGAAATCTCGGGTCAACCAGTGCTAGAAAATGCGTTTACGGTTCTTTACGAACTTGATTGTCGCCGGCGTGGTGTTTTGGTTCGAGTTGCCAATTTACAGTTAAAGAACTTAATTCTGGATAATAAGCTCCTTTTTAATACCCACGGGTATCAGGTGGACCTTTCGTGACCGTAATGTGAATTGGAATTTGTAGTTGTTCGTGAATTCTTTAGTTTCATTCGTCTCCTCTTTATATATGATTTTACTTTCAAGTTTCTTTATTTTGTTTGTGCAGGTTTGCGTCCCGTCACTAGACGCAACGTGTCGTCCAACCTTTTGGCCAAAATTTTCTCCTATATTATCGAGATGGACCAACACTCAAGAAAGATGGAGGCCATCCAGAAGTGCTTGGACTTGAGAGTAAAACTTTCTTGCCGAATTTCTAGGCCTCGAGGTCGGCCTCCTAAGAAAGGGGGCAAAAAAAATATCTTGACTTGGGTGCCAAAGGAGTTTCCTGATGAGGAGTTCCAGAGAGCCGAGGTTGCGAGGCATCGAGTTGAATTTGAAGGAGCCAGGGAGGCTCTTATGGATATTGTGAAGATCTTCTCATTGTCCGAGACTGTTATAAGGCCGACTGCTGTCACACAGTAAGTAGTTAATTTATTTTTGTTAGCGACATTATGTGATTTTCTTCTCTTAATTCCGATTAAATTTATGAAAATGTCTATAATTTTGGTATGGCAAATATTTGTTTAAACAATTTTTTTATTTTTTTTATTTTTTAACAAATTCTCTTATGTTTCCTTTTAGATATTTTTATCTTGTTCCCTTTTTTATTTTGTTTTTGTTTTTCAGAATAGTTGTACCTGAGGCCCAAGGCTCTACCATTTCGTCCTCCGAGGCGGAAGATGAGGAGGATGAATTCATCGTGGTGGACTAAGTTTCTGCGCGACCCCCGTTCCCCTTTTTCGTACCACGACTGGGCTGTGATTGTGCAAAAATGCATTATTTCTCATCATGCCATATATAGTGACATTTATTAGAATTACCATTAGTAATATTAAAATAGTCTATTACATACATGCATACACATACACATATATATATATATAGCACACTTCAATATGTTCACAATACATGCAATATACAACATTCTACATATATATACATATACATGCGTATCATAATATTCTACAATATGCTACAATGCACTGCACATTTTAATGCATAAATTTTATTTTATTTTTATTTTGTCATATCTTATTGCAATTGTTTTGCTTTTCTTTTTCAATCAATT
Organism: Ganaspis brasiliensis; assembly: GCA_037103525.1. Lineage (NCBI taxonomy): Eukaryota > Metazoa > Arthropoda > Insecta > Hymenoptera > Figitidae > Ganaspis > Ganaspis brasiliensis. The sequence goes on along the minus strand of JAZKLR010000135.1, from coordinate 2,228,947 downwards.
AATTTTCTCGTTTTAGGTTATTATTACTGTATATTTTCATTCTTAGTTCTGGTTAATTTTCTTTTAATAAATCAATTGATTCAAAAATGATTTGTGTCGCTACAGTGAGGGCGAAGTTTCTACTTTAAAACTTAAAACCTCGCCCTTACAGAGCAAAATCTCTAGTTATTTACGTCCTTCAATCCTGTCCTTGGTATCAGTTTTTTTTTAATGATTTGAGTTTAAAATGAATCCTATTTTTAGACATTGCTAAAATGCAGATGCAGCGTTTAGGATTCTCAGTTTTCAAAACTGGATGCTCTGAACCGACTGTGAATTTTGGTCAAAATATGCGCTGTGTTTGAATTATTTATTGAATAATTGATTGTAATTCTTATTAAATTATATATTGTTATGAAACAATTAAACTCAATGCCTTTGATGACTATAACAATCATACTTAATGTCTTGTTTTAGTTATTATTATGACAATATAATGAATAAAACTATTTTTATTGAACATTCTTACAATCCTCTTAACTATTGTCGCTAATAGTCTGGTAATATTGTAAATATTTTAAACTTTCTCATACTTAACCAATGGAAAATACGGCTCGTATTGCGGATTTGTTAACGTTACTTCAATTTACTTAATTTTGTTAATCACATTATTGCAATTAAGTTGTATTTTGCATTAGTTATGCATGAACATATTATCAATTATCTTACAAATTTTTGTTGTTGCAATGCGGTCGGTGTTGAATAGTGGATGCTGCATACGTCCGCCGCGAGTCTCGGCCAGCCATCTTGTCGCAGTGGATCCCTCCGTTCATAGTCAGACAATAGTTTTTGGTCTGACACCGGTTCGTTTCTGAATTCTGAAGATTGGGTTACATGTTCTCTGTTCGATTTGGATTGATTCCATCGATGTCCATCTTGTGATTATTTTAGAAGTCTGGAATCTTGAATATTGCGATTTCCTCTTCCCTCCCTCCTTACTTTTTAGCGTCCGCGCTGAATTGGGATGAATATTTGATCTTTCCTTTATTGGTAATTTTTTACGAATAAGTTGGAATCCTAAAATAATGTAGTCTTTGGCGGCGAAAACCCAGCTAATTATTGATTTTCGCATTTTGATTCGTCTTCCATAAGTTTTGATATCGGGAAATTGAATATTTTATTGTCGATTTTTGCTGGTTGGTTGTTGGTGTTTCTTTGGCGCCTTCCTTTTAGTAGCGTTACGATGTTGAGCAAGTATTTTATTGCTATGATTGCTAGTATAAGTATTCCAACTTCAAAAAAGGTCCATACATAATCTGCCAAATCGAAAATCCATCCAATTATCGGAATTTCCATGCCTGGGGTTGATACTTAATCTGTAAACGTTGTTCGTACTTTAGTTTAATTTTATTGTAAATTTGATTTCTATTGTTCTTCTTTGATCTGATTTAGACGAAATAATAAATTCGTGGTTGAATTTTAATTTTAAATAAAACAATTAATCACATTCAATTTTAGGTTATGGTAAAATAACTGATATTATGATAAAACTTCGTTTACTAACTTAAGTGTTATTGTTAGTGAATAAATCATATTCGTCTAATTCGGATCGATCAAATTGAAATTACGGACTAAATTTAGCAGAAGTATTTTAAGTTTGATATAAATTTTATTGTGTTTGTCTGTAATTTCAAACAAGTTTTACATAAATATTAAATTTTATTATTTTATTATAACATGTAATATGAAATTTTGAAAGCTTGTAATGTGAAACAAAATATTTATTTGTTTGCTTCACGCGTTGTCTTTCTTGTTATTTAGTAGTTTACGTCAATGATTTCTCCCTCTGGATTTTTATTTTATTCGCAAGATTTCGTATTCTAACTAATTTTCAATCAATCTATAACTAAACTATCTTTAATATATATTTTGTTAGTCTTTGACTAAATATTGACTTAAATATTACAAGATGTTCTTTTGTCGTTTACTATCCTAAATAGTATTTTATATGCCTTTTTGAGATTAAAATGACTAATTTAATAATCTTTAATATTTCTATTTTTACTTTGTTCTGTCGACTACGATAGGCAAAGGTTTTATCTATTTATTTGTTTGTTATTTGAATTAAATTGTTATTACAAGGAATAATATTTATTTATCGATATTGATATGCTACAGTTAATTGATTAATAATGTGATTGGATTAATTAGTTATAATTATGCTAATTGTTTATTAATATAATATGTCAGTATGTTGTTTTACATAATTTAATACTTGCGTGAGAAAATATAGTGACTTAATTTTAAATGCTTATGCTATATTTTATGAGATAGGTGTGATAATTATTAATAACAATATTTTTTTATTTTAAATTTATATATGTATATTTGTCATGTTTGATTGTCTTTTTAATGCAGTAGTTTATATAATATTTATACCTTAGTCAGTATATAAAGTTAAGTGAAAATCTTAGGTTTATATTTGTTTGGTAATTAATTAGCTAATAATTGGAAATAAATATAGTTAAGTGTTATTAAATTATATATATGCTCTGAACTGTAGCTTGTTTTAAATATCTAGATAGAATAATAAATTAATTATTTAGTTATTTTAAAAGTTCTAGTTTGTAATTATTGCCTCATTATTGATTAAGTAATATTTATCTTGTTTATAAAGAATATTTTATTATTAATTATAAGATTTGAATATTACTATTATTTTATTTTATTTTTGATAAGTTAGTATTTTATTTATTTAAGCATAATTTTATTATATTATTATAAAACATATAATTTTTGTTTAAATACTTTTGTTTATAGTATGTAAATAGTATTTATTTTGATATTCTAGAACAGATATTTATGTAGAAGATTGATATTAATTTTATTATTTAAGTTGAGTCTTATATTATCAACTTAGTTAGTAAATATATTGAAGATATATTATTGATTATAATAATGTTTAGTTGATTTCTAAACATAACTATTAATAATTATTATTAAGTATTAAGCAATATTGATTATCTTTTTAGTTCTAAGGTTTGTAATTAATGAACTATTTATTAGATTACTACAACTTTAGTCATACTTGTTTGATAGATATTTAAAATGACATACTTTGTCAAAATTAACCTAGCATATATGTGTTTTATAGCTATATCTCTTCCTTTTTGTTTTAGTAGAAAGAGGAAAGAAGGAGGCAACCTCCAAAATCCTCTTCCTCCTTTCTTTCGTCTTCCTTCTATTTTTCTTTATTTATTTAACCATTTGTATATATATTTTTTTTGTAATTAAATAAAATAATCTTTACTAATATATAATAACAATTTATCTATTTTATGACTCACTGTATACCCTAGTTTATTTAGCAATACTTCGAATGTTATACACTATAGTCTTATAGTTTTAAAAAAGTTAAATTCAAGCTTTGTTTATATGGGTTTTGTTAGACTGCTCTATGACAATATCCTAGTCTACTCTATTTTTAAGTCAATAAATGCCCCGGGAAGTTCCCAAGAATCGTCGTTTATGGCTTCATTTTCTGAAATTTTTAATAGTTTCTTATTTTTTATTGGATTTCTACATTTTTCGATTACATGTCCTCTACGAAAACATTGCTCACAACAATTTCCCCATTTAAATAGTTTAATTCTTAACTTTTGTGGATTATCTAAAGCTAATACATAAATTAGATCTTCTGTTTTTGAATAATTCTTTTCTTCGGAAAAGAAGTAGGTTTCTTGGAGGAAAATTAATATTTTACGCGCTGCTGAATGTTCAGCTTCTTTTATCGTGTTTTTTTCGTCTCCTACTACTGAGAAAACATTGTCGTTTTTCCAATCTGTTACTTTACATGTCATAGTGAAACGTTTATTATGAGGTTGCCCAGATTCGTTATATATTTTATAAATGGGCTTGTCTAGGTCGTATTCAGCTGTCAACTCCTCTAAGAATTCTTTATGAAATTCCATATTATCGATGCATCCTTTAGGGAAGATAGATTTAGTGACTATCTCCGCTGATAATGCTGGTGTGTTTATGTTTGCGCAAGTCATCCTGGAAATAGAAAATAGTATTAATATTCATTTATAAGCAAGTTTTAACTTATCTACATGTTTTTGGAATCGGTGACCTTCAAGGGTTTGCAAGATCACCGTGTTTTTATCTTAAACATCCACTATTTCGTAGGGGCCATGATAGTAAGGATCGAATTTACTGCCTTTTGTTTCCTTTACAACATAAGCTTTGTCTCCTTATTTTCCTAGAAATGGCTTTGCCTTTTTATTGTAATTACACTTGGATTTTTGTTTTGCTACTATCAGGTTTTGTGCTGCTAACTGTCTGATTTCGATCAATCTAGTTATCAACTCTGTTAAGTAGGAATTATAAGTTTGTAATTTTTTCTCGGTAGGAAAGGAAGTGGGAGTCCTAGCGGGTTTTCCGAAAACTAATTCAAATGGTGTAAAATTTGTAGCTTCATGCACTGATGTATTATAAGAAAACATCGCAAAGGGTAGTAATTTATCCCAGTCGCCGTAATCTTCTGCGTATTGTTTTATGTAGTCTACTAGAACGGCATGACTTCTTTCCAGGGCTCCATTTGTTTGAGGTCGGTATCCGGATGTTGTTACTTGTTGGACTCCGAATATTTTTGACAGTTTCCTCATCATTCTACTTACAAAACAGCCACCTTTGTCGGTTAAGATAGCTCTTGGAGATCTATATTTTGAATATAATTCCCTTGCAACTGCATGTGCGATAGTAGTTGTAGAAACATCAGGAACTGCGACAGCTATACAATATTTTGATAGGTGATCCTGCATGGTTAATATATGACAATTTCCATCAGGTGTAGTCAGGTGTAGTAGGCAATTTTCCTACTGTATCAAGTGAAACTTTATCAAAAACGTCAAGTGGTGCATCTGTTATTAGCATCGGCTCTTTTGTTTTTACTCGAACAAGTTTTTGTTCTTGACAAGTGGGACATTTTCTAATGAACTCGGTAACTTGATCTTTGATTCCTTTCCAGTAGAATTTTTCACGAATCCGTCTATAGGTTTTTACTATGCCTTTGTGGCCTCCAATCTTGCTGCAATGGAATTCTTCAATTATTTTTTCTTTATTTTCTTCCGGAGGAATGATTACTTATCCATAGCAAAGGACAATGTTAATTTTACTATTTTGAAAAATAGATTCTAACATATGTAAAAATTCTGTTTTTCTTAGCGAGTCAGTGAAGTCTCCCCATCGTGACATTCTTAAGTTGTTGATGCGTTCGTGTTGAAGCACAGTTTTAAGGTTTCGAAGGCCTATTCTAAGATCTTCTTTTCTTAATTCATCAAAATGGTTTTGTTTAATAATCACTGTAAAAACATTGTATTTTTCTCGTAGAGTTATCAGTATTTGGCCCATCTTGGGGCTTTTACTTTTTATTTCTTGTGGATCAATTGCTCCTATATCAATTAATAGTCTGCTTATTGGAGTTGTAAACTCGCAGTCTACTGAAAGAAAATGAGCATAGTTATCTCTGATATATGTATGTTAAATTCTCTCTAAATCCTACTATGTTTGGGTCGGGTTTTTCCAGTTTTTCTCTTTCAACTTCTTTACCAGGTAGAGAAGGTGGAATGCTACTTATGGAAGTATGAATTCCATCGATGACAGGAAGTAAGGGTTCGATTCCTTCTTCTCTAAGTGTGTTGGAATTTTCTACATGTTCCTCATTGACTTCTTTCTTTTCTTCAGACTCATCCGCTTCTTCTTCTTCTTCTTCTTCTTCTTCTTCAGACTCATTGGCTTCTCCAGTTTCTGTAAACTCTGTTGCTCCCATAGCATGATGTGGGGTAGATACTGCTGTGGGGCGACTGAAGCTATAAGGAGTACTAGGTAATTTGGGTTGGAGATGAAAGGTTACGCTTTTTCGACCTTGTGGAATGCTTACTGAGGGAGTTAGTGGCGGTAGAGAGATGGAAGAAGGAGTTTCTTCCTGATTTTTCAAGTTAATGTTTTCTTCTTCATCGTATGAAGGTAGTCGTGTTTCTTCTTCTAACTCTTTTAATTCCTCATCGGCCTATTGTAAAATGGCATCGATTTGCTGCGAAAATTCTTCTTTGGTTCCAGGTATGATAGCATGTGCTGTTTCATGTATTTCCGGATCATCATCTCCGTCGGAATTTGCAGGCCATTCTTTGGGTTCTGCTTCCTTTTCCTGCAGCCATTCTTGGTGGTGCGCCAATGACTGATTGAACTTAGCAAATGATTTTTCTAGTTCACTTGCTAGTTCTTTTCGTGGTCGTGGTTTTGGGCTTATTAAATTCTGTTGATTTTGTTCTTCTTCGTCCGAACTTTCTTCACTTCCACTCAAAGGTGGACTCGCTATTATCACCGGTTGATGATCTGAAAATATTAAGTCAGCTTCTTCTCTTTTTTCGAATAGCTCTTCTTGGGTTACTGGAGCCTCAGGAGGTGCACTTTTTGGTGCTTTAAAATGAGTTAGTGAAGCTGGAGGAAGATGTAAACTGGGGAGTACACTCTTCCGTCTTCTTAAGATTGGTGGTTTCAAATCTTCTTCAGATTCAGAACTTGAACTGCTTTCTTTCTCCTGTTCTTCTATTATCGCCTGCTTAGGCTGATTTTGCAATTTTCTTCTTTGAAGTAGTCTTTTTCCAATTGAACTTTCTTCTAATTTCTGCTTAATTGTTGTCTTTTTTATTAATGGTTTTGGATTTGCTGGTTTTTGGGTTGATGGTGGCTTCGACTTGCTTGTGGATGGAGTATCTTTGCTTAAAGAACTGGTCAATGAGCTGCTTCTTTTCAATTGATTAGGTGCAAGCTTAGTAGTTGATGAGGATGCTTTGGCAGATTGCCTGGTTTGCATTAACACCTTTACTATTTTTGTTTTTGGATTGTTGGTTTCTTCTATGATACCTGTTTCAATTGGATTTCTGGATAATGCATCAGCGTTCGAGTTCAATTTTCCTGGTTTCAACTTGAAAGTATACTCGTAGTCTCTTAGCTTCAGCCGCCATCTTGTTAATCGCTGGCCTGGATATTTAATGGTTCAATTCCACTGAAGAGGTTCGTGGTCACTTACCAGAGTAAATTTCTTTCCATATATATATGGTCGGAAGTAATGTACAGCATATAGCACTGCTAAACACTCTTTTTCAGTGGTAGAGTAATTATCTTCTGCTGGATTTAAAACTCTTGAAAGATACGCGATAGGCAAATCTATTCCGTCTTTTTCTTGACTTAGAACCGCTCCTTTTGCATAATTGGATGCATCAGTTGTTAAGGTAAAGGGTTTCTGAAAATCTGGACGTTGTAATATTGGGCTTTGACATAAAGCTGATCGTAGGTCCTTGAAACTAGCTTCTTCCTCTGGTCCCCAATGGAATTTTTCTTCCTTCTTTAATAGATTAGACAATGGTTTGGCACGTGCTGAGAAGTCCTTAATGAATCTTCTATAATATCCAGCCAGGCCTAGAAATTGTTTAATGTTTCTGGGTGTTTTTGGAGTTGGAAAGTTTTCCACTGCTTCTATTTTTCTAGGGTCAGGTTTGCTTCCTTCGTTGTTGATGATGTGGCCGAGATACATAACCTCTCTTCGCAGAAACTCGCATTTCTCGGGCTGCAGGATGAGATTAGCTTCTTTTAGTCTTGCCAATAGTCTTCTTACCTTCTTCTCATGTTCTTCCAGATTGTCAGCGTAGAATACTATATCATCTAGGTAAACGAACCGCTCTACTCCTTGCAATCCTAGTAGTACTAGATCCATGAGTCTTTGGAATGTTGCTGGTGAGTTCTTTAATCCCATTGGCATCCTAATGTATTCATAGTGTCCATTTATCGTTGAAAATGCTGTTTTTGCTCGGTCCTCTGCATCAAGCTCTACCTGGTGAAATCCACTAGCTATATCAAAGACGGAGAAGTATTGAGCCTTTCCTAGGCAATCTAGAATACTTGCGATGCAAGGGAGGGGATATGCATCCCCTATTGTTTTTTCGTTGAGAGCTCTAAAGTCAATTTCAATTCGCCATTTCTTCTTTCCGCTGGCATCTATTTTCTTCGGAATAATCAATAAAGGTGAGTTGTAAGGTGAAGATGATGGTTCTATTGATCCTTCTGACTTCATTCTGTCTATTACTTTATCTATTTCTTCTTTTTGCGTGGGTGAAAACCTGTATTGTTTGGTATGGATAGGAATTTCATTTGTTGTTGGAATTTTGTGTTTCACAAGAGGTGTGGAGTTAAGAGGTTCGCCAGGAAGGTGAAAACTTTCCGGGAATTCTTCTACTAATTTTGTCTTATGCTCCTTCTCTTCTGGGAGCAAATGATCCATGTTTAGACTGTCTAGTATGGCTAAAACTCTGTCCAATGGAGGAATTGGTTTTTCTTCCGGAAATTCGTCATCCGATTCTTCTTCTGGTAGATTGTAATATTCGAAGGGTATCAATTCTTGAGGAGGTATGTTTAATTCGACGTCTTCAGTTGTCGTATTTATAGGTAAAACATGGCAAATTCCTTGATGATTGGTGACGGCTCCTTCTCCAATGAGGACTCTTTTTATACTCCTTACTAATGGCAAATATCCTTCTCTTAGTTCCTTGTTTAAAACTTCTATTGGAACAACCTGTTTGGTTCTAGCCTTTACTAGCAACTTATTCTTGTGGTTAGCCTTATTTTCTACTAACTCTTCTCTAGCTCGTACTGATTCGCTATCTGCAAAGAATATTGGCTAAATAGGGTTAGAGTAGGTTACTACTGAGTTGTGCCAAAAGGATATTTCGATCTTTTCTTGTCTGAGGTAATCGCGACCTAATATTCCGTTAGAATTTATCGGAAAATTTGAGGACACGACTTGGAAAGTGACTATCGAAGTTCCTAATGCAATTTTTACAGTTCCTAGAGTCGAAATAGTGGAGGGTGATATGCCTGCTATTTGAATAGCTTCATCTTCAGCTACTAATAGTTCAGGGAAAAGGATGCACAATTTAATAAGGTTAACATCTGCTCCGGTGTCTATAAGTAGCGATGCTTTTGAGTTTATGAAGTGTTGTGAATCTAACTCAATTACTGGAGATTCTCTATTTGTCTTTGTGTGCAAGATTGTTCCAGTTTCTTTAGTAGCCTTACATTTGCTTGACGCTGCTCCGTTTTGTCTGCACTCGTCGTCGCTTCCATTCGAGGAGTGGGGTTCAAGTTTAAATTTTTATCATTTCCAGGGATTGGGGATTGAGAGCGCGGGGGCGTTCTATTCCCTGAATAGGGGTTACCTTGGTAAGGCTGATGACCTTGTGGGGGTTGATAATAGGAGTAGGGATGATATGATGCATAAGGGTAGTAGGGAGCAGGTGAGAAGTAGGTTGATACTGGTGGAGCTGGTCCATAAGGGTGTTTTAGGATCCCCGAAGGTGTCGGAGATTGACTCAAGGTCTTTGGGACTGTAGCTGGGGGTTGAAAACGTACGTGCGGGCTGAGACTGCGGTCACGTGATCCGTATTCGCTTGATTGGTTGTGTCGTGAGAGGTGATAAGCGTTATTGTAGCTGGATGATTGATATTGGTGCCTAACCTCACATTCTAGTGCATATTTTAATGCTCCTTCGATAGTTTTAGGATTTCTAGCCTCCACTACACTAGCTTCTCCGTCGGGTAGTCCTCTAAAGAAAGCCTCTAATGCGCAATCGGTCAGTGGCTCTATCATTTCCTTGGCCTTATTTACTCCATACTTGCCTTCGAGGGCTGCTTGTGCCCCTGAGGTTAACAAAGTTTATCTATCGTAGAATTCACTTACATTTTCACTGCGCCCCATACGAATAGGGGATATTTCATGGAGGTACCATGAGTATGATTTGTGCAGGGCAAATCGCTGTTTTAGATGATCTATTAGTTCGTCCGCTTTTTTAAAATTTTTACCATGAACACTATCTCTGGCAGCGCCTTTTAACTTTGATAAAATAGTGTTAACGAACTGTGCTTCGCAATTCGGGGGAATGCTGGATTCAGCGTTTATTATATCCTGAACAAAATCGCGAACAGGAATATTTTTACCATCGAAAAAGGGGATATTCATTGCTCCTTGTTGCAACGCAAAGCATTCCGCCATGGATGTAACCATAGCATCACTTAGGGTTCTTTTAATGGTTCCACTGAGGGAACCATTTTTATCTGCATTGTTAGGCATTGTGATTAGATTTTTATAGAATTTTTAAGATTCAATAAAATTAAGGGAAAATTATATCAGGTAAAATCAAATTCGCAAAACTCCACTTTAAAGGTTGTAACAGCTGATAATCAGTTATGGTTTGTACCGCTTATTTGTTGTAAGATTATACTATTTACTAGGGAGGAAACTGACTGAACTATCAGTTTTTGTTTGACTTACACTTAAAATTACTAGTATTTTTATAAATTCTTAGATAATGGCCAATTTTTGCAGTTTTATTTAATAATAAACAATATCTGTAACCATTAATAAAAAGACAAAAAAACAGAGTGTTGAATTGACTGTGTTCCCACTGTTCTATTCAGCTTGTTTAATTGATAACAACCTTTACTATACAGTACGGTAAAATTTTGTGAGATTTTCGGTGGTGTTTTAAGAACTGACTGCTAAACACTTTTATAATTTTAAAAGTTTTAGTCTTGTATTTGCTGAAATGCTAAATGAATCTACAAATTAAACTCGCCTGGTGAGATTTCCAAAAACTGCATTCCCAAAATTCCAACTATTTCTGATTGACAGTCGTCTCTCGTAGTGTAGAACTTGATTAGCTTGTTAGCAATTGGAATTTCGATAGCGCCCGTTATTAGTAATGGTATGGTTTCTAGTACGAATTGATTTGATCTGTCGATTTCTATCAATGGAAATAATTTATCTTCGTTGTTTAAATTTATAGATAAACCAGGATTAGCGAGAAACCATCCACTTGAATTAATAATCGCGCTTGAAACCAAATATACTCTAGGGTAGGAACTCTCATGAAAGTAGTTACCTGCAAAACCGGGCATTTTCTTGATTCATTTCGAAACTCTCGGTTTTCACTAACTGTGCTTTATAGGTTATACTGGAAAAGTTAAAGTTCTAAGATACAGTGCACTTAAAATCCTTATAAACTCGCTAAAACAGTACAAAATGTACAAAGTTGATTCAACAACAAATTGGTATTCCCAGCTTTTGCAATTTTTAGTTAATATTTTAAAGACAAAAATTTTTCGCCTATTACTGTTTAACTAAAAAAAACAGGATGAAATGATACCTAAATTATTAAAGATTTGAAATTAAAGAAGGGTTTATAAACGTTAAACCTATAACCTCTCTGAGTTACATCATGTTTTAACCTTAGAAAAGCAAGATACAATATATATAGATACTATTCAGGAATTTGAAATCAAAAAGAAATTATTTTAATAGTTAGACTTGTTTCTTTACCAACTAGATAAATTGCTTTTATTCACACAATTATCCCGTCACACCTAAGCTGCTTCTTTATACTTATGTAATGATGTAAGTGACTAACTTTAATTTGCCCTTTATTTCAGGTTAAGTAATGTAAGACGCAAATGCAATAACCCGATTGCACCTAGAATCACATAGAGCAGAAAAACAATAATCCAAATAATTCCGCAAAAATAATCGTTATATAGCAACTGCACGAGTTGCATTATAGTAATGAATTTAATTTATCTTACGATTTTTAATTAAATTTGTTACATTTATGCAAATCGTTAAATAATAGGCTTAATTCCGTAGGACTCTTACCTTTAATATCAAATTTTACTACTACTTATTATTCACGTAAAAGCAATGCAACTGACTCCAGCTCGAATCCTGAAGGCTTCAAAAATTTATTGCTTTGCCTGAAGTAACTACCGACTTTCTAAATTAAATTTTTCCCAAATTTAGTTTACCTTATTTAGATTGGAAGACCTAATTCTTTCACAAGAGAAGCTCCGATTATTCCCATTACTTCGAAATTTACTCCAGTATCTACAACATTAAAGGTAATGCTACTGTCTAGTAATGGAATTGCGACTGTACCTCCTGTTGTAAAATTTCTTTTATTTATTACGTAAATTTTTGAGTGATCGATGGACACAAAAGAAGCTAAACTGTTTCTTTCAATTAAATTTATATTAAGAGTAGGGTCGTAAACAAAATCTCCAACTCTACCTTTCAAATAATCTGAATACACTGAGAACACAATTTTTTTTTGATTTTCAACTGCCAAATTGGAACTCATGAATAATAATTTAACTTTTATTTTTCTAACAAATTTGTTTATTTGGCACAATTCTGAACATTATTATTAATACAATTTTTTTATAATAAGGTTATTTTACTTTTTGCTCTCTAGCGATTAACTTTTCGGCTTCGGCTATTAAAGCTTCAAAAAGGATTGAAAATTCCTTGTCGTTAGTTGGTTCTTCCTTTTTACAATTAATTTGGTTAATGGACTTTAGAACCCGTTTAATGGCCTTTTTACCTCCGCGAGATCTGACGCCTTTGGTTCTCTGTTCGGACATCCTACTGTAACAACATTGTAAACAGTTTTTCTTATTTGTTTGCAAATGAAATTCTACTAATTTTAAAATTTTTATTAATTGAAATGCGATAAATTGTTTACGATTTATTAATATCGTTAATTTGTCGTTTCTAGGTAGTCTATGAAGTTGTAGACTATTAATTTTTAAACTAGTTGAATATTTTAGTTTTATTTTTCTATAAGAAATTATGATACACTGTACTTCGCTATTGTTCTTATTATCTTTAATAGAAGGATTTCGAACTTTCAAAACTATCTGCCGAAAAGCGTGGCTTTGAAAATTTATGGAAATTGTTTCTAAAAACAACTTCTTATTTCTCTATTAAAATATAATAAAACATATAACTAATGATAATGTTAATAAAAGGATCTTGAACTTTTAACGAAGTCTGCCAAAAGGCGTTTCGTAAAAATTCTAAAAACTGTTTTAAAATTGTTTTAAATCTTAGAACAGCTTCTTATTTCTTTCAACAACATTTATATCATTAACTAAGTAGTACAGAAAATAAACAATTTAAATAAAATTTGATAATTTACACGGGGTGTACCGAAAACTTTACTAATAATGATTTTCAATTGTTTATTTAGCAAAAGTGACGATCCCACTTTTGACACCAAATCAAGCTGTTACGTTCCGACTAAAGGCAAGGATATTTAAATTGATATAAAATATTTAGGATGGGTAATATACTGATCAGTTAGCTTGAGACTAACTTTTATATTTTTGTTTGGATCCACGTCACTTGTCAAATCTAAGGGACCTGCGCTAAATAATTAAGTTAACACTTCTATATTTGAACACTATTCTAGGTTGGAATATGTCAATATAAAAAGGATTTTATATTGAACAACATTAGCAAGAACACATATGTGATATTAATATGAATCCTTCAGTAATATCTGGTATAATTTATTACTTACTACTAAAATTCGGCCTTTATTATTGATTAAAAGAATGAATTTACTGGGCCGATACTAATTAACCATTAGTTACCTCAATTAACAAACGAAAGGGAATTTTTATGCCTAGTCAGTAATGGGCCAATGTTCAAGGGATATTTAATTAAAATTGCACAGTTTAAACACTTTAATAAATTTATTAGTAATATAGTCAATTAGGGTATGAAGATAAATTACATAGGATCGTTCTAAACACAATACTCTTTATACAGTTTTCATGCCAGTTTTCATAAGATTCGTATTTTTCTAATACAAAATATAATTCTCTGTGATAAGTGTAAAATGATTACTTACATTTATTACTTTTAGGAAGTTTAGAATGAGTTAAGGGTGATTGGCGCAGCAATCCGACGATCGATCAATCGAAGTGAGTAATTCGTTGACAACGTCCGTTCGGTATCCGCTCGCACAAACATACACCACTTTATTGTTATTTTATCGACAGTTTAACAATCAACATCCACGACACTCGTTATTTTGCACTCGACTTTCCGATACAATTACAATGTGAAGCGGAAACTGTTGTCAAAACTGACGGGTCACTCACGACGTTACTCGTACAATAGTTTCGGAAGATTAGACCCCCTCCATTATGCGTCGCATTATTTTATAGTAGTCAAACTAAGAGTTGCGGGGTGGAAAATGCAAAAAGACTACAATTGGAGAAGTAAGGTTCATTGCGACAAAGCGCAAAAAATCACGAAGATCTAGGAGCTACGACAAAGCGCAAAAAGTCACGTTTCGATCTATAACTCATATTTTACATTGATCGATACATTTTCATCAATTTCACATAAGAAAAGATGGTTAATTAATGAATATGCCATTTATAATGAATGTTCATCGATTCTCTCGACCTAGTGCCTTCGCAGAGTCGAACCTCATTATTGGTACTTGGCCCGATACTCAACCAATACTATGTTTTATTTATGCGTTAGAACTTATGTTTTCAGGTTTAATAATGATATGCTTTATTATTAATTAAGTTATTTTAATTTAAAACTGTTGTTTGTTTTTTGAATAGGTCTAACGTCGGACCAATATTAGAATCAACAATAGGTTACGTAAAGTTTTATATATGAATGCCTATTTTCAATTTCCTTTTACGGATTAGATTCTATTCTTTGTTTAAAATTACTATTACAAAAATGGGTGTCACAGTGTAAACATATTACATATTATTATGCATAATAAGAATAATTTTACACGTATTTTAGAGTGCGTATACTGATTTCGCTGCGCGCCAGTACTGGCAAGTCGGACTAAAGAGTTAGTTTACGTGAAAACATGCCTTAATTGAACGATTATATAGATATTAACATTGGCATTCCAGTGCGTTGTCTCGACTGTTGGTTTGCTAATACTGGCATGCCACATTAAATCAGAATTTTCAATAATGAAAGTCGGCTGAACGTAGGCTTACTTAGTTTTAATGGTTATTAAGTTTAGACGTGACTTGACGCTTTCTTTTTGAGTTTATCTGTATTGTATATATTGAATTTCATAACATAAAGTGGAAATTATAACTGGCCAAACTCAAATCATTAAAATCCTTTTATGACAGGCTTACAATCACAGGACCGCCAGCCTGTGTTCGCGAGAAAACAACGATCGCGCTGTACGACTCAAAGCTTAGAAATGCCGTTTTCATTTCTAATTTGAATAATAATTTTATTCAAAGTCACACATTCTGGAATTTTTTTATAAGGTAAAACCTGATCCCTCCTCCCCTCTTTGATAAACAACAAGAAGCGAGGACTTTAAGCATAAAATTAAAATGATGTGAATACGGGATGTAACACTAATTCCAATGCATCTGAGATTTTTTTTTTTGATTCTCACTTCACTTGTTGAGGATGATGAATTTAATCTTGCTTCTTGAAATCCTGGCGGTAAGAATTCTCGGCCAGTGTTTAGGTACTCTGGTGTAAATCCGGTTGCCGCATGTCGGGCAGTGTTATACGCAAACTGTCATTCATGAAGATTTCGGTCCCAATTTGCGTCTCCTTTCTCTAGAAATTGCCTTATCATTGTTTTTATGGCCTTATTTACTCGTTCCACAGGATTACATTGTGGTGAGTAAGGTGAAGTTCTTCCTCTTGTCGGTCTTGAAGTTTATTCAGTCTACTAGCAAAAACGGGTGTGACTGAGACTTTTAGGTTCCGATGATCCTTTAAAACATCGTGGTCATCGATTAACAGGGACGACTTTAATTTTTTTAAGTACGTCTGATCCTAGAATAATATTATTACTTAAATCATCCATCACAAAAAACTTGTGCACTATGGTCCTTTTGTTCACTTGAATCCGGGAGCAAAAACTATACGAGATGTCACTAGTAGTACTATTAGCCATTACTGCTAATAATTTTTCTTTTCTTTTCTGCCCCTGTATCTATTAACGCACTAAAAATTTTGTTACCGCACTTCACTGAAATAATCGGTCTAGTATCGACTATCGAACAGCTTGCTATTGAGGTGTCTCCTCGGGCTTCACTTCCTCCCTCGGGGAGTGACACTCGCAGTCCCTCGTCCATATTTCCTCTTTTCCACAATAAGAGCAGAATTTAACTGTCTTGCCTCGGCATCGAAATTTCTTATGGCCGTCTTTCCGGCATTTACAGCAATGCGTTGTTGGGTCCTAGACTACTGCTACGGCGGCGACTTTTCTTGAAATGGCAGTTTTTGGTTGCCTATCCTCCTTATAAACCTCCTCCAGTGTGATAGTAAGTTCCTCCACCCTTTGTATCAGTGAGTTCACTGACAGCACTTCATGACGTCTGATGTACAGACGAAATTTCGGCAGCATATTTCTGAAAATGACGTCTATCTCATGCAATTACAAAGCACATCCAATTACAAGGATAAAAAGAAATGTAGTGTTAAGAGTGGTAATTTAATGAAACTATTTAACTATTCACAAATTCTGAATAAAAGGCGTCGCGTCGGTTTTTGTCAAAAGGTTTTGTCACGCTTGGTCACGTCTTGTAACAAAGCTGTCAAGATAGACACTGTCTCATTGTCCCTCCCCGCAGCCTAGGCCTTTACCTGAATCTGTCCTGTTGGGGCATTTTGTGCGTAGCGTAATGTACATTAAACTATTTAGTTCTGTCTCTAAAGTACAGTAGCGTCAAAAAGATGTCAAAAATCGTCTATCAGCTGTTGTCAGTTTCGTCTTTGAATTTTTACAAAATACATTAATTTTTAAGTCGACACAATATGATTTACATTAAATTTAAGAAATATAAAATCTTTATACATGCGTCCGTAACATTCCCCCTCCTGTATATCTAGTCCAGATATACATTAAGAGATTTCGAGGACGCATAGTATGGCTGCTGGTCTTCTCAACGTCTCTGTTGCCGTTCGGACATCGGCCACACGGACTCGGCCATCCCTTCCAGGGTGAATGGCTGTCACTCGTCCGCGCCGCCATTGGTTGCGTGGCGCGTTCTCGTCCCAGATTACTACCAGATCTCCAACAGTCAGATCTGGTCGCTCACGGTGCCACTTGGCACGCTGGTTGATGGACGGTAGATATTCTTTTACCCACCGTCTCCAAAAGTGGTTGGCGAGCCATTGAGAATATCTCCATTGTCTACGGAATTTGTCAGCATCTGAAAACAAAGATGGTATACCTGGAGCTCCGTGAACTTCACGTACATTTTCTGGAGTAAGCCCGAGGAAATCATTCTTTGTCAGGCTCTTTCGTCGTTTGGATCGTCGGAAACATGAGTTAATAATCGACTGTTGAGGGAGTACTCTGCTTCGGCGAAACTGAGCCTATTAATCTCTCCCAACAACCGCCCATATGTGGGCTTCCTGGAGGAATGAAGTTCCATTCTATTTTTTCACTGGAAGTCTGCTTCATTATCTCGTCCCTGTCTAGTCCTCGAATTGATTTCCTTAATTCTTCACTGGCTCCTCGAAGGTTGGTGCCATTGTCTGAAAAAATCCTTGCTGGTTTTCCTCGCCTCGCCATCATCCGTCGTAGAGCCATTATCATGGAACTGGTATCAAGAGATGCGGCTATTTCCAGGTGAATCGCACGTACGGTTAAACAAGTGAAAAGGACTCTGTACCTTTTTTCTTTTCTTTTTCCGATCGTCACATGAATAGGTCCAAAATAGTCAATTCCAGTGTTGGTAAAAGCAGCTACGTTGTCCTGTAAGCGTGGTGGGGGTAGTGGTGCCATTTTGGGCACTATCGGTTTTGCCCTGCGATGCTTGCACTCCAGACAGTCGTTCCAGGAACGCCGCACCGCCATCCGGATATTCGTTATCCAGAAGCGCTGCCGAAGATCGTTTACCACTTTTTCCTGCCCGTGGTGACCGGCTTTTTGGTGGTGATATGCGATTAGTAGTTGCGCGATGTGATTTTTTCCGTCCAAAATTACTGGTTGGATGGTCGATCCATCTTCATTGATGACCCGGCCGTCCATTCTGATGTGTCCGTCTTTCAATATTGGTGAGAGTGAAACAATTCTTGATGTCGTTGAAATTTCAGTCTTCAGGTGTAGTCTCTGCCACTCTTCAGGGAAGGTTTCCTTTTGTAATTGTCGTATCACATACTCTTCTGCTCGTCATATTTCAGGTCCAGTAAGTTCCCACGTACTTTCTGAGCTTCTTTTGCCTCTGCAGCAGTCGGAAAATCGCAGCATCCATGCCAGTACTCGAGTAATTCTCATCCAAGAAGAAAATCTGCTACTGTCTATTATAGAGGGCTCTTCTCAAACCATCATACAGTGCTCCCTTTTCATTACTTTTTTTATTTCTGGGGACTGTCCGTCCGGTATTTTCGCCGATGGCCACTCATTTTCTGGTTGCCGTTGGAACTCAGGTCCCTGGAACCAGCGGCTTGAGTTTTTTAGTTCGTCCTGCGTTTTGCTTCTAGTCGCTTCGTCAGCGACGTTTTGCTCGGTTGGCACCCACCTCCACTCCGTCGGCGAGGTGCTTTTCAGAATCTCGGCGATCCTATGCGCAACGAAAGGATGGTTCTTTCGTGCGTCTGATTTTATCCATCCTAGTGCAGTTTGAGAATCAGACCAAAAAACCACCTTGTAGGTGGTAGGCCACTGCTGCGAACGCTTAGACACTAGCGTCGCAGAATAGGTGCAACTAAATATTTTGCAATTGGTCGACATGTCCTGAGTAGTGACGTGGTATCCGTAGTTGTTCCACGTGCTACAAATCTTCTATCCACGCATTCCACAGCTTCGTCGTTTCTTTGGTAACCTCTTCATCCCACCCAGTACCTTCTCTCCAAATGTCTTGGAGTAGAATTTTAGCTCGAATTGTCAACGGAGCTAATAATCCTAGTGGGTCAAACAAAGACATTAATATTTTTAATATCTGTCTTTTGGTCAGTGTTTTTACTTGTGTCGTCGAGCCTACGATTCGTTTAAGGAATTTCGTGGAAAAAAGAAACTGTCTGTTTCTGGGGTCCAATTTACGCCCAGCACACGAGTATAATCTTCTCCGTAAAGCGTGAGCTCTTTTCCTGTCGGTGCAAGGAAGTCAGGTTTCAGA
This sequence comes from Ganaspis brasiliensis, assembly GCA_037103525.1. Lineage (NCBI taxonomy): Eukaryota > Metazoa > Arthropoda > Insecta > Hymenoptera > Figitidae > Ganaspis > Ganaspis brasiliensis. The sequence continues at coordinate 2,209,934 of JAZKLR010000135.1, read as the reverse complement.
GCAGCTCGAACTTCTGTCGAATTCGTCATTAGATTACGCAGTTCGAAACCACCCTTTTTGTGCACATAAGTCACTTCCCGTAATCTACGCACAGCTTCTTCAATTGTGTCTAAGCTGTCTAGATAGTCGTCGACGTAATGGTTATTCACGATTGCATTGTAAGCTTCCGGGTACTGCTCTCGATATTCTTCCGCGTTGCAATTTTTAACTTGGTGGGCCACGAAGGGGGGAAGATATTGCTCCAAAAATCATTACCGTCATTTCAAGATTTTCGATTTTTTTACTTGTTTTGTCACGCCAAAGAAAGCGTTGACTTGACTGGTCTTCTTCACGGATGCGAACTTGGTGAAACATTTCGCGAAGATCGCCACATATAGCAATTCTTTTCCCGCGAAACCGATACATCACACCGGGTAGAGGTTTTAGCAAGTCAGGACCCTTTAACAACCGGTGATTTAAGCTGACATGGTGACTCTTAGTAGCAGCGTCGAAAACTATACGCAATTTGTCAGGTTTTTGCGGGTTGTACGCTGCAAAATGCGGCAAGTAGCACGTTCTATCGTTAGTTTGTTTCACTTGCTCGTCAGTGAGCTTGCGCGCATAACCTTTATCTATATACGCTTGAATGTTTGCAGTGTATTTTTCCCCGAATACTGTGTCCCGTGAAATCTTATTTTCAATTGAAATTAATCGTTTCTTCGCGTTTTCAAAACTTTCTGGTAATACTTCTCGATTAGTCTTCCAGAGCAGGCTCACTTCCCATCGATTTTCTACGCGTTTCATAGTTTTTGTTAGAACTTCTTGTGCTCTTTGATCTTCGGTAGAACTTAGTTTTTTTCTCGAAGGGGTAACTCCAAACGACTCCGTGGTCCAGAAATCGCGTACGAGTTCGTTTAACTCATTTTCCTCGCTTTTGTGTCGTAGAAGGAAGGCAAATTCCCTTTCCGGTCTTTCTGTACAGTCAGGTCCGTGCACTGTCCAACCGAGTGGTGTAAGTGTTGCGAAGGGCTTTCCTACTTTTCCAGTCACTTGTCGAATAACCTTTTTCAGATGTAGGTTATCATTTCCTATCATAATCGTCGGTACGGCTTCATTGAGATTCGGTATCTCGATCTCTCTTAAATGTGGCCATTTTTCGTAATTAATAGTCAACGATTGTCCCGGCATGTTCATTTTTGTTGTACTCGCACCTCGAATTGCATATGTTTTTCCGTTTGCACCGCGTATTTCAAGATTCACGTCTCGCGACGCGCGATCTTCGTTCGTGGTATTGTCGTACCAAGATGCTATTAGCGGTCGACGTGGTCCTTTTAAGCCGATTTTATCCGCGATTTCTTCGGAAACCAGAGTCACGGAAGATCCGCCGTCCAGTAAAGCAAACGTGTCAATATCCCCTGCCGGTCCCCTGAGTGTTACCGGCAGAATTCTTAAGTAAACGTGTTTGGCTTCTTTGCGCGTACAGTTAACCCGTTCTGTCTCATTCATTTCCAAGTCGTCGTAGGTCGGTTTCGATTTTTCTTCGGTTTTCGTCTTCGTTTGCCTTGATAAAAAATCGTTGTGTAAGATCGTGTGATGTTTTCGACTACATCCATTTTCTTTACACCCTTGTCCCTTACAGTTGCGGATGCTATGGTTTGCCGCTAGACATCCAAAGCAAACCCGTTTTTTTCGCACCCACGCTCATCGGTCGTCGACGGACAATTTTAAGAATCCGTAACACACATCTGTCGTATGTCCTTTTTTTCATAAAAAAGACATTTGTCACTTTTTTCTGCGGCTTGCGGTAGTTCTTCTTCGCGGCACGTTAAAACACGTTTTTCACTTTTGTCTCTGTCTGACTGATAAATGGCTCTCGCTGCTTCAGCCTCTTCGTCTACCCATTCCGCGAATTTTCGCAAACATGTTCCGTCTTTGTCCCTCGCGGTTCTTTTTCCCCAGGCCATTTTTACCGACGCGGGTAATTTACTCACGAGTTGGTTAATTAACAGCGGATTGGTAAGATACGATGGCTGTTTTAATGATTCAATCGTGGCGACTAAATTTGCAACGTTTTCCGCGAAACGAATCATTGTAATCGGTCGATCTTCTTTGACGTTTGGTGAAGTCGTAACTTTGTTCATTACGTCCTCGATAATATACTCCGACCGCCCGAAACGTCGTCTTAACACGCTCATAATACGGTCAACGTTAGTAGTCATTAACAGCGCCCTGACCGATTCTAGCGCATCTCCTTGAAGGCACTTTTTTAATCGAAGCATATTTTCTGCTTCGGAAAAACCGCACGCTTTCGTCAATTGATTGAATATCCTTTCGAATAATATCCAATCTGTCGTCGATCCTTTAAAAATAGGAAGGTCTTTACCTATGGCTTGTCAAGCCATAAAAGTATTATTTATTCGCGGTGCACTGACACTTGGAATTTCCAAGGTTCTACCCGATCGCGCACTAGCAAAATCCACTCTTTGTTTTGCAAAATCGCGCGTCACCGGTCTTTCGTCGATCGCGCTTTTTCTTTGTAGCCACTCTACAACTTTTGAATGGTTCGAACTTGTTGTCATAACCGATTGACCACTCGCGTTGCTCGTTTCCAATAGTCCGTTATTCTCTTCTTTTTCATCTAATTTTGCCTCTGCCAGCTGCGCGCGCAACTCTATAATTTTTCGCTCGCGTTCCATTTGTTGACGTTCTAAATTTGCTAACTGTTCCTCACATCTTAATCGAATTTCCAACTGTTTACTGGCTCGAGTAGACGAACTATTAGAATTTCGCGAATTAATGGACGGTGCATTATTTGACCGACGCCATATGAGGCTAGTTTTTGAACTCGCGTGACTTTTAGATTTCTCGGGATGATCTTTATTTAATTGATTTTATAAATGAGAATCATACCTATTGGGACCAACACCTTTGTAAGTCCTTTCACTGCGCCTCAGAGTCGATTCGTCCTTTTCTTCGGTGTCGTTTGCAGGATTTTATGTTGGGTTGTCCTTTCCATTCGGCTCTCCTGACGGGGGAGTTTCATGTCTTTGTCGCACTCATGTCTTTTTTCTCTGTCACTCACACTGTACGCACTGTACCACTGTCTGCAGCTTGTGCGTACGGCTCAGCGCGCTTGTATTAGTGTTCCGCTGTCCGTCGGATGCACTACCACAAACACCTCTATCACCGTCCTTGTCTATCCCACTACTTCACTGTCCGTGGCTCTCAGTATTTACTGTCCTCGTCTATCTCACTGCACACTCACCAACGCGACGCTCGGCTTGGCTTGGCTTACTGCCAAGTCATGGGCGTCCTTTTCTATCGCACAGAAAAAACCCTCGTCTATTCGCGTTGTACACACAGTCACACACGTGATGTCTTCACTATAGGCCGTGTACACTTACGCGAGGGATCCACCGCGTTTTGATCCGGCTCGAAGGACCAATGTTTTGGGGTTTTTTCGGTTTAATTCAGAAATAAAACGAGACCAAGATTGTTTAAATTTTAAACATGTATAAAAAACACTATTTATTAAAACATTTTAAGAAATTACAAGGATAAAAAGAAATGTAGTGTTAAGAGTGGTAATTTAATAAAACTATTTAACTATTCACAAATTCTGAATAAAAGGCGTCGCGTCTGTTTTTGTCAAAAGGTTTTGTCACGCTTCGTCACGTCTTGTAACAAAGCTGTCAAGATAGACACAGTCTCATTGTCCCCCCGCAGCCTAGTCCTTTACCTGAATCTGTCCTGTTGGGGCATTTTGTGCGTAGCGTAATGTACATTAAACTATTTAGTTCTGTCTCTAAAGTACAGTAGCGTCAAAAAAATGTCAAAAATCGTCTATCAGCTGTTGTCAGTTTCGTCTTTGAATTTTTACAAAATACATTAATTTTTAAGTCGACACAATATGATTTACATTAAATTTAAGAAATATAAAGTCTTTATACATGCGTCCGTAACAAAGAGTAATATAAGAAAAGGTAAGTATAATCCTTAAGCCAGAATTTAAACACGAGGAAAAAGGAATATAAAAAGAAGTATCTTTCCTTGAACAATAAAAATAATAACCGTGGCATTGCCTGAACACAAAAAAATAAATTGCGCGCGTTTCTTTCTCTGAGTACTGGGCCTGTAGACACTTTCCAACAAGCTTCGCTTGGACGTAGGCCCATCAAATCGGTTTCGGTAAAACCTGCAAAATACAATTGTTTTTCTCTTTATAATCACGCGCAGATTCCAATCTTTCCGAATTCGCTATTTCTTAAATTTCCTATAATATTCAATTTCAACCATTTAATCTTTCTTAGTAAATCTTATGGACGGGAAGTTCTGAATATTTATAATTAATAAAAGAAACCCTAACTAAAAGCACTAGAGACGCCACCCCCCCCCCCACTCATGGTTCTTTTTCAACAAATCCCTCAAGGGGAAGGGTTGAGTCTACTTTTCTGGGGTAGAGGAGAATCAGACAGGAGCCCCTATACTGATTTCCCAAGCCAAGAACAAGCGAGAGAGAACTAGCGGAACACGGCTTGCAACGTCACGGGAGCCCCCGTAGACATTAAAATCCTCCCTTTCCGTTCGCCAAATTGAAGAGGAGCCCCTCTATTAATTTGGAGAACGCCTAGTCGATCCTTCACCGGTTACCGGTCATTTTCCCGAATCCAAATTCCCGAAAGGCAATATCCCGAATGTTTAATATCCCGAATGTCTAATTTCCCGAATATTTTTTTCCCGAAGACCTAGTCGATCCTTCACCTCTGGGGTTCCGGATCTATTGCGTGAGTTTTGGGAGAGGAGCCCCTCTACCCAACCTCCCACGCCCTCTCGGCGTCGAGCCAGCTCGAAGATGAAGGGGAATGTGGTGGGGGCCCCTACACGCATTTCTTCCTTCAGCAATTCTTTAGGCAAGAATTACTTCCAACGAGCAGCTTGGGTTCGAGACCGAGGAGCTCCTCGAGTCTCATTCACCAGACGACTGACAATTTGGCCGCGAGTGCCGGCTAATATGACCCGCTTCCCTTACCTGCGACGCGGTGCACAGGTAGGGAGCGGTACGTGAGTTGGGAGTGGTACCTAGCGAGTAGGGAGTGGTGTGATACGAGCCGTCTATGCTACGCTATAGAAAAACATTATGTAACTTTATTTTATATCGTTACAACATTTATCCTACATCTCATTTAACCTAAAATAGATTCAACATAAATCCTATTTAACCAAAAATGCATTCAAGCTAAATAGCATTTAACCTAAAATACTTTAAGCATAAACCACATTTATCCTTAATTCATCCTACATATCATTTAATCAAAAATGGTTTCACCATAAATCGTATTTACCCTGAAATGCATTTGCAGCTTAAAACCCTTTTGTTTTAAAATGCAATAAGCCTAAATCCCATTTATCCCCAAAAGCATTCATCCTACATCTCATTTAACCAAAAATGGATTAAGCATAAATCCCATTTAACCAAAAGTGCATTCAAGCTAGATAGCATTTCACGTAAAATACTTTCAGCATAAGCCCTATTTACCCTAAATTCTTTAAGCCTTAATCCCATTTAACCTAAAATGCATTTATCTCATTTCTCATTCAACCTAAAATGCGTTTGCAGCCTAAAACTCATTAAATCTAAATCCCATTAAACCTACCTTTTATTTAAACTAATTCCTATTCAAGTAAAAGTATTGATCCTAAATCTTATATAAGTTAAATTTCATTTAACCTAAAATCCATTCATCCTATTTCCCATTCAACCTAAAATGCGTTCGCAGCCTAAAACTCATTTAACGTAAAATGCATTTAGCCTAAATCCCATTTTAGTACAAATGGTTTTAGGCTGAATGCCTTTTTAAATTTAATGGGTCATAGTCTGAATGCATTTTAGGTTGAATAGTATTTAGGTTTAATGCATTTTAGGTTTAATGGGATTTAGGCTAAATGAGATTTAGGTTAAATAAGATTTATTATGGTTAATGGGTTTTAGGCATAATGCTTTTTAGGTTCAATGGGATTTAGGTTAAATAAGTTGTAGGTTTAATGTGTTTTAGACTGAATTCATTTTAGGTTAAATGGTATTTTGGTTGAATGTAATTTAGGTTAAATAAGATTTAGATTTAATGGGTCTTAGGCTAAATGTTTTTTATGTTAAACGGGATTGAAATTTTATCCATTAGATTTTCTGGTTTTTATTTTTTTACTCCAAAAAAATTCAGATTCAAAATTTGTTTTTTTTGTAACCCTCTGCCAACTTTGGTTTCAAACTATTTAGCCTTTTCTATGTGATGCGCGAACAATGGTTCTGTGGCATACATACATAGGGGAGAGTGGCCATCAATGTACCGGGTTTTTTTCAAGGTCACAGTATTTATTGAATTTCACCAATTTCAAGCACTTCTTTGCATCAATATAAAACTACAACACTTCTCTAGGTAATGCACACATATTCTACACAATTTATTTTGATTAAATAATAAAATTTAGGATTTTTCTAAACTAACAAGCTATTTTCATTTTCAACAACCTGGATACACAATGAACCACCCCTATAAAAACACTAAAAATGTTCAACAATAATAATATTGCAATTTTCATTTTGTAAAAAAACTTATTTTCTATCAAATACTATAAAAAATTATTACTTAACTCTTTTTAATTGATAATGTATAACATAAATATACCTCAAATTTAAGTTAACTATAGCTTAAATGGCATTTTAGTTCTGCTATGTTGAGAAAAGTACTGATAACAATTGCTGTAACATGCTGTACGCATGCTTAGTTTTATAATCAGGCATACCACTCTAGAAATAAAAAATACACTGAAATTCCAGGTGGTTCATTGTTCCCCGGTACATTGAATCAACATGACATTTGCAACAATAATTGTTTTTTTATAACTTAATCCAATATTTCAAAATCTTTATCTCATACAACATATAACTTTTTTAATCAATTCACTTATAGTGGAAAGTGGCCATCAATGTACCGGGTTTTTTTCAAGGTCATAGTTTTTATTCAATTTCACCAATTTCAAGCACTTTTTTGCATCAATATAAAACTAGAACACTTCTCTTGGTAATGCACACATATTATACCCAATTTATTTGATTATATTAAAATGGTTTTTTTATAACTTAATCAAATATTTCAAAATTTTGATCTCATTAGAATGTTGTAGTTAAGGCCCGATACAAAATAAATCGTAAGTTCATTTATTTTTAAATTGCCTTATTTCAATTAAAAAACGGGTTTGTATTTTAGGTAAATTTTTTCTTTAGTGCATCAAAAACAGTTTTTTTTAGTTTTCTCTGTAAAGAATAAATCCACACGTCTCAAATTTATGGACGTAGTGTGTTTACGCAAACTTTATTTATATTTAAAATTAGGAGAATTTTTATTTAATAGTTTCTGAGAAAATTGAAATGGTTCATTGAGAAAACTGATACATTGAAACTCGTTAACGTCAAGATTTTTAATATTATATTAATTGTCTTCGAAAATATGTTTAGTGAACATATCCTTAACGGCGTCCCGCAAAAAGGCGTTACATAATTTATTTTATTTAAAAAATGACAACTTTACATCGTAAGCTTGTTGTAAGCTTACAACAAGCTTACACTGTAAGTTTACATTTCACAACTTACAGTGTAAGCTTACCACAACCTTACATTTTAAGCATTCTGTAAGCTTACCACAAGCTTACGATGTAAGCTTACTACAAGCTTACGGTGTAAGCTTACCACAAGCTTACGATATAAGCTTACCACGACTTTATTTTGTAAGCTTATTGTTAGGCGGAAATTTTAAGCTCACTGTATGCTTACTACAGGCTTACTTTGTAACCTTAAAACCTTTACGGATAACTCTTACAGTAGCCTTACAGCAAACTATCGTGCTATTTGGGAATGTAATAACCTAATTATTTGTCAGAAAGTAGAAAAAAATTCGTAAAGTTGCGAAAGTTAGGTTAAGAATTTCGTCGTTGCGCCAAACATTATACTAGATCTCGTAAACATTTCTAGTGTTTCACAAAATATTGCAGATAAGTATTCTTAATTTAGTTGTGAAGATGTATACGTGATGTCCTAATTTTTTATTGCATATTTTAAGAGAAAAGTGTAAAAAACTGACGAACCAGCATTCTCTGGGTAATTATACCCATTATTTAAAACCAATTATTTTACGAAAATTTGTTTCGTAGTAAGTAAATAAGTGTACAGTACATCGTTTTTTTTTTTACTTTTTTGATTTACTTTTGTGGCAATAGTCTAGAAATAATTTATATAATTAGAAACAAATTATAAGTTTATAAGGAATGCAACATACCCACACAGTACAATTTTTTGCCTGAAGTTTGAGCGAAGTTGGCACTACAAACTTCGCAAGATTGCATTTGACATTTATGAAAACTTGACCTAACCAACAAAATGTCCGCTTGTGCAGAAAGCTTGACGGGACAACTTGCGGCAAGTATAACCGGCTGCGGTTGGTAATTGAAAACGTTCCTCCCAAGTTTCAGGAAAGGTTCTAGAAAAGTTCGAATTAAAGGTAACAACATTTTTTTTGTGGATTCATTGAATTTATAACACATCATTGTGACCCCTGTGGGAGGTTTAAAAAAATCTATTGCGCAGCCATAGCTATCACAGAAATCAACTGCGCAAGGCCTAAAGTTGAAATTTGCAGTAAAAGTTTCTAGCAAGTTTCAAACGTCAAACTTTCTGCACAAGCGGACATTTTGTTGGTTAGGTCAAGTTTTCATAAATGTCAAATGCAAACTTGCTAAGTTTGCAGTGCCAACTTCGCTTAAACTTCAGGCAAGGAATTATGCTGTATGGGTAACCTCAAAAAGTAACTGTCATTAATATTTATATGTTTTTAAGTTAATTTTTGAACTTCATTAAAAATAACTTAAAAACCTTATTAGTAATTATACTAAGTTATTTACTTAACCTATAAAATTTAAGTTTAATTTTTTAGTAGATATAGATTTCAGTAAAATTTCAGAGTTTCACTCACGAATTAGTTAAATAATTTCTACAAAAAAGATTTTTTTTAGTTCTTTCTTTATTTATTAGACTTTAGATTGTATACAGAAAAGATTTCAAATAATTAAAACGATCAAAAAGTCTTTTTAGGCTATTTTATAAATAAACAAACTTTGATGGGTATAATTGCCCCAGCCCCGGAGAAATTATACGAACATTTTTAAGCCTCTATAATTTCAACATAAAGATTTTTTTTAACTCCTAACTTACAGGAATCCTTAAGAAGGATGTCCACAACAACACCCAATGGTTAAAAATATTTTTCTTTTAAATTCTGATTTTTAATGAAATATTTAGTAAAAAAAAGAGAGTTTTTTAGGTATAATTACCCCGCGGTTGACGGTACTTTACGAAGTTGTGTGACAGATTGATATGATCAAGTTTTCATCGTTTTTTATTTAAAATGCTGTTGTATGGGTTTTGGAAAGTATTAGTAATGTTGTGTCACTAATGTCCTTTGTTACTTGTAGAATTTACTTTGTCGACTCTTAATTTTGTCTACCTCCCACGGTGAGCCTGACAAAGTTCAACCCAAAGGTCTTATCACTAAAAGTTTTTTTACTGAAATTTGTTCAGTGATGAAATTAAAAGATTTCAAGTCTACAATAAAAAAAATCTGTCAAGGGTTTTTAAAATTAAATCGATTTTTGTATTTATATTTTTTTTAGATCTCGTCTTCCACGTTCTGTGAACAATTTTCTATAGGTAACGACTTTTGTTTGTTTTTAATCGGCGTTAAATTTAAGAAAAATCACCAAGAAACGTGATTTTTGATGATTTTTGTGTTTTTTCTTAAAACAAATAAAGAAAAATGGTATTCTAATCAAAAGTGTTTTAAAGCACGTACTTTTACCTTAAAAATAAAAAAAATTATTAAATTTGCTGCAACTGTTCTAAAGCTACAGCATTTTTAAGCAGCAAAAACAAGAAAACAAAAGTGTTTCGATGAAAAGTTTTTATTTGTAAAATAATCTTTTGATGGTTTTTAACTTGCATTTATTGAAAGAGCAAACTTTTTTATATTTACATCAAATTGTAACAAAACATATAACATTTAGAACGAAAATTTTATTGTTTAATAGCCATTAAACGAATGCAAACCGTTGAAGTTACAAAGAGATCGTAGAATTCTTTGTGGATAATCGGGGTGGTTATTCTAGACATTGTATTTTTTCCAGGTAGTTTGGAAGTCAGAATGTACAGATTCTGATGCCTGTTCGCTGTAAAATCCTAGCCATTTTTGTGTTTCTTGACAAAAATCCTTTACGTGAAAAAAGGCGGCATATACTTGCGGCGTGACTAATATTTTCAAACACAAATAGCTTCGCTTGAAGTTCAGAATTTTTTTTTTGTATTTCGGGTCTAGTTTATAACTAAAGCATGCTTCCACGACTTCTTCGAAGTGTCTAAATACCTCAACGTATTCCAGGCTTTATCAAACAAAGTTTTACTAGCATTTTCATTGAAACAGGAACCATTTTGTCAAACACCTCTTGCAACGTGACATTTTTCCACCCACATAAGAGAATCTTCTTCACAATTATCAAACAAATGATTATAAAGGGTATTCACAACACCTATAAGGAGATAGAGCTCTGGTGGAGGAATAATATGAAGAAAAGATCTATCTTTGTTTGTCAAGAATATCGGAGGGTGAATGCAATTTTTATACTTTTTTGCATCTTCTTTGGGTGGTCCAGATTTGCACCATTTATTATAATTATCCGTTGTGTATTGAACTGTTCTATATTCGCTATAAGTACCTAAGTAATCTTTTTTTGCGTAGCACCATCTCTAGGGATTCATACTGCTGTGTGACATTATTCCAACAAGAATATTGGTCAATTTTAAATAAGTAGCTATTGTTCCTCAATAATTGTTGATATTTAGCACGTTCTAAATCTGAAAAACATTCCTGTAGTTCTTCTTTGCATATGAACTATGTGCAAGAGCTAAAATAAACAGTCTATTAACGCCACTATCTTTAAATTGCTTAGCAATTATACCATCTTGATATTTTTGACGACATTTTTTCTCGACTCGTACGTTACCAGTAGATTGAATAGATAGAGTTACTTTTAAAAATTGTCCTCTACCATCTATACCAAATTTTAGATGATAATTGGACACATCGCATTTTCCTACAACATGTTGACTTAAAGATTCGAGATCCGTGCAGTACGCAACAATTTCATCAAAAGTACTACTAACATTTGCTTTATTTTTTGACAAACTAAAACATATAACATTAACAAAACCATCAACGCAATGTCTTCTTTCATATAACTTTTTTTTCAAATCTGGTTCAATAATTTGTGCATTCTTTGTGGCAGCTCGTATAGCTTTCACTATTTCTAACGTCTTTTTCCTGCCAAATGATTGCTCGTCTCCATTTTTAACAATATCATCTGCTGTAAAAAGCTGCAGTTTTGGTTGATGTATAGTGGACTTACTTCCGATATCAAATTGAAGATTATTACCACCTCGTAGTTGAGTTAACGATATTGTTGAATTATTCATCTTCATTTTACCTTTAAGTAGAGTACTAATAACTTGATCAACAACCTTTTGAACAACGTACATTTATGAGAAATCCCTCTCGAAATTACATTAAATCATTGTTTACAACGAGTCTCAGTCGTCGAAACACTAGGGCTTTTAATAACAGTATCTTTGCTGTTCTCTGAAAAATAAATAATCAGAAGTTGAGATAAATAATTATCTTTTTTATTCATAAATTAAAAAACACAAAAAATTTTCACTTTAGTACAGCTATTGGCCAGAACTAACTTACCAGCTGCTGCTTAAAAATGCTGTAACTTTAGAACAGTTGCAGCAAAATTAATAATTTTTTTTTAATTTGAAGGTAAAAGTACATGATTTAAAACACTTTTGATTAGAAAACCATTTTTCTTCATTTGATTTAAGATACAACACAAACATTTCTTAAATTAAACGCCGATAAAAAACAAACAAAAGTCCTTACCTATAGAAAATTGCTGATGGGACGTGAAAGAACAGATCTAAAAAATAAAAAATTTAAATACCTCAATTTTTATTGAAATAAGAGCGGTCAACCTTAAAAAAATCCACAAAAATCAATTAATTTTAAAAACCCTAGACAGATTTTTTTCCTTATAGGCTTGAAATCTTCTTATTTCATCACTAAACAAATTTCTGTAAAAAAATTTTAGTGATAAGACCTTTAGGTTGAACTTCGTCGAGCCCCACCGTGCTGCACGTGGTTATAGGAGTTGGTTAAAATTTTAAAATAAAGGTAAAAAACAAAAAAATTCATTATCAAAATTTTCATCAGCCATATTTGATCAGCCATTTTGAATTTTAAAAATCCAGCTTTATATTCGTAATCAGCGGCCCCAAAAACCCCAACGGAAGAAAATTTCGGCAAATCAGACGACCACTTGTCGATTAGTAAAATATGTGCATAAACTTGAAAATTTTACAATGGATATGACGCCATATTCGGTCCTCCATCTTACAATTTTTAATTTTGCCTTTCATATCTTTAAAGTGAACAACTTTTATGCACTTTTGGTTAAAAACAGAATTATATTCTTACACTTTCTCTGGGTGAAAAGAAATATCAAAATTAAAATTGTTTGTATGTCTTTGACATTAAAACCGGCATATTTAATTTCGGTTGTAGCATGCATTCGTTATCTTTATATTCTTAATAAAACTTTCGTAAACTTTAGAATAACAGTTTCATTATCCGAAGACAGAATATTGTACCAGGTTCCCGAAAGAGAGGTGCAAGTACTTGATAAATTGAGTTCTCTTTCCCAAATATGAGCACATGCTGGGCAGTTCGACAAAATGTGATGAATATTTTCCCTTTCTAATTTACAAAATCGACATTTTTCATCGGAGTTGAGTACATATTTATTTTTATCAATTACAATTCTAGAAATATGAATGTTTAATAATCTAGTCTGTGCTAAAATTCTTTTGTTTTTTAACGGAATTTTCATATTTAAATAAGTTTGAGCTCCTTTTTTTAGTTTTAAGTTAGGAAAAATAGGTAAGCTCTCTGACAATCCCAAACGTTCTCTGTCTGTATTTACAAGACACAACTTGAACGTATCCAGGATTCCCTCACCATCCGCTGTTATTTGCTCGATTGTCTGATTCTCCCACCTGTCCTCCAAACCACATGTTTCAAAAACGGACGCAAGTGTGTATACCAATTCCACTTATCCTTTGGATTTGCTAGAGCTAGTTTTTGCAATTTATTAAAACACCGCCTGGGGTACCGCGAACTTTCCATAGACGAAATTTTTTTAAGCCAAGACAAAGTGTTTTTGAAAATTGCATACGATAAATGATAAGATCCCGTTTCCAATCTAATTGCGTAGTTTGGAGTACAGGCAGGCAGCAGCAAAAGTCGTTTAACAAAAGATAACTGCACCCTTTCCAAACTCTCCGTGTAGTTCAGGCCCCATACCTGGACCGCATACAGCAAAGTACTCACCGACAAACTATCGAATAATCTACTGCAAGCGGTCCAGGACTCCGCCCTTACAGCACCCAGAGTTCCAAGAACTGAACCCATTGCCGAATTTGATGCACTAACTGCTTTTTTAAGCGCGGGTTTGAACGTGCAAGAGTTAGTAAACTGCACTCCCAGATACGTATAAGTCTTGACCACTTCTATTTTTTCGTTGCCGAATTTGAACGATGTAAATTTTTTAGCTGAGGAGTTAGCTGACTTCGTAAAAATAACGACCTTCGTTTTTTCTGTGTTTACAATTAATGAATTTTCTTTACAATATTCTTGAAGAACAATTAATTTTCTATACACCTCCATAGGAGAATCCGAGAGCAGCACAATATCGTCCGCGTAATTTATTGATAATATATCTGTAGATTTGTCAATAGCTATCCCTTGACAATCACGCTCTATAAAAAACTTATCTAAGTCCGATATAAACAGAAGGAAAAGATATGGACTTAAAACCTCTCCCTGAAGAACACCTTTTGTAACTCTTACAAACTCTGAGCATCCCTCTGAAGTTCTAACACACGTCAACGCTATGTCATAAAAACTCTTTATTATATTAATCATTTTGGAGCTCATTCCAAGTGTATGCAGTTTCTTCCATAGTAAATTCCATAGTAAATTCCATAGAAAGGCGCCTTTAAAATCAATGAAAATAGCATAAACTGGTCTATTAGGATTTTTCAAATGTATCTGAATGGAGGCTAAAAGGACGAATAAATTATCTACACAACTTCTGCCAACCCTAAACCCAGATTGAGATTCAGGTATGAGATTCATTTCCGTTGCCCAATTTATTATCCGATTATTTAGTATTTGTGTAAAAATTTTAGTTATACAATTAATCAGTGTTATTGGCCTATAATTATTTGGAATCATATCGTCTCCCTTCTTAAACAACATTACCGTAATCGATTTACCCCAATCTTTCGGCACCTTTTCCGATTCAAAAATTTTGTTAAACAAAATCTCCAGGAAAAAAATCCAATTTTGTGGCAAATTTTTAAAAAACCCATTGCTTATTTCATCAATACCTGGCGCCTTTCCATTTTTACACTTTGCTAAACTTTTCAAAATTTCAATCGTACTTATATTACTATCCAACAACTTGTGCGTCTGTCTTGAAAGATGAAGGCTGTCAACAAGCGTTGAATTATTTTGTGGAAAAGATTCTATCAAAAATTTATGCCACGAATTTAAGTCTATTTTATTTAATTGTGTTGCATTAGTACAATTTGTTACGGCTTCTATAATATGTTTAAAATAATCTGACTTCTTAATTTTCTGAATCTTGTAAAAGGATTTTTTTTCGCCAAAATACATCGTTTTTGTTTCTTTAAAAAACGCATTCCTTTTACAAAGTTTCAGCGCTTCCCTAACTCTTTTTTTAGCTTCAAAATACTCCCTGTCATGCCATGGCTTGCGGTTGAGAAATTTTGTGAACTTATCGTTTTTCTGCATACCTAAATTTATCGCTACCTCTCTTATTGCCCTTACTAAAGTTTCATACATTCGATCAACCCCCGGGTCAATATTCGCCACCTCTTCACTCCAAGCCATTTCTGAATTAAACATTATCGCTTTTTTCTTGGTTGAAAAATAATTTTTTAACTGAACTCTTAATGTGCAAATTAGATTTTAATGGAATTCCATCAAAGTAAAGAGATATTGGAAGATGATCTGAATGTGTGGCAATATCCATGACCGAGAGGTCCCCGAATATCGTGAGTGCCTCTACTGAGCATCATACTAAATCGATCACACTTTCACCTTGGGTACAATATGGTTTAAAATAATACTAAAATTGTCTAAGAAACTTTCAAAGTCTAAGAAACTTTCAAAGTCCTCCCTCGGTGAAACATAAACCAAACCCAAAATAAAAACATTAAACTTAGATTTAATCGAAAGAAAAATATAATTAAAATAGTGTTTTGTATTAAAAGCAACCATTAAACCCCACAAGATCTGCCATAATGACATAATTTTTTAGCAGGTGATGTTATGACTTTAATATTTGGAGAAAAAAATGGCTCACCTTATCATTCTCGTTCCAAGTCTCACACACACACACAACATCCTGCATTCTTACACTATCATTTAAGTCCGTTACATTTTTTATTCCGTGAGTATTCCAGAAAAGGATTTTCGCTGCTGCCGAAGTGTGAGGCAGAATGGTTTCCCGCGGTGCAGGGTGACCCCGTGATGAATGAATGCATGGCTGCTATGTTGCTAATTGTTTCTTTAATCCCATATTTTGAGAATATGATTTTTGAGTGTACGAGTTGTTTGTTGCTTCGCTGTTTGGTAAAATTAAGAACTCGTTCATATTTTTATTATTGGTTTCCAATCTTCTTGATGACGTGTTTTTCTGTCTCGATTTAAGCCGTTTGCTTTCTTCTGTTGTGGTCGGGGTCGTGCTGGAACCTGGAGAAGATCTCCCTCTCTTTCCACTTCCTCGATTCTCCTCATTAGGTTTAGCATTTATAAGTAATTCTTCTATTAATTCAATACCAACAGGTTTGTCATTGATAAGAATTCTATCTCCCTTTAATTTTGCGTCGATGTTAAGATTTTGAAGGTCACGTAATTGTCCAAGCAATTTACGTCGAATTTTCCTCTCCTCAGGCGAACGATCGTTGGTAATAGTCAAATTAATATTCTTGAATTCTTTGACTTTACTAAATGCCAATTTAACCCATCTTACTGCTATAAACTTGACAATCACTGGGCGATTACCCATTGTTTTTCCAAGGCGGTAAACATCATCGATAGCTAATAACGGGATATCCAAATTTATTTTTGAGAAAACGTTGATAATGTTTTCCAACAGGCTCCCATTAACATTTTTAGAGTCTTTAAGTTTGAAAATAATAACATTTTTTGTACGTGAAATATTTTCCAGTCTTGCAAGTCTTTTATCAAACACTTCAATCCTTTTATCATGCTCGGAAAGTTGTGTGTTCAATGAGTTACACAACTTATTTGTATCTTTTAACTCCTCCACAAGCTTGCTATGCGAGCATGTCAAACCATTGATGGACTTTAAGATTTGATCAAGTTTTTCGTCTTTCGACAGTGTAGATTCGTTGTCCGACATTTTCTTGCTTTGACTGATACACTACGGGACTTTCCCCAGAAAATTCGTGGAACACACTTAAATGGAAGAAAAACAGTTTTACATTGATAAAAACAACTAATGAAACACACAACACTGACCCGTCGTACAGTTAAAATAATAAAAAACTTTAACCCAATAAGGATTCTTTTATTAAACTGATTTTAAAGTTTTGTTTAAATCGTAAAGCAGAGAACAATGCTAACAAGTCTGTACTCTGTGACGGCCCGAGCGAGACTCCGACGTTAATGAGTTAAATACACAAAAATATCGAAATCTCAAAAAGGGCAGCAGATAGGATTTCAAATTTTCCAGATTCTGAACCTATAAGAGACCTAGAAACACCCCCTACGATCCAATTTTGGATCCATTTTGATCAAATTTTTTGGTTCTTTAAGACCACCGCACAGTGGTTTAAAATCAGAAATGGATGTTCAAATCAACTTTCGGAGAGAATGGCTACATGGATTTTCAATTTTTTTTTTTAAATTCATAAATAAATTCTTATGAGATCTATAAGAGTGGATTTTTGTTTTATTTGTTTTTTAATGTTAATACAAACAGCTGAAAAAATGTCAACTTTTTCCGTTTTTTTTTTTTCTTTTCTACAAAATTTTTTTTTCATGCCTGCCAATACCTTGATGTCATAGAAGTAACAAAATAGAAAAAACAAAAATTTTGTAAGCGCTAATTTTAATATCAAATTTTACAAAAAGCCGAGTTTGGTGTCTATTCCTTTGCCTTCTAGGAAGCTAAAGCCGAAAGAAACAAGCAGATGCAAATTCTTGCCATCTTTCACCCCGTTATTACCCCTCATAAGGGGGTTGAAATTTCGAATTTCATAAAAAAATAGACATTGTACTCTACTTTTGTAAAATTAAAAATTCAATTACCCTTCCAGGGTGTAAAAGACGGTAAAGAAAAGAGGAATTTGTTTTTGGTTGTTTTTTTCGGTTTAAGTGCCCCAAAAAACATAGGCATAAATACCAAACTCAACTGTTCGTGAAATTCGAAATTATAACCCCTGCTTAGGGGTTAAAGGAGGAGGAAATTTTTTTTTTGAGACTTTTTTGGGTTTTGCGCCCAAAAAAACATTGAAATAGAAACCAAACTGGACTTTTTGTGA
Organism: Ganaspis brasiliensis; assembly: GCA_037103525.1. Lineage (NCBI taxonomy): Eukaryota > Metazoa > Arthropoda > Insecta > Hymenoptera > Figitidae > Ganaspis > Ganaspis brasiliensis. The sequence goes on along the minus strand of JAZKLR010000135.1, from coordinate 2,192,143 downwards.
AATTTAATATTCCAACTCCCTCCCAGAGGTAATAGGGGAAAGGGAAAGAAATTTGTTTTCAAGGGTCTTTTTCGGTTGTAGCACCCCATAAAATATAGGAATAGACACAGAATTCAACTTGTCTTGAAATTCAAAATTCCAACCCCTCTTAGAGGCAATAGGGGGTAAAGGGAGGATTTGTTTTTGATGTTCTTCCTGAGTTTTAGCGCCCCAAAAACCTTAGGAATAGACACCCCCTATTCGATTTTTTTTCGAAATTTAAAGTATCAACTTTCTGTTAAAGGGTATTAGGGGGTGAAGGAGGAGAGAAATTTGTTTTTGGGTGTCTCTTTCGGATTTAGCGCCCCATTAAACATGGAAATAGACACCGAACTCAACTTTTCGTACAATTTGATATTGCAACCCCCGTTTGGGTAAAATAGGGGGTGAAGGAGGGGAGAAATTTGTTTTTAGGGGTCTTGTTCGGTTTTAACGCCCCATAAAATATAGGAATAGACACCAAACTTAACTTTTTGTAAAATTTAAAATTCCTACCCCCTCTTAGGGGGTAATTTAAAAAAATGTTTTGTAGAAAATAAAAAAAACGAAAAAGTTGACATTTTTTCAGCTGTTTGCATTAACACTAAAAAAACAAATAAAACAAAAATCTACTCTTACAAATCTCTTAAGAATTTATTTATGAATTTAAAATTTATGAATTTTCCATAAAAAATATTGAAAATCCATGCAGCGGTTCTCTCTAAAAGTTGATTTAAACATCAATTTCTGATTTCAAACCACTGTGCACCGTGACCTCACCGTGCACTGACTGACTTTGATCTATTTAAATATGCTAAAATAATGAATATACCTCAATTTCGTTCTATGCGATTAACTTAATATTACAAACAGTTTTAGTCTATATAAGAGCAAGTAATAAAGTTGTAAGCATCAGTGTTAAAAACAGATTTCAGGCATGAATGACTTATTTACTTTCACGTTAACGGGAAACTTATCAGTTCTCGAACCTACTTATTTCCCACCAAATGAGCTTTAACAAAACAAGAATTATGTACTTGGACTTGTTGATCTGTTTACATTTAATTCAAATCCCAACATTGATAAAGGTTGCAATACATTTTATATAGATAATATTGTAGTGACTATACGATTAGGTAGTTATGAAATTAAAGATGTTGAATCATATATTAAAGCAAAATTGCCAAAGAAGTTTGCAGTAATTATTAAACCTAACAACAATACACTAGGTTGTCACATTAAATCGAATCGTGACAGAAACTTTTATCCGAAAGATTCTATTGATAAATTATTAGGATTTTCTCCTCGTCCACTGAAAGCTGATGAAAATCATGAATCTGATTTACCTACATCTACATGTATTAAACGTGAATACTCTACGAGTTAAATGTAATATTACCACTAGAGCGTATATAAATGATAAAAAAGTTTATACTATACATGAATTCATTCCTGTTGTTCCACCTGGATATAAGATCACGGAAGTTCCAGCTCAAATCATTTACTCCCCAATCGCCGTGAAGACAATATATAATATTCAACTTCTCTTAATTGATCAGGGCGGTGATTTGGTTAATTTTAGAGGAGAAACAATAACAACACGTTTACATATAAAATCAATGTAAAAAGTAACATTTATAACCAAAAAATAAAAGATGGCAATAGTTATAAAAGTCAACCAACATGTGCAAGGAAGGTCAGTGTGAGTAACTCGGAAGGTGTTAACACCTCAGAATCAACTGTTCCTGAAACAACTTGATCTGCAAGTAAAAATTCAAAAATAAGAAAAAAGAAGAGGAAGAGAAGAGATCAACATTTTCTATTTTTAATGTGTAGCTGTCATAAGAAAAATGGAAGACATTCTCAGCATTCAAACTGCAGTTAATTTTGATGAATCCATAGCCAATTATGTGATTAATAGTCATTAACCATATGCATTATCAACTTTTAATAATAGTGATAAAATTTGCATTGTAGTACAAAATCAAGGTTTGTCTATTTTACCAAGCAACAGTTCATTACATATATTTGGAAAGTTATGTCAGGATGATGGAACCGCTCTCACAGAGAATGTGGATCTTACAAATAATGCTATAGCCTTTTTGTTTGACGAAACTCGTTATGAATTAAATAATATTGAGATTGAACGAAGCAAGTACGTTGGACACACTACAATTATGAAAAATTTAGTATCTTTAACATCATATCAAGTTAATCGTACAGAAAATGCTGGATTTGTTAAATTTGAATTAAATTTAAGAGTGTGAATAATAAATGGATATTTTAATGTAATAATACCTTTGAGTATGATTTTTGGGTTTGCTGAAGATTATAAGATATTTGTTACCAATGCTAAACATGAACTTATTTTAATAAGATTGCGTACTGTTTATAATTATGCTATTTTCAATGGACCATTTATCTCTGGGTTCAAATTTATGATTTATAATACTGAATGGTTGGTACCATATGTAATACTATCTAACAATAACAAAATTAAATTATTGAAATTTATTGAGAAAGATCCATTAAGTTTAATAAATTTTAGATCATGGGAAATGTATGAGTACCTATTGCTTCCTTTAAGTACAAAAGTTATGTGGCAAATTAAATCTTCAATACAATTAGAGAAACCAAGATATGTTATTGTTGGATTTCAAACTAGAAAAATAAATAAAATGGTAGTATCTGCATCTTTTTTGATACATTAGACCTCATAAATGTAAAATTGTTTTTAAACTCACAATCTCATCCATATAGAAATTTGAATCGACACTATAATGATAATCAGTATTCTATATTAAATCATTGGCACCTTTAATTGTTATTGATTGCTCAAAACAAAACGAGTTTCTGAAGCAGACATCAGTCGATGTACATTTGGAATTTGAAACCAAAAGCAATATTCCTGATAAGAAAACTGCATACTGCTTGGTTATCAATGATCGCATTGTGCAATGTAAGCCAATCAGTGGTATTGTCAAGAAGCTGTAAAAAGTGGAGGGGTAAAAAGTGGAGCTGTAAAAAGTGGAGGAAGTTCACTTCCTGGAAGATATAAGAGTGAAAGTCTATGGTTCATGCACAACTATCATGGCATCAAGTGGACATCTGGAGATATTTCCTATAAATAATTACAACTTATACTTTATGAGCAATTATCCAGCGCACGGACAGTCTATGTAAAAGGTTTGGAGAAGAAGAGATATCTTGAGCGATATATTGATAATGTGTTAAATCTTGAAGATATTAATTGCCCTCAATTTAAAAAACTTGTGAAAACATCAGCTCATATATGTACACACCATACTTTATTTAGAAGTAATTGTGCAGTAAATAATTCTATAATGTTAAGAAATTGGTTTCTAAATCCTCTTAATAGATGTATTTAAAAAAGTGTATCTTTAGGTGTAGATAAAATTGATTTAATTAAGGAGTACTCTACTGTCACTAATAATACTACTACTGATAACCTCAGAAACTATTATGAACAATCTAAATTTTGTTATGAATTAACAAATAAATATATTTATAAATGTAATAATTTGTGTTTTCAATTACAATTTATATACCTTTTCTTACTAGACTATTATACTAAGATAGTTCCATAATGTTAAAAAAAAGTGGGAGTACCCCCACTGTTTATGCATGTTAAAATGTATACTTATGCACAGGCGCAGTGCACTCAATTCTTAATGCATGTGCAATCTTTGTGAGAAATAACTATATGTCTAGGTGGGGTTATCCCCCCTATACCTAGTCGCATGCGCAGTGTACCCAATTTTTATTGTGCACACTCTATTAAGAAAAGTGGGGAATTTTAAAAAAAGTAGGGATTTTACTATATAAAAGGTGGTTCACAAGACTGTTTTCTCAGACATCTTCGTCTCAGTGTCCAGCCAGAGACATCTCTAGGTCCCCTTCTCCGAGTCCAGCCAGAGTCATCTGAAAGTCTTCTTCAAGTTGAACCCGAGTTGTCTCCAGTTTATCTTTAAGCTAAGTTCGAGTCACCTCAAGGTCTACTTCTAGTCCAGCCAGAGCCATCTCCAGGTCACCTGCAAGTCATCTTCATAGAAAACAACATGGAGATTCAGCAAATTAACGTTGTTGGGTGAATCGATCCATTCCTACCTTCGAAGAAGTTATCCGACTAGAAAGTGAACAACAACTATGCAGTGACACATGCACAACAAGTAAAGATGAAATATAGACTTAGAATTGTTGTAGAATTAGAGGAAAGTTATAATGTTTTCTTACTACCAAGGTTTGTACCCATTATTGCTGAAAATAAGGATGCCTACAATGCATTGAAAAAAGCAGCACTTGAAAATAAACTGTTGTTAAAGTCCCTTGATGGGCTTTTTAATAATATAGAATTTATTCAAAAGTCTTGAAAAGAAATATGTAAATATATGTGTTTAAATATATTTGTATATGTTAACGAAATATTAACTACGCGAACGAAATAAACTAAATGTAACTTAAGAAATGATATAATTAATTGATTTATTGATTAAGAAAACACGTCCGTTATGCAAAATGTTTTGACATCAACTAACTGACGTTTTGATAAAACAGGCAGTTGAAAATATAACAGTTGACATATATAATCTCTTTATATGTATCTTAAATTAAGATTAAGTCTTGATTGTTTTAAACAAAATCTTTTCAACACTACCCCTCAAGAAAACTCGGTATTTTAACAAAAGTCTCTTAATGGTCCCAAGGAATTAATGCACTGATTATGTTTAGTCTTTGATAGTGTTTTAGTCAGCACGTCACACAGTGGTTTGAAATGAGAAATTGATGTTCAAATCAACTTTTAGAGAGAACGGCTGCATGGATTTTCAATTTTTTTTTTTTGAAAAATTCATAAATAAATTCTTAAGAGATCTGTGAGAGTAGATTTTTGTTTTATTTGTTTTTTAATGTTAATGCAAACAGCTGAAAAAATGTCAACTTTTTCAAATTTTACGAAAAGTTGAGTTCGGTGTCCATTCCTATATTTTTTGGGTCGCTGAAACTCAAAAGGCACCCAAAAACAAATTTCTCCCCTTCTTCACCCCCTAATACCCCTAGCAGGAGGTTGATATTTAAAATTTCGAAAAAAAAATCTAATAGAGTGTCTATTCTTAAGGTTTTTTGGGCGATAAAACCGAGAAAGACCACCAAAAAACAAATCTTTCCTTCACCCGCTATTACCCCTAAGAGGGGTTGGAATTTCGAATTTCAAGACAAGTTGAATTTTGTGTCTATTCCTACACTTTATGGGCCTCTGCAACCAAAAAAGACCCCCAAAAACAAATTTCTTCCCCCTTCACCCCCTATTACCCCTGGGACGGGGTGTCTTTCCCTATGTTTTTTGGGGTACTAAAACCGAAAAAACAACCAAGAAAAATTCCTCTTTTCTTTACCATGTTTTACACCCTGGCAGTAAATTCAATTTTTAATTTTACAAAAGTAGAGTACGGTGTCTATTTTATTATGAAATTCGAAATTTCAACCCCCTCCCATGGGGTAATAGGTTGTGAAAGATCGGAGAAATATGTTTTTGGGGGTGTTTTTCAGTTTCAGCGTTCCAAAAAACATAGGAATAGACACCGAACTCGACTTTTCGTAAAATTTGAAATTCCTACCCCCTCTTAGAGGGTAATAGGGGGTCAATAACAATTAAATTAGCGCTTTCAAAATTTTTGTTTATTCTATTTCGTTACTTCTATGAAATCAAGGTATTGGCAGGCAATAAAAAAATTTTTTGTAGAAAATAAAAAAAGAAAACGAAAAAGTTAACATTTTTTTAGCTGTTTGCATTAACATGAAAAAACAAATAAAGCAAAAATCTACTCTCACAGATCTCTTAAGAATTTATTAATGAATTTTTCAAAAAAAAAAAAAAAATTGAAAATCCATGCAGCCGTTCTCTCTAAAAGTTGATTTGAACATCAATTTCTGATTTCAAACCACTGTGTGTCAGCCGGCATGTCTTCTGAAGCGATGTGCTCCAATATGATCTGTCCTGATTCCACAGCTTCACGAACAAAATGATGACGAATATCGATGTGTTTTGTCCTGGCGTGATGAATAGGATTAATAGCGAATTTCTGTGCGCTGTTGTTATCGACGTGCAATTTTATAAATTTCAGGTTTCTTTCTTCAAGTTCTGATATGAAAGGCTCAAGATGTATCGCTTCTTTTGCTGCTTCACTCATTGTCATGTATTTAGCCTCCGTATTTGATAGAGCAACTGTACCTTGTTTTCGAGAATCCCATGTAATGGCACCACCAACCATAATGAAGGCTTATCCGGTAAAAGATCGCCAATCGTCCAAGGATCCCCCAATCTGCATCTACGTAGCGCGTTACTGGACACTTTTCTTGATGATAAAATATTCCATGATTAAAATCTCTAAATGTTTATTTGTAAGTAGTTTATTAAAGAAATCGAAAAAAAATTTAAACAACAACTCAAGAATGAAACAGTGACATCATAATTATATATAAAAAAATAGAAACTCTTTTTAACAAAATTTAACTATTTGCGGACATTTTTTAAAATTAAAATAATAAATAAGAAGATAATTTAAAAAACGTTAAAATATGTTACTAAAGAGAACAAAATTTTAAAATTAGAAAAATTGGAGAATTATTTTACAATTGAATAAAAAAAGAATTAATAAAATTAAGAATTTTCTCCTGAATTATTTTTTATTTAAAAAATAATTTGTTTTTTGAAAAGTTAAAAAATAAATAAGTATTTGACGTGATTCGAATTTAATATTATTTTTAATATAACAACAATTTGTTTAATACTTTAAAATTTTTTTGAATTTATAAACAAATTTTAATATTATTTTCTATTATTGTTTTTATTATTGGCATTTTAAAGACAGTATACACGTTCTAAAAAAGCAAAATTTAAATACATAATTTTTTGAAGTTTTAATTTTAAACGTACCAAATATTATATTCAATTTAATTAAATTTCTTTAAACTTCTGTAACTAAAAGAGTTTTTAATTCGTTTTCAAATTTTGTGAAGTGATTATTTTTATTAAGAGGAATAGTTTTAAAAATGTTGTTTTTTTGAAAGGTTTAATTTAGTATCTGATTATTGAAAGGGAGGATCCGAATTTTATATTATTTTTAATATAAAATGTTTATTTTTATCATTTTAAATTATTTCTCATTTCTTTATAACTAATTAATTTATTTATAATTTCTAGAATTTAACATTGGTTAAAATAGCTTTAGAACAATAATTTTCAATTTTAAGGCACTCCTTTAAGAGTTTTTAAAATCTTCAAGAATTGAATGTTTATTTACAGAGGATATTTATAATAAGTATTTTCTAATAATCAAGCATATTAGTTTTTAATAATTATTAGAAAGAGGTACAAATTTAAAAATTTGCATGCATTTTGTATTATTGTATTTTTTTTAATTTGATTAAATGCTTCAAAAATTCTAATTCAAATAGTTGAAGATTCTCGCCACATCTATACTGCGTCTGCGGGCCAAAGATTCACAAGCGTTTGTGGTTTTAACAAGTGGCAAAGGGCGCGCGTCGGTCTGCCTTTCTCACGATCGAGTTTCTTCAGCTATTTTATATAAGACCTGATCTTGTACCACTAAATATACGTTTCTCATGTGTCTTCCTTTCAAATCTTTCTAGCCAAATATTGGCTGGAGATTTAACCAACAATAATTAAATAATGAATTCCATTAATGCGCCAATCGTTAGTTTCCCGTTGGTCAATAATAACATATGAAGGAACATTTATGAGAATCTCTACGGGAACATAGATTGGAGATTTCATCGCAATGGTAACATATGCAAAAACCTGTAGATGAACCTATAAAGGAATATTGATTAAGCTTTTCTAACACGCAGGAACCTATGAAGGAAATTGTACAAGTTTCTGTACGGGTTCCTATTTTTAAATTAAAAACTACATAGAAAACTATACATGATCCTGTGAAGGAACCTGTACGGGAAACTTAATAAAAACTACCGACTCAAAGCTACATATGTTCTTGTGCATGTTCCTTCTTATGATCCTTCAACGGATCCTTTGCACGATCTTAATAATGTGCAGGAACATGTGTAGGTACCTCTACAGAAAAATTTATTTAAAAATGTTGAGAAAAGGATACCACGTGGGATCCCATACAGAATCCTGTACAGTAAATATTTCTGTACAAGAACCTGTACAAATACTAGGTTTCAATTTCCGTCAGAGGAAATAGGTTCCTGTACAGGATTTTTTAACTGTGTGCTACACCGTTTTCAAGAGAAAATCTGATGTCCAGGTAGTCTAGGTCAACTTCTTCGGGGAAGTTAACCTCAAAATGTAAAAAATAACTGCTACACTGTTTTCCAGAGCAAAATTACCGTTTTTCAGGGTAATACCGATGTCTAGGTCGTTCCGGTCAACTTCTTCAGGGAAATTAACCTCAAAAAGTAAAAAATAAATTCTTCACCGTTTTCAAGAGCAAATCCGTAGTCTATGTCGTTTAGGTCAATGTCTTCGGAAAAGTAAAGCTCAAAATAAAAAAAAAATAACTGTTAACCTTAAAATATACAAAGTAACTGCTACACTGTTGTCAAGAGGAAAATAGATGCCTAGAATATCTCGATTTTTTGGGTCAACCTATTCGTGGAAATTATCCTTATGACGAGAAAAACAACTGCTACTTTGATTTTAAGTACAAAACCGAATAGGAGCATGAATATTCACTAAAACCTATTTGTCCTTAACCCCATTCAGCCTAAAACCATATAGCCTAAAAGGAATTAAGCCTAAATTCTATTTAACCTAAAATGCATTCAGCCTACAATTCATTTAACCTAAAATGCATTTAGCCTAAATCCTATATAAGCTAAATGCAATTAGCTTAACTCCCTCTTTTCCTAACGCCTATTTAACCTAGAATACATTTATCGAAAATTCTGTTAAGCCTAAAATGCATTCAGCCTAACTCCCATTTAACTTAACATTAATTCATCCTAAATTACATTTAGCCCAAATACTATTTAAAATAATTCCCCTTTAACCTAATTCTTATTCAACCTAAAACGCATTTAGCCTAAATCCCATTTACTCTAAATCTTATTTAACCTATACTTTGTTAACTACCTTAAGGCTACAAGTATTTTAGGCTGAATAAGTTGTAGGCTGAGTGCATTTCAAGTTCAATGCATTTGGCCTAATGAGTTTTAGGTTATATGCTTTTTTGGCTATACGCATTTTAGGTTTAATGGAATTTAAGTTAAATGAATTTGAGGTTAAATTGGAATTAGGTTAAGTAGGGTTTAGGTTGAATGGAATTTAGGCTTACTCCATTTTATGTTAATTACGATTTAGCTTAAATACATTTTAAATTAAATGAGACTTAGGATAGAGGAGATTTAGATTAAATGGGATATAGATTGAATGAGATTTATTTTAAATAAGTTTCAGGATAAATGCAGTTTAGGCAATATGAATTTTAGGCTACATGCATTTTGGGTTAAATGGGTTTTAGGCTACATGCATTCTATTCTGAACAAGTTTTAGGCTTAATGCATTTTAGGTTAAATGGGTTTTAGACTACTTGCATTTAAGCCTGAATGAGTTTTTAGCTATATGCATTTTAGGTTAAAAAGGTTTTAGACTAAATACATTTTAAGCTGAAAGAGTTTAAGCCTAAATGCATTTCAGGTTAAATGAAATTTAGGCTGTATGCATTTTAGGTTAAAAGGGCTTTAGGCTATATGCATTTTACGTTAAATCGGGTTTAGGCTACATGTATTTTAGGCTGAATGGGTTTCCGTCTTAATGCATTTTAGGTTAAATGGGATTTAGTTTAAATACATTTTAGTTTAAATGAGATTTAGACTTCATGCATCTTAGCTACATGAGTTTAGGCTGAATAAGTTTTAGGCTTAATGCATTTAAGGTTAAGTGGGTTTTGAACTACTGCCATTTTAGAGGCTGAATGTGTTTTATGCTGTTTGCATTTTAAGTGAAAGAGGTTTTAGACTTAGTGAATTTTAGGCTGAATAAGTTTTAGGCTAATTGCATTTTAAGGTAAATGTATTTTAGTTTAAATTCATTTTAGGCTATATGTATTTTAGGTTATATGCATTTTAGGTTAAATGGGATTTAGGCTGCATGCATTTTAGTCTTAATTAGTTTTAGAATAAATTCATTTTATGTTAAATGTATTTTAGTCTATATGGATTTTAGGCTATATGCATTTTAGGTTAAATGGGTTTTAGTTTTAATGCATTTTAGGTTAAAGAGGTATAAGACTATTTTCAATTTAGGCTCTGCGATTTTTATGCTGAATCAGCGCTTCAAAATACGTAGGAATACCATATTACGAAGAAATCGGAGGTCCTCTTTATTCAGAATAATATCTGGTTCTGAGAATAGAAAATATAAATAATATAATTTAATTGGATTAATTGCATTTGAATATAATAATTGTAATTTCAAAGTTCAAATTTTATTTAAGGAGCTTTTTATTTAATTAAAAATTAAAAATTTTAATTTTTAATCTGATTTTTGATTCGTAATCAGCGACCCCAAAAACTTCTAAATACCAAGTCTCACGAAAATTATCCAATTTTTAAAAATATTGTCCGCCATTTTAAATTTACTATTTTGAATTTTTAAAATCTGATTACAGATTCGTAATCAGCGACTCCAATAACCTCTAGATGGGTGATTTTTCTGAAAGTGCCTCTTTTGACCGGTTTTACGTGTTTTATTAATTAGGCAAAATCTACACAATATTATTTATTGTCAACTTCCCCAGTCAAAATTTAGCCTCTTCTTAGTATTAATAAAAATCCATAAGCAATTTTATTAAGTTGTTTCTGCGTACCAGCTAAATTGCATTTATCTCCGAAGCCTTTTTGAAGACACTTCATCTCCGAAGCTTTTTCACTTGACACAGCTCTGATATCAATTGGGATGAACCAAATGCATAAAACAATTCTTAAAGTACTGAGTAGAGGGTAACTTTTAAGCATAAAAATTACGTTATGCCTATGTTTCACCTCTTATAGCACAGAAACTAATAGACATAAACAAGTTTTGATTTATGTATGTGAAAAAGAAACTCAAATTCTATCGATTCATAATAACAATTAACAATCAAATGGTTTAAATTTTACAGGAAGGGAGTTTGAACTTGTGCCTGCCTATGTTATTGTTAGGTTATGGCTATGTTTCATGGCTAATAACAGAAAAACTAATAGACATAAAAAAGTTTTGATTACTGTATGTGAAAGAGCAACTCAAATTCTATCGATTCATAAGAAAAATTCAAAATCGAATGTTTTGCAGCTAAGGTCCCTTCACCCTGAATCGACACATTTGTTTGGCTTTTCTTACATAATTTCAATTCAAATTTTAATTCTTATTAATTTGTAGATGAATATTAGTAGTAGTGTAACAAGGTTGGTACCAAAACATAGTTCCGATGTTCGCCGATAGGTGGCGCTGTTACTCTTAGTCAGTATTACCGTGCGTCGTTAAGGCAGATTTGGTATATTTTACCATTGGTGGTTTTACCCTCGGTCGGTAATGCAGATTTCTAAATTACCGTGTGTCGTAAAGGTCACAGCTGGATGGCGCTAATTTCCATAAACAATAAATTGTTCTTAACTTTTGACTTAGAAATAATTTACATATCATTAGCACTACCACCCACAACCCCCTACCCACCGCTAATCTAGTATATATTTTCAATGTAACTATCCCAACACTACCCACCACCCACCTACCAAAACTAATGTATTTGGGACTTAAATTTTCAAAATACCACCCACCACCCACTTTTGCATATATGATCTCAAATTTTAAAAATCATAATGAAAACCGCGAGGGAACGCTGAATCGTGAAATACCGCGCAGTATTAGCGTGGTGGATTAGGGGGTGGGTCGCGTTGGGCCTGACTCGAACATAGTGCGCAACGAGATGCGTGTGGACAATGTGTACGGATACTCAAGCGTTGTATGTATATGCGGTCTAGCCTAAAAGAAAAAAGGTTCTCAGAATTTAACTGCAATCCCCAATCAATCGGTATTACTGTGCATCGGTAAGGTAGATTCTACATGTGTTACATGTGCGTGTTACCTTGTGTTGGTAATGTACAGATTACTGTCTTCCGTCAGTAAGGTAGATTTCCGAAATCGGTAAATTACCTTAGTTGGTATTACCAAGTGTCGGCAATGTATTTGGGATTCCCTTTCGTCATTTTGAATTTTTACCTCTACTTTTGCTTGGTAATTTAAATTTTACTAACACTTTTGAGCTGCCATTTTAAAGTTATCTCCACTTTTAGTTTTTCCAAGCAAGGGATTTCTCCATAGACGAAGCTGCAATCGAATCGCACCAAGTTTAACTTAAAATGATAACCTCTCTGATTTGCATAATGTGTTATGTAAGAACAAAGTTGCATACCATCAGTATGCAACCACCCAACACCCATTTTTCTAATTTGCACAAACTGCATATTTTTGTTAACTTTTACCTAAGAACTAATTTCCATGTCCTTAGTACTACTGTCAAGTGGGGCTATTTTGTGCGCCTTGGGGCTATTTTGTGCACGCAAGGTTTTTAATGAATAAAATCTTTATATTCAATTGCTTAAGTTTGCTACTTAGTATAAATATTTTTTGATATCTAGACTACAGAGAGTACTAAATGAATTTACTCAATTCTTTATCAGAAATCAGAAAAAAAGTTGTAAAATCGTAAAAATCGAGCAGAAAAATTTCAAAGTTCTCAAAATTCTGTTCAGATCTCCGGAAGTTTAAAAGTGTTTCTAAAGGTATTAATAATACTTGTTGACCATTTAGTTGTGATGATGCAAACGTGATGCGCTAACTTTTTATTGCATATTTTAAGAAAAAAGTGTAAAAAACTGAAAAACCAGGATTTAGTGGATTATTTTGTACATTCTTTAAAATCAAGTTTTTTTTTAAATATTTTGTTTTGTAGTTAGTAAAAATTACTTTAGAATTGGGTTTTGAAACATTTTTGTCTTATTTTTGTTATAAAAGACAAGAAATAAGTTAAAAATTTTAGTTTTAAATATGGTGCCTTAAAAACCTCAAAAAACTAACATTAATAATTACAATAAAATTATTAAAAACAATAATTTTCAAGTTTATTTTGAAACTTTTTCTCTTAAAATAACTAAAGAAGTGTAATAGAAGTTATTTTAAGTAAAATTTTCTTAAAGAAATAATTTTTCTTGTAAATCTACTTTTTTGTGAAATTTTAGTGTTTTAGTTTCAAATTAGTTTAACAATTCCTAGAAAAAAATATTTCTGGCTATGTTTTTCTTTATTGTACTCTAAAATATCTGGAAATAAAACGTCATACAGCAAAAACGTTAAAAAATTTTTTTACTCAACTTTATAAATAAGGAAACTTTTATGCACAAAATAGCCCCACTATGGGGTTTATTTTGTGCACAACTTTGAGTTTCTATAACTCAGACAAAAATTTTTTTCTTGGCGGCTAAATCATAGGACACCTTTAGAAGGATGTCTACAACATAGCTGAATAGATAAATTCTTTATTTTTTTAGATTCTGAATTTTAATAAAGCATATAGAGGAAAAAGAGCGGTTTTGTGCACAAAATTGCCCCACTTGATGGTACCTATTTAATTTGCATAAACTGTAAATTGTTAATAAACAAAAAATTTTTGTTAATTTGTATCTTAATAATAATTTACATGTCTTTGGTACTATCACCCACAACCTACCACCCACTGTCCACCTAGTATATGTTTTCAATGTATGTATCACGTGTCCCCCTTTTACACATGGGGCAAAATTCCTGAACAGTCCAGGTCAAAAAATAAAATTTATTCAAACTTTGATAAAATGTTTCCATTGTTAGTGGAAGTGTAAATACCAAATATTTTCAAATTCAATGAAATAGTTTTTGAGTTACACAGTTTTAAAAATTTGATTTTTTTAAAATGTAGTTTTTTAAATTAATTATATTTCTAAGTATATTGCATTAAAGTTAACAAATATATAGTGATTTTAAAGCTTTTTTTACAGGCTATTCGATAATAATAAGTAATAAGTAATAAGTAACCACTGGTTAATCCAGCGCGCGCGGGTATTTGAGATGTATTTTTGACAGAAGTATTTAGAGTTCCACTCTAATTTTTACATATCTTATAGGAAAAAAGTCAAGCTTTCCATTCAGATAGGTTAAAATTTTTTTTAAATCTCCGATTTCGAGATACAATCAAATGAACAATTTGACCTTGAATTTAAAGGTCAAATTTTTTTTTTACAAAAAAACATTTATTATTATCGAATAGCTTGTAAAAAAAGCTTTAAAATTACTATATATATGTTAACTTTTATGCAATATACTTAGAAATATAATTAATTTAAAAAACTACATTTTAAAAAAATTAAAAATTTTAAAACTGTGTAACTCAAAAACTATTTCATGGAATTTAAAAATATTTGGTATTTACACTTCCACTAACAATGGAAACATTTTAGCAAAGTTTGAATAAATTTTATTTTTTGACCTGGACAGTTCAGGAATTTTGCCCCATATATGATATCAAATTTTAAAAATCATAATAAAAACCGCAAGGGATCGCGAAATCATGAAATACCGCGCCGTATTAGCGGGAGGATTGAGTGGGTGGCTTGCGTTTTACATAGACTTTATCAGGATTCTGCTCAAGTACTTTTTCTACAAGGTAAACATCTAGATATTTCACTATGGAGATCTCTTCTTTATAGAAGCCGCCTTTGCTAAGTTGTATTCGGCTTGTACAGTCAATACTGTTGCACATACGTATTGCATCATCGTATACAATTATGTGGCATAGTATATGAATCAACAAGGTAGTGGAGGGGGTTTGTCTTTAACTTTTAGCATCTTCTGGTGCGAGACCTGTCGTGGGAGCACTTCTGGTGGGGAGGCAAATATGTTCTGCTGTTCAGAAGAGGTAAACTCTTACTTTACATCCAAATTTTGAAAAATCTTAACACTCCTTAGAGGAGCTCTCTAAGTATTTCTAACTCTAAATGTTTGCAGTCCATTGTTATATTCCTCGAGCTAAATTTCTAAAATTTTTTTCTGTTTACAGGTTCCAGCAGAGACTTGACAATCATGCATTTTAACAAATACAGCCAAGTTGAATGCTCAGAGGGTTTCATACCTATGAAATTGCTCAGTGCATTGACTCCTGAATATAGTATACGATAAAAATATTCGGTCCGATATGTAAATATTTCACCTATAAATTTCTTATTACGAAATAAAGGATTAGGTAAAATAATAAAAACACATTAATTTACTAATCCTATTAAAAGTAAGCGCCCTGCGCATTAGGGTGGTCCAAAACAAATTTTTTTTATTTTTATTGCTCTCACCCCCTAGGATTGTTCTATATCGAAAAAAAATACCTCTACTTTTTTATTTTTTTATTTTTTATATTTAGATGGGGCTTAAAGAGCTCAAAGTTTCCCAAGTAAAATGCATGGGAAAAAAAGACTTTTTCGTAGAAATGGTATAGAACACTTGAAAATCGATATTTTTCAATCGCACAACTCTGTTTCTCTTAAGAAGACTTTAAACAACAATGCCAAAATGTTTATTTAACAATTTTTTTATATTCTTCAGCAAAGCCAAAAATCATGCTAAGTGGTAAGGGAATAGGTTCGGTTGTGGGTACCCTTTTTGTTTTTGACCCATAACTTGTGCTCAATAAATATGACACGGTCATTAACATATGTATGGAAAGCTAGAGACCTTAGCTAACTTCTGGCAAAGAAACTCAATTGATTCCGTCGAATAGAAAAATTATTTTTATAAATTTAATAAAGTGGTCATTTTTTGCAAAAATGAAATTTTGGTTCGGTTGTGGGCACTCTTAAAGAATTAGCTAAAAATGGGGAGAAATGAACTTAAACCACCTCAAATTTAAAAAACTATCAATTTAATTATTAATTATACGAGTATACATGAAAATATTTAAATTATTTAAATTATTTTAGGTTTAATTTCAAAACTAAAACTTATTTATATTAAAGACTTTCAGCGGCAAAATTACCGAAAAAGATAAAACTTTTCACAATCCACTTCAGTCCCCCTTCAATGTAATTCACTTCCACTCTACTTCCAATTCACTTCCATTTCACTTCCACTTCACATCCACTTTAATTCCGCTGTATATCCACTTTACTTCTACTTCCTTTTTAAGTTCACTTTAATTACACTTCACTTCTACTTCAATTACACTTCATTTCTATTTCACTTTCATTGCACTTTCACTTCACTTCCACTTCACTTCCACTTCACATCGACATACCGACTATCTTTGTCTCTCTTTGTCTCCCTCTTACACGCATCGAACTTAAAATGCACAACTATTGTCATTTACACGACGGACGCTTAAGTCACGTTATAAGAATTTTTTGTCCCTAGATCACTCCCAGAAACCCCTGGAAACCCTTAAAATTTGTAAAACACTATTAATAGTTGTGAGAAATTACTTATGATTTCATCCAACACGATATTTCGCGATTTATCTAAAAAAATATTGGTGCCCACAACCGAACCAATTTGAGTGCCCACAACCGAACTTTGCAATCATGTTAAAACGTCATGAAAAAAATTTTGGTTGTAAACATTGCTGTGATACTCGGTATTGGATTACAAAATATATTATATTTACTGTGTAAATATGCATTAGACATACATTTTTATTTGATTCGCTTTGATTTGTGCCACTTTTAAAAATATTTAAAAAAACTTTTATTTTAATTTCAACGTGAAAAAAATTAATTCCTTTGCAGCAAACAGTACAGGTGTCCGTTCCATTTTGTATTCTCGCAAAAACCTACGTGCGGTCATACCACACACTTGACATTTGACACATTTGACAAATATCTTTTCTGTCAAAAGTTTTGCAAGGGGGCTCACAACCGAACTATGCCCACAACCGAACCTTTTCCCCTATTGTTACATCGAGATTGCCATTTTCCAAAGTAATTCTTGAATCATCTGATATTTTTGAAAATCCTATATTTTCTAAAAAGTTTAGCTGAGGGGGGTTTAGACAAACATAATTTTTCATGATTGTAGTGTGTCTAACGTATTTACATCTGTCAATCTCGATACCATTTAATTCATAGCTGATTTCATCAAATAAAAAACATATGGCGTTGCTGCTAAAGTGTACATTTTCGGTTAGAGTAACTCTATTATTTCTAGTCAACTTTCTAAATACGTGTAATGAGCTTTTGCTTGGTAGAATACTCAAATCTTGATTTTGTACTGCAATTCGAATTTCATCACTATTGTTAAAGCATGAAGAAGCATAGGCCTGATGAGCATGAATCTCATAATGAGCTATGGACTCATCAAAATTTACTGGAGCTGCAATGTTGAGAAGATTTTTCATTTTTATTACAACAACACCCAAAAAATATATAGATTAATTGTTTTGTCGTTTTCCTTGAGGTATAACTTTTAGACCTATTTGCTTCAGAAAACTGCGATTCTGAGGTGTTAACACCCTGCTAGATAAATTTAGGATGGTTTGGCTGTTGCATGTTGACCAGCTTTTATAGTTTCCTCCAACTTTTTGATTATATACAATCCCCATTATATTGATTTTATATGTAAGCAAATAGTGATAGTTTCTCCTCGAAAATTTATCAAATCACTGTCGTGATCAACAATGCGGAGTTGAATATTATGTATTGTCTGCTATCGGAAGATAAATGACATGTGTTGGCACTTCTACAATCTTATATTCTGGTGAAACACTAGGAAAGAATTCGTGGATTGTATGTACTTTTTAATTATTTATATATGCTCCAGATGTAATATTGCATTCAACACGTAGAGCATTTACTTTTAAAATAGATACAGGTAAATCTGATGTATGTGTCTCGTAACCAACTAATTCTCTAGGAGAAAATCCCAAGGGCGTGCCGATAGAATATGCACATGTAAAATTGTAATGATTTGACTTTTTCTTAATTTAAAAAGTTGCTCCGGATTACGCTCGTCAGATTGTCCAGCGTTCATAACCTCAAAATTTAAATGGAATTTACAACCCAACGATGAATTTTGACTTATATACTAGCTGAAAATTAAAATAAAAGCAAATACAAAGTAAATCTTAGCCTGCTGGCTGACATTTATTGTTAAAGTTAATTTCTGAATTTCTAATAGGTTAGGTGTAGTCAGTTAAAACTCAAAATATTCTTAATTTAAGAAAAAAAGATAGAAATTATATTTAAACAAAATAAGAATTAGCGTACAAAAATATAAAAGAATTTAATAACAAATTTTGATAGGATTCAGAATTTACACAATATTCTTAATCCCGACAATATTTAACGATCTCTTCAAACATCTTCTGATGATTTAACCTAAAGTGGCAGAACTCGAATTTCTAAGCTTGGATCTGTAACAGGGATTAATTTTCTTTTTCTAGTCTTAACAATAATATTTTCTCTTTATAAAAAATAACCGAATTCTATAGATTTTCTCAGTTTTCTAGTTTTAAATTTTTCGACTATATAATATTACCCTTAAATTTTACAATAAAAATACTACCACCCTCTACCGCCTATTTTTCAACAAAGCCCTCCAAGGGCAGAGTTGAATCTATTATTTGGCTAGAGAGAAAGCGTACAGCAGGACCTATATTTTCTCTCTCCAGCCAAGAACTAAGAAGAACCTAGAATAACAAGAATTTACAACGCCATGGAAGGACCCAAAGACGCTACAATTCCCTATTTTCGCTCACCAAACTAAAGAGAAGGACCTCTACTAGTACGGCGAACGTCCAGGTAACCCTTCACCTTAAAGGTTCCTGATTTTCTGTGCGAGTTTTAGGAGAGAAGGACCTCTGCCTAATCCTCGCACGTTCTCAGGGGTCAATCTGGTCTACCAGTCACCCAGAGCAAAGGAAAAATGTGGCGGAAGGACCCACGCACATCTCTCGCTTTACCTGAGCAGCCTAGCTTGGTATCGAGAAGGACCTCGAATCCCAACAACCAGACGACTAAATTTTCGGCAGCGCGTGCCGATTAATATAGTCAAGCTATCGTGACCTATGTGCCGGTGAGGCACACAGGTGGGGAGCGGTAGAGGTACAAGCTCGGTCGCACTGACTCGGGGTCATGAGCTGACCTGAACTTTACTATAGTGACGATGTGAATATAGTATAATTCACAAATTTTAAATTTCCAAATTTTACATCGTCACATTTCCCCCTTACTTTAAAAAGCGAAATAAATGAGCGTTAGAACAAAACAAAAATAAATTTTTAAATGCCACTTACGTCATGAGGTTTTGAAATATGTTTCACCCTCCCACTGTTCTGATCCAGTCGCAAGGCCCATCTTTTACCATCTGCTTTAAAACGGTACCGTCTTACTCCCACAGGAACTTGTACCCACGGTCCATTTGGTATTTTTGCAAACACCGATGGGAATGTTTTAAATCGTTCGTCGAGAGGGACGAATTCCAACGGAGCAGAGACGAGTGATTGTGGCTGGATTTCTGGCGATGAATTCAAAACTTCCGTTGTAGAGGTTGGGATTTCCGGTGAAACTTTTGCTATTTCCGGAACTTCAAAACTTTCCAGAACCATATCTGGGATTTCTTTCGTGGACAGAAGTTCGACGGCTTCCAAAACAACGTCTGAAGTCTCTGCAAAAAATTCTGTATTTTCCTGCAGGACTTCGGGGAAGTCTTCCATGGGGATGAAAGGAGGAACTTCTATATTGTATTCGAATGATTGTTTTACCTCGGAAATATCCAATCCTAAACCAATGACATCCTGGCTGTAATCCATGGGTTCAAAACTGGAGCCGACAACAGTGCAGAAGCTTTTCAAATCATTCAAATTCAAATCAGTCTCTGGACGGGAAAGACTAGAGTCCAGTGAGCTTTCAAGATGATTATTATTAACTATATCGCAATCATCTTGACTAGGTGCGAGATTGTCCAATTCTCGACTACTAGAGGGGGTACTAGAAATATTAACGTGTTCAGTGTTCCTCAACTGACTAGAGGACCTAGGAAGACTTTTTGATAAGTCTAGATTGCTCTTTCTTTTAGAAAATTTTTTTTCAATAATTTTTGGTTTAGTAACCGAAGACTTACTCCCGGTAGAATTTCTTCTTTGAATCTCCATTAATTTAGCTGGAGTAAGATGTAAAGCGTTCTTACTCAAACTTTTCGATTTTTTAATGAGTGTTGACGGTGTTGAAGTCAATACGGCAGGCGGGGTAAACGATGCTGTAGGAGCATTGGTTGGTGCGGGGAGAGGTGCGTGTGCTGCTGCTGCTGCTGGGGCTTCTTCGGAGCGGGGAGCGGTGACCACTGGAGGCGAAGAGGGAAGAACTAATACACTCTTAACTTGAGTTGCAGGAAGACGAACTGCACTTTTATTATTCTTTTGATTTTTTAGTTTTTCTCTTGAAACAAAATCAATTAATTTAAGGGTCGCACTAAACATTTCTTTGTTTTTTGTCGCCGGAATTCATTGTGTTTTCAGAAATTTTCCTCGAAAGTAATTTTCTACTTTACTACTGAGCACTAAAATTTGCGACTTTACTAGACCAAATCCAAAACACAAATGAGTTTATATTAAGAATTAATCGACGTATTTATTATGGTAACTAGGTTCGAAGGTAAAAGGGCAAACTTATCTCCCGTCAACTTTGACAGCTGGTAAACTTCTTCACATCTTTCAGGTGCACGTGTTTATACGATTTACCCTTGTCGTCGACCAAATCGAAAATAACTGGAGAAACCTTCTTTTTCACAATAAACGGACCAGAAAATTTTTCTAATAATTTAAAATTTTGTTTCTTCATTTTATTAGATAAATTAAAATTTCTTTTCAAAACTTTTTCACCAATTTCAGGAGACCATTCTCTTTTTCGCAAATTATAAAATTTCTGTTGCGACTGAAAATTTTTAGCAAGATTGATTCGGACTAATTCGAGAGCATCGGCAATTTTTTTCAATCTAGATTCTACTAACTCTGGGTTAGAGTTTAGACGGAAATCCTGAAAACCAGGTGGCAAAAATTCTCTACCGGTGTTGAGGTACGCCGGAGTAAAGCCGGTTGCAGTGTGTCGGGCGCTATTATACGCAAACTGCAATTCACATAGATGAAGATCCCAATTTGTTTCTCCTTTTCCTAAATATTGACGCATCATGGTCTTCATCACTTTGTTTACTCTTTCCACAGGATTACATTGTGGTGAATAAGGCGGCGTTTTCCGATGTTGAATATTGTAGTCTAATAAAAAATCCGAAAAAACTTTAGAAATAAATTGTCGACCGTTGTCCGAAACGATTACTCTTGGGCAT
The DNA here is from genome assembly GCA_037103525.1 of Ganaspis brasiliensis. NCBI lineage: Eukaryota > Metazoa > Arthropoda > Insecta > Hymenoptera > Figitidae > Ganaspis > Ganaspis brasiliensis. The sequence continues at coordinate 2,170,737 of JAZKLR010000135.1, read as the reverse complement.
CCATGCTGTAAAATGATCTTTTCTTTGATAGTTTGAATTACCGTAGAACTAGTAGCACGGCGTAAAGGTTTTAACTCAACCCATTTCGTAAAACGATCTTGAATAACGCAGAGAATGGTATTTCCTAAATTCGTACGAGGAAGTGGTCCAACGAAATCCACCGAAATCATTTCCCAAGGTGTATGCACTAGTGTTGCGTGCATTTTATTTGCTGGAGCTTGCTGCAAAGCTTTATTCTTCTGACAATTTTCGCAAGTTCTCACATAGGTTGCTCCATCACGCAACATTCCAGGCCAATAAAAGAATTGTGCTAATCTAGCTAAAGTTTTAGCTACACCTAAATGACCTGCTGTTGGATCATCATGCACTTTTTTTAGAATTTCAAGACGTTGAAATTTCGGTACACAGAGTTTCCATTGATCTTCATACGATGTGTCATTAAAATCCACAGTATGAAGTACATGATGATACACTTTCCCCCCCTCAATTCGAAAATCAGGATTATTGCTAGGATCCTTTTTTACTAATTTAAAAATCCGATGATACCATGGACAATCAGATAATTTATTTATTGCAGAAATTGATAAAGGTGAGCGTGAAAGAAAATCTGGAAGGCGATTTTCTATTCCTTTTTTATAATGTACTTCAAAATCCCACTGCGACAATTCCATGATCCACCTTGCAAGACGTCCAGAGGGAGTTTCAATTGATTCCAGCCACTTCAAGGATTGGTGATCTGTAATCACTATAAAATGGTATCCTTCGAGGTAGTGACGCATTTTCCAAATACTCCAATCCGGGCATGCCAATACTGGGGCTTCAGTGAGTCGTTTTTTCACTTCATTGAAAGCATTTTGTTGTGCTTCTTCCCAATTCCACGGTTCATCTTTTTTTAACAATTTGGTTAATGGTGAAATGATTGAAGATATATTATCGACAAAACGACGATACCAAGAAATCATTCCCAAGAATTGTCTCAGATCCTTGAGTGTAGTAGGTGAAGGTAAATCCAAGATGGCGGCGACCTTATCTGGATCTGGGTGAAGTCCATTTTCGTCGATGAGATGTCCCAAGTAACGAAGTTGATTTCTTGCAAATTCACATTTGTCAAAATTAGGAACGAGATTTGCTTGAAGTAATCTAGAAAAAACTTCAGAAAGAAGTTGCATATGTTCTTCAAAAGTTTCAGATACTATAACTATATCATCCAAATAAGAAAAAACTTTTTGAGCCAATTCTTGAGGAATAACTTGATCTATCAATCTTTGGAAAGTAGCAGGAGCAGAATGTAGTCCAAAGGGCATGACTATAAATTCAAAAAGTCCTAAACCAGGAACTGTAAATGCGGTCAATGGACAGCTAGACTCAGTTAATTTTACCTGCCAGTATCCATTTTTTAAATCTATTGTTGATAAATATTTTGCTCCTTTTAATTGGTCCAAAATCGTATTAATCCTAGGCAAAGGATAAGCACCCTTTTTTGCGACTTTATTTAAACGTCTAAAGTCAATGCAAAATCTCCATTTTCCATTCTTCTTTTTAACCATTACCACTGGTGAACTCCAAGGACTTCGTGAACGACGAATAACTCCAGCTTCCAACATCTCGTCTACTTCTTTCTTCATTAATTCTTGCACCTAAGGATTTCGTGGTTGATATCGTTGTTTCAGGGGTGTTGAGTCTTCCAGACGAATTTCATGTTCAATGAGTGGAGTACTTCCTTGTACTTTTTTGAATGTTGCCTCTTGAGTTTCCAAAAACTCCTTCAAAACTTCCTTTTCAGATTCCCGAAGTTTTGTTAGTCCCAAAGTTGAAATCGGTGTAATTTTAATTTTTTTAAAATCTTTAAGCAAATCAATGCCATCGAGAAAAAATGAACAATTTAATTTATTTCTAATTACATCCATTCCTAAAACTATATCATGAGAAAGATTCTCCATTACCATCAATTTGTGCTTAATTATTTTTCCATTGATCGTAATAAATGCATTAAAACTAAATTTAATTTCAATTTTTGTACCCTGAGCTAATTCAGCAATACAATTTTCTCTATTTAAAACACCACCCGAAGCTATAAGTCTATGTGCAGTATTAAAGTCTATAAACGAATTCACTGCACCAGTGTCCAATAAAGCACACACTATATAATTATTACATGTCACCGGAATCACTATTCTAATATCCTCAGAGGAAGAATTTAAGACTAATTCTCCTGTGGAATCTCGACGACTCCCCTCTGAGGATGGCAGCGACATTCTCTAGTCCAAATGTCAATTTTTCCGTAGTAAGAACAAAACTTTAACTGTTTGTTTTTACACTGAGGTCTACGATGTCCTCCTTGACTACATCTCCAACAGTGAGTTTTGGGATTATACGATGTTGATACTGCTGCAACTTTTAGAACATTAATAGGTTGTGATGTCTTCTCTGCCTTATATACCTCTCCAAGGGTAATTACCACCTCTTCAACCCTTTGGATTAGTGAATTTACTGTAACAACTTCATTTCTTTTAATATAAAGTCGATATTTAGGAAGCATGTTCCTATAAATAATATCCAACTCTAAAGTATTGGTATAAGCGCCATGTCTGCGCATAGAAGTTCTAAGAATATTCACAAAATCTCGAAAGGATTCCTGTTCCCCTTGAACTCTAGTGAAAATAGTTAATTCTAAATTATGTAACTCTAAAGGTGATAGAAAACATTGCCTTAAAGAGTCTATTAATTCTGTATAAGTAGAAATATACCGAATTTCATTCCGGTACCAAAGAAGTGCATCGCCTTTAAGTAATTCCGGGAAACCTCTGAGCATTTCCTCGTTGGTGAATCGGTACGCAGTCTGGAGTTCGTCTATTCGTTCCAGAAATGAGTAGGGGTCACGCCCATCAAAGTGACAACCCCACTTACGCATTTGGTCTATTACGTGTGTATTCATTGAGAACGCCGGTGTCGATTGTATATTTCGTCGGCCCAACATGATTGGTGTTTCCTGGATTCTTATTTCTCTGTCTTCGTTTCTCTCTCTTTCATTTCTTTCTTCTCGGTCTCCTCCTGCTCCTCCCATTTCTCCTGTGCCATCATGATTCTCTCTCGCCGGACTTCCTCTTCTCTCTTCGTCCTTCTTCTTTTCCTCCGCTGCCTCGTCTTTCCTTATATCATCTTCTTCATTATAATCTGTCGGGTCTTCTGGTGTTTCAAAAAGCACCGGATTTGCTTTTACAAAAGCCACTAAACGTTGCCTTAATTCGCGCACTGTTCCTGATGAATCGACATTGATTCTCTTCAATTCATCTTCTAACTGTTCCTTTGTTAAGTGGTAAATCCACGACACTCCCATTTTACAGTTTTTATTTCAATAATACACTAGTTCTTTTAATAAATAAACAATTTTACTCTTTTGTTAAGAAACCCACGACACAAGTGGCTCAAGAAAACTGAAAAAAAATACAAGAAAATTTATATCCTAGTTTGCGTTAGTTGATTTTCGATCAACATATCTAATAATACAACGGGGTTACTTAACCCCATAGGCGGGAGAAGGTGGTATTTTTTTTCAACTAGAAAAACTAACAAAATACATTCAAACTAATTTTTCAATCCTCGAATGCATTTTACTAAACTAGAAAACCAGAAAACTGAGTATTTCTCTTCCAATAAATAGTTATTTAGTTTCCAAAAAAAAAATTGTACATAACAAAATCACGAATTTCTTTAATTTAATTTCTTTAACTTACTTATTAAATCGTCAAATCCGGATTTTCTCTTGTACCGTTTTGTGTATGGTCCACTCTAGCCAGAAAACGAATATTAACCATTCTAATTACCCTATGTTCAAGATTATCATCCCACATTCTAAATTTAAAGTAAATATAATCGAATGTTTGAATTCTAGTGTGATCCGTCATGGTAATTTTGATACTGCCAAAATTTTACTGAAGCTACTATTTATATAGTTAATTTTACTAAAACCGTTCGGGCGCCATGTAATGATAGGACTTTTTCTTAATTTAAAAAGTTGCTCCGGATTACGCTCGTCAGATTGTCCAGCGTTCATAACCTCAAAATTTAAATGGAATTTACAACCCAACGATGAATTTTGACTTATATACTAGCTGAAAATTAAAATAAAAGCAAATACAAAGTAAATCTTAGCCTGCTGGCTGACATTTATTGTTAAAGTTAATTTCTTAATTTCTAATAGGTTAGGTGTAGTCAGTTAAAACTCAAAATATTCTTAATTTAAGAAACAAAGATAGAAATTATATTTAAACAAAATAAGAATTAGCGTACAAAAATATAAAAGAATTTAATAACAAATTTTGATAGGATTCAGAATTTACACAATATTCTTAATCCCGACAATATTTAACGATCTCTTCAAACATCTTCTGATGATTTAACCTAAAGTGGCAGAACTCGAATTTCTAAGCTTGGATCTGTAACAGAGATTAATTTTCTTTTTCTAGTCTTAACAATAATATTTTCTCTTTGTAAAAAATAACCGAATTCTATAGATTTTCTCAGTTTTCTAGTTTTAAATTTTACGACTATATAATATTACCCTTAAATTTTACAATAAAAATACTACCACCCTCTACCGCCTATTTTTCAACAAAGCCCTCCAAGGGCAGAGTTGAATCTATTCTTTGGCTAGAGAGAAAGCGTACAGAAGGACCTATATTTTCTCTCTCCAGCCAAGAACTGAGAAGAACCTAGAATAACAAGTATTTACAACGCCATGGAAGGACCCAAAGACGCTACAATTCCCTATTTTCGCTCACCAAACTAAAGAGAAGGACCTCTACTAGTACGGCGAACGTCCAGGTAACCCTTCACCTTAAAGGTTCCGGATTTTCTGTGCGAGTTTTAGGAGAGAAGGACCTCTGCCTAATCCTCGCACGTTCTCAGGGGTCAATCTGGTCTACCAGTCACCCAGAGCAAAGGAAAAATGTGTCGGAAGGACCCACGTACATCTCTCGCTTTACCTGAGCAGCCTAGCTTGGTATCGAGAAGGACCTCGAATCCCAACAACCAGACGACTAAATTTTCGGCAGCGCGTGCCGATTAATATAGTCAAGCTATCGTGACCTATGTGCCGGTGAGGCACACAGGTGGGGAGCGGTAGAGGTACAAGCTCGGTCGCACTGACTCGGGGTCATGAGCTGACCTGAACTTTACTATAGTGACGATGTGAATATAGTATAATTCACAAATTTTAAATTTCCAAATTTCACATCGTCACAAAATTAATTTGATGATTTGAAAAAATCATACTGCCTAATGTATTGTTAATAGGTTAAATATTTATTGTACAATCATCTGACACAGCACTTTGTAAATATGCTTTAATATATTTTATTTCATAACTACCTGTTGGTATATTAATTATGTTATAACCTATATATCTCATGATTATATTTTATGAAGCTACCATCACCTAGGTATGTGATGAGATCTGTTGGAGGTTGAAGATTGACGAAACTATCAAAGTACATTGTTTAATTTTTTAATTTTTTATATGCAACCCAGTGTACAAAGATCTTCTTTCTTATCCAAATTAATAATTGCTGATTCTTATTGATGGGGTCCTTTAAGGGTGTATTCCTATGTTCGAAGCTGTTTTGGAGGCTTATTTCAATATTTTTTTTTTTATACAAAATAACATTAAATCATGACAACTTTTTTTTACATTTATTTATTTACATTTTCAACTATTTAAAAAAAAAAATTTGACACTTTTTCAATTTAATTTGTTTATAATATTATAAATTAAAGATGGCAGCTTCGAAGTGAGGTAGGTGGTTGGTGCGGGTTCTCGTTCCCCTGAACGTCCTCTAAAACAAATAAATCCAGTAGATTATCGTTTTGTATGCTTGTGGTTATCGTCCGTAGTAAAATAAGACATTTTTAGCAATAAATAACAAAATGGTTGACTTGTAAACAAAAACGTTTAAAAATTGTGTTTTTTTTAATGAACAAAAAGTTGAATAAAAAAAAAAATTATTATTAAAATTAAATAATTTTAATACGGACCAGAGCCATGGTTGTATAGAATAACATATTAAAAAATGAAAGCAATCGGATCGATAGTTTCCTTTTAATCACTTGCACCGTTTTTATTCAAGTATGCTATGCATTAAAAAATGTTTGAAATGGTTAAAAAATGTTTACTCGGTGGTTTTTGAGGTCGCTGATCACGAATCTGAAGTCAAAATTTAAAAATTCAAAATGGCGGATCCAATACGGCGGACAAGAAATTTTAAAAATAATTGTATTTAGTTGAAACTTTCTACTCGGGGGTTTTTGGGGTTGTTGATTACAAATCTGAAGGCACTTTTTAAAAATTCAGAATGGTGGATCCAAAATGGCGGATCCAATATGGCGGACAAGAAATTTTAAAAATAATTTTATTTGTTTGAAACTTTCTACTTGAGGGTTTTTAAGGTCGCTGTTCACGAATCTGAAGTCAAAATTTAAAAATCCAAAATGGCGGATCCAATATGGCGGACAAGAAATTTTAAAAATAATTGTTTTTAGTTGAAACTTTCTACTCGGAGGTTTTTGGGGTCGCTGATTACAAATCTGAAAGCACTTTTCAAAAATTCAAAATGGCGGATCCAATATGGCGGACAAGAAATTCTAAAACTAATTCTATTTGCTTGAAACTTGCTACTCGGGGGTTCTTAGGGTCGCTGATTACGAATTTGTTATTAAAATTTATGTAAATAATTTTATTTTGTAAAAAGTTATACTTACATTAATCGGCATTGCCAGGTGCATAGAGCAGCCCCTCTGTCTCCTCGTACGCGTCCTTTTCCGCTGGTTTGTTTGCTTTACTTGTGGCCTACACTTTTTTTGATAATTTTGATAATTCTGTATCTTTTTTCGACGTATATTTATTTCCACGAAACTTTCTTTTCTTTTTACCATAACATGCGCGTTTATTGGAACTTCTAGAATGTTTTTTGTCCATTTTCAAAAGATGCTTAGTAACCGAAAGTCAGGCTTCAACTGACGACTAACAGCGAAACACTTATTCAAACCAAATAGTATATACACATATATTCCGTCCCTTTATACCTGAGAGCAGCTCCCTAAAAGTTCGTACACAAACGTATATATATATATATATATATTACGGTGGTCCATAATAATTATTAATTAATTATTAATTATTAATTATTAATTTTACAAATTACACTGTGCAACATGAAAATTCCGAACCATTTTTTGAGAATTTCCGCTGAAAGTACTTGAAAAAACTAGAAATTCTGCGTTATTACTTTTGCCAATTTGGTTCGTGTTTGGATTTTATGCTATCATCCATTTTTTTGCTCAAATTGGGTTTTGACAACTTTTTTGATATTTTGATAAGGCTATATCTCGTAAACCGAGAGAAATATCTTTTTTGTGTCTTCAGCAAAGTTGTAGGTTTAGAATGGGAGAAAAAAAATGCAGAACAAATTTACCCGAAAAAATTGAATGTGGTGCCTCAAAATCGCAAAACTGACCATTTTTTAACCATTTTTCTTACAATTTTCTTTCATTTTTGGTCAATAGCTCGACCACTCATCGATAAATGTATCTTTTTTTTGCTTTATTTTGAATACAACAAATGTATGAAGTTTATTGTCAATAATGTCTGTTTATTGGTTAAAATAATTTTGCAGAATAATAAAAAAATAAATGCTAAAATAAAATTATAATTTATTGATTATTAGGCTAATCATAAATATTTAAATATTAATTGTCATAAATATAAATATTTTTTTATTATTCAAAATGTTTTGCAAATATTACAAATATATATTTCAAGAAAATAAACCATAAATGAAGGGTGTGCTCGTAATTGGAAAATTTTTATAAATGAAAATTGACTGGTTCTATGGATTTGCCCATAAATGTTAATTGCTGCCATCCATTGAACTTGATGCCCCTGGTTCTGATGATCTCAATCTTTTCGTGGGTGGTTCAAAATCATCATCTGAGTCTTCATTATCATCTAAAGATAAAGAATTTAATAACATATCTATTTCTGTGTGTCCTTCAAATCTAGTGTAATTTAGATCTTCAGTGTTTTCAGTGTCTTTATATTCGAACTGAAGATCCTAATTACACTAGATTTAAAGGACACACAGAAATAGATATGTTATTAAATTCTTTATCTTCAGATGATAATGAAGACTTTGAACCACCCACTAAAGGATTGAGATCATCAAAACCTGGGGCATTAAGTTCAATGTATGTCAGCAATTAACATTTATGGGCAAATCCATAGAACCAGTCAATTTTCATTTATAAAAATTTTCCAATTACGAGCACACCCTTCGTTTATGGTTTGTTTACTTGAAATATATATTTCTAATATTTGCAAACCTTTTGAATAAAAAAAAATTTATATTTATGACAATTAATATTTATATATTTATGATTAGCCTAATAATCAATAAATTATAATTTCATTTTAGCATTTATTTTTTTATTATTCTGCAAAATTATTGTAACCAATAAACAGACATTATTGACAATAAATTTGATTCATTTGTTTCATTCGAAATAAAGCAAAAAAAAACGATATATTTGTGGATGTGTGGTCGAGCTTTTGACCAAAAATGGTAGAAAATTGTAAAAAAATGGTTAAAAAATGGTCATTTTTGCGATTTTGAGGCACCAGATGCAATTTTTTTGGGTAAGTTTGTTCTGCATTTTTTTTCTCCCATTCGATACCTACAACTTTGCTGCAGACACAAAAAAGATATTTCTCTCGGTTTATGAGATATAGCCGTATGAAAATATTAAAAAAGTTGTCAAAATCCAATTTGAGCAAAAAAATTGATTAAAGCATAAAATCCAAACCCGAACCAAATTGGCAAAAGTAATAACGCAGAATTTCTAGTTTTTGCAAGTACTTTTAGCGGCAATTCTCAAAAATCGGTTCAGAATAGATGACCTTAAAAATGTACCACAGTGTTAATGACCTTCGATTAGAATAAGACAAGATATTAACTATTATTTGTTACTTTTAGTTTGTCTAAATAATTTATTATTGTTAATTTATAACTTATAGTCAATAATTTGTCTTATTCTAATTAGAGGCCATTAATTTGTAAAATTAGGAAACAGTTGTGTCCTTCTAGGTGCATTTGTATAGAATTAATAATTATTTACAACAATTTGTTAAAACAATTGCAATTGTTGTTGTGGTTAATTTTACTGAACACTTCTTTTTAATTAATTAACTAATTAATTTGTAAATTTAGGAAAAAAGTTGTGTCCTTCCAGGTGAACTTGTAAAGAATTAATAATTATTTACACTAATTTGTTTAAACAATTCTAATTGTTGTTGTGGTTAATTTGACTAAATACTTTTTTCAATTAATTAACTAATTAATTTGTAAAATTAGAAAAAAGTTGTGTCCATCTAGGTGCATTTGTCAAGAATTAATAATTATTAACAATAATTTGTTTAAATAATTGCAATTGTTGTTGTTCTTATTTGTTTAAACAAATGAAAAGTACAGAAAAATATCTATGAACATTCTTATTCATTGGGTTCAAACTTTTATCGAGCTACTTAGGTATAAAGATATGGAATAACAATACACAGATAAGACCGTTGCATTTGTTGCTCGGTTCGCAGCAGGCGGTTCTGACCTGTTCTCGGCAACAGGCTATATCTCAGTAAATATTTTGTATTTATGTCTACAATTTACACAGTACACTCTCAATATAGTGTACTTTCGAAATATGTAAAGAAAAAAATCGATTTTTTTAAGCCCGAACATAGGAATACACCCTTAACAGGCAACTCATTACGCATAAAAACTTCACGAAAATGTGGTATTTTTAGCAAAGATTTGAATTAGTGGGAAAATTACCACCAACTTTTGTAGGTACTGGAAGAATTGGAGATGATAAAATTTTAGATCTACCACCAGCACTTTTAATTGCTTTATGTGCACCAATCATAGCCGCTCGAATAGATCGTTCAGCATTATTGCTAGAAATCATGTTCTTTTTAGCAGCATCAAAGACTTTAAGTAGCGCTAGTTTCTTCTTGCATTTGGATATCCTCCGCACCCCCATACCTAATGTGAATTTAGCCTTTATTGTTCCAGATATAGCTAAAGCAGCTGCTCTTTCACCAATTGTAGAATCTTTAGCTAAAACACGTTGTTACGGTTTTTCAGCTAGTAATTTATCAGCAGCGTTTCTTGCGTTTATATTTTCACGATTTTGCGAATAGGCAATGTCGTGTTCTTTGCAAGCAGAGTCTAATGAATTATCACCTTGATCACTACGAGCTAATCGTTTTGCCAGTTTAGTACCAGGTCCACAAAACCGATAATCGGGTAAATGTAACTCGAATGATAAATTATTGATAACACGGTTGACTAAGCCTTTACCTTTTTTCACTTCATGTATAATAATCATTTTGTAGGGTGGTAGTGGCCCTATACTTGAGAGTGTGTGTATGTGTGTTATCGCCTGTTGACGGGAATGATAAGTTAGTCTGACGTGAGCCTTTGCCCGAAAGCCTTCTTGTAAATAAATGGTCGACTTTTAATTAAATGGTTACTTATATTTTAACTCTGATTTTATTTGTTTTAAAAGTAACCCCTTGAACCCTAATAAAACACTCCTTACAGTATCAGAAGTGGGATAGTGTACTTAAAAGCCCTAAATTTTCTTTGCATTTGGCCGGAATCGAGAAATCGTGTTGAAAATGGCGTCGAGAATCAAAGCGTTGCTTGCGACCACGTGGTAATTAAATTCGGTTTGTAACTTAGTGATTAACGGAGACTTTAAAAATTAGTTTCGATTTTGGTTACATCACTAGTTCAAATGATTTGGTGAATCGCGATCACGTTTTTGAGATTTTGAGTTGTGAAGACTGGTTTGTGTCTGATTTGGAAAACTGGATTCAAAGTTGAGGTTTCGTTTGTGAAAATAGTTTGGATTTAACTTTGATACCTGGATTCGCTATCAGTGGGAAATTTGCGGACTTTGTGTGATGGATTTGTGAATTTGATCTACTTGAAAGTGGAGTTTTGAGAGGAAATATTAATGACTTGTGAAAGGTAGAAATTTTAATAATTTCGATAGGCCATTTTGTTTCGAATTTTGTAGTCATTTCTATTCTCTTCTGACGTCATAAGACGCATTGTGCTATGATAGTGTTGTTTACGTGACTTTGTAGAAGTTAAAATCGTTAATTTTGAAGGAAAAGTAATTAACGTTATAAACACTTGTGTCAGACTAAATCACAGAACATTTGACCTTTTGGTTATTTTGTCAGATACGTAAATTTTATTTTAAAATCATGACGCTCAAGGACGCTCAATTGTTCACTATGGTTGAATTAAAGGCGAAACTACAAGAGTTAAAATTATCGACAGGTGGGGCAAAGGCGGAATTGATTAGTCGATTGATGGTTGCTGATCCGACGGGCGAATGGAGAAGAGTGAGTCCAGAGGAAGTGCCGGTAGTTTCTGACAAGAACGGCAATGAATCGGGCTCACTAGGTGAGCAGCCAAGTCATCATCAGAGCAGATTGGACGGGAATCGTCAGACGGAGCAGGACGTAATGCAACGAGAGATTGATCTACTACACAGGGAACGAGACCTGATGAGGAGAGTATTAGAGTTGGCTCAACGAGAGGTCTCTTTGCTTCGAATGGAGAGGGAAAACAGCTCAGCTGGAGCACGTGACGATCCTATTATACGAAGACAGCAGCAGGGCAATCTTCGTGAAATGCGTGCCATGTTTGACCATCGACCTTCCAAATTCGAAAACAGACGTCAGTTTGAAAATAGAAGATGGAAAATGGGCGAGACGTTTATCGATTATTATAAAGATAAACTAACGTTAGCAAATCGTGTTGATGTTCCTGAGGATGAGCTCGTCGATTACCTCATTGAAGGGATTCCGGATCTTCAGCTCCAGAACCAGGCTCGAATCCAGAGTTTCAGTTCGAAGTCTCAGCTTTTGAAAGGATTTGAAAAAATATCATTAAAAAGCGAGAGGAGGGATGATCCTAAGACTCGTTTTCAAATTGGGAGTAGAGAAATCAGCAGACAGGTGTCGGGGGGAGGGATAAATTCCCCCACCTCTTCAGTCCAGGCGAGAGTGGAGAGACCATCAGGAACTCAGGAGACCCGTACTTGCAATTATTGTAAAACACCGGGTCATTTGAAATTTAATTGTCCAGCTTTGCCAGCATCGAGAAAAGCATGTTTTAAGTGTAGTGTAGTGGGACATGCTGCAAAGGATTGCCCTGGGAAATCCGCGCAGGTGACAAACGTGGAGAACATCGCATCGAAGGATTCGTCTGAAAATGAGTATATTCGTGAGATTTTATATATTATGTACCATGAGAATAAAGAAAAAAATGCATGCTTAGAAACTTTGTTAGATACGGGAAGTTCCGTTAGTTTTATTAAAGTCGAAAATATACCTAGAAATATGATACAACCGGCAACCGAGTATTGTAATAAATATCACGGTATAAATAGTAGTGGTTTAAAGGTGCTGGGTATGGTTCAATTGGATATTATAGTTGATAACAAGCCTCCTGTATTGGCGCATTTGCTTGTCGTTCCTGACGACACAATGAATACTCCAGTAGTATTGGGTAGAGATTGCTTAAGGAAACTTGGCTTAGCGTTGAGAGAGTTACAAGATCCTATAAAAAATCATGTGTTTGATATAATGAATATAGAAACTGCATCTGGTGGGTGTGATGATGATCTTTTAAATATTAATCCCGCGATTCAACAAGAAATTCAAAATCGTGTTAAAAGTATGTTTAAAGCGAAATATTTAGATTCCAAACGCCCTGACGAACCTAAAATTATTGGGGAAATTAAATTAACTTTGACAGATTCACGACCGTTCAGCTGTCAATCTCGCAGATTATCATACGCAGAGAAAAGTCGAGTTAATGAAATCATTGGCGAATGGATAGAGAGGGGTGTGGTTAGACCGAGTAGTTCCGAATATGCTTCGGCAATCGTGCTCGTAAGGAAGAAGAACGGGGAACTAAGAATTTGCGTGGACTACCGTAACTTGAATAAACTAACACTACGAGACAATTATCCGCTTCCTCTTTTCGAGGATCAGCTCGATGTTCTAAACGGTAAACGATTTTTCAGTACGTTTGACTTAAAAGATGGTTTTCACCATTTGCGCGTTGAAGAAAGTTCAGTAAAATATACCTCGTTTGTTACCCCCTCGGGACAATATGAATTTATAAAAATGCCTTTTGGATTAAAAGGGGCTCCCTCAGCTTTTCAACGTTGGATAAATCAAGTTTTTAAAGAACTGATTGCGAGAGGTGATGTTGTCGTCTATCTCGACGACATTCTAATAGCCACGGAAACAATTGAACATCACTTAGAAATATTAAATTTAATTTTTGAAACGCTTGTGCAAAATAAGCTTCAGTTACGATTTGACAAATGTCAAATTTTATTTACGGAAATTCAGTATCTGGGCTACCGAGTAACTGGAGAAGGGATACGCCCAACTAAAGAAGGGGTAGAGGCAATTGAAAAATTTCCGATTCCGCATGACGTTCGAGGTATTAAGCGTTTCCTGGGTATGTGCTCTTATTTTAGAAAGTTTATAGAGGGGTTTTCTGTTCTAGCAAAGCCGTTGACGGATCTTACAAAAAAAGATGTTTCTTTTAAATTTGGTGAATCAGAATTGTGTGTATTTAATACACTTAAATCGAAGCTTGTTGATTCCCCTATTCTCGCTATTTACAGTCCCCACGATGTCACAGAGTTGCATTGTGACGCGAGCTCTCACGGGTTTGGCGCTGTCATAATGCAAAAGAAATCGGACCACAGGTTTCACCCGGTTTTTTATTTTTCTAAGCGGACCACAGATGCGGAATCTCGCTATCATAGCTTTGAGCTTGAAACTCTCTCAATCATTTATGCGTTGCGTCGGTTTAGGATTTATTTACAGGGGTTGAAATTTCGAATTGTAACTGACTGTAATTCTTTGAAATTGACGCTGAATAAAAGAGAGATAAATCCAAGAATATCGCGTTGGGCATTGGAAATGCAAGATTTCGATTATGAGGTAGAACATAGAGCGGGTGTCCGAATGCAGCACGTGGACGCTTTGAGTCGTGCAGGAGACATTTTAGTTATTGAGGATAACCCGTTTGAGTTAAATCTCTCTCTTAGTCAGGGTCAAGATCAAACAATAAAGAGTTTGCGAAGTTCTTTAGAGAAGTCTGAACATAGGTTCTTTGAGATGCGCAATGGTTTGATCTATCGTAAAGAGGGGGGAGAGTTACTGTTTTGTGTGCCACAGGCCATGATTGTTCATGTATTGCGAAAACATCATGATGATATGGGGCATTTGTCTGTTGAAAAAACTTGTAACGCAATTAAGTCCACTTATTGGTTTCCGAAGATGAGCGAAATTGTAAAAACCTATGTTCAGAATTGTTTGAAATGCATTGCTTTTAATCCTGTTACGGGTAAACGCGAGGGATTTCTTCATAGTATCCCCAAGGGCAATGAGCCTTTTTCGATGATCCATATAGATCATTTAGGTCCTATGGAAAAAGCACGCTTGATAAAAAAACATATTCTTGTTGTAGAGGATTCGTTTACGAAGTTCATAAAACTGTATGCGACGAAAACTACGTCTTCTCTTGAGGCAATTGTGAGCCTTCAACGATATTTTTGGGATTATAGTCGCCCAAAATGTATCGTTTCTGACCGGGGGACTTGTTTCACCTCAGGGGAGTTTCGCGAGTTCTTGAAAGAGAATAATGTTAAGCACGTGTTGGTTGCAACTGGTTCACCTAAGTCTAATGGTCAGGTGGAACGCGTGAACAGAGTTCTCGGTCCAATGCTCGGGAAATTGACAGATAATGATTCGGGTAAATACTGGTACAAAGTACTATCGGAAGTAGAATTCGCGCTTAATAATAACGTTCACAAAGCGACAGGTGAAACTCCTGCCAAGCTCTTGTTTGGAATTGGTCAAAGATCTAAAACGCCTGATGAAATAAAGGATTATGTGGATGAGGCAGTTGCAACTGGCACTCGTGATCTGGAGGCGATGCGCGCGAAAGCGGCAGAAAAAATTGTAAAATTGCAAAATTATAATCAGAGTTATTTTGACCGGAAAAGAAAAGAATCAAATAAATACGAGGTTGATGATTACGTCATGCTGAGGAATTTCGAGAGCACTCCAGGGGCTCCTCAGAAATTAATTCCTAGATATAAGGGTCCTTATCGTGTTCTCCGTGTATTAAAAAATGACCGATATGTAATTACAGATCTTGAAAACCATCAACTCGCGCAAAAGCCATATACTGGAGTTTGGGAGGTACAGAATCTGAAGCCTTGGCGTGCTCCCGGAAATTCAGTGCAGACTGAATAGAAATAACCAGAAAAAGGTTTTGATTAAATGTTAAAAACAATGTTCGTATAGATAAAGGTTAGTGTAATTAATGTATTAGATTCTCATTATGACCAATTAAGTCTGAGACAGACTTTGATCAGGACGGCCGAACTGTAGGGTGGTAGTGGCCCTATACTTGAGAGTGTGTGTATGTGTGTTATCGCCTGTTGACGGGAATGATAAGTTAGTCTGACGTGAGCCTTTGCCCGTAAGCCTTCTTGTAAATAAATGGTCGACTTTTAATTAAATGGTTACTTATATTTTAACTCTGATTTTATTTGTTTTAAAAGTAACCCCTTGAACCCTAATAAAACACTCCTTACAATTTCAAACGCACATCTTGATATTTTGTATGAGACTGACTGAAAGGCTATAAAAGCACGCTATTTATGGTCTCGTCAGCCAGTCGATGTCAAGATGTTGTTTCCAACACAACCCGTTAAACTACCAATCACAAGTGTAGATATTGAAACTAATGAAAAAAAGATTAAACGTCTGGCAGTTAGTTTTCAGACAGCATTCGAGCTGTTTTTTGCGGCCCCTCCAATAGTGGTAAAACAAACGACCTCCTTTCTCTAATAATACATCCTAATGGTCTAAGTTTCGAAAACATTTATCTGTATTCAAAGTCTTTAGAACAACCTAAATATAAATTTTTGGAAAATGTACTAAAAATGTAGACGGTGTTAAGTACTTTCCTTTCAGAGAGCATGAGAAAGTAGTATCACCTAAGGAAGCTAAACCAAATTAAAAATTCATTTTTGATATTATAACTTGTGAGAAGCAAGACAATGTAAGAGCCTTCTTTGGTATGGGTAGACATGTAAACGTTGATGGTTTCTACTTCTGTCAAACTTATGCTTGTATTCCAAAACATTTGGTTCGAGACAATGTCAGTTTATTAGTACTTTTTAGACAAGACGAATAAAATCTAAAACATGTCTATGAAGATCATGTTAACACAGACATGCCATACACTTAATTTCGTGACTTATGCTCAGAATGCTGGAAATCTGATAAATATGGATTTGTTGTCATTGATAAGGATAGGAATTTGAATGATGGATGATATCGCAAAGGATTTGATTGTTTCATTACACTATAAATATAGAGAGTTTACTTAATTTAAAATTAGTATAATTTATATTGTGAAGATAGAAACATGTTTTGAAAAAAGCAAGAAACGCTCTGTCAAATAGCAAAAGCAAGTGATGCTATTAGACGTAAACATCGTTTATTGAAAATGGGCAAAGAAGCTGCAGAACAAATGTTAAAAGAAACTTTTCAACCAATAGTCGTACCACTTTAAAAATTAGTAACTGTAAAAGAAGATCCATTAAAAGACATTAAGCTTTAAAAGGTAAAGAAAGAGGAGGAGGATAACGATTTCTCTTTTTCAACTGCTTTTGATGATGATGATTCTACTTTATTGGACACAAGTTTACTGGATGCGACTATAGTTGACACAACTCCAGAGAAGAGTAGTTGTAAATGATGATAATTATGTACAATCGACAAATAAATTTATTTTATTGTTGAATAAAAATAGGCAAAGTTTCTTAGATATGGTTTATGGAGTGCGTAAACTTCCAAATGGTTTATTTATAATTGGTGATACGCCTATTGTCTTTGAAGGTTTAAATATCAAAATTGTTGGAAAGAAAAATTATTTGAAAACTGTTTGATTGCTTGAACTGTTATTTAAACAAAAACCTGATGAATCTTTCATAACTTCAAATGATTTAGCAAGTTATAAAGACATTCTTATTTCGACAAATGCTCATCGAAAGAATTATCGTCCAACTGAACCTTTACAAACTTCAAAAAATTCCAAATACACCAGTATAATTGCAAAGTTATTTAAAAGTACCCCAAAAAAAGGTGGAGGTTCTTTGAAAAGTAAATTACCTAAATTCATGATAGCAAAGAAAAAATTTAAACCAGACTATATCTATTGGGATAATACAAATGAACTTGTTGATCGTTTACGACTGCTTATGGCATCACAGCAAGCTGAAAATCCGAATCATAACAATGAAATTATGTCAATAATTGAGGAACTACGTGAAGCTCGAATTATATATTAAGAGAATTTAATTGTATAAATCATCAGTATTGCAATGAGCATTGACGTGTTTGGACATTCCTTGACACGATCTGTTCTTGCAAGTCGTAGACTTCCTGGCACTGGATTTAAATTTACTTCAAACGGACATTACGACGTTGATAAGAAAAAAATTTGTAACGTTCAAGACGCTGAAGAAGCGCATGACGCTGTAAATTTAAACCTTGCACGACAAATTATTCAAAACGAGATCAAAACAGTCTCTCAAGTTACATATTCAATAAAATCAGAAGTTGAAAACAATGAAATATTATTAAAGACCCTTGAGGTGCTTGGTGTCTAGATCGCTCTCCAAGTTTTCGAATTTACGTTAATTCCTAAATCAGTATTATCATAAATTGTGTACTAAGTGTTTTATCAGTGGTTTCTTGACACCCTTGGATAATAATTTGTTTAGTGCGTGATTTATTTTTGTTGAAAATTGTAAAATCGAAATCCGTCTTGCTTTTCGGTTTGTAAACATTATCAGTTCTAAAGACATTGATCACAATGGTATATCGTGGTTTTTTTAATTTTACCCGACACTTAACTGATTTGTGCTCTTGACTGATTGTCTGTGGACTAATTTTCGGATACTGTTATAATTTTAAAAAGTTTGGGTTACAATTCTTTTGTGTGTTTTTCTGTGATATATCTCATTGCTGTAAGTGTATGTTCAATTTCGCAAACATTTTCGTATTTCGGTAATTCTGCTTTCTCTCATATTCTTATTATCATGAGTCATCTATCTGTTGATGTTGATACCGCTAATATCTCCTGTCCCTACTGCGGGGGTAAGCCTCGTTTGGGAGTCACTTGTACGAAATGCGGGACTCTGTATCATGACAAATGTGCTACTCGCTATAAGATAGATTCAAAAGGAATTATCAGCAAGTGTTGTGGTTCCAGACCTTCGTCACCAAATATCTCAACCTTTCCAGCGTCTTTGGAAGGAACAATGAAGACTCTTTTTCAGATAAATCTTGATGAGATTACCAAAAAAATAGATCAATTAAACGGCAAATTAGATCCAGAAATGTAATTTTTTATGGTGCAAAAGAATCTTCTGCTGCCACCGCAGAGAAGAAAATTTCTGAAGATAGGAATAATCTTTCTGTTTTGTTTAAAAAAATGGATTCATCACTGGAGGGCCTTAAATTATTTAGAGTGGGTAAAAAATCGGATTCTTTAAACCGCCCAAAAAAGGTCATTTTCAGTGATGCAAATATGGTCATTAAATTTCTTCGAAATAAACAAAAATATGAAGGTCCATATACTTTTTATGCAGACCACACATTAATGCAAAGAAATCATTTCAAGAAAATTAGGATTGAACTCCAGGATCTTCACAAACGCGGTGAGATGAACAAAAAAATTAGGTTTTTTAATGGTATCCCGAAAATTGTGGACGTTCAACCACCAGAAGCTTCAAAAAACTAGAGAGGATTTCAATGAAAGTGCCCTCTTCTTTGGGTAACAACATCTCTATTTATTATCAGAACGTTCGAGGTTTGCGGACTAAACTTAGAGACTTGTGTAATGCGATTAGCTTATCTGATAATTGTGGGGATGTCATAACCCTTACAGAAACTTGGTTGCATGTAAATATAGCCAATTCGGAGTTAGGCCTAAAAAATTATCATGTGTTTAGAAGAGATAGAGATTCTTCATCTAGTGTCTACAGGCGAAGAGGGGGTGTATTGATAGCCGTGAGTAAAAAATTCAAAAGTCATAATATTGAAATTTCAAATAACTCTATTGAACAATTCAGGTTAAGATTCAGATTGCGCAGTCTTCTTATATTATTGGCTCTATTTACATTCCGCCTTCGTCATCTTTTGAAACTTATGAGAACCATATAGAAACAGTAAAAACTATTATTGATCAATCACAATGTACGAAAATTTTATTGGCAGGTGATTATAATCTGCCTGGCATCTATTGGTATAATGATAAATTGGGTGTTTCTATTAATACTGAATTTACTGTCAGAAACGTGAATCAGTTGGCGGGAGAGTTAATTGCAAATGAGTTTGGTTTCTTGAACCTCAATCAAATCAATCAAATGTTAAATAAAAATGGCAATTTATTGGATTTGGTATTTACAAATATTAATAATTTTAACACTGAGATTGCAATCGACCCTCTAGTCCGCTGTGATTCACACCATCCACCATTAAATTTACAAGGAAATCCAGAGGGTGGTTTGCTTAATTTAACAAAAAATTTTTTTAATCTGGATTTTAAAAATTCGAATTACCAGGCAATTAATGAATACCTATCTGAAGTGGATTGGTTACACCGTCCGACAAAATTTAACTTTTTTTCTCACACACAAAAAAATCAAATATTTTCGGAAACTAGGACTAAAAAAAAAATACCCGTGTCTGGCCTTTTTGCTAGATCAAGTCGTTTGTGGCTTCTAGGGGTGAAAACAACCCTTAAATTAAAAATGACAAGAGATCTTTTAAAAAATATTCATTTTTCATACAACTTGATATCTAGGGGTTTTCGGGGTCGCTGATTACGAATATGATATCAGATTTTCAAAATTCAAAATGGCGGATCTAATATGGCGGACCAATTTTTTAAAAATAGATTTAATTTACCTGAAACTCGTTACTCGGGGGTTTTTGGGTCGCTGATTACGAATCTGATGTCAGATTTTCAAAATTCAAAATATCGGATCCAATATGGCGGACAACAATTAAAAATTTATTTGTATTTGCCTGAAACTTGTTACTCGGGGGTTTCTGGGATCGCTGATTACGAATCTAATGTCATATTTTCAAAATTCTAATGACGGAGCCAATATGGCGGACAACTTTTTTAAAAATAGATCCAATTTGCCTGAAATTTGTTGCTCTGGGGTTTTTGAAGTCGCTGATTACGAATCTGATGGCAGATTTTCAGAATTTAGAATAGTTGATCAAAATAAAGAATACAAATTTAAAATTAAATTGCAAACTTTAGTTGTGAGATTTTGATTTTCAGTTGCGTTGCTACAGAAAATAGTATTTATATAAAACAAATGCGAATCGTTGATATTGCCACTTTGAAAAGCAGTGTTAAAAAATCACTTTATATTTATGAATTCATCTTATTTAAGCTTCCTATTATTGAATATACTTACCTACTACAAAAACTTGCTTTGTCATTTTAAAAATGGCCAATATGCAAAGACACATTAGTGAAAATGTTTAAATATTTTGTAATCTTCATCTTTATGAGATCCGCCTTTAGAACTTTAATATCATGACATCAGATTCGTAATCAGCGACCTCAGAAACCCCCGAGTAACGAGTTTCAGGCAATTTGAATCTATTTTTAAAAAAGTTGTCCCCCATATTGGATCCGCCATTTTGAATTTTAAAAATCTGACATCAGATTCGTAATCAGCGACTCCAAAAACCCCCGAGTAACGAGTTTCAGGCAATTTGAATCTATTTTTAAAAAAGTTGTCCGCCATATTGGATCCACCATTTTGAATTTTAAAAATCTGACATCATATTCGTGATCAGCGATCCCGAAAACCCCTAGATATCAAGTTTTATGAAAAATGAATATTTTTTAAAAGATCTCTTGTCATTTTTAATTTAAGGGTTTTTTTCACCCCTAGAAGCCACAAACGACTTGATCTAGCAAAACGGCCAGACACGGTTATTTTTTTTTTGGTCCTAGTTTCCGAAAATGCTTGATTTTTTTGTGTGTGAAAAATCGTGTCGGACGGTGTTATCAGAAGTTTCCAATACAAATATTGAAACCTCTGTAGATCATTTTTATTATCACTTAAATTTTATTATTCAAAAATATGTTCCAAAAAAAAAGTTTTTTCTACTATGTTTCCTAGATGGTTCAATTTCGAATTAAAAAACCTTATTCGACAGAAAAAATTTTTGCATAAACGTTACAAGCAGAATCAAACCTTAAGTAATTATAAGGCTTTTAGATTAATAGGATCAGAATGTAACCGTTTGAGCAATGCTCTGTACACGAATTATATTAAAAAAATTGAAAATAACATTGAAATTGATGTTGGGACTTTGTGGCACTTCATCAACAGTAATAGGCGCAGTGGCTTGATAGTACCGAACAGCCTTCTTCATAATAATGAAACTGTTAATAATGGCACTGATATCGCAGATATATTTGCAGACTATTTCAATTCAGTTTATACAAATAATAATCTCCCAATTTCTCAAATAGTTAATTCAGAGGATGCTGATTTAACTCAAATCACAGTAACTCCGGAACTGATTTATCAGAAAATTATCAATCTTAAACCTAATAAAGGAGCTGGCTCAGATGGTATACCCCCTCGTTTTTCATTGAATGTGCTTCTGTGTTATCAAAGACCCCTGTCCATACTGTATAACCAGTCACTGATGAATGGAATTTTTCCTAAACGCTGGAAAGTCGCAATAGTCATTCCTTTACACAAGACCGGATCTTATCATTGTGCTCGGAATTACAGACCGATTTCTATTTTAAATGTCGCTTCTAAAATATTAGATAATATTATTGCAGACTGCATTCAATGTTCTTTCAAACATATTTTAATTGATCACCAGCATGCAGGCCCGGATTTACCAAACATGGGGCCATAGGCAGACGCTGGTGGGGGCCTATGCAAGGAATGGATTTTTCCGAAATTTACTCAAGTCGAAAAAGCAGTTTCAAAACTTGACACTTTTTTAATGAGCGGGCTTTTTGAATTTCTAAAAATTTACAATTATTTTATAAAAGTCCCAGTAATAAGAGAGGAATTGAAAAGTATTAAAATTTGTTAATACTTTTGAATACCTTTTTTGTCCAATACATGTGTATCCGGCGATAGCATCTACTTTTACTCGAAAATCAATCCTTATTAATACACGTTTCTAAATATTTTTCAATCAAAATGAATGCGTTTATAATAAGAAAAATAAAGTTATTATTTTGTAAAATCCACAGTTAAGATTAATTAAATCCAAATGAATTCCTTTATAATTAAAAAAAAATTATTATTTTGTAATATCCACAGTTAAGATTAATTGAATCCAAGTAAATCCCTTTCTAATAAAAATAGAAAAAAGTAAAACGAATATTTCAGAATACCCGCAATACAGATTTATTAAATCCAAATGAATCCATTTATAATTAAAAAAAAATTAATATTTTTTAATACCGGCAGTTAAAATTTATTTAATCCAAATGAACCCTTTTATAATGAAAAAAAGTGTATGTTTTCTAATACCCATAGTTCAGATTTATTTATTCGAAATGATTTCTCCTATAAATAAAATAATAAAATGAGTGTTTTTTAATACACATAATTCAGATTTACTTAATCCAAATAAATCCCTTTATAATGAAAAAAGGTATATTCTGGAATACCTACAGTTCAGATTCATGTAACCTATATAAATAATCAGAATAGTAAATGTTATACTAAACAATATTCAAATATTTGTTTTCTCTAAATAAAATATAAGGTAAAAAACAATTTCTTAAATATGTAACTAAGCTTTCTCAATTTTTTTAGATTAATTTTATTAAAATCAAACATGAAGAAATAATGTTATACAAATTTAAAGAACTGTATATACTATACAAAGTGGGTATTCGAAAATATTCATTTTATTTGAATTTTATTTTTATTATAAAGAGATTCATTTGGATTCAATAATCTGAACTGTGGGTATTAAAATATATACATTTTATTTTTTTCGTTATAAAGGGATTCATTTGGATTGTAAAATATTAAGAAACGTATTAGTAAAAATTGACTTTTCGATAAAAGTTGGTGATATCACCGGATTCGAATAGATTGAACAAAAAAGGTATTAAAAAAGATTGAACAGTTTTTCTTTTTCTTCGAAAATCATAAAATTTCAATATTTTTTAATTTTCTCTTTTTCTTACTGGGTTTTTTCATATTTTTAAATGCCTAAAAATATTTTTCGAAGTTATTTTTGTGGAAAATCTTATAGCTGGTGGGGGCCCTTTTTGGTGGGGGCCCCTAGGCAGTTGCCTAGTTTGCCTACATATAAATTCGGCCCTGCCAGCATGGTTTTCGTCCTAATCGCTCGACAATTACCATTGCTTAAATGGGTAGAAAGCTATCTAACGAACAGATCAAACTTTGTGAGGATAGGTGATTGCGATTCCATTCGTTTTTGCCCGTCTTCGGGAGTTTCTCAAGGCTCACATTTAGGTCCAATTTTATTTTTGATATGTATCAACGACATTAATCAAGCGATAAAATTTGCAAAATTTTCTCTATATGCGGATGACTTGAAGTTATTTAATAAAATAACCTCAGATGAGGATATGGAACTCCTGCAACGAGATTTAGATTTCTTCGCTAACTGGTGTACTGCCCTACTAGAAGTAAAGAGATAGAAATCTTATCACTTTTTATCTTTTCTTATCCCTGTTATAGAAAAAGATGCAGAAAAGCTATCATTTTCAAACTCGACTCTATATCTCCTTATATCTTTCTATCGACCCAAATCTCTTTCAATGTCTACCTTAATCGCGATGACCAGCTTATCGCCATCAATCGGCTTTTCCCTATAACTTTCAATCTCTAATCCTTCCCATCCTATACCTTTCTATTGCCTCAAATCTCTTTTAATCTCTACCTTAATCGTAACGACCAGCTTATCGCCATTAATCAACTTTTTCCTATAACTTTCAATCTCTAATCTATACCTTTCTATCCAGTCCTATCCCTACCTTAATGGACATAGCGAGTTATCACTTTTAATCACCTTTTTCTATAACTTTTAATTAATTTCTAATACCTTCATATTATTTCCAAACCCCACCTGAATGAACATGATGAGCTTTCCCTTTTAATCACTTTTCATCAATACTTTTCAATAACCTATAGCATATCCACATATTTTTTGCTATTCCACTCTAACCAGCATCATCAGTTATCGCTTTTAATCACCTTTCTTCTATAACTTTTAATCTTTCACCTATCACCTTCTATCCCTTCCTATCCCTTTCTATCTCTTCTTATCCCTTTCTATCCCTTTATATCCCTTTCTATCCCTTCCTATCCCTTTCTATCCCTACTTATACTTTTCCATCCCCAACTGAAAGAACATGATCACTCACTAGATTACTGAAAGTAATGAAAGGAAAGTGATTAAAAACGAAAAATGATCATGTTAATACAGGTGAGATAAGAAAATATAAAAAGGGATAGAAAGGGATAGAAAAGGATAGAAGGAGATAGAAAGGGATAGAAAGTGATAGGTGAAAGATAGAAAGTTATTGAAGGAAACTGATTAAAAGCCATAAACCGATAACGCTGGTTAAGAGAAGAATAGCAAAAAATATGTGTATATGACACAGGTTATTGAAAATTATAGATGAAAAGTGATTAAAAGGGAAAGCACATAGTGTTCATTCAGGTGAGGTTTGGAAATGATGTGAAAGTATTAGACATTAATTCAAAGTTATAGAAAAAGATAATTAAAAGCGATAACTTGCTATGTCCATTGAAGTAGGGATAGGGCGGGATAGAAAGGTATAGATTAGAGATTAAAAGTTATAAGAAAAAGGTGATTAATGGTGATAACTGGTCATTATGATTAAGGTAGAGATTGAAAGAGATTGGAGGCAATAGAAAGCGAAAGGATGGTAAAGATTAAAGATTGAAAGTTATAGGGAAAAGGTAGTTAATGGTGAAAACTGATAATCATGATTATGGTAGAGATTGAAAGAGGTTTGAGGTCAGTAGAAAGGGTTAAGAAGATAGAGAGTCGGGATTGAAAATTATACGTTTTCTGTATTTCTCTCTATAATAGAGATAAGAAAAGGTAAAAAGTGATAAGATTTCTATCTCTTTATTTCCAGTATGGATCTTCAAAAATATAAATACTATGTGGGATAGAAAAATATAGAAAAGGAAGATTAAAAGAGATGGGAGTAAGAGTGATAAAAGGCAGTCAAGTAAAGGAGTAATCTGTAGTGTATCGTTCGTTAGCTCAGTTGGTAGGGAGCTTATGTTAATGCGCACGAGGTTAGGGGATCGCTCCATCATAGCTGACGATTTTTCAGTATTATACGCGTTAAATATCAGATTAATTTCAGTATATATAGATATATATAATACCATATAAAATAACTAAAGCAATTGGGTATTTAAAATAGTAGATAAGCGAAAAGATAGATGGAGATTAAATTTTTAAAGAAGAGGATAAAAAGGGGATAGAAAGAGATTCACTTTTTATAGAAAAGGAAAAAAAGAGGATAGAAAAGGGATAGAAAGAGATAAAAATAGTTGACGGACGAAGAGATAGAAAGAGATTTATTTATTTTAGAAGATGATAGAAAGGGAATAGAAACGGATACAAATTCAAAGCGAATAGAGAAAAGATATAAAGAGGTAGAAGTTTAGAGATAGAAAGATATTGTGTTTTGGGAATGCAAAGTAAATATATGGAAGGGATAGAAAAAGTGTAATCTCTTTCTATCCACATATTTCTTTCCCTTTTTATCTTTTTACTCTTAGCAGGGTGATAACGGTATGTCATTGAATATTGATTAATGTCATTCAATTACTTTTAAGCGCGGCGAATGTACCATAGATAGTCAGTATCGAATTAATGGTACTGTTCTTCAGAAAATGAAACACGTTAAGGACTTAGGCGTCACTTTTAGCAGTAACTTTTCTTTTGTACAACATACTTCTGATGTATCTCAAAAGGCTTCTAAAATTTTGGGTTTCATTCTGCGAGCTTCAAGAGATTTTCGTCAAGTTTCCACTCTCAGAACATTATTTATAACATTAGTTCGTCCTATACTTGAATACGCGTCCTTAGTTTGGTCTCCGTACTTCGAAATACAAAAGGAAAAAATTGAAAAAGTTCAGAAGCGTTTTTTGCGTGCGGTCGCATACAGGCTCGGGATTCCTAGAGAGACTGGTTATTTAAACGAAATTTGTGAGTTAATCAACTTATTCTCTCTAGAAGATAGAAGAACCACTGCAGGTTTTATCTTCCTTTATATAATTTTAAACGGCTCACTAGATAGTCGCTTTCTTGTATTTGTAAGTCTTTCAACTACATTAATAATTAGTCTTTTGATGCTGATATTTTCAGCCAATCGTTAAATGAATTTATTTCAACAATAGAATTTTTCAGTTTGAATTAATAACCTAACTTTTTATTTTTCTTCGATCTTTGTTAAATATTATTTTACTTTTGTTCTTTTTAGTCAGACACGACTGTACCTTAACAATATCAGTGAGATCTTGTTATGTCTGTACTGGCAGCTTCAAAATGAATTTATTATGTTATTCTTTTATTTTGAATTAATATTAATTTTTGTTCGTTGTTCTTTACTTATGTAATTTTCATGTACAAAGGTGTATTAATGCCGTCAATAAACTAAACTAAACTAAACTAAAATTAAAAATTTTAGAGAGTCAAACAAGTCAAGAATTGGATATACGAAACTCAGAAATTATTGAAGAATTGGACGCTCGATTAACTCTTCTCGAAAATGGACGACAAAAAGTTGACAGTAGTTTAGGAACTTCATAAACAAGCTAGAAGAAATTATCCACGACGAAAACTTCAAATGCGTGGTATGGATGAAACCTGGCAAGCAGATTTGGTTGAAATGATACCTTACTCTAAATCCAATAAAGGTTTCAAATATATGCTTTCTGTTATTAATATATTTTCAAAGTATGCGTGGGCTGTTGCTGTCAAAATTAAAAGTGGAAAGGATATTTCCGCAGCCATGAAATCCATTCTGATGCAAGGACATATTCCTAAAAACTTACATACTGACAAGGGCAAAGAATTTTACAACTCTTAATTTGTAAGTTTAATGCAAACATATAACATTAAACTCTTTTTAACTTTTAGTAATCGAAAAGCATCAATTATTGAAAGGTTTAATCGGACTCTTAAGAATGTGATGTGGCCTCAATTCAGTTTGCAAGGCAATTACAAATGGTTAAATCTCTTACCAACTATTATGTCAAAATACAATAATCAAAAAAATCGTACTATTAGTAAGAAACCTAAAGATGTCACTGTCGAAGATGAGCGGAAATTATTAAAACGTATCAGCTTACAGAGAAGAATTCCACTGAAGAGATTAAAATTCAAAGTCGGTGATGGAGTTCGATTTAGCAAATATAGAAACATCTTTGAAAAAGAATATACACTCAACTGGACAACAGAAATATTCACTGTGGATCGAGCTAAGCAAACGAAACCAGTGACATACAGGCTAAGGGATTACCAAGATCAACCTATTGAAGGTGGATTTTACGATCATAAACTCTTAAAAGTCAAATATTCTAATGTTTACCTTGTAGAGAAAGTTCTCAAAACACGTGGAGATAAAGCTTACGTCAAATAGCTTGGATTTGACAACTTGCGTAACAGTTGGATTAAGAAATCTGATATGTAACACAGTTAAAACTGGAATCACCAACCGCTGCCTGTACACACCATTCTTTCGAAAACGCAAATTATGCTGTAAATAATGTTGTGATTCTTCGAGAATGGTTTCTAAAACCTCCAAACCAATTTATAAGTTTAGTTGCTCAAGGAGTTGATGAAGTTGATACTACTTTAAAATCTTTTTATGAAAATTGTGCATCTATTTTGTAAATATTTAAGAGTTTTAAAAATAAATAATTTTAAATTTGAATAATGTATTTTGATTTGAAAAAACCTAACCTTTCATTAGTTTTAAATATTATAACTTTATTTTAACTATACTCTAACTTTACTTTAATGTTACTTAAAGTTTACTTTAACGTAACTTTAATGTTACTTTAACTTTTCTTTAACCATAATTTAACGTTACTTTAACTTTAATTTAACTTTACTTTAACATTACTTTAAGGTTACTTTAACGTTTCTTTAACTATACTTTAACTTTAATTTAACTTTACTTTAACGTTACTTTAACGTTACTTTAACTTTTCTTTAACTATACTTTAACTATACTTTAACTTTAATTTAACTATACTTTAACTTTAATTTAACTTTACTTTAACGTTACTTTAACTTTTCTTTAACTACATTTTAATGTTACTTTAACTTTAATGTTACTTAAACTTTACTTTAACTATATGCTTTAACTATACTATAACTATACTTTAAATTTAATTTACCTTTAGTTTAATGTATAATAAACTATCTTTAACTTTATAAGTGACTTATCATGTAAGTTTAGGGAGTAAAGAAATGAAAACATCTCTTACAGTCTAAAAACTTAATATAGTACTCTAGATCATCCTGGAATAACATGACAAATCTTGACGGCAGAAATGTTATAATTTTCGATTCAAGCTGCACGATGACTTTAGGTCTATATTTCTTTGATAGCAGGGAAATCTTTCGTTACATTACAGCGATGTCTTAGGTTTGATTTTTAAAAGGTTTCGCTGGCAGATAACATTCCAAACAACCAACAGCATTTAATTACACCAAATTCATTATTTCCTTTTATACATTTTAATTTATTTTTTCTATAAAAAGAAACAAAGAACCTAATACAATAATTTAGAACACATGAAATACAGAAAAAATAAACTAGAATATAAGATATTGAAATAAAAAAATTTTGAAACTGAATCTTAAAGATAAGCTAAAAAAAGTTAAAAGTAATAACTGAAAGCCAAGAAAACTTAAAGAACAATTAAATAGATGAATTATATATTAATTTCTCTTTCTGCGCAACCTTCACTTGTCTCTGATTCTTTAAAAAGTCTCCAATCACTTCCATTGTTAACACTAATGCCCCTCCACTTTTACGAATAAATGTGCACAGATGTAGTACTTACATTATTAAATGGGCTCAATCGAACAAGAATACAGTTTCAAGTTGTGGGAAATTCAAATTTAACATGAAAAACATGGCTGACGATTACCGACACTGATGTGAAATTTCAAAAACTTTTTATAACTGTACAAGCCTTAGGCAAATGGAAAACCACTGTTCGGTCGGTAAGATTGAACTCTGACATATCAATTGAGTTAAAAGTCATGTCAGGGATCTGTATTACCGATATGATGGTAAATGGTTATTGACACTGGCGCAAAAATTCAAAAATCAGTTGTGTAATTCTCCTTTTAAAACACTGTTGGTAACGCTGGAAACTCAGATGGCCCCACTTCAATATCCCCAATACAAACGACTAAAACATGGTTGGGAAAATCAAAAACCTCAATACATACAGAACTTTTTTTATGGAATTAAATAGTGACGCCACCTTGCGGTAGTAGTGGGACTTCAATTGAAAGGTCGGTAACGTCAGAAATTTAAAGATTGATCTCACACAATTGGGGAATTACCTTTTCGAAACACTGTCGGTAACGTGGGAAATTCAAAAACCCCCAATACAAACTGTCTTTTTCCTAAGCTATTTAAAAAAATACCCTACTTTATGAGACAAAACCATGGTTGGGAAATTCAAAAATTTTCCATATGAATTACTGGAACAGGGTTAGGAATTTCAAAAATCCCATTTTAAAAGACTAAACCTCGGTTTAGAAATTTAAAAATCCCCACTTCAGGTACGGTTGGGAAATTCAAATCTCCCAATACCAGGGTTGTGCACATAATATGCATCACGTAAATTACGTGAAGTTTTTGACGTATTTTACGTAGGGGTGGGTGGTCCTAAACCGACCCCCTAAAAGGCAAAAGCCAAAAAGGTGCCAAAAACTTGTTTCATTGCTGAGGTCAAATTTTTATTCAGTAAAGGAATCATTTTTTCATGTTTCCACTGGTCGCCGAGGCTTTGGATATCATGAAGTGGGAGATACAGAGAGAAAGTCGAAAATTGACGTTTTCGACAATCTCAAAAAGGGTGGTCTGAAACCGACCCCCTATTTTCATTGCCGGAAATATCGAAAACAAACAAAATTTGGAACTTGTATTGTAATTTGAATAAAAAAACAACAAACTAGAATAAACTTAAATTACTTTTACTTCATTTAAATATATTATTTAAGGAATTTTTCAGAATAAGAGGAAAAGAATTATCATTACAATAAACAATGAGTGTTTTTAGTCTGATCTTAATTACAAGCTATATTATCTTAGCTTAATTATTGTTATTTTATTAAAATACATTTGTAGGTATTATTCGGTAATTAAAAATAATTTAGTTACAATAACAATGCAAGAAATGGGGAGCGTTCGGTTTTGGAACACCCCCACTATTTTCACATAATGTCTTGCCGATCATTCATGTCAATGAAAGCGTTTGAATTTGAATATTGTGTATTAAAGTTGAGGCCACAAGCAACCAAAAAAACTTATACCTTAATTTTACTCAATTCAACACTTTTAACTTAAATTCAAGATAGGTCAAAAACAAAAAATATTATTGCCAAAAACTAATTTTACGTAAAATTCCGAGATACAATATTACCAAGAGATTATTACTTATGGTCAAAATGTCAGAGTTATAAAAGTGTTCTTTTGATGATATTCACGATTTGTCTAGTAACACGATCTCTGAGAAACAGAGGGGGGTCGGTATGGTACCACCCTGCCCTATGCATATTCGTCCTGAATTTCATCACAATGAATTTTCTGTTCATAAGGGCTAAATGATGTATATTCCAAACGTAAAAAACTCACGTAAATTTCGTGAAAATCTCTAAGTTACGCGTAACTCCAATACAAATCACTAAAAACATGTGAAATTTTAAATTCCCTACTTTAAGCATGGTTAAGTTATTCAAAATACCTCACTTCAAACACTGTTAGGAAATTAAAAATGCTGCAAACATACCATAAACTAGGCTGTCGGTAAGTTAGAACACAGTTTGGGAAAAACAAACTGCTGCAAACCTACCATGAACTAGGCAGTCGGTAAGGTAGAACACTGATTGGGGAATTCACCTTTCAAAATACTGTCGGTAATGCGGGAAATTTAAAACTAACCCAAATGGGTAATCCCCTTTCAAAATACTAACGATAACGCGGGAAGTTTAAAACTCACACAAATGGGTAATTCCTTTTCAAAGTACTGTCGGTAACGTAAGAAATTCAAAAATACCCACTTCTAAATACCAAAACATGGTTGAGTGATTCAATATCCTCAATAAAAATTGCTGAAACAGAGTTGAGAATAGAACTTTAACCTTATGTAAAATTCCTAATGATTTTGTAAAATTATAGAATAGAAAATTTGCTGGTTATAAAATAAATATAAGTTTTAGAAATTCTAATATGAAAATGAATTATGAGTTTTATTGTCAAATTATAATGAAGCAATGTAAAATAAACAACATATATAATTTCACAAAGTTTTGTATTTATCGTTTTAAACTTTGGCACTGCACCTGAACTTAACCTCAACCTTATGTAAATTTTCGAAAGATTCTGTCTTTTGTTCGCAACAAAAGGGAGAAAAAAATGTTAATTTATGAATTCAAACAAGGTTGAATTTCTTTTTATAAACAAATGCCTGTAGACAGGCAAAATAGTCACATATTACGAATTCGTTTTAAAGAAAAATAAATCTTAACAACTGAAATGAGAAACTGCTTTAAGACGTAGCACAATTAGGTTTCTAATCATTCATTTTTGCTAGGAATTTTACATAAGAGGATTATGGATAAATACATTAAACTCTAATATTTTTCGTCAAGATAATAAAATTGAGATTATAAACAGGATTTTTACGTGCTTTTGTAATTTTACAGTTACTGGTGAATATAATACTATGAAGGTAGGTGCTTTTATTACCTACTACCAAAGTAGTAAATTCACAACCCTAAATGTACATTTACTGAAAAATGTAATATTACATTGCTGAAAGTTGTAGAAATTCAAGTTGATTGGTATTATTGATACTTTCCAAAGACTAATATTACAGAAAGTTTCTAAAGTAACATTACAATACGGACGTAATTTGTCGGTAATTCATAAAATTAAAAAATACCTAACAAAAACTACAGTTGGAAAATTCAGAAATTCTCAATACGATACCAAAACAGGGTTTTTTTTGTACCAAATCAGGGTTGGAAAGTCGGTAAAGTATGAAACTTAAAAAATTCAGCTCACACAATTGGGGAATTCCCCTTTAAAACACTGTCAGTAACGCGCTAAATTCTAAAATCCTTATAAAAACGGGGTTGGGAAATTGAAATTCCCGATTATAATTGGTCAAACACAAGGGAAATTTAAAATACTCTATAAAAACGACTAAAACAGGGTTGGAAAATAAAAATACCCCATATAAGAGACTAAAACACTGGAGAAATTCCATAATACCCAGTAGAAACCGCCTTTTTCTTATGCGATTAACAAGTGGCGCCATCTACCGGCGGCCATCGGAACTACTTGGTCGGTAAAACAGAACACTCTACAAAACAACACTTTCACTGTCGGTAAAGTAGAAGTCTGTATTGCCGACGGTCGGTAACTGGTCCAGTATTCTCTGTGATATACTACTGATGATGGAACCACTCTCACCAAAAACGTGGGACTTACAAATAATGCTTGATAAATAACTATAATATAACTATAACAGATAATACTGAATAATGAATTCAGCTTATTTGTTTGATGAAATTCGTTATGACTTAAATGGCATTGAGATTGATCGATGCAAATACATTGGACACACTACAACTATGAAAAATTATGTATCTTTAACACTATCTCAAGTTAATCGTACAGAAAATGCTGGATGTGTTAAACTTAAATTAAATTTTAGAGTGTGAATAATAAATGGATATTTTAATGTAATAATAGTATGAATTTTGGTTCTGCTGAAGATTTTAAGAAACTTGTTACTAATGCTAAACATGAACTCATTTTTATAAGATCGCGTACTGATTATGATTCTGCTATTTTCATTGTACCACTTATTTCTGGGTTCAAATTTATAATTCATATTATTGAATGGTAAGTACCATATGTAATACCATCTGACAATAATAAAATTAAATTATTGAAATTTATTGAGAAATATCCATTAAGTTCAATAAGTTTTTGATCATAGGAAATGTACCAGTATCCATTGTTTCCTTTAAGTACAAAAGTCATGCGGCATATTAAATATTCAACACAATTAGAGAAACCAAGATATGTTATTATTGGATTTCACACTAAAAGAAAAAATAAAATGGAAGTGTCTGCATGTTTTATTTATCACTGTGACCTCATAAATGTTAAATTGTTTATAAACTCACAATCTTATCTATATGGAAAGTTGAATCTATACTATAATAATTATCAGTATTCTATATTTATTTATTTGCACAATAACACCCGCAGTCCAAAAGGACCATATAAGGGTAAATACAAAATTGGTTTAACATTATAATATAATAAAACTAATCTAGCGAATTCAAATATAAATTCAAGATTTTAAGAAATAAGCTGCTTTTTAAGTAAAATAAAACACAGTCTGGTTTCATAGAATTAAACATCATATTTACATGATAACAAGCAAAATAGATTGGTGCCTTGGTACCAAAATCAGACTTTAGTGTAGGCAAAATAAATGGTTCGATCTGCCTCGAGGATAGTCTAGGTAAACGGAAGGCAATTCTACAAAGAATATTTGGCGCATAGACTTGCAAATAAATAATTTTATATAGAAAAATACAGGCAGCAGACATCCTTCTTTGCTCTAAAGTCTCAAAACCAAAACGCGAACACAACTCCTTGTAATCAAGCCCCCTATTAGGATAAATTTTGTCATTCTTGAACACAAGGTATTTTAAGAATATTTTTTGAATACTTTTGAGCGATAAATTATATTTAACATACTGCGGATTCCAAATAATAGAGGCCTGGTTTGCCGCTTGCAGCCGTATGAAAGTTGCTCAAGTAGTCTTTTAGAAGAAAATATTTATTACTGAGAGATGTTGGTTATGTCTTCGTGCTGAAACCATCGGGTTCGGTATTATTGTTGATAAAGTGACAGGTGGGGTTAGGTGTTTGTTTTTTGTAAATAAATATTTGTTGAGTGATAAACTAAAAAGTGATTAATCTTAAAATAAATAAATTAAGTAATTAAAAAAAAATAAATTGAATAAATTAATAATGATTGTCGAGTAATAAAATAAAAAGTGACTTATCTTGAAATAAATAAATAAATTAACTAATTAATAATAAAAGTGAAGTTAATAGTGATTGTGATTAAGCTTATGTAATGGATTTAAAGAGATTACTTTTTGAAAAAGTGTTTTTAATTTTACTTGTAAAAAAATTAAGAATATTAATTTATTGAAAGTCATAAAGAGAGACTTTGGTCTGAGGAATTTATTTTTAAAAAATCTGACATCGCGCTCCGTCACATTCTCATCGCGCGCTTCGCGCGCAGGGCTCGCTTTGCTCGCTAGTTTCAGCGCGCCTCGGGGCGCGCGAGGGTCGTCGTCGCGCTTCGCGCTCCGAAGTTTTAGTAATCGTCGCGCTACGCGCTCCGTATTTGAAATGAACGTCGTGCTTCGCACTCCGATCATTATCAATCTTCTCGTCAGGCTGCACGCTTCGACCATGTAATGCATGCTTGTCGTTATCGAAATTAAATACTCTCCCTACGACATGAGCCAGTTTAATCTGGCCTGTTTAGCGCTATTCTAAATTGGGTTTTCACTTAAAATGTAAAACTTTTTTTGTCTTAAAGTTCTACGCCTTTAAGGAATACATTCTCATCATGGCACTCGCGCTTCGCGCTCGATACTAATACTTTCCGGAATATTTGCGATTTACTGGAGAGAAAAGAAAAATCTCAGTTACTTAAATCCTCAAAGCAAAGGGTTGTTGCACCTAAATGTCATTAAAAAACACTACAATTTCTGTTTGAACTTATTGATATTAGTTGACTTCTGCCTCGATACAATTCCATGATTGAGTAAGACTATAGTCTTCAAATCAATATAGTATTAAACTCAAATTTAGAATACAATTAAGAGCAATGTCTAACAAACAGAAATTGTACGTTAACACAATATGTCAGTAAGTATTAATACTTTAAACACGCTTTTTTTCCTCAAATTATTACTATGTATTTTTTTTTATTTTTAAAATAATATAGACACTTTATTTGCGTGCAGTATAATAAATTACAAAAGCACCCAAAAAAAGTGTCATAGACAAGACACTACACTAGTGTATTGCTATGTAATTTTTCGCACTAATACACTGAAAAAAATGTTTAGTCATATCAACAAAAATTTGGTTGAGCCAACCAAATTTTTGTTGCTTTGACTAAAAATTTGGTTAAGCCAACAAATTTTTTGTTGATATGACTAAACATTTTTTTCAGTGTACCTAATGTGGAGTTAGATTTGTCAGATTGGCTTGATTTGTTGAGTTTAGATCCAGCAAGTGCTCAAGAACACGAATATAAGCAAAAATAGGAAAATGAAATCGCCGAGATAGTACACTGCTTTACTAAGGAAAAACTTAGGGAAACGACATTTTGGTAGAACTGAGAAAATCAAGAAAAACTGTTAACATTAAGTACCCGGATAAAAATTAAAAAATTGTTGAATTTAAATTCACATTGTGTATAAAATGATAATGTTCTATTTAATTATGAAATCAAAAGTTCATTGTTTAAACAAATTATATGAAAAAAATGGAAATGCGAGTTTTTCTAAATGCAAGCATGGCGTTTACGTAGTTTTTATTTCGTATACAGCGCTCAGCTTTGACCACGTTTTCGATACAAATAACACGCGAGTGACTTTGCCTAAGTTTTTTCTTCTGTTCTTATACCCGAGCTCGAAGCCTTGTACGATTTTTGGACTACGCAAAGCACTTTGGTTAAGTTTTTATTAAGTATTCTTTCATTTTCTGGAGTTTCTATGATTTTAATAACAATTTTTTACAACAAACACGAAAAAAAAATTATCTCGTTAGCAGAGGAATATCCCTCTTCTATTATTACTCAATTTGTAAGAGAATTTTGCGAGAGCAAAAGGATTTTTGACACATGGCCACTCTTTTGTTTAACTTCAACCTAATTTAATAGTATAAAGAATTAAAAATAATAAAAAATTCTGATACTTGAGATATATTCGGGAAATTACATACTCTAATTTTAAAACGGGTAAATTTTTTATGCAAAAAAATATCAAGTTTGTGACAAATTATGAATTTTACAATAATATGTGAAATTTGTAAATTTGACAGAAGAAGATAGAAGAGGAAAATCCTCTCGAATAGAAAGGGATAATTTAGTGACTATATAGAAGAGGTCAAATTGCATCAAAATGAGAGGAATCCGTTACTATTAGAATTTTTTTTTGTAAATAATTTTAAAAAATGATTTAAACTATAACTATCACACTGCAAAATAGGTATCTTAAATTGTTCAAAAATGTCTTAAAATAAGACATTTTTCGTGTCTTAGACACCAAAAATATCTTAATTTAAGACATTTTTGTAAAACTTAAGATACCATGTTTTTGCAGTGCACATGCAGTTCTATTCAACGAATCTATTGATACCAAAATGGAGACAATTCTCACTTTAAATTAAGATGCAGAAGGAAAAATACATTGGAATAATTCAATTCGTTTATTTCCATTTAATGGAATCAAATTCGTTTTTTTGAGGTATTTTCAAAAAA
This sequence comes from Ganaspis brasiliensis, assembly GCA_037103525.1. Taxonomy (NCBI): domain Eukaryota; kingdom Metazoa; phylum Arthropoda; class Insecta; order Hymenoptera; family Figitidae; genus Ganaspis; species Ganaspis brasiliensis. The sequence goes on along the minus strand of JAZKLR010000135.1, from coordinate 2,133,621 downwards.
TTTTGCCAATCTAAAACTTCTGACTTCAAATTCGAATTCAGCACCCAAAATCAAAAAGAAATACACTATTGTAGTGTCTAAGCGAATTTACTCAAAGATTTAAATTTCAAAATATTAATAATGTTTCTGAAGGCTGAGAGGCGAATTTCAAATTTTCCATTAAACCAAGACGAATGTGGCACTTATATATAAAAAAAAACTATCTTTTCGGAATCAGGAGGTCTCAAAACGTCGAGAAATGTAGGTTTTAGCAAAAGTTCAAAATCGCACAAATTTAATACCTTCTCATTTAGGATGAGAATGTAAAAATAAATTTTTTCAAAATTTCGAAAATTTTTTAGAAAAGTCAATATTTTTTGATGCAGTTTTATTAGGTGTGATCAATAAAAGTAAATAGGAAGAAAAAACCGAGAGTTTATTTATTTTTTTGCAAAATAATAGTGTTTCTGTATATGATTTTCCCATATTATGTTCTATTTTTTGCATATATAACGTGTATTTTGAGGATTTTAAAGGTTTTTAGCAGTTAAATAGTTAGTTTCTTGTTAATTTCTACTTGAGTTTAGAAAGATGAGAATGCGTCAATAGTCTTCTGACCGATTTTCACCTCCCCCCTCCCCCTCTTCTCCTCAAACAATACTTTTATACAATTGTAAAACTTAAAAAATTCATATCTTTTTGGGTTTGCATTATATCAAAAACATTCATTAACGAAATTTGTTTGTTTTTACTTGTACTTTAAGAAAAAAAAATAGAGAAAATTTTTTTTTTTAATTTTTTTTTTGTGAAGTTAGAAAATGTTCTATTTTTGACATTTTTGGTCCAAAATAGCTGGCTAACGAACTCGATCTGTATTTTTGGTCACTTAAAACGCATACCAAATTTCAAATTGATAGATGAATTTTTACTCAAGTTAATGGATTTCAAAATTTTTTACACAGACAGACAGACAGACAGACATACAGACAGACAGACATACAGACAGACACTTTCGTAAAACCCATTTTTTGGAATCAGGAGGTCTCAAAACGTCGAGAAATGTAGGTTTTAGCAAAACTTCAAAATCGCACAAATTTAATACCTTCTCATTTAGGATGAGAATGTAAAAATCGAGTTTTAAAATATGAGAAACTTTTACAATTTTTTAAATTCAGTAATCATAATGTTATTATAAGATTTTTTTTGTTCTCAAGTTAATAGTAATTAAAAACAATAAGAGGTTGACAACTTCATTTCTTAACCTTATATCTCACATGTTTTAAAAACGTGTTATTAATTAAAAATTATTTGAAAATATGTGTAAAATCTTACAAGAAATATAAATCACTTTATTCTAAACGTAGAAAAGATGGATTTATTATAAATATTCATTATTGTAAAGTGATAATCTAACTTAAAAAATGTATGCTTGCAAAAAAAATTGAATTATTTTTCTGAACTTATAAGTTTTTTATTCAGATTTTTTTATTTTAAGGTTTTGAAAATAAGTTAATGTTAGTATAATCTGCCCACTTTTAAAGTTTGAGGTTTGTGTTTTGCTTCGTCTTGGAAATATGAAATTCTAAGAATTGTTTATCAAGAAGGTTAATTTTGGAACCTTAAGTTAGAATGACATTTTTAATCGTTTTATTATTGTGCATACTAAAAATTTAATTTAAATGGAGTTATGTAAAATTGTTCTGTTTCCTTAAAATATAAAACTCTCACTCATATGAATATCAACTTATTTTGAAAACCTTAAATTTTAAGTTGTTTCAGAAAAAAGTAATAAGCTCAGAAGAATAGTAAAATTTTTCAGAAGCATAAACTTTGCAAATTGGAATATGATTTTATAATAGTTAATGTTTATAATAAATCCATGTTTTCAACTTTTAGAATAAAGTGATTTATATTTCTTGTAAAATTTTACACATATTATTAAATAGTTTTTAAATTCTAACACGGTTTTATAAACTGTGAGATTTTAGGTTCAGAAAGAAAGTCGTCAACCCCCTATTTTTGATAACCAATAACATGGAAGCAAACAAAATTCTTATCAAAATATTATGATTACTGTCATTATGACATGTTAGAGTTTCACATATTTTAGAAATACAATTTTTAAATTTTTGTTCGCAACATCTCTCATTGTCAGATGAAAGTGAATGAATTCAATCTATAAATTTTACTAAATTAAAATATTTTTATTAAAATATTGTAAAAAGTGTACTTTAAGGAAGAGGAAAGATAAAAGGATTATTTATTGTTAAAATAAATATTATTTGTACGTTAAAACAATTTTAAATTAATTATATTTAAATTAATATGGATTTGGTAAACAAGAAGTATTTAAAGCAGGGCTGATAAAAATCACAATTTTTTTAAAGAAATAAAAAAAATCGGATTTTTTAAATTTAAATCGTATTTTTTTAAAAATATAATCAGTATATAAAATCTCCAAATGTTTATTTGTAAGTAGTTTATTATAGAAATGAAGAAAACGTTTAAAAAAACAACACAAGAATGAAACAGTGACATAAAATTATTTAAAAAAAGTAGAAACTCTTTTCAAAAAATTAAACTGATTACGGACATTTTTTTTAATTAAAATAATAATAAATAAGATAATAATTACTAAAACGTTCAAATATATTACTAAAGAGAACAGAAATTTAAAATTAAAAAAATTAGAGAATTATTTGACAAATTGAATAAAAAAAGATTCCAGGTCATTTTCCGAATACAACTTTCCGAATATAAGTTCTTCCGAATTGATTATTTTCCGAATGAAAATTTTCCGAATCGAAAATTCCGAATCCATTTTTCCAAAATTATTGTTTCCGAAAAATTTTTTTATTTAAAAAAGTCTTATTAAAGGACAATATTATGAGCCAGAGCTCTCAAATAGTCAAGAACACTATTTTTGTCTTTATATTCGTCGTATTCAAGAGCAATAAGTCTTATCCGCCGTTGAACTGCGAGCCATTTTTGTTTTGGTCCTGCCTTTACAGTACGTCCTAAAGCCGCTTCAGTAATAATTGTTTTAGAGTCGGCTTGTTCTTTCAAAAACTTATTGAGGGCGGAGTACAAACCAGGGTGATGTTTATCTACAACCAGACGAAAACGATTGTGCCAACCTTCACTTATATTATTTGTTCTATGATTGCCGCTCAAAGTCGCTTGAAATTGATTCCATAAATGAACAGGATAACTAGGTGGTACAGCCCTACGGCGACCTCTTGCACGACGTCCAACAATGTAGTATTCTTCAAAGTAATCTATAACAGGCAATAAGTCCTCCGGTCCTTCAGCGGCAAGAAGTTGAAATGCATGTTGATCTTTCGATAAAGAGATTGTCCTAGGTGGAAGAAGCAACTTGATAGAGGTGCATCAGGAAAAACATTTTCGCAATAATTAATAATTGCTTTCTCAAAGTCCTTCATGATTTTTTGCGGCATACACTGAATAGAATAATTTGTAGACGCAGATAGAATAGCTCGTAGTACCAGTTCGTATGCAATCGTAGATTTAGATGATAAAAGTGCAAAAACGAAAGGAATAGGTATAACTTTAAGATCTTCACCAGGAAGACGTCTTTTCTCAATTGTTCCCAGAATCGTAAAAACTTGAGTGAATATTTGTGGACACACCTAAAGAAAATTAAATTTTTTCGGTATTGAAGAAAATAAAGTGATTTATTGTAAAGAAAAAGTAACGGAATTTATTTTTAAGAAACTAACAAAGTTTGCTAACCTTAAAAGTACCATCTAAAAACCAGATAGGACTTGCAGCGAGAAGCTCTAAATTTCTTCGTGTCGAAAATACGAGAACTCGTTCGTCTTCCAGGTCGTTAGTATCGTGAGAGTCATAGATAAGAAAATTGTTACCTATAGAAGTTATAAATGTATAAAAATTTGACAGAGTATTAGGATTTCTTTAGCATCATACCTGAAAAGGTCATGTGGTATCTCGGAGGAATTGCTTCTAAATCATTTAATGACGTAGGGTTAGGTGGCATATTTCGTCTACGTCTACGACGCATAGATTTTTTAAGATTTTCGCGTTCAGGTAATTGACATAGTACACCAGATGAAACAGCAGCTAATTCCCGACGAATTATTTGAGCAGGTGGAACCTCAGGATGCTCTTCAGCATGCCTTTTTAATAAATGTTTCACAATTTCCGCCTCTGCCTCTTCATGATTAGGTGGATGAGTGTGAGGTGATTTTTCGGGACCTTTCACAACGACTATTTCTCCTCTATCCTAAATTGTAACAGCTCGTGCTTTACATTCTCTTAGCTTCAATTTTCGACATTCCCAATAATAACGATCATTTTTAGGTTTGTCTCTATAATAAATAAATCCGTCTAATATTAACAAATTACCGACAATTTTTGGCAAAGAACTCATACTTGTAATTTTAATATAAACTGAAAATTAATAATTGAATGATATGTGCACGAAGAATTGGAAAAAATGAATTTGAGGTTGTCAAATATATTACAGTCAACTGTAATTGTTATTCTATATAAAACAATGTAATCTGAATAATAGATGAAAAATATTTGTTTTTCGGAAAATAGTACTATTCGGAAAAATGGATTCGAAAAAATTAATTTTCGGAAGAATTTCTTCGGAAAAAAGTATTCGGAAAAAATAATTCGGAAAAAAAGCCATTCGGAAAATAAATACATTTGGAAATTGGAATTCGGAAAAAGTTTTTTCGGAAAAATGTTCGGGAACCATAAAAAAGCATGAATAAAATTTTGAAAAATATATAAAAAATTTTAAAGAAAAGAAATTCTATAAAATAGATAAACCATGTTCAAATGAGAATATTAAGTACAATATCAAATTTACATGATATAAAATAAAAGAATAAAAATTTTCCAAAAAGTAAAAAAATAAGAAATTTAAAAAATGTAGATAAAAGCATCGAAATAAATATTTTCAAAAATTGGTAATTACGAGATAAAAACTGAAAAACAAGCCCAACAATTCAGGAATTTAGGAAAATAAAGAAAATCTAAAAATTTTGTTACGAAATAAGTAAGTTTGTAAAAAATTTCGCAAAAATGGACAAGATGTGAAAAGAAATTAAATAAATTTACAAAAAAATGAGCGTATTTACTTTAAAAATATGAAAATAATTATGAAAATCAACGAAATATAAAATAATAACAAAATTGTGTAAAATAATATTAAATAATTTTCAGAAAAGGAAGAAAACTAAAGAAAATCCTAAAATAAAATCACAAATACAAACAAACAAAAATATCAAAAGTAAAAAGAGAAAAAATCTTAAAACTTTGTAAAAATAAGAAATTATAAGATAAAAATTCAACAGTTTCGAAAAAGTGAAATCTCTTAGAAATATTGTAAGAATTAAAAAATGATTATTGTGAATATGGAAAATAATTAATATTATTTAATTATTTTGCATTAATTAATATGTGAATTAACAAATTAAAATTTGTAAATCGTAGGTATTTCGATTATCTGTATTAGCACACTTTTTTAAATTTTATAAAGATTAAAATATTAAAATTGAAATTTTTAAGATTTCTCCACAAATTTGTAGGTTTTGTTTATAGTTTGAGATGTAATTCATGCAGTATTAGACATCCGGAGAAATGTAAAGTTTTTTTATTTAAATCCGTAACAGCCTTGATTTAAAGTAATAAAAAACAAGAATGTATTACAAATTATAAGTAAAATTTAATTAGATTAAAAATCTCAAAATTAAATTTTTATATACGATAACACTCTGTCCTAATTTATAAAAATAAGAAAAGTATTTAAAAATTTTTTCTATAATTGTCCGAACTACCTATTTTTTAACAAATCTCTCAACAAGGCCAAATACGAAGAAATGTAAAATACAGGATCGGCAACAGTGAAAAGGAGAAGGCTGTCTTTTTGCCAGAACAAATTTCGTTAAGTTGTTTTTTCTTAGACTTTTGAAAATTTTCAACAACAAGAATTATTATTTTATTATAATTATTATTTTTCATTTTAACCCATTAACGCCCAGACGGACGAAAAATTTCTGTTGACTTTGAGGACCTCCCTTTTAAAAAAAATGCCTACAAAAAAATTAGCACTTATCATTTTTAACGTAAAATTTACTCCTCTTTTAGATTCTGAAGTTAAAATTTGTTTATAACAAATCGTTAAAAAGTTATAAACAATTTTTTGCAAAAAAACACGATTTTTTGAGAAAAAATTTTCATTTTAGACATATTTTCACCGGAAAAAAGCAAGTAGATGCTCTCAAAAGCTCAAAATATCGCGTCCATGGACCCCCAGCTATAAGACCCTGAAGCAAAAAAATTTTTTTTTCAAAATGGCGGACGCCAATATGGCGGCTAAAACTAAAAAAATGGCTCAGATATGAAACAGGGTGCTCCAACTTTTTCATGTGACTGAAATCGCCTAAAACTCTTTAAACGGGGGTTTTTGGGGTCGCTGATTACGAATATGATGTCAGTTTTTAAAAATTCAAAATGGCAGATCCAATATGGCGGACGAATTTTTAAAAAAATTTTGGATTCACTTGAAACTCTCCACTCAGGGGTTTTTGGGGTCGCTGATTACGAATATGATGTCAGTTTTTAAAAATTCAAAATGGCTGATCCAATATGGCGGACGAATTTTTAAAAAAATTTTGGATTCACTTGAAACTCTCCACTCAGGGGTTTTGGGGTCGCTGATTACGAATATGATGTCAGTTTTTAAAAATTCAAAATGGCAGATCCAATATGGCGGACGAATTTTTAAAAAAATTTTGGATTCACTTGAAACTCTCCACTCAGGGCTTTTTGGGGTCGCTGATTACGAATATGATGTCAGTTTTTAAAAATTCAAAATGGCGGATTCAATATGGCGGACGAGTTTTTAAAAAAATTTTGGATTCACTTGAAACTCTCCACTCAGGGGTTTTTGGGGTCGCTGATTACGAATATGATGTCAGTTTTTAAAAATTCAAAATGGAGTTGGCAAATTTTTTAAGTCTTATTATTTTTTTTGGTTATTTTTGTTTATTTGACGCTGATTTATTTGCTGTGGTGCTGTATAACTTTTAACTATGCTCACAACTAAGACGGTTTTGCGCTTGTTGTTTCCGCTAAGATCTGGCATTTCGAAGTCGGCGCATTACTAGTTTTGCAGAAAATGCAATGGCATGCAGTTATTACTGCTGTACTGCTTGTTGGCATTGTGCCAGAATTTGCTTGCAGCTCTGGCTATTGTTACTGAGCCAGCATTTGCTTCCACCACTGGTTGTCCTTACTGTGCCAGCGTTGCTTGCAGCTCTGATTATTGTTACTGCGCCAGCATTTGCTTCTACCACTGGTTGTCCCCTTACAAAAAAGGAGTATTAGAATGAGTATTGAATAATGAGTACTGCAGTGAGTATTGCAATGAGTATTGCAATAAGTACTGCATGAGTACTGCAATGAGTACTGCAATGAGTATTGGAAATTCCAGTACTTTTTTCGCCACATGTATTTTTTAAGTACAGTAAACAATTTTTTTTAAAATTATAATGAAATTGTGATTTTGCGTTCCATGTATTTCTGTATATTTAGTTTACAACAAAAAAAGTAGTGCGCAGACGTAGGAGCCGTAGAAAAAAAAATAGGTACTAAAGACATGGCTCTACAGATTGCAGAAGCATATCTAAAAAAATCTGAATCCATCAAAAACCACAAAGTTCAAAGAGTTGAACAAAAGAAAAACTGCTCTAATTTCTCCAAGTGCACCTGTAAAACGCAACGAAAGTGCGTGGAGTGTGATGCATATTTATGCGTTTCCTGCTTTCAGGATTTTCACACCTAAAATGTAAAAATGTAAAAAATATTAAAACAAAAAAAAAACAAAAAAAAAAAAATAAAAAACGAAAAAAAAAGACTCTTTATTGTCCACCTCCTCGCGGTAAGAGTCGGGCAACGGCGAATTATTCGACGGCAAACGGACCAAAAAATTCTTATTCATTGTATAATACTTATTGAAATTGAAACAATTTGACTCTGCTATTTTGTATTTTCAAGAATTGCCATCAGATTTGCAATTAGCGACCCAAAAAACCCCCGAATAGAGAGTTTCAAGTAAATCCAATAATTTTTTACAAAACTCGTCCGCCATATTGGATCCGCCATTTTGAATTTTTAAAAACTGACATCATATTCGTAATCAGCGACCCCAAAAAGCCCTGAGTGGAGAGTTTCAAGTGAATCCAAAATTTTTTTAAAAATTCGTCCGCCATATTGGATCCGCCATTTTGAATTTTTAAAAACTGACATCATATTCGTAATCAGCGACCCCAAAAACCCCTGAGTGGAGAGTTTCAAGTGAATCCAAAATTTTTTTAAAAATTCGTCCTCCATATTGGATCCGCCATTTTGAATTTTTAAAAACTGACATCATATTCGTAATCAGCGACCCCAAAAACCCCTGAGTGGAGAGTTTCAAGTGAATCCAAAATTTTTTTAAAAATTCGTCCGCCATATTGGATCAGCCATTTTGAATTTTTAAAAACTGACATCATATTCGTAATCAGCGACCCCAAAAACCCCCGTATAAAGAGTTTTAGGCGATTTCAGTCACATGAAAAAGTTGGAGCACCCTGTTTCATATCTGAGCCATTTTTTTAGTTTTAGCCGCCATATTGGCGTCCGCCATTTTGAAAAAAAAATTTTTTTGCTTCAGGGTCTTATAGCTGGGGGTCCATGGACGCGATATTTTGAGCTTTTGAGAGCATCTACTTGCTTTTTTCCGGTGAAAATATGTCTAAAATGAAAATTTTTTCTCAAAAAATCGTGTTTTTTTTTCAAAAAATTGTTTATAACTTTTTAACGATTTGTTATAAACAAATTTTAACTTCAGAATCTAAAAGAGGAGTAAATTTTACGTTAAAAATGATAAGTGCTAATTTTTTTGTAGGCATTTTTTTTAAAAGGGAGGTCCTCAAAGTCAACAGAAATTTTTCGTCCGTCTGGGCGTTAATGGGTTAAGGAATCACTGATTTTCATAATTTGTTTTTGATTAAATTGTAATCAATGTCTCCAAATTCAAATCTTTAGTTTTTTAAAAAATTGTCTTCAATTAAAACAAATGTACAAATTTTTTTTTCTTTCTATAGTATTTAAATTTATTGACTTCAATTAATATCTACGAATATTGTTTGTTTCAATATTACAAAATTATTAACTGTAATTAACGTTTTGAAAATTGTTTTTAACTGTCCAGAAATTGAATTTTTGAATCCATGACAACTTGTCTATATTTTTCATATAAAAAATTACTTTAAATCATTTTTCAATATTTTTCAGATACAGACTTCCTTCTCGTACAATAAGAATTTTATAACACTTTAAACTTGATGAGATGAACGAAGAATCAAGATTTTACATTAGTGGTGTCACATTAAATAACATTAAATAATAAAGGCAAATATACCTACTATATTTTTTCAAGAATCAATACTTTTAACGTTTTTTTTTTATAATTTTATGGACCTTTTTAACTTTTTATAGAATATAAAAAAATTGTTTTTTTTAAATCAGACAATTATTGACTGTAATTAATTTATTATAATATTTTATCAAAAATTCCAAAATTATAATGTTTTACAGAATTGTAACCTTTCTTTTTTTTTGTCAGAAAAAATTTTTTCAGCTATCTTCCACGACTTTATAAAATGTTTACAATTGTCTTAGAATTAAAAAAAATTGTTTTTTGTTTTATAAAAGACAATTATTGATTGTTATTAATTTGTTGCAAATCTTTTATTAAAATTTAAAAAATTAAAATCTTTAACAGAATTAAAAATTTTTTTTAAATTATACAAAAATAAATTTTTTTAGCTTCTTTACACAATTTTAGGAGATTTTTAAAATTCCCTCGAAATCTCGGAAAATTGTTTCTTTTTTAAAATCAGACAATTATTGACTGTAATTAATTTTTTTTAACACCTTATTTTTTAAAACTTTAAAAATTATAATTACTTACAAGATTCAAACTTTCTTTTACTTTTGTCACGTCCGCGTGACGTGTTTATTTATAAATATATATAACTTAGTGTACACTTTACAAATATTATATTGAATCTTTGACTTTGACTAAAATCAATACTTGTGCAATAAACTATAATAGAAGGTAAGTAAGCATGAGGATAGCTCTAGCTTTCTTAATTTATTCACCCTGAAAGATATGTAATAAAATAAAAGTCGTGCTTGATGCCACGAACGGGTGCCATTCGTGGTTTGTAGTGCGAACAGCCTAAAACCCACGCAAAATTTAGAGGGGTTGAAAATACAAAGAAACCGAGATTTCTTCACAAATTTGCGAAAACGAAAAATCAGTTCCTCAGCTACCATCACCGGAGTCGCAACGAAGTTCCTTAAGATCTATAACGGTTCTATATCCGCGAATATTGTATCTGCCCAGTATCGGTCTCGTAACGCGCCAATATAAGTCTTGTATCGCGGCAACATTATAATCAAATTCTACTCTATAATTATATGGAATTGATTTCTTAAATTTTGACTCCGAGGAACTCGCTATAATCGAACCTATCGATTTGAATTGTTCTCTCTTCGCCACGGTCACCTCCGGTTGTCTTTGCAAAATTGTCTTCGGTACTCGAACTTTGAATATCGCTAGTAGTAGTAGCGAGTGTGTGAACTAATTGTAAAACTGTATTATTGTGGAAAAACTGAAAGTGTAAAATTAGTGGAAGCGCAAGAACTCCTGACATAACTTGTCAATAATAAATTTAATCCTTTACCGTTTTATTAATCTAACCCTTTTTCCAATTTAACTACTTCCTAATCTTTTAACCCTTTCAACAAAATTAATCCTTAACTTTTCAATCAACTTAACTCATTTTAACCCTGCAACCAATCTAAATCCTTCATCCTTTTATTAACCCCTTCATCCTGAATCTCTGCCTCGAAGAATCTTTGAATCGAAGAATTGTGGATCATTGACCCTTCATCAGTATTCTCATCTCTATTTAACGACTTCTGGCTGAAAGGGAATTTTACTCTGAAAGTTAAGACGATTAGGATCTACAAACTATCCTCCTGCAACGTAACCTGGATTTGGGTCTTTACAAGTATTTTTCCTGTGGCTGGGACCCTTTCACTTTCTACGTCCTCTTGAGTCCAAGACCACAGCAGTCTATAAATTACTTTTGGGTGTCTCACGATCTTGCCATTGGAAACTTTAAAGGGACAACTAACACTCTGCAGATTCACTATAAGAGTAAGATTTTACATTCTAATTTTGCCTTCCGTGATTTGATGCCTTAGGCTAATAAGTTGCTTTTGTTCCAGTAATTGTGACAACTAGTAACAAGGATTCAGGTTTTAAAAAAGATTTCTTCCTCTCATCCTTTCAACTTCACGATCTATGTAATTTAGATAAATAAATAAACTTACGCCTTCTTACGCATTGTTCAGTGGACTTTCTTTTGCCCTGTTTCCTTAGTTCAAAGCCTCCTGGCTTTGTAAATGAATCAGGGATAAATATTAAAATAAATAAATTGTAGTTGGTCCCTTCCGGACATAACAGAATACAATTTATAATAATTTTTGGTGCATCGGCCGGGAAACCACAAAAGAAAAGAAACTAAACAATGCAAAGCGGTTGAGAGGAAAAATCTGAAAATATTATCAATACTAAAAATAAAATCTTTAATATAAAATCATTGAAACTTTTGACAAGTGAAGTAAAAATTAGTAAAATCTTGTGAAATATAAATTTAGCAATAACTTAACAAATCTCAATCCTTGGTTGTATACGCATTTAAATGTCTATTTATGAACAATAAAAAGCAAAACTCGACTAGTGACCGTCAGACCAGAAGTATAACCAAAGCGCTAGCAGAACAGCAAAAAACTCAAACATTTATAAATTTTGGGGAGTCTACAAATCCTAAGGTTGTTCATTCACCACCAGTAGCAAAAAGTGTAGGCATTAATAATTTCAAAACTGAGGAACCATCTACTAGTTTTTCAAGTGATCAATTTAATGAAAGTAAAATAAATCCTGATATTAGTTTAAAATTTTCAACTCCTAAAAAATCTTATTCAGACCAAATATCAGAATTAAGAGAAATTTTGCGAAATTCATTAAAGGATAATACATTTGATAACAGAACCGATGAAATAAATCAATTAAAAAATTTGTCACAAAATTTAGAATCAAACGAAAATTTACAAAATACTCCTGAAGAAGAAAACCTTAATACTGAACATCCTAAAATCAATAAATCAGTATCAGATAATTCTTCTAATACAATGAGTGTGCCGTACAATCAACAAGTGTCTTTAAGAGATGCTTTGGAAGTAGTGCCAGTATTTGATGGTCAAAATATCTCTCTTTCAGCTTTTATAGAGGGGTGCGATGAGGCAAAACAAATTATTCCAGAGACACCTCAAGTAGAGGAAAACTTAGTAAAATTAATTCGTGGAAAATTAATTGGAGAGGCTAGAAGGGGAATTTATGGTTTGACTTTTGAAACAACTAAAGAATTAACGGATCAATTAGGAAAAATTTATTTACCGCGGAAAAGTGTTTATCAATTACAAGGCGAGTTAGGGAACATATTTATGTGGGAAAATGAAACAGTTTTATCATACGCGAATCGTGTGAAAGAAATTGCTGATCAAATTTATGATGCACATCGAATAAATAATAAGGGGACTTTAGATAAAGCTTTTGTTGAATCTCTGGAAAAAGATCTAATTCAGTGTTTTCGAAGAGGGTTAAAACCAGAAATTGAAATTCGAGTTCCTGACGTGTTAATTTTTAACGAGGCTACAAATAAACCTATTGAGGTTGAAAGAAAAATAAATGCTAATAACGAGCTTAGAAAAGGAAAGTCTAGGGCAAATGAACCAAACGAATCTAAGGTAACTTTTGCAAAAATAGAGACTGTGATTTGTCAAATCTGTAATTTGCAAGGTCATAGTGCTGCTACTTGTCGAAGATTTACTAATAATCAAAATTTTCAAAATCGTGGTCGAAATTTTTCACCCTGGAATGGGGAAAGAAACTTTCAAAATCGATCAAATTCTCCATTTCCTCAAGGTCGATGGGAATCCCCATCACGCACACAAAATTTTTCTCTAAATCGTGGAAATTCATGGAGACCTTTGCAACAATCGCCAAATTTTAGAACTAATTTTTCTTCTAATTTTTCAAATAACAGAAATAATGTAACATGTAATTATTGTAAGAAACCGGGGCATTTATTAAAAGATTGTAGGCGCAGAGAATATAATAATCAATTCAAAGATAATAATCAGTTCAGTAATAATAATTATCAATTCAGAAATAATAACCAATTCAGAAATAATAATGATCAATTTAGGGGTAACAGTAGCCAGGTCAGAGAAAACTATCAATATCGTGAAAACAGTCCATTCAGAGGAAATAATCAATATAGAGAAAATAGTCCATTTAGAGGAAATGATTAATATCGAGAAAATAATCGGCGTTCATTTTCTCCAACTCCAATGAATCAGGGAAACGATCAAAACCGTCCCAATCAAGGTGCAATGGGACAGGTAAATCAGGATTAAATGCACCTGACGTTGAAACTAAAAAGTCTATAGAAAGTGTCAAGTTTAATTTTAGTAAAGGCAATATGATTCCATCAATTTTTATAAATTTAAAAGAAATTGAAAATCCAGTTCATATGATGATTCATACAGGGGCAGGTTTAAATTTAATTAAAAATAAAGTAATTAACTCTTTAATGCAGGTTAACACTTTCAGAAAAATACAGCTTACTGGAATTAATGAACATCCCGTACATACTTTGGGGAAAGTTAAATTAGAAATTTTCGGATATTTAACGACATTTCACATAATACCTGATGAAGTACCTGTCGACGAAGACGGAGTATTAGGTTCAGAATTTTTCACAGATAATAATGTAAAAATAAATTATGCAGAAAAATGTTTAGAAGTAAACGGTCAATTTTATTCTTTTTCACTTCAAGATACAATAGTTTTACCTCCCAGATCAATTACAAGTATGTATATGGTAGTCGAAAATACGAAAATAAAAGATGGTTATGTACCATTAATAACCACAAATTCAGGTGTATTTATGGATAACGCAGTTGTTACAAATAATCAGGGAAAAGCTTACATCAAAGTCGCGAATACTCAATCTAAACCAATCAAAATTAAAATACCTAGAATAAAATTAGAAGAATTTCAAGAATTTAAAGAAATAAAAAATACAGTTAATCAAACTATACCACCAACATCTAAACTTGATTATAATTCAGTCGAAGAACTTTTTGATAGTTTCTTTTCTACCTCAGTTTCAAATAATGAACAATATGCTTTTAAAAAGATTTCAGGTAAAGAAAGAGTTGAAGAAATATTAGATTTACTTCGTTTAGATCATTTAAGACCAGAAGAATTAAAACATGTAGAAGCTTTAATTGAAAAATATTCTAATAGATTTAATTTACCAGGTGAATATCTTACAGCAACAAACGTTTTAGAACATAATATTCCGACTGAAGATGAAGAACCTGTATTCACGCGTCAATATCGATTTCCACCTGTTCACAAAGAAGAACTTTTAAGACAAACAAATGAATTAATTGAAAATAAAATCATTAAACCTTCCCAATCTCCGTATAATACTCCAGTTTGGATTGTACCAAAGAAAGATGATTCGCAAGGTAATAAAAAATGGCGAATGGTTCTCGATTTTCGTAAATTAAATGAAAAAACTATTACTGACTTTTTCCCATTGCCTAATATAAATGAAGTACTCGAAACTCTCGGGAATGCGCAATACTTTTCAGTTTTTGACTTAGCTTCCGGTTTTCATCAAATTAAAATGAGTGCAAAAGATTCTCATAAAACAGCTTTTTCAACACCATATGGTCATTATGAATTTTATCGTATGCCATTCGGACTTAAAAATGCTCCAAGTTGTTTTCAAAGGTTAATGAACTCGTGTCTATCTGGATTAATTGGAACGGAACTATTTGTTTATTTAGACGATGTCGTTATTTTTGCAAATTCTCTAGAAGAACATCAAATAAAATTTGATAACTTTATGAATCGTTTAGAAACAGCTAATTTAAAATTACAGCCAGACAAATGCGAATTTCTTCGACCAGAAGTAGTTTATTTAGGACACATTATTGATAAAGATGGTGTAAGACCGGATCCGAAAAAGCTTAGTGCAGTCAGAAATTTTCCGATTCCAAAAACTGTCAAAAACATTAAACAATTTTTAGGTTTAGCAGGTTATTATCGGCGTTTTATTGAAAAGTTTTCAAAGAAATCTGGACCTTTAACTCAATTATTAAAAAAGGATATGCCATTTAAATGGGGTGATAAACAACAAAAAGCTTTTGAAATTTTAAAAGATGAACTTTGCGAAGAACCTCTGTTGATAAGACCTGATTTTTATAAACCCTTTATTTTAACCACTGACGCTTCGGGTTTTGTAATCGGTGGAATTTTATCGCAAGGTGAGATAGGAAAGGACAAGCCAATTGCTTACACTTCTAGATCTTTAAATGAGCATGAAGTAAAATACGACACTTATAATAAAGAAGCCTTGGCAATTGTGTATTGTGTTTTACATTTTAGACACTTTCTGTATGGTAGGAAATTTAAGATTGTTACTGACCATAAACCTCTGCTATGATTTAAAATTCAAGCGATCCTTGTTCACGCGTAACAAGATGGAAACTTAAGTTAGCGGAATACGATTTTGAAATGATTCATAAAGCAGGAAAAATCAATGTCAATGCCGACGCGTTATCTAGGAACCCTGTTAATATTGCTAAAAGAATGGTTCCAAGAGAATTTAAAAACAAAAGTGATGAAGTGAAACAAATAATTGAAGTAAGTGAAGATAAAATAGATAATCTATTTGAATACTTATTTGAAGATGATGATACAGATGAAAATGAGTACGAAATATTTAGTCAAGAAGTTGAAAATAATAATAATGACTATGATGACAATGGTGATCAAAATGACGAAAATTATGAAGACGTAGATTTAAATTGTTATGATGAATTCGATGATAATCTCTCTGAAGAATTACATAATGAAGAAGATAATTCTGATTTTAAAGTGGTAACTAGAAGACAATTAAAGAAACTAATTCAAGGAAAAAATGGGAACCAAGATAAATCGGGTAAGTATGAAGATAAAATAAATCGGGAAAGTGTTCGAAATCTGAGAAATAAAAATGCTAAGTCAACTAAATCAAGTATAAGTAAAAATAGAGTGAATAAAAATACTAAATCTTTGAAAAATAAGTCAAGTGAGTCGGGTCGGAAACAAAATCTAATGAATCAAAATCTTAAATCTGCGAATACTAAATCAAGTGAATTAAGTGGTAACCAAAATATAGTGAGTGATGCTACTAAATCAGTGAATCGGGTGGATCAAGCGAAAATACTGAGTCGGATAATATTAAGTCAAGTGAGTCAGGTAAAAATCGAAATCTTAAATCGGGTACTAAATCGAGTGAAATAATGGAAAATCGAAAAAGTGAAAATACTAATTCCGTGTATATTAAATCAAGTGATGGAGATATTAATCGCGAAAATCTGAACACGAAATCAAAGAAATCTAATCTTGCAACAAATAGTTGTGAAGAGTCAAAAATCCAAGAAAATTTTCAAAGTCAGAGTAATACAAGAAATCTACGAAGTCGGAGGAATTTAGAGAAAAGTGGAAATAAAAAATATTATTCAGATTCTATGGTCGATAATGAAGAAGATGAGGAAGAAATACTAAATCAAGGAATTCAAGTTCAAGATAAAATTCAAAGTTCGCGAAATTTACAGAATTCTGATGAAGATTCTGATCCTGATTATATGCAAAATCCTGTCAAACTAAATAAATCAAAAATAAAAAAGAAAAGAGGAAGGCCTCGTAAAAGAAACGCTGATAATCAAGCAAGTACGTCAACTAAAAAGAAAAGAGGTAGACCTAAAAAGGATTTAATTAACGAAGAAAAGGAAGATAGTAAAGACTCAGATCCAGAATATTTTGTTCAAAATGATAAGTATAAAGTACCAAGGAACCTTTACGAAAACTACGAAGATAATGAAGATTATGAAGATTTTAGTGACAGTGATGATAGCATTCAAGATTACGGAGAAAATAAAGATAATGAAGCACTCAATTTTAATGAACAATTTGAAGAAATTGAAGAAAATAAAGAAATTGAACAAATCAAAGAAAATGAAAAATTTGAAAAATATGAAGATATTGAAAAAATTAAAAAACATAAAGATATTGTAAAAGATAAAGAAGATGAAGAAAACGAAGATGATGTAGATTACGATATGGAAGAAGTTGATTTCGGTTTAGAAATTAACAAACGACCCCCACCCGAACCCCCACCCTAAGACAATTCTTCTACTTCTGCCAATAATATCCATTCTCGTAATATTGTTGAATGTAAAGATCAATTAAGAATGAGAAAGAATGACTATGTATACTTTTTATCGGCGACGTGCGTACCTCAGGATAATGGTTCAAAAAGTCTGTTTAAGCAAAACGAATTACCTAAGTTTAAAAATCTCGAAATCGGTATAGCTAAAGAGTTTAAAAAGGGAAATTATTATCATATCGCATTACCAATTATCTCAGAATCTAGCGTAAGCCTAACCGAAATGCATAAAAATATAAAATCTTCCATTTAATCTTTTCAAACATTAGTTGAAAAATTACAACTTCGTTCTGTTAGCATTGCAAAAACAATGGTAATAAATCACGTAGACTGGAATCAAATTGTTTTAATGCTTCGAGAAATTTTTTCAAAATTGCAAAACTACGATAATAATTTGTAATGGCTATATTCAATATGCAACAAACGAGCAAAGAAAAGTTCTAATTGAAGAAGCACATTCTTCAGCGCTAGGTGGTCATAAAGGAGTAAGCAAAACTTATAATCGCATTAGACAAAAATATTTTTGGGAAAATTTAAAAACAGATATTCAAAAATACATACAAATTTGTTTGCAATGTCAATTAAAAAAGCTTGTTCGAGTAAAAACTAAAAATCCTATGGTTATTACTGACACTCCAGGAATTGCATTTGAGAAAGTTTGTTTAGATATTGTAGGTCCTTTGAAACCGGTTACAAAGAATGGTAATGAGTATATATTAACAATTCAAGATAATTTAACTAAATACTTCTTAGCAATACCATTACCAAATCATCAAGCTAGTACTATCGCGGATGCATTTATTAAAAAATTCATATGCATCTATGGCGCACCAAAAGCCGTATTAACTGATCAAGGTCGTGATTTTATAAAAATTTGATTTCTTTTAAAACGCGTTGCAATGAGATTTCGCATTAGACAATTTAAAACAACAGCATTCCATCCCCAATCAAACGGTTCGCTAGAAAGATCGCATCATGTTTTAGCGAAATATTTAAAACAATTTGTTAGCAAAAATGCACAATGGGATGATTGGTTAGAATTGGCAACTTTTTCATATAATACTAGTGTTCATGAAGGAACTAAATGCACTCCATATGAATTAGTCTTTGGTCGTTTAGCCAGATTACCTTCAAGTCAACCCTTACTTCCAGAAGAAAAATTAAAAACTTATGACGACTTTCTGGTAAATTTAGTAACTAAACTGCATGATATTCAATTTTCAGCTCGAAACAATTTAATTGGTGCAAAAGAAAAGTCAAAATCATATTATGATCGTAAAATCAATCCGCAAAATTTTTAAGTTGGCGATAGCGTATTCCTCTTACAGGGATCTAAACCTGGTAAATTAGGAGATCAGTATACTGGTCCACACGAAGTTTTAGAAGTTTTGAGTAAGGGAAACATTAAAATTAAATTAAGTAAAGGACCCAAAATCGTTTATATTAATAGACTTAGATTATCACATATTCAGTGTTCTAACCAAAATTAAAATAAAGGAGATGTAATTTTCTATTTCATGATCAGAAGTTAAAATTATTATAATCTTTTTGTCTTCTGCTTTGATAAAATTAACTCAATTTTTTCCAGAATCTTAGTAGTAGAGGTATATGAATATTTACAAAACTTAAGAATAACAATGATTCTTACAAAAATAAAATATAATTGACATGCTTTAACTTTTATTACTTAAGTTTTAATCCCTAATGGTTTATATTAAAAATAGAACAATCATACTAATAAAATGTATTTTCTTTTGCAGGTTGGACTGGAAGCGATGATATTATTAATTTTAATTTAATGTATTTATGGATAAAAATATGAGATTAATTAATAAATTCATGTTCTTCACGTTAGAAGACCCTTGATTTGAATCTTGCTAATTTAAATTTCAAGACCATATGAACAACACTTCAACAATAATTAAAGATCCCATATCCGAGCAAAATTTTGAAACCTCTATGTTTTTTCATCATTTAATAAGTAATTGTGGTTTCAAAATCTTGTCAATGAAAAAAAAAATTCTTGGTCATATATAAATTAATCTAAAGAATTTTCTAAAGGAATTATTTAAAATTTAATATTTTCAAAAGCAGGAAAAATCCCTTTAAATAACATTCCAATTACAGTATTACCAATAAAAATTTCACAAATGATCTAATAAAAACTCAAATCTCTCAGAGAAGGTATTAGATAATTGTCAAATAAAATAAAAAAAAAATAAAATAAAATAAAAAAAAGTATTCATTATATAGAAATTAGACTCTTCCGTTCAAAATCACTATGAACACAAGTTTGAAGTAAAATAAAAAAAAATAAAAAGAGAATTCAGATAATACAAAATTCTTTTTCATATGAACATTGATTATATTAACTACATATACTTTAATACGAGTCAATTTTTACAATTTTCAACATATAACTTCTTTTTATCCTCTAAACTTCCTAAAAAAAAATTCTCTGTTTTCTATTATTTTTAAATAGAAACGAATTTCAATCTTATCACTCACTTATCCAGAATTCCCTTCAATTTTGTTTTTATCAAAGATTGAACTTTGTTATACAAGTAAAAATAAATTCATACGTGATCATTAGTATAATAATAAATAAATTCACGTTGGAAATGAATACAAATAACATTTGCTCGATAATTAAATTAAGCAACCTAAGTGCTGATTACGGCTTTACGAAACTTGAATATTTTCTCTCGAAT
Organism: Ganaspis brasiliensis; assembly: GCA_037103525.1. NCBI lineage: Eukaryota > Metazoa > Arthropoda > Insecta > Hymenoptera > Figitidae > Ganaspis > Ganaspis brasiliensis. The sequence goes on along the minus strand of JAZKLR010000135.1, from coordinate 2,113,466 downwards.
CCAATGGAAACTATAGCGATTTCAACCTGTTCCATTCAAATAGAAACGGATTTTCTAAAAATAAGAATACCCGCTAGGACTAACAACAACGAAACAATGAAAGAATTAGCTACCAAAATGCTTGATAAAATATTAAATCGATATGAACTTTGTGAATCATATACTGAAGATGATTTGAATCCTACTCAAAATTTTGAAAAAGTAAAACTATTTAAATGGCTAATATCCTGTCCGAAATGTTATTCGCGGTATCATGTAGTTACACAATGTTATTGTTCATAAAAGCAAAAACTATATAGAATGAAATAAGATTTTGAGTATATACGTGGGTGTGTGATAAATCTCTATTATAATCCAACTACTAAAAATTTTCACTATCTTTATACAAGCAGTAGAAACAAGTAAATACTCCCGTTTTCAAGTTTCTTTTAAGAATATGGACACTTTTCGTAGAGAATGAATGTAATTTTGCCCATCTGAAAAAAGGGTATTAATGGTCTTGAAAAACGAAAATATAGTCCTTTCAGGTACAGTAAAGTAAGAATTTTCATGTTCTAAAACCTTTTTACGACTTGGATAAAGTTTATCAGATTTTCATTCGCCAATTTTTGTGCTTGGTCCAAAACAAATCCTTCCTCTCCGTAACACGGGGCTATTTGAATGATATCTAGACAGTTGCGTGCTCTATGTTTCGTTAAAACGCTTATATTGTCTTCATACTTTTTTCGATAAAAGATCTATGTTCTTCTTTTATTTGAAGGCATACGACTATGTTAGAATTAAAAAATATCCTAGTATCCTTGAAGTAATTTCAAAGACAAAATATCAAAATATTTTGACATTCTAATTTAACTATTTTACCAGAATTGATTGTTATCGATCATTATTCTTTATGCCTGTTCATTTAAACTGCATCGCTTGCAATATTGAAGAGTTTGATGTTTATTATATCAGAATTATATCTACGAGAGAAGTATATTGTTGTAATCCTATTAAGATAGTATTTTTCATAGAAACTGACCTTATAAAGAAGTATTATAAACAGTAAAACTTTAATACAATTTCCTAACTAAAAATGCACGACAAATACTTCTACCTAATATAATCCAGTAAAATGTACTCTACGCTTTATAAAACCTAGTTATAACGATTATATTATCATATTAACAAATATCGAACAAATTCGATTGATGATAAAATTGTCATAAAATTATAAGAATTAAACAATATTAAAAATTCTTTATATATGTATCTTCTCTTTTCTCTAATTAATAAACGATACCCAACACAATGTTATCATATGCTAAAAATTAACGCCAAAAGTAATAAATTACAAATGTATTCATCTGTCATATCTCTAATATTATGTATATACGAAATACTCCGTAAATTTATCGCATATCGAATACTCAAGCTCCTCTTTCGTATTCTTCTCGTAAGGGGGGAAGGGCGTCTTTATGTACGCGTTGTGAATTACTTAATAATGTTAAATGAATTCACTTAAAATACCTTAAGTTTTTACACAAAATTTTTCTCTTTGTACCACTACAATTATAAAACATACTGAGTATCTGTACCGCTTTATGTATTTGTAGAAGTAAAATATTATTCTCAAATAGAATAGGAATTTAATAATTGTGACAAAATAATGTGTGTCTTGTGTGGTATTTCAAGTATTAACAAATATTATTCAATGAAAAGATTGTTGTTATTTTCAGTACGATAAGTGTGAAACTTAAAAAATTCGAACTATCTAGTTCAACATAGTAATTCTATATCTAGATTTTAAAATTTGCATTGTTGTGAGACTGTGCCAGTACTAAGATAACCAATGTTTTCATTACGCCAGTATAGGGCCAGTATTATGCCATAATGAGTCTAGGTTCGTGCCAGTATACGCCAGTATTATACCAATATCATGTTAATATTATACCAGTATTACGCTAGCATTGTCCCAGTATTGCACCGGTATTGTGCCGATATTGAATTCATTGAATAATTCAAAAACAATTCAAATTAAAATTCAAAATTTTTGAATTCGGAAAATTATCAATTTCATTTCTATTTTTCGAATTTTAAAGGGGGGAGGTGTCACGTCCGCGTGACGTGTTTATTTATAAATATATATAACTTAGTGTACACTTTACAAATATTATATTGAATCTTTGACTTTGACTAAAATCAATACTTGTGCAATAAACTATAATAGAAGGTAAGGAAGCATGAGGATAGCTCTAGCTTTCTTAATTTATTCACCCTGAAAGATATGTAATAAAATAAAAGTCGTGCTTGATGCCACGAACGGGTGCCATTCGTGGTTTGTAGTGCGAACAGCCTAAAACCCACGCAAAATTTAGAGGGGTTGAAAATACAAAGAAACCGAGGTTTCTTCACAAATTTGCGAAAACGAAAAATCAGTTCCTCAGCTACCATCACCGGAGTCGCAACGAAGTTCCTTAAGATCTATAACGGTTCTATATCCGCGAATATTGTATCTGCCCAGTATCGGTCTTGTAACGCGCCAATATAAGTCTTGTATCGCGGCAACATTATAATCAAATTCTACTCTATAATTATATGGAATTGATTTCTTAAATTTTGACTCCGAGGAACTCGCTATAATCGAACCTATCGTTTTGAATAGTTCTCTCTTCGCCACGGTCACCTCCGGTTGTCTTTGCAAAACTTGTCTTCGGTACTCGAAATTTGAATATCGCTAGTAGTAGTAGCGAGTGTGTGAACTAATTGTAAAACTGTATTATTGTGGAAAAACTGAAAGTGTAAAACTTTATTCTGAAATAAATATTTTTATTTTTATTCTATGATTTTAGGAAACTTTTTCAATTTTTTCAAAATCTCAGAAAATGTTTTTTTTTTAATGACACATGTTTTAACCGCAATTAATTGGTTTGAATTCTTTTTCAAAATTTCCATAATTCCAATCACTCACAGGATTCAAACTTTCTTTTATTTTATTCAGAAATAAATGTTGTATGCCTCAGATTATTTTAGAAAATTTTTACAATAGACCTTTTCATTTAAAACCGGAAATGTAAATTAATGTAAATGGCAACATGGTTTCGAGCACTTTTTGTATAGCAGGTCCTATACAAAAAGTGCTCGAAACCATGTTGCCATTTACATTAATTTACATTTCCGGTTTTAAATGAAAAGGTCTATTATCTGAGAATCAAAGAAAATTGTTTTTTAAAAGTCCAGGCCTCGAACCGAGTACGTAAATTAGGGAAGTTTTCGAAATTGTAATATTTATTCTGTGAGAACTTCCTTCCATATTCGTTAAAATGAAGTTGTACAATCAGCTTTCTATGAGTTTGTGAATGTCTAATCATCGTTTGAACTCTTATTAAAATTGTTAATAATTACACCGATGAACTATTGAATTTAACTAATGTTTCTCGATTTAAAGGGTTAGGGGAGAGTGGCTATCAATGTACCGGGTTTTTTTCAAGGTCATAGTACTTATTGAATTTCACCAATTTCAAGCACTTCTTTGCATCAATATAAAACTACAACACTTATCTAGGTAATGCACACATATTTTACACGATTTATTTTGATTAAATAATAGAATTTAGGGTTTTTCTAAAGTAACAAGCTATTTTCATTTTCAACAACCTGGGTACACAATGAACCACCTCTATAAAAATACTAAAAATGTTTAACAATAGTAATATTGCAATTTTCACTTTGTAAACAAACTTATTTTCTATCAAATACTATAAAAAATTATTACTTAACACCTTTAATTGATAATGTATAACATAAATATACCTCAAATTTAAGTTAACTATCTAAAATGGCATTTTAGTTCTGCTATGTTGAGAAAAGTACTGATAACAATTGCTGTAACATGCTGTACGCATGCTTAGTTTTATAATCACGCATACCACTCTAGAAATCGAAAATACACTGAAATTCCAGGTGGTTCATTGTTCCCTGGTACATTGAATCAACATGACATTTGCAACAAAAATGGTTTTTTATAACTTAATCCAATATTTCAAAATCTTTATCTCATTAGAATATTGTAGTTAAGGTCCAAAACAAAATAAATCGTGAGTACATTTATTTTTAAATGGCCTTATTTCAATTAAAAAACGTGTTTTTATTTTAGGTAAATTTTTTCTTCAGTACATCAAAAACAGTTTTTTCCAGTTTTCTCTGTAATGAATAAATCCACACGTCTCAAATTTATGGACGTAGTGTGTTTACGCAAACTTAATTTATATTTAAAATTAGGAGAATTTTTATTTAATTGTTTCTGAGAAAATTGAAATGGTTCATTGAAAAAACTGGTACATTGATGGCCACTCTCCCCTATATACACTTTGTATTTTCAAAAAATCGATTGTTTTTTAATTTATTTTCGTAATATAAATGTATTTAAGAGTACACACAGAAAATTGCAGGTCAATCCGGTAAAAAATCTGCAAGTTAGACTCATATTTGTAAATAGTGCCCGCCAGCTACCTAGAATGCAGTCCTTTTTATTTATTGGCCTTTTGCCACGAAGGAATAATAAGGAGACCGAACTGTAGTGATCAGCCCTGTAGAAAGTGTGCCAAAATTTTGTCTTGGTTCAAGTGTTCTGATCTGAGTACGCATGCGCGGCGCACTGATGCTATCTTCGTTGCTCCCAAAAGTAGAATGAGAGAGAAAATTATTATGGCGGGAATCGAAACGTCAATTGATATTTGAGGTTATATTTATACATGTAAACAAGTATCGATGCATCGATATATCAATAGTAATCGCGTACTGCGCATGCGTACTCATATTAGAATTAATTCCAACACGTGAACCAAGACAGAATTTTGGCACGTAAAAATTAGCGAGTGCAGTCTCCTTAATATTTCTTCGTGCCTTTTGCAAATAAAACCCTTTTAATGTACTTCAATGTATGAAGAAAAAGTGTGGTCATGTTATTTTCATATCTATTAGATAATATGCATTTTCTCAAAACCGTGTTTTTAAAGTCGGTGAGCAAGATTTCCCGGAAACGGCTAAACCAATCAGTCTGAAATTTTGAATATATTCAAAAGCTTCTTGAATATATTTTTTAGTAATTAATCGAAGGTTTTTTCTCACCGATATATATATATATTTTTTTTATATAAAATTTAAAACCAAAATTTTTGTCAAAAATCGATTTTTTTTGTTGACAAGCCGCCATTTTGTCAAAAATTATTATTTTGCTTATTCCTTCGATTAACCACTAAAAAATATATTTAAAAAGCTTGTGTCAAAGTTTGAGAATGAGCGGTTCAGCCGTTTCCGAGATATCCTGCTCATCGCATGACGCCTTTTTTGAAAGGAGCACTAAAAAATAAGCTACAGAACTGTTAAAAATGATTATTTTTAAAAATAAAAAAAAATAAAATACAACTAAATGATGCCATAATATGGGGAAAAAATGTTAGATTAAAAAATTAAAAAGTCTTCCTAGGAAAAATTACTGAAAAATCGTCTTTTTTGGGCAACTTCAGTGTGTATAACCCCTTAATGAAAGCAACGTCTAGAATTCAAATGCTTCACTCGATAACACGTTCTGTTAATTGAAAAAAAAAACAAAAAAAAAGAAAGAAAAAGAATAAATCATTTTTGTGGAAACCTCGCTGTACAATTTTTTTAACTTATTAAGTTTTCTTAAAGTTAGTTTATTAGTTTTATTAGTTTATTAGTTTATTAGTTTATTAGTTTATTAGTTAAATAAATAAATTGTAACAATAAATAAATAAATTGATTAATGTTTTTATACTCGTTCTAAGTTGCGAACATTATTGGACAACTCTGTATATATTGCTTATATGTAAAATTTGTTTGTAGATTTCATGTAAAATAATTATTATTATCCAATAAATAACAAGTATTTTAATTGACTCAGAGTGATTAATTTCTCTTTTCCTACATGTTATTAAACTTACTACTAACTGATAAATTTAATCAATAATAAAATAATTATTGTATTGCAATTAAGGGGTCAGTATGGGTTTATTGTACAAATTTTGAAGGATTTATTTTTTATATTAAAATATATTTTTATAACCCAGTCTTTTTATATATAAAAATTGACATTTAAAAGTGACAAAACATCTGAGAGTAATGACCAACAACAATCAACTAATTCTAATCAACCCATAAAAAGATATATCATCCATATTCCATTTTCTTCAATTTACTGGCCCCACGATTTTCTTCATACCTCACTGACATATCGAACACGCTTCTGGTACATCTAAGAGTAATGACCACTGATGACCAAAAACAATCAACTGATTCTAACAACCCATATAAAAATATTCCATCCATATTCCATTTTCTTGAATTTACTGGACCCACGATTTTTTTCAAACCTTACTAAGATATGGAACATGCTTCTGGTACATCTGAAAGTAATGACAATAATGACCAACAACAATCACCTGATTCGAATCAACCCATATACAGATATTCCATTCATATTCCATTTTCTTGAATTTACTGGCCCCACGATTTTTTTCAAACCTTACTAAGATATGGAACATGCTTCTGGAACATCCGAGAATAATAACCAACAACCATCAACTAATTCTAATCAACCCATACAAAGATATTCAATCCATATTTTATTTTCTTTAATTTACTGACCCTACGATTTTCTTCATACCTCACTGACATATCGAACATGCTTCTGGTACATCTAAGAGTGATGACCACTGATGACCAAAAACAATCAACTGATTCTAACAACCCATATAAAAATATTCCATCCATATTCCATTTTCTTGAATTTACTGGCCCCACAATTGTTTTCCAATCTTACGAAGATATGAAACATGCTTCTGGTACATCTGAAAGTGATGACAATAATGACCAACAACAATCACCTGATTCTAATCAACCCATATACAGATATTCCATTCATATTTCATTTTCTTGAATTTACTGGCCCTACGATTTTTTTTAAACCTCACTTTAAAATGGAAAATGTTTCTGGTACATCTGAAAGTGATGACCACTGATGACCAAAAACAATCAACTGATTCTAACAACCCATATAAAAATATTTCATCCATATTCCATTTTCTTGAATTTACTGGACCCACGATTTTTTTCAAACCTTACTAAGATATAAAACATGCTGCTGGTACATCTTAAAGTGATGACAATAATGACCAACAACAATCACCTGATTCTAATCAACCCATATACAGATATTCCAGTCATATTTCATTTTCTTGAATTTACTGGCCCTACGATTTTTTTTAAACCACACTTTGAAATGGAAAATGTTTCTGGTACGTCTAAGAGTGATGACCACTGATAACCAACAACCATCAACTGATTCTAATCAACCCATATAAAGATATTCAATCCATCTTCCATTTTCTTGAATTTACTGGCCCCACGATTTTACTCAAAGCTCACTAAGATATAAAACATGCTTCTGGTACGTCTGAGAGTAATGACTACTGATGACCAACAACAATCAACTGATTCTACTCAACCCAGATAAAGATATTCCATCCATATTCTATTTTTTTAAATTTACTGGCCCCAAAATTTTTTCAACCCTTACTAAGATATAAACATGTTTCTGGTACATCTAAGAGTCATGACCACTAATGTCCAACAACATTCAACTGATTCTAATCAACCCATATAAAGATATTGCATCCATATTCCATTTTCTTGAAATTACTGGCCCCACAATTGTTTTCCAATCTTACTAAGATATGGAACATGCTTCTGGTATGTCGTAGAGTGATGAAAACTGATAACCAACACCATTCATATGGGTTGATTAGGATCAGTTGATTATTGTTGGTCATCAGTGGTCATTACTCTTAGACCTACCAGAAGCATTTTCCTTATCTCTGTAAGGTTTAAAAAAACGTGGGGCCAGTAAATTTAAGAAAATGGAATATGGATGAAATATTCTTATATGGGTTGATTAGAATCAGTTGATTGTTGTTGGTCATCAGTGGTCATCACTCTTAGATGTACCAGAAACATTTTTCATTTCTAAGTGAGGTTTAAAAAAAATCGTGGGGCCAGTAAATTCAAAAAAATGGAATGTGAATGGATTATCTTTATATGGGTCGATTAGAATTAGTTGATTGTTGTTGGTCATCAGTGGGAATCACTCTTAGCCGTACCAAAAGCATTTTCCATTTCTCTGTAATGTTTAAAAAAACGTGGGGCCAATAAATTTAAGAAAATGGAATATCTTTATATGGGTTGATTAGAATTAGTTGATTGTTGTTGTTCATCAGTGGTCATCACTCTTAGATGTACCAGCAGCATGTTCCATATCTTAGTAAGGATTGAAAAAAATTGTGAGGCTAGTAAATTCAAGAAAATAGAATATAAATAAAATATCTCTATGTGGGATGATTAGAATCAGTTGATTGTTGTTGGTCATTAGTGGTCATCACTCTTAGACGTACCAGAAGCATTTACCATATTAGAATCAGTTGATTGTTGTTGGTCATCAGTGGTGATCACTCTCAGATGTACCAGAAACATTTTTCATTTCTAAGTGAGGTTTGAAAAAAATCGTGGGTCCAGTAAATTCAAAAAAATGGAATATGAATGGAATATCCTTATATGGGTTGATTAGAATTAGTTGATTCTTGTTGTTTATTAGTGGTCATCACTCTCAGACGTACGAAAAGCATGTTGCATAGCTTTGTAAGGTCTGAAACAAATCGTGGGGCCAGTAAATTCATGAAAATGGAAAATGGATGGAATATCTATATATGCTTTAATTAGAATCAGTTGATTGTTGTTGGTCATCAGTAGAAATCACTCTTAGCCGTTCCAGAAGAATTTTTCATTTCTCTGCAATGTTTAAAAAAACGTTGGGCCAGTAAATTAAATAAATTGAAAAATAGATGGAATATCTTTATATGGTTTGATTAGAATTAGTTGATTGTTATTGTTCATCAGTGGTCATCACTCTCAGATGTACCAGAAGCATGTTCCATATCTTAGTAAGGATTGAAAAAAATTGTGGGGCTAGTAAATTCAAGAAAAAAGAATATAACTTGAATATCTTTATATGGGTTGATAAGAATCAGTTGATTGTTGTTGGTCATTAGTGGTCATCACTCTTAGACGTACCAGAAGCATGATCCAAATCTCAGTGAGGTTTGAAAAAAATCGTAGGGCCAGTAAAGACAAGAAAATGGAATACAGATGAAAAATCTTTATATGGGTTGATTAGAATCAGTTGATTTTTGTTGGTCATCAGTGGTGATCACTCTCAGATGTACCAGAAACATTTTTCATTTCTAAGTGAGGTTTGAAAAAAATTGTGGGTCTAGTGAATTCAAAAAAATGGAATGTGAATGGATAATCTTTGTATGGGTTGATTAGAATCACTCGATTATTGTTGGTCATCAGTGGTGATCACTCTCAGATGTACCAGAAACATTTTTCATTTCCTAGTGAGCTTTAAAAAAAATCGTGGGGCCAGTAAATTTAAAAAAATGGAATATGAATGGAATATCCTTATATGGGTTGATTAGAATCAGTTGAATCTTGTTGTTTATTAGTGGTCATCACTCTCAGACGTACGAAAAGCATATTGCATAGCTTTGTAAGGTCTGAAACAAATCGTGGGGCCAGTAAATTCATGAAAATGGAAAATGGATGGAATATCTATATATGCTTTGATTAGAATCAGTTGATTGTTGTTGGTCATCAGTGGCTATCACTCTTTGACGTATTAGAAGCTTCTTTCATATCTCATTGAGGTTTGAAAAAAATCCTAGGGCCATAGAAGTCAAGAAAACGGAATATGGATGGAATATTTTTATACGGGTTGATCAGAATCAATTCATTGTTGTTGGTCATCACTGGTCATCACTCTCAGACGTACTGAAAGCATTTTCCATATCTTCGTAAGGTTTAAAGAAAATCGTGGGACCAGTAAATTCAAGAAAACGGAATATAGATGGAATATCTTTATATGGGTTGATTAGAATCAGTTGATTGTTGTTGGTCATCAGTGGTTATCACTTTTAGACGTACTGAAAGCATTTTCCATATCTTCGTAAGGTTTAAAGAAAATCGTGGGACCAGTAAATTCAAGAAAACGGAATATAGATGGAATATCTTTATATGGGTTGGTTAGAATCAGTTGATTGTTGTTGGTCATCAGTAGCTATCACTTCCAGAGGTACCACAAACATTTTTATTGCTAAGTAAGGTTAATAAAAAATCCTGGGGACTGAAAATTCACGAAAATGGAATATGGATGGAATATCTTCATATGGGTTGATTAGAATCAGTTGATTGTTGTTGGTCATCAGTGGTGATCACTCTCAGATGTACCAGAAACATTTTTCATTTCTGAGTGAGGTTTGAAAAAAATCGTGGGTCCAGTAAATTCAAAAAAATGGAATGTGAATGGATAATCTTTATATGGGTTGATTAGAATCAGTTGATTGTTGTTGGTCATCACTGGTCATCACTCTCAGACGTACTGAAAGCATTTTCCATATCTTCGTAAGGTTTAAAGAAAATCGTGGGACCAGTAAATTCAAGAAAACGGAATATAGATGGAATATCTTTATATGGGTTGGTTAGAATCAGTTGATTGTTGTTGGTCATCAGTAGCTATCACTTCCAGAGGTACCACAAACATTTTTATTGCTAAGTAAGGTTAATAAAAAATCCTGGAGACTGAAAATTCACGAAAATGGAATATGGATGGAATATCTTCATATGGGTTGATTAGAATCAGTTGATTGTTGTTGGTCATCAGTGGTGATCACTCTCAGATGTACCAGAAACATTTTTCATTTCTGAGTGAGGTTTGAAAAAAATCGTGGGTCCAGTAAATTCAAAAAAATGGAATGTGAATGGATAATCTTTGTATGGTTGATTAGAATCAGTTGATTGTTGTTGGTTGTCAGTGGTCATCACTCTTAGACGTACTAGATGAAATATCTTTATATGCGTTGATTAGAATTAGTTAATTGTTGTTGGTCATCAGTGGTCATCACTCTCAGACGTACTAGAAGCATGTTCTATATCTAAGTGTGGTTTAAAAAAATCGTGGGGCCAGTAAATTCAAGGAAATGGAATATGGATGTAATGTCTTTTTATGCGTTGATTAGAATTAGTTGATTGTTGTTGGTTATCAGTGGCTATCACTCTTTGACGTACCAGAAGCATGTTCTATATCTTAGTCAGGTTTAAAAAAAATCGTGGGGCCAGTAAATTCAAGAAAATGGAATATGGATGGAATATCTTTATATGGGTGAATTGGAATCAGTTGATTGTTTTTGGTCATTAGTGGTCATCACTCTTAGATGTACCAGAAACACTTTTCATTTTTTAATGAGGTTTAAAAAAAATCGTGGGGCCAGTAAAATAAGAAAAAAGAATATAAATACAATATCTTTATATGCGTTGATTATAATTAGTTAATTGTTGTTGGTCATCAGTGGTCATGACTGTTCGATGTACCAAAAACATTTTCCATTTCTTAGTAAGGTTTGAAACAAATCGTGGTGCCAGTAAATTCAAGCGAATGGAATATGGATGGAATATCTATATATGGGTTGATTGGAATCAGTTGATTGTTGTTGGTCATCAGTAGTCATCACTCTCAGATGTACCTGAATCATGTTCCATCTCTTAGTAAGGTTTGGAAAAAATTGTAGGGCCAGTAAATTAAAGAAAATAGAATATGGATGAAATTTCTTTATATAGGTGGATTAGAATCAGTTGAATGTTTTTAATCATCAGTTGTCATAACTGTTAGATATACCAGAAACCTTTTTCATTTCTAAGTAAGGTTAAAAAAAAAACATGGGGCCAGTAGATTTAAGAAAATTGAATATGAATGGAATATCTTTATATGGGTTGATTAGAATCAGTTGATTGTTTTTGGTCATCAGTAGTCATGACTGTTAGATGTACCAAAAACATTTTCCATTTCTATGTAAGGTTTGAAACAAATCGTAAAGCCAGTAGATTCAAGGAAATTGAATATGGATGAAAGACTTTTATATGGGTTGATTTGAATCAGTTTATTGTTGTTGGTCATCAGTGTTTATCACTCTTCGACGTACCAGAAGTATGTTCCGTATCTCAGTGAGGTTTGAAAAAATCGTGGTGCCAGTAAATTTAAGCAAATGGAATATGGATGGAATATCTATATATGGGTTGATTGGAATCAGTTGATTGTTGTTGGTCATCAGTGGTCATATTTTTCAGACGTAACAAAAGCATGTTTCATATCTCAGTGAGGTTTAAAAAAAATCGTTGTGCAATTAAATTCAAGAAAATGGAATATGGATGGAATAACTTTAGATGGGTTGATAAGAATCAGTTGATTGTTGTTGGTCATCAGTTTTTATCACTCTTCGACGTACCAGAAGCATGTTTTATATCTCAGTGAGGTTTAAAAAAATCGTGGTGCCACTAAATTCAAGCAAACGGAATATGGCTGGAATATCTATAAAACGGTTGATTGGAATCAGTTGATTGTTTTTGGTCATCAGTGGTCATGACTTTTCGATGTACCAAAAACATTTTCCATTTCTTAGTAAGGTTTGAAACAAATCGTGGTGCCAGTAAATTCAAGCGAATGGAATATGGATGGAATATCTATATATGGGTTGATTGGAATCAGGTGATTGTTTTTGGTTATCAGTGGTCATGACTGTTCGATGTACCAAAAACATTTTCCATTTCTTAGTAAGGTTTGAAACAAATCGTGGTGCCAGTAAATTCAAGCAAATGGAATATGGATGGAATATCTATATATGGGTTGATTGGAATCAGTTGATTGTTGTTGGTCATCAGTGGTCATATTTTTCAGACGTAACAAAAGAATGTTCCATATCTCAGTGAGGTTTGAAACAAATCGTGGTGCCAGTAAATTCAAGCAAATGGAATATGGATGGAATATCTATATATGGGTTGATTGGAATCAGTTGATTGTTGTTGGTCATCAGTGGTCATATTTTTCAGACGTAACAAAAGCATGTTCCATATCTCAGTGAGATTTAAAAAAAATCGTGGTGCAAGTATATTCAAGAAAATGGAATATGGATGGAATATCTTTATATGGGTTGATTAGAATTAATTAATTGTTGTTAATCATCAGTGGTCATATCTTTCAGACGTAACAAAAGCATGTTCTATATTTCAGTGAGGTTTGAAAAAAATCGTAGTGCAAGTAAATTCAAGAAAATGGAATATGGATGAAATAACTTCATTTGAGTTGATAAGAATCAGTTGATTGTTTTTTGTCATCAGTAGTCATGACTGTTAGATGTACCAAAAACATTTTCCATTTTTTAATGAGGTTAAAAAAAATCATGGGGCCAGTAAATTTAAGAAAATGGAATATGGATGGATTATCTTTATATGGGTTGATTAGAATCAGTTGATTGTTGTTGGTCATCAGTAGTCATCACTCTCAGATGTACCTGAATCATGTTCCATCTCTTAGTAAGGTTTGGAAAAAATTGTAGGGCCAGTAAATTAAAGAAAATAGAATATGGATGAAATTTCTTTATATAGGTGGATTAGAATCAGTTGATTGTTTTTAATCATCAGTTGTCATAACTGTTAGATATACCAGAAACCTTTTTCATTTCTAAGTAAGGTTAAAAAAAAAAACATGGGTCCAGTAGATTTAAGAAAATGGAATATGAATGGAATATCTTTATATGCGATGCTTAGAATCAGTTGATTGTTTTTGGTTATCAGTGGCCATCACTCTCAAATGTACCAGAAACATTTTCCATTTTTTTATTAGGTTTAAAAAAAATCATGGGGCCAGTAAATTTAAAAAAATGGAATATGAATGGAATATCTATATATGCGTTGATTAGAATTAGTTGATTGTTGTTGGTCATCAGTGGTCATGACTGTTAGATGTACCAAAAAAATTTCTATTTCTAAATAAGGTTTGAAACAAATCGATGGGCCAGTAAAGTCAAGAAAATAGAATATAGGTGGAATATTTTTATATGCGTTGCTTAGAATCAGTTGATTGTTTTTGATCATCAGTGGTCATCACACTCAGATGTACCAGAAACATTTTCAATTTTTTAATTAGGTTTAAAAAAAATCATTGGGCCAGTAAATTTAAAAAAAATGGAATGTGAATGGAATATCTATATATGGGTTGATTAGAATCAGTTGATTGTTTTTTGTCATCAGTAGTCATGACTGTTAGATGTACCAAAAACATTTTCCATTTCTATGTAAGGTATGAAACAAATCGTGGTGCCAGTAAATTCAAGCAAATGGAATATGGATGGAATATCTATATATGGGTTGATTGGAATCAGGTGATTGTTTTTGGTTATCAGTGGTCATGACTGTTCGATGTACTAAAAACATTTTCCATTTCTAAGTAAGGTATGAAACAAATCGTGGTGCCAGTAAATATAAGCAAATGGAATATGGATGGAATATCTATATATGGGTTGATTGGAATCAGTTGATTGTTGTTGGTCATCAGTGGTCATATTTTTCAGACGTAACAAAAGCATGTTCCATATCTCAGTGAGGTTTAAAAAAAATCGTGGTGCAAGTATATTCAAGAAAATGGAATATGGATGGAATATCTTTATATGGGTTGATTAGAATCAGGTGATTGTTTTTGGTTATCAGTCGTCATGACTGTTCGATGTACCAAAAACATTTTCCATTTCTAAGTAAGGTTTGCAACAAATCGTGGTGCCAGTAAATTCAAGCAAATGGAATATGGATGGAATATCTATATATGGGTTGATTGGAATCAGTTGATTGTTGTTGGTCATCAGTGGTCATATTTTTCAGACGTAACAAAAGCATGTTCCATATCTCAGTGAGGTTTAAAAAAAATCGTGGTGCAAGTATATTCAAGAAAATGGAATATAGATGGAATATCTTTATATGGGTTGATTAGAATTAATTAATTGTTGTTAATCATCAGTGGTCATATCTTTCAGACGTAACAAAAGCATGTTCTATATTTCAGTGAGGTTTGAAAAAAATCGTGGTGCAAGTAAATTCAAGAAAATGGAATATGGATGGAATAACTTCATATGAGTTGATAAGAATCAGTTGATTGTTTTTTGTCATCAGTAGTCATGACTGTTAGATGTACCAAAAACATTTTCCATTTCTATGTAAGGTTTAAAACAAATCGTGAAGCCAGTAGATTCAAAGAAATTGAATATGGATGAAATACTTTTATATGGGTTGATTATAATCAGTTGATTGTTGTTGGTCATAAGTGTTTATCACTGTTTGACGTACCAGAAGCATGTTCCATATCTCAGTGAGGTTTGAAAAAATCGTATGGCCAGTAAATTCAAGAAAATTGAATATGGATGGATTATCTTTATATGGGTTGATTAGAATTAGTTTATTGTTTTTAATCATAAGTGGTCATGACTGTTAGATGTACCAAAAACATTTTCCATTTTTTAATGAGGTTAAAAAAAATCATGGGGCCAGCAAATTTAAGAAAATTGAATATGGATGGAATATCTTTATATTGGTTGATTCGAATCAGTTGATTGTTGTTGGTCATCAGTAGTCATCACTCTCAGATGTACCAAAAACATTTTTCTTTTTTTAATAAGGTTTAAAAAAAATCATGGGGCCAGTATAGCCAAGAAAATAGAATATGGATGGAATATCTTTATATGGGTTGATTAGAATCAGTTGATTGTTTTTGGTCATCAGTAGTCATGACTGTTAGATGTACGAAAACATTTTCCATTTCTATGTAAGGTTTGAAACAAATCGTAAAGCCAGTAGATTCAAGGAAATTGAATATGGATGAAAGACTTTTATATGGGTTGATTTGAATCAGTTGATTGTTGTTGGTCATCAGTGTTTATCACTCTTCGACGTACCAGAAGTATGTTCCATATCTCAGTGAGGTTTGAAAAAATCGTGGTGCCAGTAAATTTAAGCAAATGGAATATGGATGGAATATCTATATATGGGTTGAATGGAATCAGTTGATTGTTGTTGGTCATCAGTGGTCATATTTTTCAGACGTAACAAAAGCTTGTTTCATATCTCAGTGAGGTTTAAAAAAAATCATTGTGCAATTAAATTCAAGGAAATTGAATATGGATGGAATAACTTTAGATGGGTTGATAAGAATCAGTTGATTGTTGTTGGTCATCAGTGTTTATCACTCTTCGACGTACCAGAAGCATGTTCTATATCTCAGTGAGGTTTAAAAAAATTGTGGTGCCACTAAATTCAAGCAAACGGAATATGGCTGGAATATCTATAAAACGGTTGATTGGAATCAGTTGATTGTTTTTGGTCATCAGTGGTCATGACTGTTCGATGTACCAAAAACATTTTCCATTTCTTAGAAAGGTTTGAAACAAATCGTGGTGCCAGTAAATTTAAGCGAATGGAATATAGATGGAATATCTATATATGTGTTGATTGGAATCAGGTGATTGTTTTTGGTTATCAGTGGTCATAACTGTTCGATGTACCAAAAACATTTTCCATTTCTAAGTAAGGTATGAAACAAATCGTGGTGCCAGTAAATTCAAGCAAATGGAATATGGATGGAATATCTATAAATGGAATATCTATAAATGGTTGATAAATCAGTTGATTGTTTTTAATCATCAGTTGTCATAACTGTTAGATATACCAGAAACCTTTTTCATTTCTAAGTAAGGTTAAAAAAAAAACATGGGGTCAGTAGATTTAAGAAAATGGAATATGAATGGAATATCTTTATATGCGATGCTTAGAATCAGTTGATTGTTTTTAGTCATCAGTGGCCATCACTCTCAAATGTACCAGAAACATTTTCCATTTTTTTATTAGGTTTAAAAAAAATCATGGGGCCAGTAAATTTAAAAAAATGGAATATGAATGGAATATCTATATATGCGTTGATTAGAATTAGTTGATTGTTGTTGGTCATCAGTGGTCATCAGTCTCAGACGTACCATAAGCATGTTCTATATCTCATCGAGGTTTGAAAAAAATCGTGGTGCCACTAAATTCAAGCAAACGGAATATGAATTGAATATCTATAAATGGAATATCTATAAATGGTTGATAAATCAGTTGATTGTTTTTAATCATCAGTTGCTATCATTCTTCGACGTTCCAGAAACATGTTCCATATCTCAGTGAGGTTTGAAAAAAATCGTGGTGCCAGTAAATTCAAGCAAATAAAATATGGATGGAATATCTATATACGGGTTGATTCGAAGCAAGTGATTGTTTTTGGTCATCAGTGGTCATGACTGTTCGATGTACCAAAAACATTTTCCATTTCTATGTAAGGTTTGAAACAAATCGTGGAGCCAGTAGATTCAAGGAAATTGAATATGGATAAAATACCTTTATGTGGGTTGATTAGAATCAGTTGATTGTTGTTGGTCATCAGTGTTTATTACTCTTCGACGTACCAGAAGCATGGTTCATATCTCAGTGAGGTTTAAAAAAATCGTCTGGCCAGTAAATTCAAGAAAATTGAATATGGATGGATTATCATTATATGGGTTGATTAGAATCAGTTGATGGTTGTTGGTTATCAGTGGTCATCACTCTTAGACGTCCCAGAAACATTTTTCATTTCCAAGTAAGATTTGAAAAAAATCGTAAGGCCATTAAATTAAAAAAATTGAATATGAATGGAATATCTTTATATGGGTTGATTAGAATTAATTGATTGTTTTAGTCATCAGTGTATATCGCTCTTCGACGTACTAGAAGCATGTGCCATATCTCAGTGAGGTTTGAAAAAAATCGTAGGTCCAGTAAATTCAAGGAAATTGAATATGGATGAAATATCTTTATATGGGTTGATTGGAATCAGTTGATTATTGTTGGTCATCAGTGGTCATATTTTTCAGACGTAACAAAAGCATGTTCCATATCTCAGTGAGGTTTAGAAAAAATCGTGGTGCAAGTATATTCAAGAAAATGGAATATGGATGGAATATCTTTATATGGGTTGATTAGAATCAGGTGATTGTTTTTGGTTATCAGTGGTCATGACTGTTCGATGTACCAAAAACATTTTCCATTTCTAAGTAAGGTTTGAAACAAATCGTGGTGCCAGTAAATTCAAGCAAATGGAATATGGATGGAATATCTATATATGGGTTGATTGGAATCAGTTGATTGTTGTTGGTCATCAGTGGTCATCACTCTCAGATGTACCTGAATCATGTTCCATCTCTTAGTAAGGTTTGGAAAAAATTGTAGGGCCAGTAAATTAAAGAAAATATAATATGGATGAAATTTCTTTATATAGGTGGATTAGAATCAGTTGATTGTTTTTAATCATCAGTTGTCATAACTGTTAGATATACCAGAAACCTTTTCATTTCTAAGTAAGGTTAAAAAAAAAAACATGGGGCCAGTAGATTTAAGAAAATGGAATATGAATGGAATATCTTTATATGCGATGCTTAGAATCAGTTGATTGTTTTTGGTCATCAGTGGCCATCACTCTCAAATGTACCAGAAACATTTTCCATTTTTTTATTAGGTTAAAAAAAAATCATGGGGCCAGTAAATTTAAAAAAATGGAATATGAATGGAATATCTATATATGCATTGATTAGAATTAGTTGATTGTTGTTGGTCATCAGTGGTCATCAGTCTCAGACGTACCATAAGCATGTTCTATATCTCATCGAGGTTTGTAAAAAATCGTGGTGCCACTAAATTCAAGCAAACGGAATATGAATGGAATATCTATAAATGGGTTGATTAGAATCAGTTGATTGTTTTTGGTCATCAGTGGTCATGACTGTTAGATGTACCAAAAAAATTTCTATTTCTAAATAAGGTTTGAAACAAATCGTTGGGCCAGTAAAGTCAAGAAAATAGAATATAGGTGGAATATTTTTATATGCGTTGCTTAGAATCAGTTGATTGTTTTTGATCATCAGTGGTCATGACTGTTCGATGTACCAAAAACATTTTCCATTTCTAAGTAAGGTATGAAACAAATCGTGGTGCCAGTAAATTCAAGCAAATGGAATATGGATGGAATATCTATATATGGGTTGATTGGAATCAGTTGATTGTTGTTGGTCATCAGTGGTCATATTTTTCAGACGTAACAAAAGCATGTTCCATATCTCAGTGAGGTTTAAAAAAAATCGTTGTGCAATTAAATTCAAGAAAATGGAATATGGATGGAATATCTTTATATGGGTTGATTAGAATCAGGTGATTGTTTTTGGTTATCAGTGGTCATGACTGTTCGATGTACCAAAAACATTTTCCATTTCAAAGTAAGGTTTGAAACAAATCGTGGTGCCAGTAAATTCAAGCAAATGGAATATGGATGGAATATCTATATATGGGTTGATTGGAATCAGTTGATTGTTGTTGGTCATCAGTGGTCATATTTTTCAGACGTAACAAAAGCATGTTCCATATCTCAGTGAGGTTTAAAAAAAATCGTAGTGCAAGTATTTTCAAGAAAATGGAATATGGATGGAATATCTTTATATGGGTTGATTAGAATCAGGTGATTGTTTTTGGTTATCAGTGGTCATGACTGTTCGATGTACCAAAAACATTTTCCATTTCTAAGTAAGGTTTGAAACAAATCGTGGTGCCAGTAAATTCAAGCAAATGGAATATGGATGGAATATCTATATATGGGTTGATTGGAATCAGTTGATTGTTGTTGGTCATCAGTGGTCATATTTTTCAGACGTAACAAAAGCATGTTCCATATCTCAGTGAGGTTTAAAAAAAATCGTTGTGCAATTAAATTCAAGAAAATGGAATATGGATGGAATAACTTTAGATGGGTTGATAAGAATCAGTTGATTGTTGTTGGTCATCAGTGGTCATATTTTTCAGACGTAACAAAAGCATGTTCCATATCTCAGTGAGGTTTAAAAAAAATCGTAGTGCAAGTATTTTCAAGAAAATGGAATATGGATGGAATATCTTTATATGGGTTGATTAGAATCAGGTGATTGTTTTTGGTTATCAGTGGTCATGACTGTTCGATGTACCAAAAACATTTTCCTTTTCTAAGTAAGGTTTGAAACAAATCGTGGTGCCAGTAAATTCAAGCAAATGGAATATGGATGGAATATCTATATATGGGTTGATTGGAATCAGTTTATTGTTGTTGGTCATCAGTGGTCATATTTTTCAGACGTAACAAAAGCATGTTCCATATCTCAGTGAGGTTCAAAAAAAATCGTGGTGCAAGTATATTCAAGAAAATTGAATATGGATGGAATATCTTTATATGGGTTGATTAGAATTAATTAATTGTTGTTAATCATCAGTGGTCATATTTTTCAGACGTAACAAAAGCATGTTCCATATCTCAGTGAGGTTCAAAAAAAATCGTGGTGCAAGTATATTCAAGAAAATTGAATATGGATGGAATATCTATATATGGGTTGATTGGAATCAGTTGATTGTTGTTGGTCATCAGTGGTCATATTTTTCAGACGTAACAAAAGCATGTTTCATATCTCAGTGAGGTTTAAAAAAAATCGTTGTGCAATTAAATTCAAGAAAATTGAATATGGATGAAATAACTTTAGATGGGTTGATAAGAATCAGTTGATTGTTGTTGGTCATCAGTGTTTATCACTCTTCGACGTACCAGAAGCATGTTCTATATCTCAGTGAGGTTTGAAAAAATCGTGGTGCCACTAAATTCAAGCAAACAGAATATGGCTGGAATATCTATAAAACGGTTGATTGGAATCAGTTGATTGTTTTTGGTCATCAGTGGTCATGACTGTTCGATGTACCAAAAACATTTTCCATTTCTTAGTAAGGTTTGAAACAAATCGTGGTGCCAGTAAATTCAAGCGAATGGAATATGGATGGAATATCTATATATGGGTTGATTGGAATCAGGTGATTGTTTTTGTTTATCAGTGGTCATGACTGTTCGATGTACCAAAAACATTTTCCATTTCTAAGTAAGGTATGAAAATAAATCGTGGTGCCAGTAAATTCAAGCAAATGGAATATGGATGGAATATCTATATATGGGTTGATTGGAATCAGTTGATTGTTGTTGGTCATCAGTGGTCATATTTTTCAGACGTAACAAAAGCATGTTCCATATCTCAGTGAGGTTTAGAAAAAATCGTGGTGCAAGTATATTCAAGAAAATGGAATATGGATGGAATATCTTTATATGGGTTGATTAGAATCAGGTGATTGTTGTTGGTCATCAGTAGTCATCACTCTCAGATGTACCTGAATCATGTTCCATCTCTTAGTAAGGTTTGGAAAAAATTGTAGGGTCAGTAAATTAAAGAAAATAGAATATGGATGAAATTTCTTTATATAGGTGGATTAGAATCAGTTGATTGTTTTTAATCATCAGTTGTCATAACTGTTAGATATACCAAAAACCTTTTTCATTTCTAAGTAAGGTTAAAAAAAAAAACATGGGGCCAGTAGATTTAAGAAAATGGAATATAAATGGAATATCTTTATATGCGATGCTTAGAATCAGTTGATTGTTTTTGGTCATCAGTGGCCATCACTCTCAAATGTACCAGAAACATTTTCCATTTTTTTATTAGGTTTAAAAAAAATCATGGGGCCAGTAAATTTAAAAAAATGGAATATGAATGGAATATCTATATATGCGTTGATTAGAATTAGTTGATTGTTGTTGGTCATCAGTGGTCATCAGTCTCAGACGTATCATAAGCATGTTCTATATCTCATCGAGGTTTGAAAAAAATCGTGGTGCCACTAAATTCAAGCAAACGGAATATGAATGGAATATCTATATATGGGTTGATTAGAATCAGTTGATTGTTTTTGGTCATCAGTGGTCATGACTGTTAGATGTACCAAAAAAATTTCTATTTCTAAATAAGGTTTGAAACAAATCGTTGGGCCAGTAAAGTCAAGAAAATAGAATATAGGTGGAATATTTTTATATGCGTTGCTTAGAGTCAGTTGATTGTTTTTGATCATCAGTGGTCATCACACTCAGATGTACCAGAAACATTTTCAATTTTTTAATTAGGTTTAAAAAAAATCATTGGGCCAGTAAATTTAAAAAAAATGGAATATGAATGGAATATCTATATATGGGTTGATTAGAATCAGTTGATTGTTTTTGGTCATCAGTGGTCATGACTGTTAGATGTACCAAAAACATTCTCCATTTCTAAGTAAGGTTTAAAGCAAACCGAGGGGCCAGTAAAGCCAAGAAGATAGAATATGGATGGAATAACTTTATATGGGTTGATTAAAATTAGTTGATTGTTATTAATCATCAGTTGTCATTACTCTCAGATGTACCAAAAACATTTTTCATTTTTTAATAAGGTTAAAAAAAAATCATGGGGCCAGTAAATTTTAGAAAATGGAATATGAATCGAATATCTTTATATGCGTTGATTAGAATCAGTTGATTGTTTTTGATCATCAGTGGTCATCACACTCAGATGTACCAGAAACATTATCAATTTTTTAATTAGGTTTAAAAAAAATCATTGGGCCAGTAAATTTAAAAAAAATGAAATATGAATGGAATATCTATATATGGGTTGATTAGAATCAGTTGATTGTTTTTGGTGATCAGTGGTCAGTAATTTTAAGCAAATGGAATATGGATGGAATATCTATATATGGGTTGATTGGAATCAGTTGATTGTTGTTGGTCATCAGTGGTCATATTTTTCAGACGTAACAAAAGCATGTTTCATATCTCAGTGAGGTTTAAAAAAAATCGTTGTGCAATTAAATTCAAGAAAATGGAATATGGATGGAATAACTTTAGATGGGTTGATAAGAATCAGTTGATTGTTGTTGGTCATCAGTGTTTATCACTCTTCGACGTACCAGAAGCATGTTCTATATCTCAGTGAGGTTTGAAAAAATCGTGGTGCAAGTATATTCAAGAAAATGGAATATGGATGGAATATCTTTATATGGGTTGATTAGAATCAGGTGATTGTTTTTGGTTATCAGTGGTCATGACTGTTCGATGTACCAAAAACATTTTCCATTTCTAAGTAAGGTTTGAAACAAATCGTGGTGCCAGTAAATTCAAGCAAATGCAATATGGATGGAATATCTATATATGGGTTGATTGGAATCAGTTGATAGTTGTTGGTCATCAGTGGTCATGACTGTTCGATGTACCAAAAACATTTTCCATTTCTTAGTAAGGTTTGAAACAAATCGTGTCGCCAGTAAATTCAAGCGAATGGAATATGGATGGAATATCTATATATGGGTTGATTAGAATCAGTTGATTGTTTTTGGTCATCAGTGGTCAGTAAATTCAAGAAAATTGAATATGGATGGATTATCTTTATATGGGTTGATTGGAAGCAGTTGATTGTTGTTGGTCATCAGTGGTCATATTTTTCAGACGTAACAAAAGCATGTTTCATATCTCAGTAGGGTTTAAAAAAAATCGTTGTGCAATTAAATTCAAGAAAATGGAATATGGATGGAATAACTTTAGATGGGTTGATAAGAATCAGTTGATTGTTGTTGGTCATCAGTGTTTATCACTCTTCGACGTAACGAAAGCATGTTCCATATCACAGTGAGGTTTAAAAAAAATCGTGGTGCAAGAAAATTCAAGAAAATGGAATATGCATGGAATAACTTTATATGGGTTAATAAGAATTAGTTGATTGTTTTTAATCATAAGTGGTCATGACTGTTAGATGTACCAAAAACATTTTTTATTTTTTAATGAGGTTAAAAAAAAATCATGGGGCCAGTAAATTTAAGAAAATGGAATATGAATTGAATATCTTTATATGCGTTGATTAGAATCAGTTGATTGTTGTTGGTCATCAGTGGTCAGATTTTTCAGACGTAACAAAAGCATGTTCCATATCTCAGTGAGGTTTGAAAAAAATCGTGGTGCAAGTAAATTCAAGAAAATGGAATATGGATAAAATAACTTTAGATGGGTTGATAAGAATAAGTTGATTGTTGTTGGTCATCAGTGTTTATCACTCTTCGACCTACCAGAAGCATGTTTTAATATCTTAGTGAGGTTTGAAAAAATTGTGGTGCCACTAAATTCAAGCAAACGGAATATGGCTGGAATATCTATAAAACGGTTGATTAGAATCAGTTGATTGTTTTCGGTCATAAGTGGTCATGACTGTTAGATGTACCAAAAACATTTTCCATTTTTTAATGAGGTTAAAAAAAATCATGGGGCCAGTAAATTTAAAAAAATGGAATATGGATGGATTATCTTTATATGGGTTGATTAGAATTAATTAATTGTTGTTAATCATCAGTGGTCATATCTTTCAGACGGAACAAAAGCATGTTCCATTTCTCAGTGAGGTTTGAAAAAAATCGTGGTGCAAGTAAATTCAAGAAAATGGAATATGGATGGAATAACTTTATATGGGTTAATAAGAATTAGTTGATTGTTTTTAATCATAAGTGGTCATTACTCTCAGATGTACCAAAAAGATTTTTCATTTTTTAATGAGGTTAAAAAAAATCATGGGGCCAGTAAATTTAAGAAAATGGAATATGGATGGAATATCCATATATGGGTTGATTGGAATCAGTTGATAGTTGTTGGTCATCAGTGGTCATATTTTTCAGACGTAACAAAAGCATGTTTCTTATCTCAGTGAGGTTTAAAAAAAATCGTGCTGCAAGTAAATTCAAGAAAATGGAATATGGATGGAATAACTTTATATGGGTTGATAAGAATTAGTTGATTGTTGTTGGTCATCAGTGTTTATCACTCTTCGACGTACCAGAAGCATGTTTCCTATCTCAGTGAGGTTTAAAAAAAATCGTGGTGCAATTAAATTCAAGAAAATGGAATATGGATAAAATAACTTTAGATGGGTTGATAAGAATCAGTTGATTGTTGTTGGTCATCAGTGTTTATCACTCTTCGACGTACCATAAGCATGTTTCCTATCTCAGTGAGGTTTAAAAAAAATCGTGGTGCAATTAAATTCAAGAAAATGGAATATGGATAAAATAACTTTAGATGGGTTGATAAGAATCAGTTGATTGTTGTTGGTCATCAGTGTTTATCACTCTTCGACGTACCATAAGCATGTTTTAATATCTCAGTGAGGTTTGAAAAAATCGTGGTGCCACTAAATTCATGCAAACGGAATATGGCTGGAATATCTATAAAACGGTTGATTAGAATCAGTTGATTGTTTTCGGTCATCAGTGGTCATGACTGTTAGATGTACCAAAAACATTTTCCATTTCTAAGTAAGGTTTGAATCCAATCTTGGGGCCCAGTAAAGTCAAGAAAATCGAATACGGATGGAATATCTTTATATGGGTTGATTAGAATCAGTTGATTGTTGTTGGTCATCAGTGTTTATTACTCTTCGACGTACCAGAAGCATGTTCCATATTTTAGTGAGGTTTAAAAAAAATCGAAGGGCCAGTAGATTCAAGGAAATTGAATATGCATAGATTATCTTTATATGGGTTGATTAGAATCATTTGATGGTTGTTGGTTATCAGTAGTCATCACTCTTACACGTGCCAGAAACATTTTCCATTTCTAAGTAAGGTTTGAAAAAAATCGTAGGTCCATTAAATTCAAAAAATGGAATATGAATGGAATATCTTTATATGGGTTGACTAGAATTAATGAATTGTTGTTAATCATCAGTGGTCATGTCTTTCAGACGTAACAAAACCATGTTCCATATCTCAGTGAGGTTTGAAAAAAATCGTGGTGCAAGTAAATTCAAGAAAATGGAATATGGATGGAATAACTTTATATAAGTTGATAAGAATTAGTTGATTGTTTTTGATCATCAATAGTCATTACTCTTAGATATACCAGAAACCTTTTTCATTTCTAAGTAAGGTTAAAAAAAAAAACATGGGGCCAGTAGATTTAAGAAAATGGAATATGAATGGAATATCTTTATATGCGATGCTTAGAATCAGTTGATTGTTTTTGGTCATCAGTGGCCATCACTCTCAAATGTACCAGAAACATTTTTATTTCTTTATTAGGTTTAAAAAAAATCATGGGGCCAGTAAATTTAAAAAAATGGAATATGAATGGAATATCTATATATGCGTTGATTAGAATTAGTTGATTGTTGTTGGTCATCAGTGGTCATCAGTCTCAGACGTACCAAAAGCATGTTCTATATCTCATCGAGGTTTGAAAAAAATCGTGGTGCCACTCAATTCAAGCAAACGGAATATGAATGGAATATCTATAAATGGGTTGATTAGAATCAGTTGATTGTTTTTGGTCATCAGTGGTCATGACTGTTAGATGTACCAAAAAAATTTCTATTTCTAAATAAGGTTTGAAACAAATCGATGGGCCAGTAAAGTCAAGAAAATAGAATATAGGTGGAATATTTTTATATGCGTTGCTTAGAATCAGTTGATTGTTTTTGATCATCAGTGGTCATCACACTCAGATGTACCAGAAACATTTTCAATTTTTTAATTAGGTTTAAAAAAAATCATTGGGCCAGTAAATTTAAAAAAAATGGAATGTGAATGGAATATCTATATATGGGTTGATTAGAATCAGTTGATTGTTTTTTGTCATCAGTAGTCATGACTGTTAGATGTACCAAAAACATTTTCCATTTCTATGTAAGGTATGAAACAAATCGTGGTGCCAGTAAATTCAAGCAAATGGAATATGGATGGAATATCTATATATGGGTTGATTGGAATCAGGTGATTGTTTTTGGTTATCAGTGGTCATGACTGTTCGATGTACTAAAAACATTTTCCATTTCTAAGTAAGGTATGAAACAAATCGTGGTGCCAGTAAATATAAGCAAATGGAATATGGATGGAATATCTATATATGGGTTGATTGGAATCAGTTGATTGTTGTTGGTCATCAGTGGTCATATTTTTCAGACGTAACAAAAGCATGTTCCATATCTCAGTGAGGTTTAAAAAAAATCGTGGTGCAAGTATATTCAAGAAAATGGAATATGGATGGAATATCTTTATATGGGTTGATTAGAATCAGGTGATTGTTTTTGGTTATCAGTCGTCATGACTGTTCGATGTACCAAAAACATTTTCCATTTCTAAGTAAGGTTTGCAACAAATCGTGGTGCCAGTAAATTCAAGCAAATGGAATATGGATGGAATATCTATATATGGGTTGATTGGAATCAGTTGATTGTTGTTGGTCATCAGTGGTCATATTTTTCAGACGTAACAAAAGCATGTTCCATATCTCAGTGAGGTTTAAAAAAAATCGTGGTGCAAGTATATTCAAGAAAATGGAATATAGATGGAATATCTTTATATGGGTTGATTAGAATTAATTAATTGTTGTTAATCATCAGTGGTCATATCTTTCAGACGTAACAAAAGCATGTTCTATATTTCAGTGAGGTTTGAAAAAAATCGTGGTGCAAGTAAATTCAAGAAAATGGAATATGGATGGAATAACTTCATATGAGTTGATAAGAATCAGTTGATTGTTTTTTGTCATCAGTAGTCATGACTGTTAGATGTACCAAAAACATTTTCCATTTCTATGTAAGGTTTAAAACAAATCGTGAAGCCAGTAGATTCAAAGAAATTGAATATGGATGAAATACTTTTATATGGGTTGATTATAATCAGTTGATTGTTGTTGGTCATAAGTGTTTATCACTGTTTGACGTACCAGAAGCATGTTCCATATCTCAGTGAGGTTTGAAAAAATCGTATGGCCAGTAAATTCAAGAAAATTGAATATGGATGGATTATCTTTATATGGGTTGATTAGAATTAGTTTATTGTTTTTAATCATAAGTGGTCATGACTGTTAGATGTACCAAAAACATTTTCCATTTTTTAATGAGGTTAAAAAAAATCATGGGGCCAGTAAATTTAAGAAAATTGAATATGGATGGAATATCTTTATCTTGGTTGATTCGAATCAGTTGATTGTTGTTGGTCATCAGTAGTCATCACTCTCAGATGTACCAAAAACATTTTTCTTTTTTTAATAAGGTTTAAAAAAAATCATGGGGCCAGTATAGCCAAGAAAATAGAATATGGATGGAATATCTTTATATGGGTTGATTAGAATCAGTTGATTGTTTTTGGTCATCAGTAGTCATGACTGTTAGATGTACCAAAACATTTTCCATTTCTATGTAAGGTTTGAAACAAATCGTAAAGCCAGTAGATTCAAGGAAATTGAATATGGATGAAAGACTTTTATATGGGTTGATATGAATCAGTTGATTGTTGTTGGTCATCAGTGTTTATCACTCTTCGACGTACCAAAAGCATGTTCTATATCTCAGTGAGGTTTAAAAAAATCGTGGTGCCACTAAATTCAAGCAAACGGAATATGGCTGGAATATCTATAAAACGGTTGATTGGAATCAGTTGATTGTTTTTGGTCATCAGTGGTCATGACTGTTCGATGTACCAAAAACATTTTCCATTTCTTAGAAAGGTTTGAAACAAATCGTGGTGCCAGTAAATTTAAGCGAATGGAATATAGATGGAATATCTATATATGGGTTGATTGGAATCAGGTGATTGTTTTTGGTTATCAGTGGTCATGACTGTTCGATGTACCAAAAACATTTTCCATTTCTAAGTAAGGTATGAAACAAATCGTGGTGCCAGTAAATTCAAGCAAATGGAATATGGATGGAATATCTATAAATGGAGTATCTATAAATGGTTGATAAATCAGTTGATTGTTTTTAATCATCAGTTGTCATTACTGTTAGATATACCAGAAACCTTTTTCATTTCTAAGTAAGGTTAAAAAAAAACATGGGGTCAGTAGATTTAAGAAAATGGAATATGAATGGAATATCTTTATATGCGATGCTTAGAATCAGTTGATTGTTTTTGGTCATCAGTGGCCATCACTCTCAAATGTACCAGAAACATTTTCCATTTTTTTATTAGGTTTAAAAAAAATCATGGGGCCAGTAAATATAAAAAAATGGAATATGAATGGAATATCTATATATGCGTTGATTAGAATTAGTTGATTGTTGTTGGTCATCAGTGGTCATCAGTCTCAGACGTACCATAAGCATGTTCTATATCTCATCGAGGTTTGAAAAAAATCGTGGTGCCACTAAATTCAAGCAAACGGAATATGAATTGAATATCTATAAATGGAATATCTATAAATGGTTGATAAATCAGTTGATTGTTTTTAATCATCAGTTGCTATCATTCTTCGACGTTCCAGAAACATGTTCCATATCTCAGTGAGGTTTGAAAAAAATCGTGGTGCCAGTAAATTCAAGCAAATAAAATATGGATGGAATATCTATATACGGGTTGATTCGAAGCAAGTGATTGTTTTTAGTCATCAGTGGTCATGACTGTTCGATGTACCAAAAACATTTTCCATTTCTAAGTAAGGTTTGAAACAAATCGTGGAGCCAGTAGATTCAAGGAAATTGAATATGGATAAAATACCTTTATGTGGGTTGATTAGAATCAGTTGATTGTTGTTGGTCATCAGTGTTAATTACTCTTCGACGTACCAGAAGCATGGTTCATATCTCAGTGAGGTTTAAAAAAATCGTCTGGCCAGTAAATTCAAGAAAATTGAATATGGATGAAATATCTTTATATGGGTTGATTGGAATCAGTTGATTATTGTTGGTCATCAGTGGTCATATTTTTCAGACGTAACAAAAGCATGTTCCATATCTCAGTGAGGTTTAGAAAAAATCGTGGTGCAAGTATATTCAAGAAAATGGAATATGAATGGAATATCTTTATATGGGTTGATTAGAATCAGGTGATTGTTTTTGGTTATCAGTGGTCATGACTGTTCGATGTACCAAAAACATTTTCCATTTCTAAGTAAGGTTTGAAACAAATCGTGGTGCCAGTAAATTCAAGCAAATGGAATATGGATGGAATATCTATATATGGGTTGATTGGAATCAGTTGATTGTTGTTGGTCATCAGTGGTCAAATCTTTCAGAGGTAACAAAAGCAAGTTCCATATCTCAGTGAGGTTTAAAAAAAATCGTGGTGCAAGTAAATTCAAGAAAATTGAATATGGATGGATTATCTT
Organism: Ganaspis brasiliensis; assembly: GCA_037103525.1. Lineage (NCBI taxonomy): Eukaryota > Metazoa > Arthropoda > Insecta > Hymenoptera > Figitidae > Ganaspis > Ganaspis brasiliensis. Next base: position 2,083,456 of record JAZKLR010000135.1, on the reverse strand, counting down.
TATATGGGTTGATTAGAATCAGTTGATTGTTGTTGGTCATCAGTGGTCATATTTTTCAGACGTAACAAAAGCATGTTCCATATCTCAGTGAGGTTTAGAAAAAATCGTGGTGCAAGTATATTCAAGAAAATGGAATATGGATGGAATATCATTATATGGGTTGATTAGAATCAGGTGATTGTTTTTGGTTTTCAGTGGTCATGACTGTTCGATGTACCAAAAACATTTTCCATTTCTAAGTAAGGTATGAAACAAATCGTGGTGCCAGTAAATTCAAGCAAATGGAATATGGATGGAATATCTATATATGGGTTGATTGGAATCAGTTGATTGTTGTTGGTCATCAGTGGTCATATTTTTCAGACGTAACAAAAGCATGTTCCATATCTCAGTGAGGTTTAAAAAAAATCGTTGTGCAATTAAATTCAAGAAAATGGAATATGGATGGAATATCTTTATATGGGTTGATTAGAATCAGGTGATTGTTTTTGGTTATCAGTGGTCATGACTGTTCGATGTACCAAAAACATTTTCCATTTCTAAGTAAGGTTTGAAACAAATCGTGGTGCCAGTAAATTCAAGCAAATGGAATATGGATGGAATATCTATATATGGGTTGATTGGAATCAGTTGATTGTTGTTGGTCATCAGTGGTCATATTTTTCAGACGTAACAAAAGCATGTTCCATATCTCAGTGAGGTTTAAAAAAAATCGTGGTGCAAGTATATTCAAGAAAATGGAATATGGATGGAATATCTTTATATGGGTTGATTAGAATCAGGTGATTGTTTTTGGTTATCAGTGGTCATGACTGTTCAATGTACCAAAAACATTTTCCATTTCTAAGTAAGGTTTGAAACAAATCGTGGTGCCAGTAAATTCAAGCAAATGGAATATGGATGGAATATCTATATATGGGATGATTGGAATCAGTTGATTGTTGTTGGTCATCAGTGGTCATATTTTTCAGACGTAACAAAAGCATGTTCCATATCTCAGTGAGGTTTAAAAAAAATCGTTGTGCAATTAAATTCAAGAAAATGGAATATGGATGGAATAACTTTAGATGGGTTGATAAGAATCAGTTGATTGTTGTTGGTCATCAGTGGTCATATTTTTCAGACGTAACAAAAGCATGTTCCATATCTCAGTGAGGTTTAGAAAAAATCGTGGTGCAAGTATATTCAAGAAAATGGAATATGGATGGAATATCTTTATATGGGTTGATTAGAATCAGGTGATTGTTTTTGGTTTTCAGTGGTCATGACTGTTCGATGTACCAAAAACATTTTCCATTTCTAAGTAAGGTTTGAAACAAATCGTGGTGCCAGTAAATTCAAGCAAATGGAATATGGATGGAATATCTATATATGGGTTGATTGGAATCAGTTTATTGTTGTTGGTCATCAGTGGTCATATTTTTCAGACGTAACAAAAGCATGTTCCATATCTCACTGAGGTTCGAAAAAAATCGTGGTGCAAGTATATTCAAGAAAATGGAATATGGATGGAATATCTTTATATGGGTTGATTAAAATTAGTTGATTGTTTTTAATCATCAGTTGTCATTACTCTCAGATGTACCAAAAACATTTTTCATTTTTTAATAAGGTTTAAAAAAAATCATGGGGCCAGTAAATTTTAGAAAATGGAATATGAATCGAATATCTTTATATGCGTTGATTAGAATCAGTTGATTGTTTTTGATCATCAGTGGTCATCACACTCAGATGTACCAGAAACATTATCAATTTTTTAATTAGGTTTAAAAAAAATCATTGGGCCAGTAAATTTAAAAAAAATGAAATATGAATGGAATATCTATATATGGGTTGATTAGAATCAGTTGATTGTTTTTGGTCATCAGTTGTCAGTAATTTTAAGCAAATGGAATATGGATGGAATATCTATATATGGGTTGATTGGAATCAGTTGATTGTTGTTGGTCATCAGTGGTCATATTTTTCAGACGTAACAAAAGCATGTTTCATATCTCAGTGAGGTTTAAAAAAAATCGTTGTGCAATTAAATTCAAGAAAATGGAATATGGATGGAATAACTTTAGATGGGTTGATAAGAATCAGTTGATTGTTGTTGGTCATCAGTGTTTATCACTCTTCGACGTAACAAAAGCATGTTCCATATCACAGTGAGGTTTAAAAAAAATCGTGGTGCAAGTAAATTCAAGAAAATGGAATATGCATGGAATAACTTTATATGGGTTAATAAGAATTAGTTGATTGTTTTTAATCATAAGTGGTCATGACTGTTAGATGTACCAAAAACATTTTTCATTTTTTAATGAGGTTAAAAAAAAATCATGGGGCCAGTAAATTTAAGAAAATGGAATATGAATTGAATATCTTTATATGCGTTGATTAGAATCAGTTGATTGTTGTTGGTCATCAGTGGTCAGATTTTTCAGACGTAACAAAAGCATGTTCCATATCTCAGTGAGGTTTGAAAAAAATCGTGGTGCAAGTAAATTCAAGAAAATGGAATATGGATAAAATAACTTTAGATGGGTTGATAAGAATCAGTTGATTGTTGTTGGTCATCAGTGTTTATCACTCTTCGACGTACCATAAGCATGTTTTAATATCTCAGTGAGGTTTGAAAAAATCGTGGTGCCACTAAATTCATGCAAACGGAATATGGCTGGAATATCTATAAAACGGTTGATTAGAATCAGTTGATTGTTTTCGGTCATCAGTGGTCATGACTGTTAGATGTACCAAAAACATTTTCCATTTCTAAGTAAGGTTTAAATCCAATCTTGGGGCCCAGTAAAGTCAAGAAAATCGAATACGGATGGAATATCTTTATATGGGTTGATTAGAATCAGTTGATTGTTGTTGGTCATCAGTGTTTATTACTCTTTGACGTACCAGAAGCATGTTCCATATTTTAGTGAGGTTTAAAAAAATCGAAGGGCCAGTAGATTCAAGGAAATTGAATATGCATAGATTATCTTTATATGGGTTGATTAGAATCATTTGATGGTTGTTGGTTATCAGTAGTCATCACTCTTACACGTGCCAGAAACATTTTCCATTTCTAAGTAAGGTTTGAAAAAAATCGTAGGTCCATTAAATTCAAAAAATGGAATATGAATGGAATATCTTTATATGGGTTGACTAGAATTAATGAATTGTTGTTAATCATCAGTGGTCATGTCTTTCAGACGTAACAAAACCATGTTCCATATCTCAGTGAGGTTTGAAAAAAATCGTGGTGCAAGTAAATTCAAGAAAATGGAATATGGATGGAATAACTTTATATAAGTTGATAAGAATTAGTTGATTGTTTTTAATCATCAATAGTCATTACTCTTAGATGTACCAAAAACATTTTTTATTTTTTAATGAGGTTTATAAAAAATCATGGGGCCAGTAAATTTAAGAAAATGGAATATGAATGGAATATCTTTATATGCGTTGGTTAGAATTAATTGATTGTTGTTAATCATCAGATCATCACTCTCAAAAGTCCCAGAAACATGTTCCGTATCTTAGTAAGGTTTGAAACAAATCGTGGGGTTAATAAAGTCAAAAAAATGGAAAATGGTTGGAATATCTTTATATGGGTTGATTAGAATCAGTTGATTGTTGTTGGTCATCAGTGTTTATTACTCTTCGACGTTCCAGAAGCATGTTCCATATCTTAGTGAGGTTTGAAGAAAATCGTGCTGCCAGTAGATTTAAGCAAATGGAATATGGATGGAATATCTATATATGGGTTGATGAGAATCAGGTGATTGTTTATGGTCATCAGTGGTCATGACTGTTCAACGTACCAAAAGCATGTTCCATATCTTAGTGAGGTTAAAAAAAATCGTGGGGCCAGTAAATACAAGAAAATGGAATATGGATAAAATAACTTTAGATGGGTTGATTAGAATCAGTTGATTGTTGTTGGTCATCAGTGTTTATCACTCTTTGACGTACCAGAAGTATGTTCCATATCTCAGTGAGGTTTGAAAAAATCGTGGTGCAAGTAAATTCAAGCAAATGGAATATGGATGGAATATCTATATATGGGTTGATTGGAATCAGTTGATTGTTGTTGGTCATCAGTAGTCATCTTTCTCAGATGTAGCAGAAGCATGTTTCATATCTTAGTAAGGTTACAAAAAAATCGTGGGGCCAGTAAATTAAAGAAAATGAAAGATAGATTGAATATCTTTATATGGGTTGATTAGAATCAGTTGATGGTTGTTGGTTATCATTGGTCATCACTCATAGACGTACCAGAAGCATTTTCCATTTTTAAGTGAGGTTTGAAAAATATTGTAGAGCCATTAAATTCAAAAAATGGAATATGAATGGAATATCTTTATATGGGTTGATTAGAATCACTTGATTGTTGTTGGTTATTAGTGGTTATCACTCTTCGACGTGCCAGAAGCATGCTCCATATCTCAGTGAGGTGTGAAAAAAATCGTGGTGCAAGTAAATTCAAGAAAATAAAATATAGATTGAATATCTTTATATGGATTGATTAGAATCAGTTGATTGTTGTTGGTTATCAGTGGTCATCACTCTTCGACGTACCACAAGCATGCTCCATATCTCAGTGAGTAGTAAAAAAAATCGTGGTGCAAGTGAATTCAAGAAAAAGGAATATGAATGGAATAACTTTATATGGGTTGATAAGAATTAGTTGATTGTTTTAAATCTTCAGTGGTCATTACTCTCAGATGTACCAAAAACATTTTTCATTTTTTAATGAATTTTAAAAAAAATCATGGTGCCAGTAAATTTAAGAAAATGGAATATGAATGGAATATCTTTATATGCGTTGACTAGAATCAGTTGATTGTTGTTGGTCATCAGTTGCTATCATTCTTCGACGTACCAGAAGCATGTTTCATATCTCAGTGAGGTTTGAAAAAAATCGTGGTGCCAGTAAATTCAAGCAAATGGAATATGGATGGAATATCTATATATGGGTTAATTCGAATCAGTTGATTGTTGTTGGTCATCAGTGTTTATCACTCTTCGACGTACCAGAAGCATGTTCCATATCTTAGTGAGGTTTGGAAAAAATCGTGGGGCCAGTAAATTCAAGGAAATTGAATATGGATGGAATATCTATATATGGGTTGATTCGAATCAGTTGATTGTTGTTGGTCATCAGTGGTCATATCTTTCAGAGGTAACAAAAGCATGTTTCATATCTCAGTGAGGTTTAAAAAAAATCATGGTGCAAGTAAATTCAAGAAAATGTAATATGGATGGAATAACTTTATATGGGTTGATAAGAATTAGTTGATTGTTTTTAATCTTCAGTGATCATTACTCTCAGATGTACTAAAAACATTTTTCATTTTTTAATCAGTTTTCAAAAAAATCATGGTGCCAGTAAATTTAAAAAAATGGAATATGAATGGAATATCTTTATATGCGTTGACTAGAATGAGTTGATTGTTGTTGGTCCTCAGTGTTTATAACTCTCCGACGTACCAGAAGCATGTTCCAAATCTCAGTGAGGTTTGAAAAAATCGTGGGGCCAGTAAATTCAAGAAAATTGAATATGAATAGAATATCTTTATATGGGTTGACTAGAATTAATGAATTGTTGTTAATCATCAGTGGTCATATCTTTTTAGACGTAACAAAACCATGTTCCATATCTCAGTGAAGTTTGAAAAAAATCGTGGTGCAAGTAAATTCAAGAAAATGGAATATGGATGGAATAACTTTATATAAGTTGATAAGAATTAGTTGATTGTTTTTAATCATCAATAGTCATTACTCTTAGATGTACCAAAAACATTTTTCATTTTTTAATGAGGTTTAAAAAAAATCATGGGGCCAGTAAATTCAAGCAAATGGAATACGGATGGAATATCCATATATGGGTTGATTGGAATCAGTTGATAGTTGTTGGTCATCAGTGGTTATATTTTTCAGACGTAACAAAAGCATGTTTCTTATCTCAGTGAGGTTTAAAAAAAATCGTGCTGCAAGTAAATTCAAGAAAATGGAATATGGATGGAATAACTTTATATGGGTTGATAAGAATTAGTTGATTGTTGTTGGTCATCAGTGTTTATCACTCTTCGACGTACCAGAAGCATGTTTCCTATCTCAGTGAGGTTTAAAAAAAATCGTGGTGCAATTAAATTCAAGAAAATGGAATATGGATAAAATAACTTTAGATGGGTTGATAAGAATCAGTTGATTGTTGTTGGTCATCAGTGTTTATCACTCTTCGACGTACCATAAGCATGTTTTAATATCTCAGTGAGGTTTGAAAAAATCGTGGTGCCACTAAATTCATGCAAACGGAATATGGCTGGAATATCTATAAAACGGTTGATTAGAATCAGTTGATTGTTTTCGGTCATCAGTGGTCATGACTGTTAGATGTACCAAAAACATTTTCCATTTCTAAGTAAGGTTTGAATCCAATCTTGGGGCCCAGTAAAGTCAAGAAAATCGAATACGGATGGAATATCTTTATATGGGTTGATTAGAATCAGTTGATTGTTGTTGGTCATCAGTGTTTATTACTCTTCGACGTACCAGAAGCATGTTCCATATTTTAGTGAGGTTTAAAAAAAATCGAAGGGCCAGTAGATTCAAGGAAATTGAATATGCATAGATTATCTTTATATGGGTTGATTAGAATCATTTGATGGTTGTTGGTTATCAGTAGTCATCACTCTTACACGTGCCAGAAACATTTTCCATTTCTAAGTAAGGTTTGAAAAAAATCGTAGGTCCATTAAATTCAAAAAATGGAATATGAATGGAATATCTTTATATGGGTTGACTAGAATTAATGAATTGTTGTTAATCATCAGTGGTCATGTCTTTCAGACGTAACAAAACCATGTTCCATATCTCAGTGAGGTTTGAAAAAAATCGTGGTGCAAGTAAATTCAAGAAAATGGAATATGGATGGAATAACTTTATATAAGTTGATAAGAATTAGTTGATTGTTTTTAATCATCAATAGTCATTACTCTTAGATGTACCAAAAACATTTTTTATTTTTTAATGAGGTTTATAAAAAATCATGGGGCCAGTAAATTTAAGAAAATGGAATATGAATGGAATATCTTTATATGCGTTGGTTAGAATTAATTGATTGTTGTTAATCATCAGATCATCACTCTCAAAAGTCCCAGAAACATGTTCCGTATCTTAGTAAGGTTTGAAACAAATCGTGGGGTTAATAAAGTCAAAAAAATGGAAAATGGTTGGAATATCTTTATATGGGTTGATTAGAATCAGTTGATTGTTGTTGGTCATCAGTGTTTATTACTCTTCGACGTTCCAGAAGCATGTTCCATATCTTAGTGAGGTTTGAAGAAAATCGTGGTGCCAGTAGATTTAAGCAAATGGAATATGGATGGAATATCTATATATGGGTTGATGAGAATCAGGTGATTGTTTATGGTCATCAGTGGTCATGACTGTTCGACGTACCAAAAGCATGTTCCATATCTTAGTGAGGTTAAAAAAAATCGTGGGGCCAGTAAATACAAGAAAATGGAATATGGATAAAATAACTTTAGATGGGTTGATTAGAATCAGTTGATTGTTGTTGGTCATCAGTGTTTATCACTCTTTGACGTACCAGAAGTATGTTCCATATCTCAGTGAGGTTTAAAAAAAACGTGGGGCCAGTAAATTCAAGAAAACTGAATATGGATGGAATATCTTTATATGGGTTGATTAGAATTCATTAATTGATGTTAATCATCAATAGTCATTACTCTCAGATGTACCAAAAACATTTTTCATTTTTTAATGAGGTTTAAAAAAAATCATAGGGCCAGTAAATTTAAGAAAATGGAATATGAATGGAATATCTTTATATGCGTTGATTAGAATCAGTTGATTGTTGTTGGTCATCAGTTGCTATCATTCTTCGACGTACCAGAAGCATGTTCCGTATCTTAGTGAGGTTTGAAAAAAATCGTGGTGCCAGTAAATTCAAGCAAATGGAATATGGATGAAATATCTATATATGGGTTGATTGGAATCAGTTGATTGTTGTTAAATATCAGTGGTCATATCTTTCAGACGTAACAAAAGCATGTTCCAGATCTCAGTGAGGTTTGAAAAAATCGTGGTGCAAGTAAATTCAAGCAAATGGAATATGGATGGAATATCTATATATGGGTTGATTGGAATCAGTTGATTGTTGTTGGTCATCAGTAGTCATCTTTTTCAGATGTAGCAGAAGCATGTTTCATATCTTAGTAAGGTTACAAAAAAATCGTGGGGCCAGTAAATTAAAGAAAATGAAAGATAGATTGAATATCTTTATATGGGTTGATTAGAATCAGTTGATGGTTGTTGGTTATCATTGGTCATCACTCATAGACGTACCAGAAGCATTTTCCATTTTTAAGTGAGGTTTGAAAAATATCGTAGAGCCATTAAATTCAAAAAATGGAATATGAATGGAATATCTTTATATGGGTTGATTAGAATCACTTGATTGTTGTTGGTTATTAGTGGTTATCACTCTTCGACGTGCCAGAAGCATGCTCCATATCTCAGTGAGGTGTGAAAAAAATCGTGGTGCAAGTAAATTCAAGAAAATAAAATATAGATTGAATATCTTTATATGGATTGATTAGAATCAGTTGATTGTTGTTGGTTATCAGTGGTCATCACTCTTCGACGTACCACAAGCATGCTCCATATCTCAGTGAGTAGTAAAAAAAATCGTGGTGCAAGTGAATTCAAGAAAAAGGAATATGAATGGAATAACTTTATATGGGTTGATAAGAATTAGTTGATTGTTTTAAATCTTCAGTGGTCATTACTCTCAGATGTACCAAAAACATTTTTCATTTTTTAATGAATTTTAAACAAAATCGTGGTGCCAGTAAATTTAAGAAAATGGAATATGAATGGAATATCTTTATATGCGTTGACTAGAATCAGTTGATTGTTGTTGGTCATCAGTTGCTATCATTCTTCGACGTACCAGAAGCATGTTTCATATCTCAGTGAGGTTTGAAAAAAATCGTGGTGCCAGTAAATTCAAGCAAATGGAATATGGATGGAATATCTATATATGGGTTGATTCGAATCAGTTGATTGTTGTTGGTCATCAGTGTTTATCACTCTTCGACGTACCAGAAGCATGTTCCATATCTTAGTGAGGTTTGGAAAAAATCGTGGGGCCAGTAAATTCAAGGAAATTGAATATGGATGGAATATCTATATATGGGTTGATTCGAATCAGTTGATTGTTGTTGGTCATCAGTGGTCATATCTTTCAGAGGTAACATAAGCATGTTTCATATCTCAGTGAGGTTTAAAAAAAATCGTGGTGCAAATAAATTTAAGAAAATGGAATATGGATAGAATAACTTTATATGGGTTGATAAGAATTAGTTGATTGTTGTTGGTCATCAGTGTTTATCACTCTTCGACGTACCAGAAGCATGTTCCATATCTTAGTGAGGTGTGAAAAAAATCATGGTGCAAGTAAATTCAAGAAAATGTAATATGGATGGAATAACTTTATATGGGTTGATAAGAATTAGTTGATTGTTTTTAATCTTCAGTGGTCATTACTCTCAGATGTACTAAAAACATTTTTCATTTTTTAATCAGTTTTCAAAAAAATCATGGTGCCAGTAAATTTAAAAAAATGGAATATGAATGGAATATCTTTATATGCGTTGACTAGAATCAGTTGATTGTTGTTGGTCCTCAGTGTTTATAACTCTCCGACGTACCAGAAGCATGTTCCAAATCTCAGTGAGGTTTGAAAAAATCGTGGGGCCAGTAAATTTAAGAAAATTGAATATGAATAGAATATCTTTATATGGGTTGACTAGAATTAATGAATTGTTGTTAATCATCAGTGGTCATATCTTTTTAGACGTAACAAAACCATGTTCTATATCTCAGTGAAGTTTGAAAAAAATCGTGGTGCAAGTAAATTCAAGAAAATGGAATATGGATGGAATAACTTTATATAAGTTGATAAGAATTAGTTGATTGTTTTTAATCATCAATAGTCATTACTCTTAGATGTACCAAAAACATTTTTCATTTTTTAATGAGGTTTAAAAAAAATCATGGGGCCAGTAAATTTAAGAAAATGGAATATGAATGGAATATCTTTATATGCGTTGATTAGAATCAGTTGATTGTTGTTGGTCATCAGTTGCTATCATTCTTCGACGTATTAGAAGCATGTTCCATATCTCAGTGTGGATTGAAAAAAATCGTGGTGCCAGTAAATTCAAGCAAATGGAATATAGATGGAATATCTATATATGGGTTGATTGGAATCAGTTGATTGTTGTTGGTCATCAGTGGTCATATTTTTCAGACGTAACAAAAGCATGTTCCATATCTTAGTAAGGTTTAAAAAAAATCGTGGTGCAAGTATATTCAAGAAAATGGAATATGGATGGAATATCTTTATATGGGTTAATTACAATTAATTAATTGTTGTTAATCAATAGTGGTCATATCTTTCAGACGTAACAAAAGCATGTTCCATATCTCAGTGAGGTTTGAAAAAAATCGTAGTGCAAGTAAATTCAAGAAAATGGAATATGGATGGAATAATTCATATGAGTTGATTAGAATCAGTTGATTGTTTTTTGTCAATATTAGTCATAACTGTTAGATGTACCAAAAACATTTTCCATTTTTATGTAAGGTTTGAAACAAATTGTGAAGCCAGTAGATTCAAGGAAATTGAATATGGATGAAATACTTTTATATGGGTTGATTAGAATCAGCTGATTGTTGTTGGTCATCAGTGTTTATCACTCTTTGACGTACCAGAAGTATGTTCCATATCTCAGTGATGTTTGAAAAAATCGTGGGGCCAGTAAATTCAAGAAAATAGAATATGAATGGAATATCCTAATATGGGTTGATTAGAATTAATTAATTGTTGTAAATCATCAGTGGTCATATCTTTCAGACGTAACAAAAGCATGTTCCATATCTTAGTAAGGTTTAAAAAAAATCGTGCTGCAAGTATATTCAAGAAAATGGAATATGGATGGAATATCTTTATATGGGTTAATTACAATTAATTAATTGTTGTTAATCAATAGTGGTCATATCTTTCAGACGTAACAAAAGCATGTTCCATATCTCAGTGAGGTTTGAAAAAAATCGTAGTGCAAGTAAATTCAAGAAAATGGAATATGGATGGAATAATTCATATGAGTTGATTAGAATCAGTTGATTGTTTTTTGTCAATATTAGTCATAACTGTTAGATGTACCAAAAACATTTTCCATTTTTATGTAAGGTTTAAAACAAATCGTGAAGCCAGTAGATTCAAGGAAATTGAATATGGATGAAATACTTTTATATGGGTTGATTCGAATCAGTTGATTGTTGTTGGTCATCAGTGTTTATCACTCTTCGACGTACCAGAAGCATGTTCCATATCTTAGTGAGGTTTGAAAAAAATCGTGGGGCCAGTAAATTCAAGAAAATTGAATATGGATGGATTATCTTTATATGGGTTGATTAGAATCAGTTGATTGTTGTTGGTCATTAGTGTTTATCACTCTTCGACGTACCAGAAGCATGTTCCATATCTCAGTGAGGTTTGAAAAAAATCGTGGTGCCAGTAAATTCAAGCAAATGGAATATGGATGGAATATCTATATATGGGTTGATTGGAATCAGTTGATTGTTGTTGGTCATCAGTGGTCAAATCTTTCAGAGGTAACAAAAGCAAGTTCCATATCTCAGTGAGGTTTGAAAAAATTCGTAGTGCAAGTAAATTCAAGAAAATGGAATAAGGATGGAATATCTTTATATGGGTTGATTAGAATCAGTTGATTGTTGTTGGTCATCAGTGTTTATCACTCTTTGACGTACCAGAAGTATGTTCCATATCTCAGTGAGGTTTGAAAAAATCGTGGGGCCAGTAAATTCAAGAAAATTTATATGGATGGATTATCTTTATATGGGTTGATTAGAATCAGATGATTGTTGTTGGTCATCAGTTTTTATCACTCTTCGACGTACCAGAAGCATGTTTCACATCTCAGTGAGGTTTGAAAAAATCGTAGGGCCAGTAAATTCAAGAAAATAGAATATGAATGGAATATCCTAATATGGGTTGATTAGAATTAATTAATTGCTGTTAATCATCAGTGGTCATATCTTTCAGACGTAACAAAAGCATGTTCCAGATCTCAGTGAGGTTAAAAAAAATCATGGGGCCAGAAAATTTAAGAAAATTGAATATGGATGGATTATCTTTATATGGGTTGATTAGAATCAGTTGATTGTTGTTGGTCAACAGTTGCTATCATTCTTCGACGTACCAGAAGCATGTTCCATATCTCAGTGAGGTTTGAAAAAATTCGTGGTGCCAGTAAATTTAAGCAAATGGAATATGGATGGAATATCTATATATGGGTTGATGAGAATCAGGTGATTGTTTATGGACATCAGTGGTCATGACTGTTAGATGTACCAAAAACATTTTCGATTTCTAAGTAAGGTTTGAATCCAATCTTGGGGCCAGTAAAGTCAAGGAAATCGAATACGGATAGTATATCTTTATATGGGTTGATTAGAATCAGTTGATTGTTGTTGGTCATCAGTGTTTATTACTCTTCTACGTACCAGAAGCATGTTCCATATCTTAGTGAGGTTTGAAAAAAATCGAAGGGCCAGTAGATTCAAGGAAATTGAATATGCATGGAATATCTTTATATGGGTTGATTGGAATCAGTTGTTTGTTGTTGGTCAACAGTGGTTATCACTCTCAGATGTACCAGAAGCATGTTCCATTTCTTAGTTATGTTAGAAAAAAATCGTAAGGCCAGTAAATTAAAGAAAATGAAAGATAGATTGAATATCTTTATATGAGTTGATTAGAATTAGTTAATTGTTGAAGGTCATCAGTGGTTATCACTCTTCGAAGTAGCGGAAGCATGTTCCATATCTCAGTAAGGTTTGAAAAAATCGTGGGGCCAGTTAATTCAAGAAAATTGAATATTGATGGAATATCTTTATATGGGTTGATTAGAATTAATTGATTGTTGTTAATCATCAGTTCATCACTCTCAAAAGTCCCAGAAGCATGTTCCGTATCTTAGTAAGGTTTGAAACAAATCGTGGGGCCAGTAAAGTCAAAAAAATGGAATATGGATGGAATATCTTTATAAGGGTTGATTAGAATCAGTTGATTGTTGTTGGTCATTAGTGTTTATCACTCTTCGACGTACCAGAAGCATGTTCCATATCTCAGTGAGGTTTGAAAAAAATCGTGGTGCCAGTAAATTGAAGCAAATGGAATATGGATGGAATATCTATATATGGGTTGATGAGAATCAGGTGATTGTTTATGGTCATCAGTGGTCATGACTCTTAGATGTACCAAAAACATTTTCCATTTCTAAGTAAGGTTTGAAACAAACCGAGGGGCCAGTAAAGCCAAGAAAATGGAATATGGATGGAATATCTTTATATGGGTTGATTAGAATCAGTTAATTGTTGTTGGTTATCAGTGTTTATCACTTTTCGACGAACCAGAAGCATGTCCCATATCTTAGTAAGGTTTGAAAAAAATCGTGGGGACAGTAAAATCAAAAAAATGAAATATAGATTGAATATCTTTACATGGGTTGATTAGAATCAGTTGATTGTTGTTTGTGATCAGTTAATATCATTCTACGACGTACCAGAAGCATGTTCCATATCTCAGTGAGGTTTGAAAAAAATCGTGGTGCCACTAAATTCAAGCAAATAGAACATGGATGGATTATCTTTATATGGGTTGATTAGAATCAGTTGATGGTTGTTGGTTATCAGTAGTCATCACTCTTAGACGTGCCAGAAACATTTTCCGTTTCTAAGTAAGGTTTGAAAAAATCGTAGGTCCATTAAATTCAAAACATGGAATATGAATGGAATATCTTTATATGGGTTGACTAGAATTAATAAATTGTTGTTAATTATCAGTGGTCATATCTTTCAGACGTAATAAAACCATGTTTCATATCTCAGTGAGGTTTGAAAAAAATCGTGGTGCAAGTAAAATCAAGAAAATGGAATATGGATGGAATAACTTTATATAAGTTGATAAGAATTAGTTGATTGTTTTTAATCATCAATAGTCATTACTTTCAGATTTACCAAAAACATTTTTCATTTTTTAATGAGGTTTAAAAAAAATTATGGGGCCAATAAATTTAAGAAAATGGAATATGAATGGAATATCTTTATATGCGTTGATTAGAATCAGTTGATTGTTGTTGGTAATCAGTGTTTATCACTCTTCAACGTACCAGAAGCATGTTCCATATCTCAGTGAGGTTTGAAAAAATCGTGGGGCCAGTAAAGTCAAGAAAATAGAAAATGAATGGAATATCTTTATATGGGTTGATTAGAATTAATTAATTGTTGTTAATCATCAGTGGTCATATCTTTCTGACGTAACAAAAGCATGTTACATATCTCAGTGAGGTTTGAAAAAAATCGTGGTGCAAGTATATTCAAGAAAATGGAATATGGATGGAATATCTTTATATGGGTTGATTAGAATTAATTAATTGTTGTTAATCATCAGTGGTCATATCTTTCAGACGTAACAAAAGCATGTTCTATATTTCAGTGAGGTTTGAAAAAAATCGTAGTGCAAGTAAATTCAAGAAAATGGAATATGGATGGAATAACTTTATATGGGTTAATAAGAATTAGTTGATTGTTTTTAATCATAAGTGGTTATTACTCTCAGATGTACCAAAAACATTTTTCATTTTTTAATGAGGTTAAAAAAAATCATGGGCCAGTAAATTTAAAAAAATGGAGTATGGATGGATTATCTTTATATGGGTTGATTAGAATCAGTTGATTGTTGTTGATCATCAGTGTTTATCACTCTTCGACGTACCAGAAGCATGTTCCATATCTCAGTGAGGTTTGAAAAAATCGTGGGGCCAGTAAACTCAAGAAAATTGAATATGGATGGATTATCTTTATATTGGTTGATTAGAATCAGTTGATTGTTGTTGGTCATCAGTTGCTATCATTCTTTGACGTGCCAGAAGCATGTTCCATATCTTAGTAATGTTAGAAAAAAATCGTGGGGCCAGTAAATTAAAGAAAATAAAAGATAGATTGAATATCTTAATATAAGTTGATTAGAATCAGTTAATTGTTGAAGGTCATCAGTGGTTATCACTCTTCGAAGTAGCGGAAGCATGTTCCATATCTCAGTAAGATTTGAAAAAAATCAAAAGGCCATTAAATTTAAAAACATGGAATATGAATGAAATATCTTTATATGGGTTGATTAAAATTAATTGATTGTTGTTAATCATTAGTTCATCACTCTCAAAAGTCCCAGAAGCATGTTCCGTATCTTAGTAAGGTGTAAAACAAATCGTGAGGCCAGTAAAGTCAAAAAAATGGAATATGGAAGGAATATCTTTATATGGGTTGATTAGAATCAGTTGATTGTTGTTGGTCATCAGTATTTATTGCTCTTCGACGTTCCAGAAGCATGTTCCATATCTTAGTGAGGTTTGAAAAAAATCGTAGGGCCAGTAAATTCAAGGAAATTGAATATGGATGGAATATCTTTATATGGGTTAATTTTGAATCAGTTGATTGTAGTTGGTCATCAGTAGTCATGTTTCTCAGATGTACCAGAAGCATGTTCCATATCTTAGTAAGGTTACAAAAAAATCGTGGGGCCAGTAAATTAAAGAAAATGAAAGATAGATTGAATATCTTTATATGGGTTGATTAGAATCAGATAATTGTTGTTGGTCTTTAGTGGTTATCACTCTTCGACGTACCAGAAGCATGTTCCATATCTCAGTGAGGTTTGAAATAAACGTGTTGCCACTAAATTTAAGCAAACGGAATATGGATGGAATATCTATAAATGGGTTGATTAGAATCAGTTGATTGTTTTTGGTTATCAGTGGTCATGACTGTTAGATGTAACAGAAACATTTTCCATTTCTAAGTAAGGTTTGAAACAAATCGTGTGGCCAGTAAAGCCAAGAAAATAGAATATGGATGGAATATCTTTATATGGGTTGATTAGAATCATTTGATTGTTGTTGGTCATGAGTGGTCATATCTTTCAGACGTAACAAAAGCATGTTCCATATCTCAGTGAGGTTTAAAAAAAATCGTTGTGCAAGTAAATTCAAGATAAAGGAATATGGATGGAATAACATTATATGGGTTGATAAGAATTAGTTGATTGTTATTAATCATCAGTGGTCATTACTCTCAGATGTACCAAAAACATTTTTCATTTTTTAATGAGGTTTAAAAAAAATCATAGGGCCAGTAAATTTAAGAAAATGGAATATGAATGGAATATCTTTATATGCGTTGATTAGAATCAGTTGATTGTTGTTGGTCATCAGTTGCTATCATTCTTCGACGTACCAGAAGCATGTTATATATCTCAGTGAGGTTTAAAAAAAATCGTTGTGCCAGTAAATTTAAGCAAATGGAATATGGATGGAATATCTATATATGGGTTGATTAGAATCAGGTGATTGTTTATGGTCATCAGTGGTCATGACTGTTAGATGTACCAAAAACATTTTCTATTTCTATGTAAGGTTTGAAACAAATCTTGGAGTCAGTAGATTCAAGGAAATTGAATATGGATGGAATACCTTTATATGAGTTGATTAGAATCAGTTGATTGTTGTTGGTCATCAGTGTTCATCACTCTTCGACGTACCAGAAGCATGTTTTATATCTAAGTGAGGTTTGAAAAGAATCGTGGGGCCAGTAAATTCAAGGAAATTGAATATGGATGGAATATCTTTATATGGGTTGATTGGTATCAGTTGATTGTAGTTGGTGTCAGTGGTCATCTTTTTCAGATGTACCAGAAGCATGTTCCATATCTCAGTGAGAATTGAAAAAAAAAAGTGGGGCCAGTATATTCCAGGAAATTGAATATGGATGGAATATCTTTATATGGGTTGATTGGAATCAGTTGTTTGTTGTTGCTCATCAGTGGTCATCACTCTCAGATGTACTAAAAGCATGTTTCATATTTTAAAAATGTTAGAAAAAAATCGTGGGGCCGTTAAATTTAAAAAAATTGAATATGGATGGAATATCTTTATATCGGTTGATTAGAATTAATTGATTGTTGTTAATCATCAGTTTCATCACTCTCAGATGTACCAGAAGCATGTTTCGTATCTTAGTAAGGTTTGAAACAAATCGTGGGGCCAGTAAAGTAGAAAAAAAAAGAATATGGATGGAATATCTTTATATGGGTTGATTAGAATCAGTTGATTGTTGTTGGTCATCAGTGTTTATCACTTTTCGACGTACCAGAAGCATGTTCCATATCTTAGTGAGGTTTGAAAAAAATCTTGGGGCAAGTAAATTCAAGGAAATTGAATATGGAAGGAATATCTTTATATGGGT
Organism: Ganaspis brasiliensis; assembly: GCA_037103525.1. Taxonomy (NCBI): domain Eukaryota; kingdom Metazoa; phylum Arthropoda; class Insecta; order Hymenoptera; family Figitidae; genus Ganaspis; species Ganaspis brasiliensis. The sequence continues at coordinate 2,066,062 of JAZKLR010000135.1, read as the reverse complement.
TGATTGGAATCAGTTGATTGTAGTTGGTCATCAGTGGTCATCTTTCTTAGATGTACCAGAAGCATGTTTTATATCTCAGTGAGGATTGAAAAAAATCGTGGGGCCAGTAGATTCAAGGAAATTGAATATGGGTGGAATATCTTTATACGGGTTAATTGGAATCAGTTGTTTGTTGTTGGTCATCAGTGGTCATCACTCTCAGATGTACCAGAAGCATGTTCCATATCTTATTAAGGTTAGAAAAAAATCGTAAGGCCAGTAAATCAAAGAAAATAAAAAATAGATTGAATATCTTTATATGGGTTGATGAGAATCAATTGATTGTTGTTGGTCATCAGTGGTTATTACTCTTCGACGTAGCAGAAGCATGTTCCATATCTCAGTGAGGTTTGAAAAAATCGTGGGGCCAGTTAATTCAAGAAAATTGAATATGGAAGGAATATGTTTATATGGGTTGATTTGAATCAGTTGATTGTAGTTGGTCATCAATGGTAATCTTTCTCAGATGTACTAGAAGAATGTTTCATATCTCAGTGAAGATTGAAAAAAATCGTGGGGCCAGTAGATTCAAGGAAATTGAATATGGGTGGAATATCTTTATATGGGTTAATTGGAATCAGTTGATTGTTGTTGGTCATTAGTGGTTATCACTCTTAGGCGTACCAGAAGCATTTTCCATATCTCTATAAGGTTTAAAAAAAACGTGGGGACGTCAGAGTCCAAACAAGTACAGTCCAAATTGCATGTCTCCCACTTTACTACTTTTCTTGCACGCAGTGTTTGACCAACAGAACAGAGTCGATGTCTTTAGCGTGACTAGTACAGCTTCAAAATCTAACCTGACCGTATTACTAGCGCGCCTTGTTGACAAGTAAAAAAGTGTGAGACATTCAATTTGGATTGTATTTGTGTACACTCTGACGTGACATAGTAAATCGTTCTTATTTCTGCAACTTTCTGGTTATATATACATAGAACCGAATCACGCCTTTTATGAATTTGTTATGAAAAGTATCGATCGTAACTGCGTGAACAAAGCAGTCGGTTTGAAACTCGCGCAATTTTTGCAACTCGTTTCACTCCACAGTGGGCCAGGAGACCTGCAAAAGCGGCCAAAAGTCAATTTTAGAATAATAAATTTTTATATTAATAGTCAAAATACATAGTATTTAAGTTAACTTTTAGTAAAATATTGAAGCAATTGCTTATAAATTAAAGCCGCAATTACAATTTTGTTAAAAGAATTGCATGCGAAATTTACAAGTCCAATATATAATAAAATTGAACTTTTCTTACAAAAATATAATAAATATTCCACTTTTGCCTTTTGTTCCTTATTAACAAGGTTCAGTACGATAAAAAAATTAACCGAGAACTCGAAATAGTCATTGTTTAAAAATATTAAGCATATTTTATTAAATTAAACGTTAAAATTTTTGAATTATTATCGCTGTCGAAAGACATTACTCCTGATTACCACATCGTATCAAAAAACTGAACATGCAATCTCTTCTACATTAAATGTAGTTTAAAATAAATTTGCTCATTTTTGCTCATATTTGCTCATTTTTTATTTTAATACAGTTAAAAGCAAAGCAACCTCTTTTCAGTTATATCTAAAAATATTAATTTCTACAACATGAAGCTCTGCATTGCGCAAGTCGATTCATTTTTGTTTTATCTGTTTCTTTGTTGTATTTGTCAGTACGTATGGAGAATTAATGGTTACTTTTCAATTTTCCAAGTTATATTAAATAATAAAGTCTTCAAGACAAACCAAAGTACTATTGTTCCTTTTATTTGTGTTTTCGTTTCTTTCGATAGTTAGTATGTCTATTGATTCAATTTTTCTGTAAATATATGCAGTATTTTTAATGAATTTAGTAACGTATTGTTATTTATAAATACAATAATTAAATTTATTATTCGAATAGTTTAATTTATTAATCGGATAATCATATACTTGTTTAAAATAAATTTTATTTTCCATCACCTTGATATAATATAATAAATGAAAGAAACATAAAAAAGTTGTTACTAAAATAAAATAAAAAGTTCATAATAAAAACAATTAAACACATAGTTAGTTTCACATAATTTCAAACAAATAATATTACAATTTTACACACAGCCCTTCTTTCTGGATCTACCACATTAAATTTTATAAATCTGAATTTAAATTCGTAATCAGCGACTTTAAAAAACTTTTAATACCAATTTAAATAAAATCCGATAGAAATTAGTGAAAGAAGATCACCATTTTAGATCCGCTGTTTTGAGTTTTATAATTTGAACCTTAAATTCGTAATCAGCGACTTAGAAAACCTTACAATATCAAGTATCATTCAATTCTGATAAAAATTGTTTCAGAAGGGTCACTATTTTGGATCCGCTATTTTGAATTTTATAATTTGGAAATCAAATTCGTAATCCGCGACTCAGAAAATCTTTCAATACCAAGTTTCATTCAAATCCGTTTAAAATAATTTAAAAGGTTCGCCATTTTAGATCCGCTATTTTGAATTTTGTAAAACTGACTTCAAATTCGTAATCAGCGACTCAGAAAACCTTTCAATACCAAGTTTCATTCAAATCCGTTAAAAATAATTTAAAAGGGTCGCCATTTTGGATCCGCCATTTTGAATTTTGTAAAACTGACTTCAAATTCGTAATCAGCGACTTGAAAAACCTTTCAATGCCAAGTTTCATTCAAATCCGTTTAAAATAATTTAAAAGGGTCGCCATTTTGGATCCGCCATTTTGAATTTTGTAAAACTGACTTCAAATTCGTAATCAGCGACTCTAACATTCTTTTGATACCAAGTTTCAACTAAATCAATCAACATTTGTAATTTTGGCCGCATTTGCATGCTTCGTGGCCCACTGTGCACTCGTTGCAAAAACATTGCTCTCGTTTCAGAAACGACTGCTTGTCACGCATGTTACGAAATATGCTATTCTTAAACTTGCTGAAAAATATTAATATAAAATATTTATCAATTGATTTATTTGAAAAAGTTGGAAAAATACATAATGCATATTTTATTTTTATTTAAATGTTACAAATTTTGCTAAATAAGCTTCCTGCAAAAATTAGTAGAAATTATGATTGCAATGTCCACTTTAGATTTGTTGTGCGCAGACGTAGTGTTTATGTAATCCTAACCTTAAATTTTGTGTATTTCTTGAAATTAAAGAGTCTAGAAGTTTTGAAATATAAAAGTGACTTTAATATTATAAAGGTAAAGATGTACCACTTGTTTTGAAAACAAAAACAATTAACATTTTTTAGTTTAGAAGAAAAATGTATGGCTTTTGTATTACTACATTTAAATTAAGTGTAATGTTACCGCGCAAGTGCTAGTTTTAAGGTCATCATTCATTTTTGGTGAAAAACAACTTTGATAATTATTTATTCAGTAAATCCATAGTCAGTTTTTTCTAAACTTTTTTAATTAAAATTTGACGACATTTTCTTCCTAATATCTAAATTTCAGAATTTAAGCTCATTTCCATCACATTTTTTTCGAAGATTTAAGTGAGTTTCCATAAGAACCTATGTTAAATTGCACATTTATTTTAATTTTTTAAACAAAAACTACGTGGTGAAAAATTTAAAAAAAATCAAGGCTTCCTGAATTGATTTGAGGAACAAAATGTCAAAATTTGAGACTTCTAGCTCATATCCTTCAATTGCCGGTGACAATCCTTAAGTAAATTCAAGAAAATGAAATATGGATGGAATATCTTTATATGGGTTGATAAAATTAGTTGATTGTTGTTGGTCATCAGTGGTCATCACTCTCAGATGTACCAGAATCATGTTCCATATCTTAGTAAGGTTTGAAAAAAATCGTGGGGACAGTAAATTTAAGAAAATGGAATATGGATGGAATATTTTTATATGGGTTGATTAAAATCAATTGATTGTTGTTGGTCATCAGTGGTCATAACTCTTAGACGTACCAGAAGAGTAGTTTAGCTATGAGAGATCCAGACCACAGTTCCGATTTTCGCTACCAGGTGGCGCCGCAGTCAGTTATCTGCAGTGGATTTTTAGCGTTTTGTTTATAAATTATCGTCGGTCGGTAATGCAGATTTCGCGAGTGTTACCATGTGCTGTTACCTTGTGTCGGTAATGCAAATTACTTGCTTGCTCGACGGTAAAGTAGATATCCAAAATTGGTTACCCTTAGTCCAAGAGTGGGATTTCTCCATAGACGGCGCTCCAATCGAATCGCTCCAAGTTTAACTTAAAACTCAACCTTTCTAATTTGCATTAACTGCGAATTGTTGTTAACTTTTACCTTAGGACTTATTTGCATGTCTTTATGACACCATCCATCTGTAGAAATTGCATAAACAATAAATTGTTGTTCACTTTTATCTTAGAAATAAGTTACATGTCTTTGGTACTACCACCCACAACCTACGACCCACTGTCCACCTAGTATATGTTTTCAATGTATGTATCATATGCCTAACCCCCCCCCCCACTCACCCATCACCCATTTAGTACATGTTTTTAGAGCAACTATTCTATTCCTAACGCCACCCACCTATTAAACTAATGTATTGTGACTTAAATTTTTTAAAATACCACCCACCACCCACTTTTGCATATATGATCTCAAATTTCGAAAATCATAATGAAAACAGCGAGAGGCCGTAGAATCGTGAAATACCGAGCGAAAGTAGCGAGTGGATTAGAGGGTGGGTCGCGTTGGGCCTGACTCGACGCATGGTGCGCAACGAGATGTGCGTGGCCAATGTGAACCGATACTCAAGCGATGTATATTCGGTCTAGCCTAAATAAGAAAGGTCCACGTTTTCCCTAAGTCAAAGAGTTTTGCTATTTTTTTCTTTCTCTATCGCATGTAATGACGCATGAAATAGAAAGGGACAAGGACAATAGCATGAAATGGTAAGCATGAAACCTTAAGCTATATTGTTAATCTTCTTCAAATTTTGAACTTCTTGGCCACATCGTTTTAAAATTTACTTTCTCCTTTCAGTACAAATGTACTAATTTCTATAGTTGTAAAATACATACTTTACACTCGACCAACAGAAAATGCATTGGAACTGTAAAAAATTTCATTGTATTTTGTATTGTGACACGATGTAAATAAATCGCTTTACGTAACACATAGTAAATTTTAAGGTATTATGATGAAAATATTCAGTTCGATAAATATATATTTCACTTATAAATTTCTTATTAGAAAGTTAAGGATTAGGTAAAATAGTAAAAACACATTGATAGTAGTAGGGTTTATTTTATTAACACCTATAGAATACATTCTACAGTTTTAATATATAAATTTAGAAAACAATTTCGAAGAGCTACTACATTTTTACAGCACAATTATTAAGTCTCATACAATGTTTTGTACATGTAGTTGACAACGAGTTCCTTTTCATATTTCTAATTTAATTTATCCCGAAGTTAACTTTAACTTTTCCGAAAGTTAAGGATGTTCAACCTCATTTTCAAAATGATCAAAATGATCAAAATGAGCTGTTCAAACTTTAAGAATTAAATCACAATAATTACAGAAATATGCCTGTAAAGTTTCATAGAGATTATGAACCTAATTTAAAAAATATTCATATTTACAATGGTAGCTGGAACATTTGTCACATATTATTGTGGGAATTTATTTATTTTGCCGAGAAAAATGATTAAATTTTTGCGCAATTTTAGTGTGTTATTGTTTAATATTGAAAGTTCTACTGTGGTAAATTTCAATGCAATTCAGAGCCTTGTTTTTGAGAAAAATGTCATTAATATTGGAAGATAATAATATCTTTCGGATATCCCTGATTCCCTACTGTAATAACGTGCGTGTGAGCTGTCATAAGAAGGTAGGTATGTACTTACATATGTACGCATAAAAGATTTCAGGTGACACAGACGAGATCTTGCATAAGATCTTATGTAAGAACGTAGGTACGAACGTATCTAAGTTCTTATATTAAGTTCCGTCATGCGCCGCGTATAACGTTACTCAATATAAAATTGAAACAGCGTTCTTATAAGAGTTCTCATCTGCGTACGTATGTAAGAACACAGGTGCGAACACACTTCGGACTCATGTGCGAACACACCTAAGTATTAAATTGAATATGTTAAATTAAATATATTATTAAAAAAAAATTCTCACTAACGGGATTCAAGCCCATCTAACCTGAGCCTAAATACGCCTTAAACCCCTCGGCCACCGTAGTTATAGAAACAACTTTACAAAATCTTAGTCATGTTTTTCCGGAGAAATTTATATATTAAACATGACTAAGATTTTGTAAAGTTATTTCTATAACTACGGTTAAGGCGCAGTTAGGCTCAGGTTTTATGGGCTCGAATCCCGCAATGCGCCGCAATGCGCCTGCGCGATGAGAGTTTTTTTCACTGTTGGGAAGTTTTTTTACCTCTAACGTTCACTGACCTTAAAACTGTGAGTTCTGCCCCGCTTAAGGCGAACGAAAACACGAGGTTTTCGTGCATGTGTGGTAGAAAAATATTTAATCTTATAAATTACAGTAGCTACAGGCTTTTGTTTGTGATCACTAGAACTACTTTTTCACGTTGGATTCAATACCATTTGTGCAATATGTTTCTTTAAAAACATAAGAGACATGGAATTGTCGGTTTCGTGGAGAATTATCCATATACATATACAATATATTCTTATAATTATAAATTACTTTGGATAAAAGTGAAAATTGTTTTTTTCCGGAAAACTAATACCTAACCTTTTAAGATAACTCTTCATTAATGTTCTCAAAAACACTCAATATCACTAACTTTTTTTTTTATGATACAAGTTGTTCATCCTTAGCTTTAACTTTTCCGAAAGTTAACTTTAACTATTTCGAAAGTCAATATAAACTCTTATAGGATTTACATGATAATTGTATTCAACTATTCCAAAAGCTAACTTTAACTTTTCGGATAGTTAATTATAACTTTCCCGAAAGTTAACTTTAACTTTTACAAAAGTCAACTTGAAGTTTTTCAAAAGTTACCGATAACTTTTTCGAAAGTTAACTTTAACTTTTACAAAAGTTAACTTTAACTTTTACAAAAGTTACCTTTAACTTTTCCAAAAGTTACTGTTAACTTTTTCGAAAGTTAACATTAACTTTCTCGAAAGTTAACTTTAACTTTTTCGAAAGTTAACTTAAATTCTTATGGGATTTACATGTTAATTGCATTTAACTTTTCCGCAAGTTAACTTTTCCAAAATTAAACTTTAACTTTTCAGAAAGTTAACTTTAACTTTTCCGAAAGTTAACTTTAACTTTTTTGAAAGTTAACTTTAACTTTTCCGAAAGTTAACTTTAATTTCTTTAAAAGAAATCTCTAAACAATTGATGCTTTGAGATTACTATATATGTTGAATATAGGTTGATCTTATAAATTTTCATTAATTCTTGAAGTTGAGAATTGTAAAATTCTTTACCTTTATCAGTTTGTAATTTCTTTGGAATGCGCATTTTCGACGTAATATATGTAGAAAACGTAGAAACCTAGGTAATTTACATGTCAAATGTACATATAATGTATATCCAGATAACCAGCGTACAATTGCTGTGCGTACCACGTACCATTGCATTATACTACTACTATACGAGTATAATGATACTGATTTTCGAAGTACTGATTCTAAACTGTTACAGTGCCAGTATGTATGTACATTTTTATTATATTTCTACGACGTACTTGTATTGTACTAGTACTACAATTCTATGTAATTCATAGAAACTTCAACATTGTCAGTTTGTACGGTGTACTAAATAAATGTGGAGTCGTACCAGAGTCGTATTAATCTACTATCTTGAAAAATAATTTCAAAATTTGGGTACATAGTAAGATTATAATCCAAGTACAAGACCAGTACATCATACTGTTGAAAAAAAGAGTATGCAGATACTGGCATTGTACCCTAATTTAATGCAAGTAATTGAAGAAAATTACGTTATACACGTATCATACTAGTACAAGGCGAAGATACATAGCAAGTATATTGTTGGTTTACCAGATATTTTGGATTAGTATGCTTAGTTATCTGAGCATGTTCAAAATTTTAATTTTTTGCGCGCTGGCACGTGATTAGATGTACGTGAACTGACGTATGTTATATTATGTTGAAATGTAGAAAGGTAAAATACATAGGTAATACACGTTAATGCGGAATCTGACAAACATTAAAAAATGTCAGAAATTTTTCAAATTTTGTGAAATGATATTATTTGGTACAACAAAAAAAAAGTATGGCAAAATTTAAGAATTTTTTGCTAAATAATTTAGAAGTTAAAAAAATAATTATTTACCATGGTCTCTTATGGAAAAATGGTAACCAAGGTACTTTGACAGTAAATTTTTAATAGATATACTGAAAAAACTCTTTTGCACCCTGTCTACATCTACAGGTCTGGATATTAAAAGCAGCCCAAATCCGGGACAGTCCTTCAAGAAATTTCTTACCGAAAACTTCTCTGCAGCGATCTTATTTTACACTGATGGTTCCGTTGACCCTGCAAATGGTAGAGCGGGTTGTAGTTTCTCATCAACGATCCCCAACTCACAACTAGCTACCAGACTTAATGATTATTCTAACCCAGATTCCACAGAAATCCAAGGTATCATCTCAGCCTTGAGATACATAGATTTTCACCAAATCTCCAACTCTATACTTATCACTGACTCAAGAAGTTCTCTTCACAATATCAAAGAGCGCTTTGCCAAAAACTTAGCCAACCCTTTAATTCACCACGCAGTTAAGAAGATTTCTAACATTTTGGCCAAAGGCCACAGTATTGCCCTTCTATGGATTCCGGCCCACAGTAAGATTCAAGGCAACCTTATGGCTGACGCACTAGGTAAATTAGCTACTAAATTTGAATTCGGCAATTTCTATGGTCTTACATCTGTCGACCTTAAATCAATTGTACAGCGAGATTTTTCTGATTGGAGCAGGATCCTCTGGCCTTACTATAAAGAGAGGGATAAGGCCACCATTTCAAACAACCCCTATTTTATGAATATTACATACAAGTCTCCCAGACCCTGGTTCTCGGGTATAAGGGCGTTGAGAAGATTTATAAATCTAATTACCAGACTAAGAACCTCCCACATCACTACTATAGAACACTTTATTAAAATGGGTTGGAACATCCCCCCGGAATGCGGATGCGGATTTCCTTTTAGGACACTAATCCACTTATTTCGGGACTGCCCCCTCCTGTCTCCTGGCAGACCTGAATTTTTTTCATTTTTGAATAGTAGAGTAGAGGAATTTAACCCCGACACTTTTGATCTCAGAATTCTAGCGTTCAACCCGGATATAGAAGTGGTCAAGAACTATGGTCCTTTTTTTCTAAAAGGCAACATAATCTTGTAAATTTACTTAGGCCATGGGCAGTGTGTTGGCACGCAGATCATAACTCTACAAATTCTAATGTTATAGATTCTCAGCTCTGAATGCTCTTCAGATGCCCAACTGATATTATTTGAAATTGAGGCTGATTTAGTGGGCCAACACATTGTTATAAACAATTAAGTAATGATGGGTTATCCTATACATTATACAGAACACTCCTATTATTTTAAGTAGGAACCTAACTTTATGATTTGTTTTTTTTCGGCATGCTTAAATATCGTATATTTACACTGCTAATTTATGCTTCCTATTTAAATTCCTCTCCTCTTTCATTTTATTTTCTTGTGGTACATATCATTTCTGCAGTTGCTGACTGGGTATTGATTTCTACCTCGGTTCACTCTTTAACCAATCAACGCTTAGGGAACTACGGATACAACGGAATACCTAACGCTCCATCTGTAGATACGGTGCCTCCAATTTCTCCGCCTAACTCAGCCTTGCAACAACATACTCAACGACACTACTCTACACAGCTACCTACTCCTGGCTATTTGTCTGAGGACATAAAGCCAAATTTACAAAGAAGAAGAAGAAGAAGAAGAAATGTAAAAAGGTAAATTACATAGGTAATACACGTTAATGCGGAATCGGATAAACATTAAATAATGTCAGAAATTTTTCAAATTTTGTGAAATGATATTATTTGGTACAACAAAAAAAAAGTATGGCAAAATTTAAGAATTTTTTGCTAAATAATTTAGAAGTTAAAAAAAATATTTATTTACCATGGTCTCTTATGGAAAAATGGTAACCAAGGTACTTTGACAGTAAATTTCTAATAGATTTACTGAAAAAACTCTTTTGCACCCGTCTACAAGGAATCAACCATTTTTTTTTGTTAGTTAAGGCCCCAGCTAGGGGAGGTTAGTTAAAATGACAAGGATAATTTGTACGCTAAGTAATTAGGAATAACATTATATGAACACCAAAAATTATGCGCTCGACTGCTTTTATTACTGTGCAAAAAGTTCTTTATTATCTGAAATATGTACATTTGTCAATACTTTCTCTCTTTTAAACATTTATGGTTAAGGTAAATAATACCAGTTTTGGTCGCCATATATTTCAAGGTTATGTCGATTTGACATATTCAGAAAAAACTATTAAAACTTTAGTAAACTTTGGTATTATTTTAAAGATTAATTGACACAAAGTAACTTAATTGCACTGGAAAATTGTAACATTTTGATTTATAAATTTTTTTTGGTTTTTAAGAATTACAAGTCGAACAAGTTTGACTTATTAGAATTAACTTCGGTAATTATGCAGTTAAGCGGCTTTTCCGAATTTTCAAATTTTTAATCGGATCCAACTCTAAGTGGTGTATTTTAGCACCAAAACAAATAATCAGGTGGGGGAGGTTGAAAAAGTTCACCGGTTTTTTATATTTTTAAACTTTTTTTTTTTTTTTTAAACTTCAATTTTTTTACCATTATGAATAAAGCATATTTAATCACGTTTTTCTGTGAAAACCACTTTAAAATGTTAATTACTGATTGTAAACGCACAATTATAATAAAAATCGAAATAATAACTATCATTTTGACAGCTGTAAATATTATCCGGGTTGTGCAGAGATGGGTAAATGTAGAAAACTCGAGGTTTTCTACGTATAGTACATGGTTTTCTACATTATGTAAAAGACGTATTATTCTGACTTACGACTTTGGTCCAATATATGTTACACGACATGAAGACCACATGTTGCGCGGCCTGCGGCCGCTCAAGGACCACCCGGGTTGGGGTGCCACTAACAGTGGCACCCCAACCCCCCGGTATACAGGTACTTGCGCGGCCGCAGGCCGCGCAACATGTGGTCTTCATGTCGTGTAATATATAATGGACCAAAGTCGTAAGTCAGAATAATACGTCTTTTACATAATGTAGAAAACCATGTACTATACGTAGAAAACCTCGAGTTTTCTACATTTACCCATCTCTGCACAACCCGGATAATATTTACAGCTGTCAAAATGATAGTTATTATTTCGATTTTTATTATAATTGTGCGTTTACAATCAGTAATTAACATTTTAAAGTGGTTTTCACAGAAAAACGTGATTAAATATGCTTTATTCATAATGGTAAAAAAATTGAAGTTTAAAAAAAAAAAAAAAAAGTTTAAAAATATAAAAAACCGGTGAACTTTTTCAACCTCCCCCACCTGATTATTTGTTTTGTTGCTAAAATACACCACTTAGGCTTGGTCCCGATTAAAAAACTTGAAAATTCGGAAAAGCCGCTTAACTGCATAATTACCTTAACTTCTCTTCGGATGCTAACTGAACAAGAAATCCTTGTCATTTTAACTAAAACGGATTCAACTATAGCCAAATTGTTGTTTTTCACTCAAACATTTTTCTCAGTGTTTCGATGCCAGATTTTCTTGGAATAATTGTATTTGAAAGATGAATATTTAAGGTTTAATAAATTAAAAAAGTTTGGTCACCTTACAGATCATTTAAAAGCAAAAATGTTAAAAATACAAAAGAATTCTCAAGATTCTTCGAATTATTCAGTCTAGATTCGGCAACGCTGTAAAGTTGTCAAATGCAGTAAAGAACGTAGGTTACGTAAGTTAGGTTTGAGTCAGGTAAGAAGTTCAGGCTACAAGCGCGCTAAATTCAAATTCTTTAAATAATATTTAAGTTTTTTCAATTCACTTACAGATTGTCAATTATTTTTTATTTATAAATATTTATAAATGCGCGATGAGTGTTTTTTTCACTGTTCGGAAGTTTTTTTACCTCTAACGTCACTAACCTAAAGACTGCGAGTGCTGACCCGCTAACGCGAACGAAACACGAGATTTTCGTACATATGTGATAGAAAATAGCATATGCACCTCGGGAGGCCGATTTTTTGTCTCGCACAATGTTCTCCGAACTCGTTTCGCACTCGCTACGCTCCTGCTACACTCGTTCTTCGAACATTTGTGCTTGACAAAAAAACACGGACTTCCCTCCCTTGATGCATAATATACTATTCCTCACAATTTAAAGAAAACCCATAGAAAATCGATTTTTTAAGTATAACTGAGAGAGAAATACCTTAAAAGCAAAAATGTTAAAAATACAAAAGAATTCTCAAGATTCTTCGAATTATTCAGTCTAGATTCGTCAACGCTGTAAAACTGTCAAATGCAGTAAAGAACGTAGGTTACGTAAGTTAGGTTTGAGTCAGGTAAGAAGTTCCGGCTACAAGCGCGCTAAATTCAAATTCATTAAATAATATTTAAGTTTTTTCAAAAAAATTCGATAACTAAAAAAAAGGTAGAAACTAACAACAAGTGAGAATAAATACTAAAAGGGGCGCTATACATATTCTCGCACAGGGGCGCGAAATAGCTTAAACCGGCACTGTGCTGGACCGTCTATTTCTGTAACATTTTGTACATTTAACAAATATTTTTTTCAACATTCCTTTTTTTTGCACTATCTTTCATGTAGATTGTTTTTGCTGCTCGTAGTATTTCTTCAAGAATAATAGGTAGTTTATACTGTACCGGATTATGGCAAATTGAGGCCCAGGGCACAACAATTTTTTGTGACCCCCCCCCCCTTTTTTTGTAAAATTAAAGTACAATGTTAAAAACACAAACTTATGTATTATTGTATAATCATTTTATTTTAAAACGTTAAAACATGAAGTATCAGATACATAAAAAGTATCTTAATTTTAAATATTACTCATTCTTTTTCGTGACATTTATCCAAAATGGCGGCTGACTGGAAGACAATTTTTATTTTTAAAATAATAAAATTCAATAGAATTATTATATCAGTTATAGCTTTTGATAAATGGAAAATAATTTGTTAATAAACATACGTTCACAAATTTGTTTAAAAAAGTTATTTCAAAAAACTGATTTCGACATATTGACTATAATAAACTGTTTGTTTTCCAGCCAGTCGCCATTTTGGATAATACGCTACCGGCAAAAATTAAGGGACCACTTTCAAAAATGGGATTAAAAACATGTCCGCTTTAAAATGTTGTTAATTTTGATTAATAGAAACAGAGATTGAAATTGAGAAAGACAGGTGAATTTTTAGTTTTTTTTTTCGTATTTTCATTGTTCATGTTTGGTGGGCTGCATTTTCTAGAAAAGTAATTCGAAAAATTTTAAAATACTAAACAGCCGTTGTGTAGTTGTAATGAAAAAGTAAAGTAACGTTTACTTCTAAAGCAGTCAAAATAGTATATATTAGTACATATAAAATAAAGACAGTCAAACTTGTTATTTTGTCAATAATAAATGTAACCTATTCTATGGATTGAATTACTTTTTTTGCAGATAAATCTAAATGTATAAAAAAGCATTAAAGTCTAAAGAAATTATTGTCATGAAATATTCCAATAAAAATTAATTTTCAAACTCTATTTGTAACTTTTGACAATAAATTGAGTAATTAAATGTAAAATTTAGGTAAAAAACATTGACCAATTGACAATATTATAAATATAAATCAATAAATTATTAAAACGCGCTACTTTAAGAAAACTTTACTATTTAATTAATATAAAAAGTAATAATAAAGAATTAACTTAAAAAAAAACTTTTAAATCACAGTCAACCTTCCACTCCGCGGACAGCAATTTGACGTGTCTGTGAAAGAGAAGGTAATTAAAATGCTATTAGTGAGTAAACGTTTAGGGATGTAACAACCATTTTAAATCATAGGATATTTAAATATGAAATGGGAATTATAATAATTATTAAATAATATTTTATTTATTAATTTGGGCTGCAATAACAAATAAAAATTTATATAAAAATTTGCTTAAGTCAGTCTTCTATCGTTAAGGAGGATAGTTTGAATCAGCTTAGTCAAGGTAAAAACTTCTTTTTTCTGAAATGCCAAATATGAAATAGAAATTTTTAGGTGAAATTAAATTTTGTATTTTTAAACAATATTCCTTGTGTTTCGACATTAAAAAATGTAAGTAATAAAATCTTAAAGAAAAATAATAATTTTTTGAAAAACATAGTGCAGAGCATTTAGAAATCTGTCAAACTAACCATGATTTCAATGACAGCTACAGAATTTTTGACTTTAAATTTATGACTATTATTTGAAAAATATTTTGTTTAGTAGCAGTTATTGAAACTTTATCTAAATAAATTTATATTTTATTATAAGTTTTTTGTGTTACTTCCCTTTTTACGCCAAAAAATTCGTTTTAAAATTTGTCGTTTTATTCTGCCTCGCTTAAGATGAACGAAAACGCGAGGTTTTCGTGCATGTGTGGTAGAAACGTTATTTTGTATTGCGCAAATTAAAAAATTTTTAGTTCCTAATTATATGTATTTGCAATTATAAATAAATTAAACTATTTATTATGTGATTAATTAATTAATTTCTGTAATTGATTATTGTTTAAACCTTTAATTTTGAGTGTTGCACAAAATTGTATTTACTTATGTTTGAAAAAATAACATCTCTTAAAATAAATTTTATCTCAAAATGATAAGTACTTAAGTAAAAGTTATCTTTCAAAAAAGTAAAATGTGACTTTCGTAAAAGTCCAAGAACATTTTCAGAAAAGTTTAATGAAATTAACATGCAACTTTCATCAGAGTTAAAGATAAATTAAGGAATTTTAAAGTTAACTTTTGTATAAGATAAAGATAATTTTCAAGAATGTTAAACGTTCATGGAAAAACATTATTTTAATTATACTTTAAATACCTTACAATAATAGACTAAAAAAACAATCCTCTGCACCCGTTAAAAACAGGATTCTATATACACGTAAATTATCTCTGGAAAATTACACAGGTTTTTAAGGATAAATCGGACAAAGAATATGGTCAAAAGTTAGTGACATTTCAAGAAAACCTATATTTGCAAAAATAGATAGTTTAGCAAAAGTTTTTTTTACAAACCAATATAAATATTAGCTCATTATTACTAAAACGACAACATTTTTTACTAAAACTAATGTTTAGTATAAGAAATTAGAATTTTGTTTCAAAAAAAAAAAAAAAAAAAATTTGACAGTAACCGTACGATTCAGAAATAATAATCAGATTTATTTTAGTGTAATATGAGTGTTATTTTTAATTTCAAAGTAATTTAAAAAGCGTAACAGCATGGCATATCTAATGGTACGCTCACACCTCTGTGGCTGCCTTCCAGCCTGCCGGAGTTGAGTTCATATTATGAAAAATTAAACTGTCTAAACTTTACTTTTCAAAGGCTGGTAGCAGCATTTGAGCATCGGAGCGTAAGGTTGCCTGTTGTTTGAGTTCTGACAACTATTGCGCGTAAACACGTATAAATCACGGTGAAATTGAAATGACAGTTTAAAAAAATGCCTACGGTAATTTATAAGTGGAATAATATTTAAATATTTACAAATATTTATAAATAAACAATAGTTGACAATCTGTAAGTGAATTGAAAAAACTTAAATATTATTTAATGAATTTGAATTTAGCGCGCTTGTAGCCTGAACTTCTTACCTGACTCAAACCTAACTTACGTAACCTACGTTCTTTACTGCATTTGACAGCTTTACAGCGTTGCCGAATCTAGACTGAATAATTCGAAGAATCTTGAGAATTCTTTTGTATTTTTAACATGTTTGCTTTTAAATGATCTGTAAGGTGACCAAACTTTTTTAATTTATTAAACCTTAAATATTCATCTTTCAAATACAATTATTCCAAGAAAATCTGGCATCGAAACACTGAGAAAAATGTTTGAGTGAAAAACAACAATTTGGCTATAGTTGAATCCGTTTTAGTTAAAATGACAAGGATTTCTTGTTCAGTTAGCATCCAAAGAGAAGTTAATTCTAATAAGTCAAACTTGTTCGACTTGTAATTCTTAAAAACCAAAAAAAATTTATAAATCAAAATGTTACAATTTTCCAGTGCAAATAAGTTACTTTGTGTCAATTAATCTTTAAAATAATACCAAAGTTTACTAAAGTTTTAATAGTTTTTTCTGAATATGTCAAATCGACATAACCTTGAAATATATGGCGACCAAAACTGGTATTATTTACCTTAACCATAAATGTTTAAAAGAGAGAAAGTATTGACAAATGTACATATTTCAGATAATAAAGAACTTTTTGCACAGTAATAAAAGCAGTCGAGCGCATAATTTTTGGTGTTCATATAATGTTATTCCTAATTACTTAGCGTACAAATTATCCTTGTCATTTTAACTAACCTCCCCTAGCTGGGGCCTTAACTAACAAAAAAAAATGGTTGATTCCTTGTAGACGGGTGCAAAAGAGTTTTTTCAGTAAATCTATTAGAAATTTACTGTCAAAGTACCTTGGTTACCATTTTTCCATAAGAGACCATGGTAAATAAATATTTTTTTTAACTTCTAAATTATTTAGCAAAAAATTCTTAAATTTTGCCATACTTTTTTTTTGTTGTACCAAATAATATCATTTCACAAAATTTGAAAAATTTCTGACATTATTTAATGTTTATCCGATTCCGCATTAACGTGTATTACCTATGTAATTTACCTTTTTACATTTCTTCTTCTTCTTCTTCTTCTTTGTAAATTTGGCTTTATGTCCTCAGACAAATAGCCAGGAGTAGGTAGCTGTGTAGAGTAGTGTCGTTGAGTATGTTGTTGCAAGGCTGAGTTAGGCGGAGAAATTGGAGGCACCGTATCTACAGATGGAGCGTTAGGTATTCCGTTGTATCCGTAGTTCCCTAAGCGTTGATTGGTTAAAGAGTGAACCGAGGTAGAAATCAATACCCAGTCAGCAACTGCAGAAATGATATGTACCACAAGAAAATAAAATGAAAGAGGAGAGGAATTTAAATAGGAAGCATAAATTAGCAGTGTAAATATACGATATTTAAGCATGCCGAAAAAAAACAAATCATAAAGTTAGGTTCCTACTTAAAATAATAGGAGTGTTCTGTATAATGTATAGGATAACCCATCATTACTTAATTGTTTATAACAATGTGTTGGCCCACTAAATCAGCCTCAATTTCAAATAATATCAGTTGGGCATCTGAAGAGCATTCAGAGCTGAGAATCTATAACATTAGAATTTGTAGAGTTATGATCTGCGTGCCAACACACTGCCCATGGCCTAAGTAAATTTACAAGATTATGTTGCCTTTTAGAAAAAAAGGACCATAGTTCTTGACCACTTCTATATCCGGGTTGAACGCTAGAATTCTGAGATCAAAAGTGTCGGGGTTAAATTCCTCTACTCTACTATTCAAAAATGAAAAAAATTCAGGTCTGCCAGGAGACAGGAGGGGGCAGTCCCGAAATAAGTGGATTAGTGTCCTAAAAGGAAATCCGCATCCGCATTCCGGGGGGATGTTCCAACCCATTTTAATAAAGTGTTCTATAGTAGTGATGTGGGAGGTTCTTAGTCTGGTAATTAGATTTATAAATCTTCTCAACGCCCTTATACCCGAGAACCAGGGTCTGGGAGACTTGTATGTAATATTCATAAAATAGGGGTTGTTTGAAATGGTGGCCTTATCCCTCTCTTTATAGTAAGGCCAGAGGATCCTGCTCCAATCAGAAAAATCTCGCTGTACAATTGATTTAAGGTCGACAGATGTAAGACCATAGAAATTGCCGAATTCAAATTTAGTAGCTAATTTACCTAGTGCGTCAGCCATAAGGTTGCCTTGAATCTTACTGTGGGCCGGAATCCATAGAAGGGCGATACTGTGGCCTTTGGCCAAAATGTTAGAAATCTTCTTAACTGCGTGGTGAATTAAAGGGTTGGCTAAGTTTTTGGCAAAGCGCTCTTTGATATTGTGAAGAGAACTTCTTGAGTCAGTGATAAGTATAGAGTTGGAGATTTGGTGAAAATCTATGTATCTCAAGGCTGAGATGATACCTTGGATTTCTGTGGAATCTGGGTTAGAATAATCATTAAGTCTGGTAGCTAGTTGTGAGTTGGGGATCGTTGATGAGAAACTACAACCCGCTCTACCATTTGCAGGGTCAACGGAACCATCAGTGTAAAATAAGATCGCTGCAGAGAAGTTTTCGGTAAGAAATTTCTTGAAGGACTGTCCCGGATTTGGGCTGCTTTTAATATCCAGACCTGTGATTGTATCTATTTTAATCGGTAACATAAGGTCGTTCCAGGTATAATCAAAATAGCCAGGCTTGCTTGACCTGATAATTTTCTTTGAGAATTTAATGCAGGTTTCATAATTATGTAAGAAGGAGAATTTTTCTGTATAATTTTTCTTCTTTTTTAAGTGAAGTTTCCTTTCACTTAGCAGCTGCAATTTTGGATTCAGTGGGTTAGATTTCCAATAGAGGTTTCTAATTATAAATCTGCTAGCGAGTAACGAACGCCTAAGGTCTAGGGAAGTCTCATTGGCCTCGGAAAGCAGAATAACATAGGGAGTCGTTCTCATGCATCCTAGTACAACCCTAAGAGCGGCATATTGAACTCTATCCAGGATTTCTAGATTCGAGGGGCTGGCTCTATGAAAGAGAGGAGAACCCCATTCCAGATGTGCCCTAGTTAAAGTTTTATATACTCTAACTAGGACAAGAGGATTCGCGCCGCGTAAAACTTTGGCGAGAGCCTTAAAAATGTTAACTGTGCGAGAGGCCTTGGAGGCGATGTGTTCAATGTGGCTTTTCCACAGGAGTTTGGAGTCTAACATGATGCCTAAGTAAAGAAGCTTGTTTCCAATCTTTATCTCGACTTCTCCGAGTGAGAAGGAAAGATTTTTGTCTTTAAATTGATTACTTTTGGAAAAGATGCAAGATTGGGTTTTGGGTAGTGAAATTTGTAATCCGAGAGTTTCCAACCATGGAGCGAGAGCGTCAAGTGCAGCAATAACTTCTCCGATGTCCCATTTCAATTCTTTGAATTTCATATATATCAACAAGTCATCGGTATACATAACCACTCTTATATTTTTGGAAAATAGATGTAAGATTTTCCTTAGTGAAAGATTGAATAACAAGGGGGAGAGAACCCCTCCCCCCTGAGGGACACCGATACCGGAGACACGACCCGTGTGATTGTCGTTACTGAAGAAAAGGATTCTCTTAGATACTAAGAAGGAAATAAAGTTGACTATATTTGCTGGGGCCTTTAATTCTTTGAGCTGATTGATTGGAGCTTTAGGGAGAATGTTGTTGAATGCTCCTTTGATGTCAATAGCTACGACTAGTGTGTTTTGGTCACATAGAAATCCTTGCTGTATGTCGGTAACTACGTTAGCTACCGCATCCAAGGAGGACCTTCCTCTCCTAAATCCAAATTGGCAAGAAAGAATCCAATTATGTTTCTCTGTCAGAAAATCTAGTCTCTTGTGGACTAGCCTTTCAAACAATTTGCAAATTGCCGAGGTGAGAGAAATAGGTCGGTATCCTTTACCATTAGGTTTAGGGATAAATAGGACTTTAGTATGTCTCCACGATGGAGGGTATACACTTTTCTCAAAGAAACTATTAAATAGCGATAGCAGAAACCTTAGCACTCTAGGAGGAAGTTCTTTGAGAACTTGATAGAAGAGATTGTCCGGGCCGGGGGTGGATTTAGTCTTACACAGTCGCAATGCTACCGCGAATTCTTTTGTTGTAAAAGGCAGATTCATATTTTCCTCAACACTATCTGAGTAAAGACATTTCTGAGGGTCCTCAGAGATAATCTGCGGTTGAATTAATTCATCTCGCAGAGATTGGAAGATAGTGGAGTCTGGATCGTTGCAGACATTTGAGGATAAGGGGGCGTTTCTAGAGGAGAAAGCCCTGATTGACTTCCAAATCTCTGCCGTGGTTTTGGAGGCATCTAGGGATTCGCAGACAGAAATATAGGCAGAAGTTTTCTTGGCTTTTAGGAACCTTTTTATTTCCTTGTCGCCCTGTTTGTACCACATCTTGAATTCATCCGTTTGATGGATGGGGTATTCTCTCTTATCATAAAGTTTCGAATGGAAATAGCCAGAGAACAGTCTTTGTCCCACCACAGTGGATGTGGAAAGGAGGTGCTAGAGGAGCTAGAGGGGAAGTATGCTCCTGCGATTGAGAGGGAAGTGTGAATGTCATCAATCAGTTTAGAGTATGCAGTCAGCATGTTATCATCTCTCGCTGGGGCATAGACGTCCTCGGGAAAGGCAGCTTCAAGAGTTTCCGAGAATTGCCTTCAATCAACATTATTGATGACCAGGCGGTCCGAACCTCTAGATTCAACCAACATTGAGGTAAAGTTCAAAGTTGCTACCACCAAAAAGTGATCTGACGATCCTAGATCATCGGTAACCTCGAAATCCGCCTGATTCCTGATATCTTCTGAAATCAGGATTAAATCCAGGTTGCTATTGGAACCGTTTTCTTTGCTGCATTGGTAGGTAGGAACTGAGTCGTTCAGAGGAATCAATTGGAAATCTTCCATTGCTGAGATCAAGTGATGCCCTCGCGGGGAGTTAAAACTTCCACCCCAAAGCCAGGCGTGGGCATTAAAGTCACCACATAGGATTATATGAGCAGAGGGATCTAATTTAGAAAAAAGTTCGTTCCAACATATCTCGGGGATCGGCGGGTTAGGGGGAGCATAGACTGTAATTAGTTGAACCTTTTCCGAAGACGTTGCAAACGAGATACCACTAACGTTTAGCCATTTTGAGAAATCTCCTTGGATAGACATGGGGGTTACCCGAAAGTTGTTTCTAACGATGAGCAGGGCACCAACACCTGGATTAATTGCTTCCCTGTCATCTCTATAAATATTATACCCTCGAACTGACTATTTGGGAATTGAACTGTTGAGCCAAGATTCAGATACTGAGAGAATATCTAGTTGGTACTCAAGAAGAAATGTTTCTATTTGTGCTTTTTATTAAGAACACTCCTTGCATTCCATGTACCAAAGCGTATTATTTTGGGGTTATGTACAAATTGCTTGGATTTGGCCATGGAAAAATCTAAAAATTATTCAATAATAATATCTACCTCTGAGATTAAGTCTTTTACTGTCTAAGGACCTCTCAGTTGAGTTTTAATTCTAAACACTTAAATCTAACCTATGATTAATTAAAGTAACTTATAGACCAACGAAATTGGGGTCTCAGTGTAGGACAAAAGACCTCTAGAAAGATTGATATATCTTATTAAACTCTTACAGCCTAAGATCAAACATAATTTGAAAATTTGCAGACTTAACCTAGAAACACCGAAACGCTTTAAACAGTATACATGAGGCAGCTTAACTAGAATTTCAGCGTGTTAAAAGGGGAGTCCAAGACTCGGGTTTATAACGAGGGATCATCTGATTTTGATGGTTGCTCTTCAGGAGAGGGGGAGGCCTGACGGTTCTCTCCTGGGAAATCTTTGAGAGAGTCGTTATTCTGGCTTGAGAACAGAAGAGCATCCTCGGCGGAGATAACATCATCGGAGCCAATATCATTCACTTGTGTGTAACCGTCGATTGGAACAGATGGGGTAGAGCAACGAGGATCAAAGAACATTTGATCCATAATTTCCGGATTATGGGTACCTCCTCCTGCACCCTCCACAAAGCACATTTCGTTTGGGCGTGAGTTTTCCTCATTGTCTCCGTGGTGTGACTGTGAGAAGATTGAAGTACGAGATACATTAGGGTCAAAGTTGTTATAGAAAGATGGTTTTGTTTTCAAAAGGTAGGCTAGAACTTCCTTGCGATCAAGATTTCTAAGGATTTTGATTTTCAAAATTTCATGTTCCTTCTTGAAGATTCGGCAATCGGAGGATGATGCTATGTGGGATTCTTTACAATTTATACAAAAGGAGTCTAATAATAGGTTCTTGCAGTCTTTGGATAAATGTCTGTGAGCACAGTGTAGACACATGTCGGAATGGTTGAGTTACATTGTGCTGCGTCGTGTCCATACTTTTGACAGTTTGCACATTGTTTTGGTTTCGGGATTATCGGGGTAATTTGGATAGCCACTCCTTTTATGAAGAGCTCTCTTGGAATGTGGTTATCGGAAAAAGTATATTCGACTCGACTCGAAAGAGATCCATCATAGTCCTTGCATCTACGAATGGACGAAACGACTTTTAGAGAATCTGAATCGAGCATTTCAGATATTTCCAATGGCGATCTGAAAGAGGGGATATCCCTGTTAAATCCCATTCTGTTAAATGCCCCTTCGGGGATGTAGGAGATGTAGTGCCCCTGATATTTTGCTCGGGCATTTAGAAACAGATTCGCGTCCTGATACTTTTCCCATGTAATACGGAGCAGATTGGGGCCGATGCGATAAATCTTACGAGGTGCTTTATGCAAAGTGTCTACTATCTCCGCTATTGATAGAGGTTCAAAACGGCCAAGATTTAGGCCAGGTTTGGAGCTTTGAAACAAAGTCTTAAATGGGGGGAATGAGGCAGCCGAATACCTAGGGTTAATTAGAGGGCCAGTTGCTTTGTTCCACACCAGATTATAACTTAGTGAAGGGTCAATGATATTCCTACTTGTAGAGGGGGGATTTACTTTATTCTGATCCAAGGGAGGGACAGATTTGTCGACCACACCTGAAGAAGTACCCAGGGGAGGAGTAGCAGGGGTAGAATGTCTACGTTTTTTTTTTTTATTTGGTAGAGATTGGGAGGAGGAGCCGGAAGTACTATGCAATTTGGAGGGTGAGCCTACGGAAGAAATGTCGTGTCGTTTCCCTTTCCGAGAATTAGGGCACGGAGGGAGAGAGAGACCTGGATCATTTGGTTTTTTAAATTCATCTCCCTGAATTTTGTCGTAAAACTTCCGGTTTATTGGTTGAAAATTAGTGCGAGGCGGATAGAGATTTGTTGCAGGATCCCCTGGTGCCCTATTTTGATCTTTAAGCGACGGTTTCCTAAATCCCCTTCCACGATGAGATTTAGCGGAATTTACAGAATTGGTTGAAGACTTCATTTCAGAGCAGAAATCCTCATTCAAGTTCTCCTCCTGAGTTGTCATATTACCTAAAAAAAAGAGCGAAATCAGAGAGTGTCGGACGGATGCAATCAATTAGAAAAATTTAAAGTTAACATCTATAGCATTCGAAATAAAGCTTAGCCACCTCAAGATAGTTAGTGAAATTTAAGGTTTATCATTGTTATCTGATTACTTAAAATTATAGTTCTCAAGATTCTTATGTCGAGAATTAAGATTAACTAATTAACTACTTATTGAAAATATTTAACTTAAGCTTAAACCTCTGGTTCATGACAAATATCAAAAAGTAATCTCAAAACAATAGCTACCCTGAAGTTATTATTTAGATTAGACCTCATGTTCATGAAAAAAATCAAAAAAGTGTTCTCAGAATAATAGCTGCTAAGTAATTACAACAGCTGTCAATTTACTTTACATACTAAAGCATAAATATTACTAATTTACTGTATTGAAATTATTTAAGGAGGCCTCTGGGTCATACCAAAAATCAAAGTAAGATCTTAGAGTAATCGCTACCTTAAGGTTACCACAGCTGTCAGTTTACTCTACATAATTGAAGCAAAAAATGTTTACAATTTAAAATCAATAGAAATCGTTTAAATTAAACCTCTGGTTCCTGACAAAACCAAAATGCGATCTCAGAATAAGAGCTGCCTTTAAGTTACTACAAATGTCAATTAACTCTACATAATAGAGCATATCAAACTTACCATAACCCAAGCTGTTGCTAAGATACAAAAAAAACAAAAAAGGGCGGCAGGCGAATAATCTAACACCTCAAATCAAAAGCTAAGCAAAAATAAATCATAAACCCAAAGATACATCTCAGAACACACCCTACCAAAATAATATGTAATTCAAGTCAAAATAAAAGCTTATTAATATTTGTTAAATCAATTCTGTTAGATAGAAAGATGAAATAATTGATGTATTTAGACAGCTAATTAATGAGTATTTAAGTTTGTTTGGGAATTGGAATACAGGAAAATGTTGTGATTGTTTATAGGGAAAATGTGGTAATTCATATTTGTGTAGTAGTGTGTGTTGTTATTATGCTTGACCTTGCATTTCAGACGTTGAAGTCGGTGTATGTAAGCGTGCTACTTAGTCCCATTTTCACATAAGAAATTCAAAAATCTACCTTTTTATCAAAATCGACTGCAAAATAGAGCCTCTTAAAGTCCAAGTAAGTCGAGATCGTCCTCGACGTTGAGGCCTCGGGATAGATGAATTCCCTGTTACTCCACTTTATAGGTTAGGAGACCGCATGGACAGTTGCTGCACATCGTGTAGTCGTTTGAAGAGAAAATGAGATGTAGTAAACCGAAAGGGTCGGAAATATCGATGAAAAAAGTTTAGGTTGGAGCACCACACTTAACAAAAACACTATTCCTTAACAATGAAAAACTGGAAACACCTTTGTAGGTTAGGTGACCGCGTGGTCTGGATCGGTGAGCCAGAACTTATAGATGTTTATGGAAAAAGACTAAAAACTAGTAGAATCACTGTGGGAATCACTGTGTTGTGCTTTCTACATTTCTACATAATGTAACATACGTCAGTTCACGTACATTTAATCACGTGCCAGCGCGCGAAAATTAAAATTTTAAACATGCTCAGATAACTAAGCATACTAATCCAAAATATCTGGTAAACCAACAATATACTTGCTATGTATCTTCGCCTTGTACTAGTATGATACGAGTATAACGTAATTTTCTTCAATTACTTGCATTCAACTAGGGTACAATGCCAGTATCTGCATACTCTTTTTTCCAACAGTATGATGTACTGGTCTTGTACTTGGATTATAATCTTACTATGCACTCAAATTTCCAAATTATTTTTCAAGATAGTAGATTAATACGACTCTGGTACGACTCCACATTTATTTAGTACACCGTACAAACTGACAATGTTGAAGTTTCTATGAATTACATACAATTGTAGTACTAGTACAATACAAGTACGTCGTAGAAATATAATAAAAATGTACATACATACTGGCACTGTAACAGTTTAGAATCAGTACTTCGAAAATCAGTATCATTATACTCGTATAGTAGTAGTATAATGCAATGGTAAGTGGTACGCACAGCAATTGTACGCTGGTTATCTGGATATACATTATATGTACATTTGACATGTAAATTACCTAGGTTTCTACGTTTTCTACATATATTACGTCAGAAATGCGCATTCCAAAGAAATTACAAACTGATAAAGGTAAAGAATTTTACAATTCTCAACTTCAAGAATTAATGAAAATTCATAAGTTCAACCTATATTCAACATATATAGTAATCTCCAAGCATCAATTTTTTAGAGATTTCTTTTAAAGAAATTAAAGTTAACTTTCGGAAAAGTTAAAGTTAAAATTTGGAAAAGCTAAAGTTAACTTTTGGAAAAGTTAAAGTTAACTTTCGGAAAAGTTAAAGTTAACTTTCGAAAAAGTTAAACTTAACTTTCGAAAAAGTTAACAGTAACTTTTGGAAAAGTTAAAGGTAACTTTTGTAAAAGTTAAAGTTAACTTTTGAAAAAGTTATCGGTAACTTTTGGAAAACTTCAAGTTGACTTTTGTAAAAAAAGTTAACTTTCGGGAAAGTTATAATCAACTATCCGAAAAGTTAAAGTTAGCTTTTGGAATAGTTGAATACAATTATCATGTAAATCCCATAAGAGTTTATATTGACTTTCGAAATAGTTAAAGTTAACTTTCGGAAAAGTTAAAGCTAAGGATGATCAAGTTGTAACAAAAAAAAAAAGTTAGTGATATTGAGTGTTTTTGAGAACATTAATGAAGAGTTATCTTAAGAGGTTAGGTATTAGTTTTCCGGAAAAAAACAATTTTCAATTTTATTCAAAGTAATTTATAATTAAGATAATAATTATAATTTATAATTATAAGAATATATATATGTATATATATATATATATATATATTTATATATATATATATATATATATTTATATATATATATATTATATTTTAAACATTTAGTAAAATAAAGAACCTTTTGGCTGTTACTATACACCAACTTAACAAAATAAAACAGTGCTATTTTAACCACAGCATTTTTTTCTTCAGAATAGATTTTGTTTATAAACAAAATATATAAAGTCGTAAGAAATATTGTGCTAATATAAGAAGGAAAGAAGCTAAGTATTTTTAAAAAATTTCTTTTCGGATAAAAATGATTAAAGAAAGGTGCTGCAACGCAGCATATTTTGTTTCTTGGTTAACGAACCTGACTGCTGCCAACATAAATAACTGGCATAAATGCGATTGGACAAAATGTGCGCGTTGATTAGAAATAATCAATTCAATGAAATAATCAAGGAATTTTAATAAATTCATTTTAAGCATATTTAAAAAATGTATTTATACCTTATTTGTATAAAATATATTTCAGGAAGTTTACTTTTTCTTAAAATAAAATTATTTAATCATAATATTATGTTAAAAGGTAGTAATATATTTCTCAAAATTTCAAATAACGCGCGCATTATGAAAGCATGCGTACTTGCGTCTGACATTATAGCTCCAGGACTTATGTAAATAAATATGATGGCCTGGTCTTTTAGGTTACGTCCAAAACTTCAGCTTTGTACGCTTTATAATACCGATAATATCATTATATTATTACACTTGTCATTATTTACAGCATATTTAATAATTCTTTTTTTAATATAATTTGTCATCATGTTAAAAATACGTCCAATGAGGGATATCTAAAAAATATTCTTATCTTCCAATTTTAATGACATTTTACTAAAAAACAAGGCTCTGAATTGCATTGAAATTTACCACAGTAGAACTTTCAATATTAAACAATAACATACTAAAATTGCGCAAAAATTTAATCATTTTTCTCGGCAAAATTAATAAATTCCCACAATAATACGTGACAAATGTTCCAGCTACCATTGTAAATATGAATATCTTTTTAACCACGTTCTTAATCTCTATGAAACTTTACAGACATATTTCTGTAATTATTATTATTTAATTCTTAAAGTTTGAACAGTTTCTGATCATTTTGAAAATGAGGTTGAACATCCTTAACTTTCGGAAAAGTTAAAGTTAACTTCTGGAAAAATTAAATTAGAAATATTAAAAAAAACTCGTTGTCAACTATATGTACAAAACATTGTATGAGACTTGATAATTGTGCTGTAAAAATTGAGTACCTCTTCGAAATTGTTTTCTAAATTTATATATTGAAACTGTAGAATGTATTCTATAGGTGGTATATAATTAAATAAACCCTACTACTATCAATCTGTTTTTACTACTTTACCTAATCCTTAACTTTCTAATAAGAAATTTATAAGTGAAATATTTATTTATCGGACCGAATATTTTCATCATAATACGTTAAAATTTACTATGTGTTACGTAAAACGATTTATTTCCATCGTGTCACAATACAAAATACAATAAAATTTTTTTTAGTTCCAATGCATTTTCTGTTGTTGGAGAGTAAATTATATATTTTACAACTATAGAATTTAGTACATTTGTACTGAAAGGAGAAGGTAAATTTTAATACGAGGTAGCCAAGAAGTTCAAAATTTAAAGAAGATTGACAATACAGCTTAAGGTTTCATGCTACTGTCCTTGTCCCTTTCTATTTCATGCGTCATTACATGCGATAGAGGAAGAGAAAAATAGCAAAACTCTTTGAGTTAGGGGAAACGTGGACCTTTCTTTTTTATGTTAGACCGAATATACATCGCTTGAGTATCGGTTCACATTGTCCACGCGCATCTCGTTGCGCACCATGCGTCGAGTCAGGCCCAACGCGACCCACCCCCTAATCCACCCGCCACTCTCGCTCGGTATTTCACGATTCTACGGTCTCTCGCTGTTTTCATTCTGATTTTCGAAATTTGAGATCATATATGCAAAAGTGGGTGGTATTTTAAGAAATTTAAGTCACAATACAGTAGTTTAATAGGTGGGTGGTGGTTGGTGTTAGGAATAGAATAGTTGCTCTGAAAACATGTACTAAATTGGCGATGGGTGGGTGGGGGGGGGGGTTAGGCATATGATACATACATTGAAAACACATACTAGGTGGACAGTGGGTGGTAGTACCAAAGACATGTAACTTATTTCTGAGATAAAAGTAAACAACAATTTATTGTTTATGCAATTTCTACTGATGGATGGTGTCATAAAGACATGCAAATAAGTCCTAAGGTAAAAGTTAACAACAATACGCAGTTTATGCAAATAAGAAAGGTTATTATTTTAAGTTTAACTTGGTGCGATTCGATTGGAGCGCCGTCTATGGAGAAATCCCACGCTTGGAGAACCTAAAAGTAGACGTAACTTTTAAATTTCCGTGTTAAAGTAAGGGAAAAAATTCAAAATGACGTAGGAGAATCCCCAAGACATTGCCGACATATAGTAATACCGAGTAAGGGTAACCGATTTCGGAAATCTACCTTACCGTCGAGCAAGCAAGTAATCTGCATTACCGACACAAGGTAACACCACATGGTTGATTGTTTTTGGTTGTCACGTTCCCGTGACGTACTATATAAAATCAATAGTGTATTTTATAAGGATGTTAACCTTATATTTAGGGTTTATAAAATCTCTCAAATTTATTATGATTAAACAATCCGAAATCCGGAAGCGACGATAAATAGAATTGCTCTCGAATGTTCCACGTTCTATTGTGTAATATAGAAAACGAATAAAATATTATCATAAGGGTGGAAGCATTACATTCCACTCGGCGCTACGACGAATTTGCAGCGTTCACTCGGCAAAGCGATGTGTAGCCCACGCAAATTTCGGAAGGGATGAAAATACAGGAAACCGAGGTTTCTTTACAAATTCGATGAAAACTAAAATCAGTTCTTCGTCCAACATCATCTGAAACGGTTCTCTTCTCTAAAACTCTACAACGGTTCTATATTCGCGAGTCTTGTATCTGGCCAGTATTGGTCTTGTAACGCGTCAATTTAAATCTTGTAACTCGGCAACAATCATCAAGTCTTATATTCGGACACTGTATACACTCCTTTCGAGTTAATAATTTTGCGAATAAACCATTGTTTTCAATTATATCGGTCGTGAAGAATCTTATGTATATTGCAATGAATGTGCGAATTAAATGTTAAATTGTATTTGAACATTATATTGAAAACAGAGAAAGAAAAGTGGAAGCGTAGAACTCCTGGCATAACCTGTCAGTAATTAGTTTTAATCCTTAATCCTTTAACCATTTTAACACCTTTTAACCCTTTTTAACCCTTAACCATTCAATCATTTAACCCTTTCAACTAATTTAAATCCTGAACCCTTTTCATCAGTTTAAATCCTTTTAACTCTTCAATCAATTTTGATCCTTTATCCTTTCATCAAATTTAACC
This sequence comes from Ganaspis brasiliensis, assembly GCA_037103525.1. Classification (NCBI taxonomy): domain Eukaryota; kingdom Metazoa; phylum Arthropoda; class Insecta; order Hymenoptera; family Figitidae; genus Ganaspis; species Ganaspis brasiliensis. Next base: position 2,036,324 of record JAZKLR010000135.1, on the reverse strand, counting down.
CTTTAACACTTTATCCGGAATCTTCGTCTCTAAGAAACCTTGAATCGAGAAATTGTGGAATCAACGACCCCTCATCAATATTCTCATCTACATCGAGTGACTTCAGGCTGGAAAAAGAATTTGACCCTGAAATTTGAGACGACTAGGACACATAAACCATCGTCTGGCATTGTAGCTTGGAATTGGGGTCTCTACGAGTACTTTTCCACTGGCTAGGATCTTTTCACTTGTCGCGTCTGTTTGAGGCCCTTGACAACTGCAGCCCATAAATTTCCTTTGGGGGTTTCACGAACCTGCACTTGGAGTTTCTGAGGGGTCAACTCACACGCTTCAGATTCATAAAAAAGTAAGAATTTACATTCTATTTTCCTTGCCTCCCGTAAATTGAATCCCTTTCCTATCTAAAAGTTGTTCATTGTTTCAGTGAACAACAATTCAACTAATCAGGAATTCGATTTCATCAAAGATTCGATTTTATCAAGGATTCGATTTTATCAAGGATTCTTCCTCTTACAACCAATCTTTCAACCAATTACTCAACCATCCTCTCAATCATTTGACTAATTAATCAATTTAATCAAAATTGTAATTTTGATAAATAAATTTATGTGTCTATATGTTTAAATGTACCGATGCGTATTGTTCAGTGGACCTTTCTTTTCCCTGTTCCCTTAGTTCAAAGTCCGTTGGCTTTGTAAATGAATCAGGGGTAAAATAATAAAATAAATAGATTTGTAAACTGCGAATGTCCCTTCCGGACATAACAGAATACAATTCTTAAATTTTTGGTGCATCGGCCGGGAAACAAGAAAGAAGGGAAACTGAACAATGCTAAAAGGTTGAGAGGAAAAATCCAAAAATATTTACAGTAGAATCATTTCTAAAGTTTTAAATAAAAAAAATAAGAGAGGAAAAATCTGACATATTTTCGAGAGAAACTACTGATTCTGATTTTCTCTGTAACTACTAATCTTTCCAATTTCAGCATAAACAACATTTTTGCAAGTTCTAAAATCAAGTGTGTAACGAAATTTTTCGAATTTCAGCATAATTGTTATAAAAGAAAATTATTGAATATTCTAGTGATTAGTCAGTTTTAAAGTGGTTATTCAACTATCTAAAAGATTTTCTTCTGGAAAACTTTGAATTACAAAAAATTATCTCGTTATTGTGCAAGTAGCTTGTATTGAATTTTTACTTTAAATCCTTTAAAAAAAAAAAAAAAAAAAAAAAAAAAATTGAATATTGAACAAGTAATAAATTTCTTTTTCTTAATATTGGAAAAACATAGAAAACGTGAGATCGCCTTTCGGCGTCGTAACGATTTCTAAGAATTTTTGTGGAATCGCCTTTCGGCGTGAATAAAAAATTCGAAATATTCCACATTACCAAATCACTTAAATACTGGAAAAGAATAGAAGTGTTTTTTAGCCTTTCGGCAGACGAAACATTTCTAAGAGCAATTGAGGAATCGCCTTTCGGCTGCGAATCAAAAGCTCTAAAACTTCCTTATTTAAATTTTCTTTTTGTAAAATTTAACATTTGAGAAAATTTTTTATTTTTATTTATTCAATATTTTGGAAATAGAATATCAAAAGAGCATAGAAGAAAGTTTTAAAATAAATAAATTTTTCAAATTTTATTTTCTAAAAATTTGATAAAAAAAATGTTCTCTGGTAAATATGTTCAATGAAAAGCAAGGAAAACCGTATAAAAATCGAGGTGGAAGAAAGGCACAAAAACGATATAATTCAATAAGTTTAATAAACCAGATAAAAATTCGAGAATTTGAAACCCAAGAAGAATTTTCAAAATATTTCGAAAATTTATTAAATCAAGTTGAAGCAAAAATTAAGTAAATTTTGTTTGTAAGAAATTTTGAAAGCTGAAGCATTTTGGATATTTTATCTTATACGATTCTATATTTATTGGAAAGTATTAAAAATATTGTTTATGGTATTTAAGTACTAGATCTTGTCTTGATGATCAAACTTGTAAACTTGTTGAGTCGTTTATGAGGAAATTAAATTTTTTATAATAAAATCTGAATCCTTGGTTGTATACTCATTTAAATGTATATTCATGAACGATAAAAATCAAAAGACGACTAGTGATTATCAAACTAGAAGTAGAACTAAAGCACTAGCAGATCAGGAAAAAGGTCAAACATTTATTAATTTTGGGGAATCCACAAATCCTAAGGTTGTTCATTCACCACCAGTAAAAAGAGTAGAAAATAATAATTTCAATTCTGAGGAACCATCTAGTAGTTTCTCAAGTGACAAATTTGATGATACATTAATAAATCCTAATAATAGTTTAAAATTTTCTACTCCAAATAAATCTTCTTTAGGGCAAATAGCCGAAATAAGAAAAATTTTGCGAAATTCATTAGTGGATAATACTTTCGATCAAAAAACTGATGAAATAAATCAATTAAAAAATTTATCAAAAGATTTAGAATCCAACAAAAATTTACAAAATACTATTGAAAAAGAAGTTATTAGTACTGAGCAGCAGCAAATCAGTAACTCCTTAATAGATAATATTTACAACAGAATGACGGTCCCATATAATCAACAAGTGTCGTTAAGGGATGCTTTAGAAATTGTACCGGTGTTCGACGGTAAAAATATCTCTCTTTCGGCTTTTATAGAGGGATGCGATGAAGCAAAGGAAATGATTCCAGATACACCTCAAGTAGAGGAAAATTTAGTAAAATTAATTCGCGGAAAATTAGTAGGAGAAGCTAGACGGGGAATTTATGGTTCAACATTTAAAAGTATTAAAGATTTAACGGATCAATTAAGGAAAATTTACTTGCCTCGAAAAAGTGTTTACCAGTTGCAAGGTGAATTAGGGAATATTTACATGTGGGAAAATGAAACGGTATTGTCATATGCGAATCGCGTAAAAGAAATTGCTGATCAAATCTATGATGCTCATCGAATAAATAATAAAGGGGAACTAGATAAAACTTTTATTGAATCCTTGGAGAAGGATTTAATTCAATGTTTCCGTAGAGGATTAAAACCGGAAATTGAAATTCGGATTCCAGAAACAATAATTTTTAAAGAAACAACGAGTAAAGCCATCGAAGTTGAAAGAAGAATAAATGCTAGTAATGAACTTAGGAAAGGGAAATCTAAAACGAGTGAATTCAATGAATCAAAGGTAACCTTTGCAAAGGTAGAAGCTTTAATTTGTCAAATCTGCAATTTAAAAGGGCACATCGCTGCCACTTGTCGAAGATATATTAATAATCAAAGTTCTCAAAATCGTGGTAGGAATTTTTCACCCTGGAATGGGGAAAGAAGCTCTCAAAATAGAGAAAATTCTTCATTTTCTCAAGGTCGATGGGAATCTCCATCACGTGCACAAAATTTTTCTCCAATACGCGGAAGTTCATGGAGACCTGCACAACAATCGCAAAATTTTAGAACAAATTTTTCTCCTAATTTTTCAAATTCATCTTTTAATAACAGAAATAATATAACATGTAACTATTGTAGAAAACCGGGGCATTTATTAAAAGATTGTAGGCGCAGAGAATATAATAATCAATTCCGAGAAAATAATCAATTCAGACAAAATAATCAAATCAGGGGTAATAATTATCAGTTCAGAAGTAATAATCAATTTAAAGAAAACAATGATCAATTTAGGGGTAACAGTAACCAAGTCAGGGAAAATAGTCGATACAGAGAAAATAGCCCATTTAGGGAAAATAATCGATTTAGGGAAAATAGTCCATTCAGAGGAAATAATCAATACCAAGAAAATAATCGGCGTTCATTTTCACCATCTCCAATGAATCAGGGAAACGATCAGAACCGTCCCAATCAAGGTGCAGTGGGACAGGTAACCCAGGATTAAATGCACCTGAATACGAAAGTGAAAAGTTAACAGAAAGTGTTAAAGTCAATTTTAGTAAAGGAAATATGATACCAACAATTTTTATTAACATAAAAGAAGTTCAAGATCCTGTTCATATGATGATTGATACAGGAGCAGGGTTAAATTTAATAAAAAATAAAACAATAAATTCTTTAATGCAGGTTAATTCTTCCAGGAAAATTCAGCTTACCGGTATTAATGAACATCCTGTACACACTTTAGGTCAGGTTAAAATAAAAATTTTCGGATATTTAACTACATTTCACATAATACCTGATGAAGTACCTGTCGATGAAGATGGAGTATTAGGTTCAGAATTTTTCACTGATAACAACGTAAAGATTAATTATGCGGAAAAATGCTTAGAAGTGCACGGTCAATTTTATCCTTTCTCACCCCAAGAAACAATAATTTTACCACCTAGATAAATCACAAGTATGTACATGGTAGTCGAAAATACAGAAGTAAAAGAAGGTTACATACCGTTAGTAACGACAAATCCAGGTGTATTTATGGGAAACGCAATTGTTACAAATAATCAGGGAAAAGCTTATATTAAAGTCGCGAATACTCAATCCGAACCAATTAGAGTCCAAATACCGAGAATAAAATTACAAGAATTTGAAGAATTTAGAGCAATAAAAAACGAAGTTAGTCAAACCCAACCACAAAAATCTAAAATCAATTGCAAATCAGTTGAGAAACTTTTGGATAGTTTCTTTTCTACTTCAATTTCAAATCACGAAAAATATGCGTTTAAAAAGATTACAGGTAAAGAAAGAGTTGAACAAATATTAGATTTACTTCGTTTAGACCATTTAAAATCAGAGGAATTGAAACATGTAGAAGCTTTAATTGGAAAATATTCCAAAAGATTTCATTTACCAGGTGAATATCTTACGGCTACAAATGTATTAGAACATAATATTCCTACTAAAGACGAAGAACCTGTATTTACACGTCAATATCGATTTCCACCTGTTCACAAAGAAGAACTTTTAAAACAAACAAATGAATTAATTAAAAATAAAATCATTAAACCTTCTCAATCTCCGTATAATACTCCTGTTTGGATTGTACCAAAGAAAGATGATTCGCAAGGTAATAAAAAATGGCGGATGGTACTCGACTTTCGCAAATTAAATGAAAAAACAATTACTGACTTTTTCCCATTGCCTGATAAATGAAGTACTCGAAACTCTTGGGAATGCGCAATACTTTTCTGTTTTTGACTTAGCTTCTGGTTTTCATCAAATTAAAATGAGTGAAAAGGATTCTCATAAGACTGCTTTCTCCACACCTTATGGTCATTATGAATTTGATCGTATGCCATTTGGACTTAAAAATGCTCCAAGTTGCTTTCAGAGATTAATGAATTCGTGTCTATCTGGATTAATTGGAACAGAATTATTCGTTTATTTAGACGATGTCGTTATTTTCGCAAATTCTTTAGAGGAACATCAAGAAAAATTTGATAATTTTATGAATCGTTTAGAAACAGCTAATTTAAAATTACAGCCAGACAAATGTGAATTTCTTCGACCGGAAGTGGTTTATTTGGGACACATTATCGATAAAGACGGTGTAAGACCAGATCCGAAAAAACTTAGCGCAGTAAGAGATTTTCCAACTCCCAAAACCATTAAAAATATCAAACAATTTTTAGGCTTGGCAGGTTATTATCGGCGTTTTATTGAAAATTTTTCAAAGAAATCAGGACCTTTAACACAGTTATTAAAGAAAGATATGCCTTTTAAGTGGGGTGATAAACAACAAAAAGCTTTTGAAATTTTAAAAGATGAACTTTGCGAAGAACCTTTATTAATAAGACCTGATTTTGACAAACCCTTTATATTAACTACTGATGCTTCGGGTTTTGCAATTGGTGGAATTTTATCTCAAGGTGAGATAGGTAAGGACAAACCAATTGCTTATGCTTCTAGATCTTTAAATGAGCATGAAGTAAAATACGACACTTATAATAAAGAAGCCTTAGCAATTGTGTATTGTGTTTTACATTTTAGACACTTTCTGTATGGTAGGAAATTTCAAATTGTCACAGATCATAAACCTCTGCTATGGTTTAAAAATTCAAGCGATCCTTGTTCACGTGTAACAAGATGGAAACTTAAATTAGCGGAATATGATTTTGAAATGATTCATAAAGCAGGAAAAATGAACGTCAATGCGGACGCGTTATCTAGGAACCCTGTTAATATTGCAAGAAGAATTATTCCAAAAGAATTTAATAATGATAGTGATGATGTAAAGCAAGTAATTGGAATAGAAGAAGATGAAATAGATAATCTATTTGAATATTTATTGGAAGAAGAAGAAGAAGAAGAAGAAGAAGATTCAGACATAGATAAGGATGAAATATTTGGTTGGCGAATTGAGAATAATGATAATGTCTATGATGACAATGATGTTAAAAATGAAGAAGATGAATTCGAAAATGAAGATGAAGATTTAAATTGCTATGAGGAAATCGATGATGATCTCTCCGAAGAATTGCTTAATAAAGAGGATAATTTTGATTTTAAGGTGGTAACTAGAAGACAATTGAAGAAACTAAATCAAGGAAAAAATGAGAATCAAAATGAATCGGGTAAGTATGAAGAAAATTTAAATCGGGGAAGTGTTCGAAATCTGAGAAATAAAAATTATGAGTCAAATAAATCAAGTGTAAATCGAAATCGAGTGAATAAAAATACTAAATCTGTGAAAAATAAGTCAAGTATGTCGGGTCGGAAACTAAATCTAATGAATCAAAATCCTAAATCTGCGAATACTAAATCAAGTGAATTAAGTGGTAACAAAAATCTAGTGAGTGATGCTACTCAATCAGTGAATATTAAGTCAAGTGAATCAAGTAAAAATTCGAAGTCGGTTAATACTAAGTCGGGTGAATCAAGCGAAAATACTAAGTCGGATAATATTAAGTCAAGTGAGTCAAGTGAAAATGTAAATCTTAAATCGAGTACTAAATCAAGTGAAATAATGAAAAATCAAAAAAGTGAAAATACTAAATCTGTGTATACTAAATCAAGTGAAGGTGAAATCAACTGCGAAAATCTAAAAATGAAATCTACGAAATCAAATCCTGAAATAAATATAGATAAAAAGTCACAAATCGAAGAAAATTTTCAAAGTCGGAGTAATACAAGAAATCTAAGAAGTCGAAGTCATTTAGAAAAAATTCGAAATAAGAAATATTATTCAGATTCTAAAGTCGATAATGAAGAAGATGAGGAAGAAATACGAAATCAAGCAATTCAAGTTCAAGGTGAAAATCAAAGTTCGCGAAATTTGCAAAATTCTGATGAAGATTCTGATCCTGATTATATTCAAAATTCTGTGAAACAAAATCAATCGAGGAAAAGAGGAAGACCGCGTAAAATGAATTCTGATAATGAAGCAAGTTCGTCAATCAAAAAGAAAAGGGGTAGACCCAAGAAAGATTTAATTCATGAAGAAGATGAAGATAGTAAAAACTCAGATCCAGAATATTTTGTTCAAAATGATAACTATGAGGTACCAAGAAACCTTTATGAAGATAATGAAAATAATGAAGATTTTAGCGAAAGTGATGATAGCATTAAAGATTACGAAGAAAATGAAGATAATGAAGCACTTAATTCTGATGAACAATTTGAAGAAATTGAAGAAAATAAAGAGATCAAGGAAATCAAGGAAAGTGGAAAATTTGAAAAATATGAAGATTTTGTAGAGGATAAAGAAAATAAAGAAATTGAAGATGATGAAAAAGATGTTGATAATGATATGGAAGAAGTTGATTTAGGTTCAGAAAGTAACAAACGACCCCCTCCCGAACCCCCACCCTTAGACATTCCTTCTACTTCTGCCAATAATATCCATTCTCGAAATATTGTTGAATGTAAAGATCAATTAAGAATGAGAAAGGATAACTATGTGTACTTTTTATCGACGACATGCGCACCTCAGGATAATGGTTCAAAGAGTCTGTTTAAGCAAAATGAAATACCTAAGTTTAAAAATCTCGAAATCGGTGAAGCTAAAGAGTTTAAAAAAGGGATTTTTTATCATATCGCATTACCAATTATCTCAGAATCTAGCGTTAGCTTAACTGAAATGCATAAAAATATAAAATCATCCATTCAATCTTTTAAAACATTAGCTGAAAAATTACAACTTCGTTCTGTTAGCATTGCAAGAACAATGGTAATAAATCACGTAAATTGGGATGAAATTGTTTTAATGTTCCGAGAAATTTTTCAAAATTGCAAAACTACAATAATAATTTGTAATGGTTATACTCAGTATGCAACAAGCGAACAAAGGAAAATTCTAATTGAAGAAGCACATTCCTCAACGTTAGGTGACCATAAAGGAGTAAGTAAAACTTACCATCGTATCAGACAAAAACATTTTTCGGAAAACATGAAAACAGACATTCAAAAATATATACAAACTTGTATGCAATGTCAATTAAAGAAGCTTGTTAGAGTAAAAACAAAGAATCCAATGGTTATTACTGATACACCTGGAATAGCTTTCGAAAAGGTTTGTTTAGACATTGTAGGACCTTTAAAACCTATTACTAAAAATGGAAATGAGTATATCCTTACGATTCAAGATAATTTAACTAAGTACTCCTTAGCAATACCACTTCCAAATCATCAAGCAAGTACTATCGCGGATGCATTTATTAAAAAATTTATTTGCATTTATGGTGCACCAAAAGCTGTATTAACTGACCAAGGCCGTGATTTTCTAAGTAATCTTTTAAAACGAGTGGCAAAAAGATTTCGTATTCGCCAATTTAAAACAACAGCTTTTCATCCACAATCAAATGGCTCTCTAGAAAGATCGCATCATGTATTAGCAGAATATTTGAAACAATTTGTTAGCAAAAATTCACAATGGGATGATTGGTTAGAGTTAGCAACATTTTCGTACAATACAAGTGTTCACGAAGGAACTAAATGCACTCCATATGAATTAGTGTTTGGTCGTTTAGCAAGATTGCCCTCAAGTCAACCTTTACTTCCCGAGGAAAAATTAAAAACTTATGATGATTATTTGATAAATCTAGTAACGAAATTACATGAAATCCAATTTTTAGCACGGAACAATCTGATTAGCGCAAAAGAAAAGTCAAAAACGTATTATGACAGAAAAATTAATCCACAAAATTTTAAGGTTGGAGATAGTGTATTTCTGTTACAAGGACCTAAACCTGGTAAATTAGGCGACCAATATACTGGTCCACACGAAGTTCTAGAGATTTTAGGCAAGGGTAACATAAAAGTTAAACTAAATAAGGGACCCAAAATCGTTCATATTAATAGACTTAGATTATCACATATTCAGCATTCTAACCAAAATTAAAAAATAAACAAATAAATAAATAAATATAAAAAAAAGAGAGTAGAATTTTCTATTTTATTGTAATGCGTTTGAACTATTATAATCTATTTGTCTTCTGTTTTGATAAACTAAACTTAATTTTTTCATGAATCTTGATTATAAAGGTATATACCTTTATAATGCGTAATACGAAATCTAAGAATAATTATCATTTGCATACTTTAACATTTATCGCTTTAGTTTTTATTTCTAATGCTTTATAATGAAAATAAGACAATCAAACTAATAAAACATATTTTCTTTTGCAGGTGGGACTGGAAGCGATGAAAATATTAATATGTATTACTTTTACAATTTTTCTTTCTTGTAGCATGGATGCTACTAAGGACTTTTCACGAACAAATATCTCTTTATCTCAATTACCCGCTCTTTATTTTGAATATTTAACTTCAGAAAGAGTCCTCATGGATCACTGGAATATTGCAACGTACATTAAATTTAATGAAATATTCCATATTAAAACTGAAATCCACCAACTATTAGATAGTCATGAACACCTTTGCAAAGATTCACATATAAATTGTTCTCAATCAGAATTTTTATTATATAAAAATAAAATTGAAGATTTGATTAAAACAATCAAAACTATACTTAGCAAAGACACACAAACAAAAAATTTAGACACAGAGCAAGAAAATATTCGATCTGAAATAAATAGAACATTAAAAATTGAAGCAAACCACTTTCAAAATACTCTTTGGAATCAATATTCTTTACACATTTACTCATCGCCTATAAATGATATCATCAAACAATGCTACATTCTCAAAATAAATTTAAACAAACGGAAACCAGTCAAAAATTTATTACCCATTTTGCATTTTACAAAAGAATACATCACAATCCTTGAAAAATTTTCTCAAATACTATCTCTTCCAATAAATAATATTTGGAACTCTTTCCTATTACTAAACAAATATAATTCAACGCTTCGTGAAATAAAATTACTTAAACCAAATGTTTATATACCCAACAACCTCCCACCTTCAGAATTCTATAAATTATATTTAAATAATATTTTCCAACTAAAAAATCATTTATTCTTTATGTCAATTCTGCTACTTCCATCTAGAATGAAATTCCGGGTTTATAAGATCTATTCAATTCCAGGATACAAAGATTTAGGTTCACATTATAAAATATTAACTCAGATCATTAATACTCATAAATACATTGCAGTTAGTAACAACACGTATTTAACTTTAAATGATCCATGGTTTGAATCCTGCTATTTTAAATTTAAAGACCATATGTGCAACACTTCAACAATAATTAAGAATCCCAAAATAGAGCAGATTTGTGAAAGTTCTATATTCTTTCAGCATTTAGGAAGTAATTGTAATTTCAATATTTTATTAATGACACCAATACAAAACAATTCATGGTCTTATATAAACCAATCTAAAGAATTTTCTACAGAAACTGTTAAAAATTTTAAATTTTCAAAAACAGGAGAAATTCCTTCAAACTACATTCCAATTACAGGAATTATCAGTAATTATTTTCAAAAATTATCTAGTGAAAAATCAATTCTCTCAGAAGAAGTATTAGCAAATTGTCGAATACAAATCAAAGAAAACAAAGAAATCACTATAAAAGAATTAGAATCTTTTGCTCAAATATTATATAATCATAAGTTGAAAATTGCAAACAACAACTCAGATAATATAAAATTCTATTGCTTCTTAACATTCATTATATTAATTATATTTATTATAGCAATAATTTATAATAAAATATCACGAAATCAAATTCAAGATATATCATTTTGGCATAATCATGCAGATACTATCGATATAGAAAACGCTTGTCACTTCCAAAATTCTAATCAGTCAATACTCCTTATTAGAGTAACTCCTTTCAATGAACAAGAAACAATAATTGAAGAAGCATAAACTTAAATAACTTTTATAGTTCCAATATAAAACTTCTTTTTATCCTTAAAAAAAAAAAAAAAAAAAATCCTAATCACTCTCTGTTTTCTATTATTTTTAAACGAAAACGAATTTCAATCTTATCACTCACTTATCCAAAATTTCCTTCAATTTTGTTTTTATCAAAGAATGAACATCGTTACATAAGTAACTATATAATTGAATATAGTTATTGATAAAACAAATATTTTCTTTTTTTTTATATGAACTCAAATAAAAGTAAAAATAAGTAGATACTCCCGGTTTCAAGTTTCTTTTAAGAATATGGACATTTTTCGTGGTAAAGGGAATGTAATTTTGCCCATCCATAAAGCAAAGGTTATTAATGGTTTCGAAAAACGAAAATATAGTCCTTTCAGGAACAGTAAAGTAAGAATTTTCATGTTCTAAAACCTTTATACGACTTAAATAAAATTCATTAGATTTTTGCTTTCGCAAAATGAATGTTCTTTTGTTTGAAGGCATATGCCTATGTTAGAATCTAAAAACATCCTGAAATTACTATCTGCGTGCATTAAAGCAGCGAAAATTTCAAATACAAATGTTTGTCTAAATTGATATGAAATTGTCGTTGTATTATCACTATGTAAATTTGATATTTTCCTTACAATTATTATAAAATAACAAAATTATGTAAAATTAATATACGTGAGATTGAAGTTGCATTTAATAAAATACTGTAATTGTATTAATAAATTAATCTACAGAATGATTAATGTAAGACAATTAGCCCTTTTGGAAATCTTATAATATCTATAAGAAAATCGTATGAATTAAAATGCCGGTGTGTTAATTTAAAGTAATGTATGACTAACTATGTACGAGTATGAGTCTAGTCATAAATACCAAAAGTAGGAAGAAGTTAGGCATATGTATCCATATATGATCATTCCAAAATAATTAAAGAATAATTAAGTATAATTTATGTTCGTATATCTAACAAATTCATGCATAATCTTTTTATTAAAAAAAAATATATATATATAAATGTATTACAAATAACGAATACTCAAGCTTCCCTTTCGTATTCTTCTCGTAAGGGGGGAAGGGCGTCTTAATGTAAGCGTTTTTTTTAATTATTAATAATGTTAAATATATTCACCTAAACTGTCTCAAATTTTTCTCGCTGACTCTTTTGCGTATATATATGTAAATTTTCGTTATATATCATTGTAATCATCGTCTATAAAACACATTTTGAGTATGATTAGTGTTTTATGTATTTGTAAAAGCAAAATATTATTCAAAGACTCAATAGAAATCTTAAAGTTATAACATAATGTTGTGTGTTTTGTGTGGTATTTTTAGTATTAATGAACATTAATAATTAAATGTAACGAAAGCATTGCTGTTGTTTTTAATATGATAAGTGTGAAATTTTTAAGGGAAAATTTTTTTTTCTCTAAATATCAGTAATACTATTTACTGAACGTCGTTTATAAATTATTAATTATCTTAATTAACTTAATATTTCCATGTATGGATTTAAAATATCATCTGTATTGTGATCGCACTATGTCATCTCTAAAATAACTAATGTTTTCATTGCGCCAGCATTAATCCGATATTATGCCAGTAAAGGGCCAGTATTATGCGAAGTATAGGCACAGGATTATGCCTGTATAGAGTCAGTATTATGCGAAAAAGTGGGGCCAGGTTCATGCCATTATAGGGCCAGTATTATGCGAATTACAGAGCCAGGATCATGCCAGTATAGGGCCAATATTATGCGAAGTATACGGCCAGGATCATATCAGTATACGTCAGTACTACATTAATATTATGTAAAATACCATGCCAGTATTATGGCAGTACTGTGCCAGTATTGTGCCGTAATTATGTCAATATTGAACATGTGGAATATTTTTACACTATAAATCATATTTCTTTTCGATGATATTTTCGTCCAAATTGTTCAAATTCTAAAAAATTTCAAATTAAAGTCAAAATTTTTGAATTCGGAAAATTATCAATTTCATTTCTATTTTCCGAATTAAAAAGGGGGGAAGTGTCACGTTCCCGTGACGTACTATATAAAATCAATAGTGTATTTTATAAGGATGTTAATCTTATATTTAGGGTTTATAAAATCTCTCAAATTTATTATGATTAAACAATCCGAAATCCGGAAGCGACGATAAATAGAATTGCTCTCGAATGTTCCACGTTCTATTGTGTAATATAGAAAACGAATAAAATATTATCATAAGGGTGGAAGCATTACATTCCACTCGGCGCTACGACGAATTTGCAGCGTTCACTCGGCAAAGCGATGTGTAGCCCACGCAAATTTCGGAAGGGATGAAAATACAGGAAACCGAGGTTTCTTTACAAATTCGATGAAAACTAAAATCAGTTCTTCGTCCAACATCATCTGAAACGGTTCTCTTCTCTAAAACTCTACAACGGTTCTATATTCGCGAGTCTTGTATCTGGCCAGTATTGGTCTTGTAACGCGTCAATTAAAATCTTGTAACTCGGCAACAATCATCAAGTCTTATATTCGGACACTGTATACACTCCTTTCGAGTTAATAATTTTGCGAATAAACCATTGTTTTCAATTATATCGGTCGTGAAGAATCTTATGTATATTGCAATGAATGTGCGAATTAAATGTTAAATTGTATTTGAACATTATATTGAAAACAGAGAAAGAAAAGTGGAAGCGTAGAACTCCTGGCATAACCTGTCAGTAATTAGTTTTAATCCTTAATCCTTTAACCATTTTAACGCCTTTTAACCCTTTTTAACCCTTAACCGTTCAATCATTTAACCCTTTCAACTAATTTAAATCCTGAACCCTTTTCATCAGTTTAAATCCTTTTAACTCTTCAATCAATTTTGATCCTTTATCCTTTCATCAAATTTAACCCTTTAACCCTTTATCCGGAATCTTCGTCTCTAAGAAACCTTGAATCGAGAAATTGTGGAATCAACGACCCCTCATCAATATACTCATCTACATCGAGTGACTTCAGGCTGGAAAAGGAATTTGACCCTGAAATTTGAGACGACTAGGACACATAAACCATCGTCTGGCATTGTAGCTTGGAATTGGGGTCTCTACGAGTACTTTTCCACTGGCTAGGATCTTTTCACTTGTCGCGTCTGTTTGAGGCCCTTGACAACTGCAGCCCATAAATTTCCTTTGGGGGTTTCACGAACCTGCACTTGGAGTTTCTGAGGGGTCAACTCACACGCTTCAGATTCATAAAAAAGTAAGAATTTACATTCTATTTTCCTTGCCTCCCGTAAATTGAATCCCTTTCCTATCTAAAAGTTGTTCATTGTTTCAGTGAACAACAATTCAACTAATCAGGAATTCGATTTCATCAAAGATTCGATTTTATCAAGGATTCGATTTTATCAAGGATTCTTCCTCTTACAACCAATCTTTCAACCAATTACTCAACCATCCTCTCAATCATTTGACTAATTAATCAATTTAATCAAAATTGTAATTTTGATAAATAAATTTATGTGTCTATATGTTTAAATGTACCGATGCGTATTGTTCAGTGGACCTTTCTTTTCCCTGTTCCCTTAGTTCAAAGTCCGTTGGCTTTGTAAATGAATCAGGGGTAAAATAATAAAATAAATAGATTTGTAAACTGCGAATGTCCCTTCCGGACATAACATGGTCATCAGTGGTCATAACTGTTAGATGTACCAGAAACATTTTCCATTTGTAAGTGAGGTTTGAAAAAAATCGTGGGGCCAGTAAATTCAAAAAAATGGAATATGAATGGAATAACTTTATATGGGTTAATTAGAATCAGTTGATTGTTGTTGGTCATCAGTGGTCATCACTCTCAGACGTACCAGAAACATTTTCCATATCTCTGTGAGGTTTGAAAAAAATCGTGGGGCCAGTAAATTCAAGAAAATGGAATATGGATAGAATATCTTTATATGGGTTGATTAGAATTAGTTGATTGTTGTTGGTTATTACTCTCAGATGTTCCAGAAGCATGTTCCATATCTTAGTAAGGTTTGAAAAAAATCGTGGGGCCAGTAAATTTAAGAAAATTGAATATGGATGGAATATCTTTAAATGGGTTGATTAGAATCAGTTGACTGTTTTTGGTCATCAGTGGTTATCACTCTTAGATGTACCAGAAGCATGTTCCATATCTAAGTGAGGTTTGAAGAAAATCGTGGGGCCAGTAAATTCAAGAAAATGGAATATGGATGGAATATCTCTATATGAGTCGATTATATTGTGTTGATTGTCGTTGATCGACCACAAAATTTCTTTTTCTGGTTCAAGAAACCAGAGCATGAATTCCTGAAGTATTTTCGATCGCTGAATTCAAATCCGGAGGCCATTTGTTTCCATCACGTCAAGATTTTTTTTAATAACAAATTATTCAAAATTTTAACAAATTCCCAGATAGGTACAAAAAGAAACCGACATTTTCAAGTCCAGACAACTAAAATGCAAAATTTAAGTACATATTTGATAGTTCTTAAAGGCGAAAAAATTTATAAAATTGATTTACAGTTACATATATTCAAACCCATCCTTAAAACAACCCAAAGTGGAGGTATCAATAAATTATTATTAGCTGTTAAATTTCAATGGCTTAAAAAATTACGAAAATAAATTCAGATATACTTTACTTTAAGCTACCAAACTGACCCCTAAAAGCACACCGTACAACTCAAATATTATTTGAATAAAAATTCATCCCTTAAAATTAACCTCTATGTGAGATATCGCCCACTGGCAAGTATATTAAAATTAAAATTTTTTAACTGGATACTTTGGCTCCAGGATCGTACCAGAGACTATTTGTAATACTCTAACATGATTTTTATTTAAAACAACCCCTAAAAAACCACCCCTATCAAAGACACCAAGATTTTAGCAAAAAATTTGATTCAGAATTATTTTTGCTAGATCTGTCGGCTTCAAGAATTTTTCGGAGATAGTTCGTGATACTCTAGCATAATTTTTGTCCAAAACAACCCTTAAGAAAACCACATTTATCAAAGGCACCAAGACTTTAGCAAAAAATTTTAGATAGCATTTTTTTCGCTGGAACTTCCGGTTCAAAGGATTTTACGGAGATAGTTTGTGTCTTTTTATCAAAGAGTTTTGAATTTAGTTTTTTGCTAAAGTACTGGTATCTTTGATAGGGGTTATTTTGAGTGGTTGTTTTAAATAAAAATCGTGGTAAAGTACGACAAATTATATCCAGAAAATTTCTTAAGCCGACACTATGACTAAAAATTTCTAAATAGGGAATTTTTTTGCTAAATAGCTAGTATCTTTGATAAGGTTTGTTTTTAGGGGTTGTTTTGAATAAAACTTATGCAAGAGTAGCACAAACTCTCCGAAAAATTCTTTAGGTCAGTAGTTCTAGCAAAAAAAATCCTGAATTAAATTTTTTGCTAAAGTCTTGGTGCCTTCGATAGGGGTGGTTTTTTAAGGGTTGTTTTGGACAAAAATTGTGCTACAGTATCACTAACTACCTCCAAAAAATTCTTTATGCCAGCGGCTTTAGAGAAAAAAATGTTGAATTAAATTTTTTGCTAAAGTCTTGGTGCCTTTAATAGAAGTAGTTTTTTAAGGATTGTTTTGGACAAAAACTATGCCAGAGTATTACAAACTATCTCCGAAAAATCCTTTAAGCCAGCAGTTCCAACGAAAAAAAACTTGAATAAAATTTATTGCTAAAATCTTAGTGCCTTTGAGAGGGGTGGTTTTTAAGGGTCGTTTTGGACAAAAAAAGTATTATAAAACTATCTCCGAAAAATTCATTAAGCCGACAGTTCTACCGAAAAAAATCCTGAATTAAATTTTTGCTAAAATCTTTGTGTCTTCGATAAAGGTGGTTTTTTAGGGGTTGTTTTGTGTACAAATTATGCTAGAGTATCACAAACTATCTCCGAAAAATTATTGAAGCCGGCAGTTCCAGCGAAAAAAATCTTGAATGAAATTTTTTGCTAAAGTCTTGGTGCCTTTGATAGGGGAGGTTTTTTAAGGGTTGTTTTGGACAAAAATTATGCTACAGTATCACAAAACTATCTCCGAAAAATTCTTGAAGCCGGCAGTTCTAGCGAAAATAATTCTGATTTTAAATTTTTGCTAAAGTTTTGATGTCTTCGATGGGGGTGGTTTTTTAGGGGTTGTTTTAAATAAAAACCATGTTAGAGTATTACAAATAGTCTCTGGTACGATCCTGGAGCCAAAGTATCCAGTTAAAAAATTTTAATTTTAATATACTTGACAGTGGGCGATATCTCACATAGGGGTTAATTTTAAGGGATGAATTTTTATTAAAATAATATTTGAGTTGTACGGTGTGCTTTTAGGGGTCAGTTTAGTAGCTTAAAGTGAAGTATATCTGAGTTTTTTTTCGTAATTTTTTAAGCCATTGAAATTTAGCAGCTATAATGGAAATTTGTTGATACCTTCACTTGGGGTTGTTTTTAAGGGTGGGTTTGAATATATGTAACTGTAAAACAATTTTATAAATTTTTTCGCCTTTAAGAACCATTAAAGATGTACTTAAATTTCGCATTATAGTTGTCTGGACTTGAAAATGTCGGTTTCTTTTTGTACCTAACTGGGAATTTGTTTAAATTTTGAATAATTTGTTATTAAAAAAAATCCTGACTTGATGGAAATAAATGGCCACCGGATTTGGATTCAGCGACCAAAAATACTTCAGGAATTCATGGTCCGGTTTCTTGAACCAGAAAAAAAAATTTTGTGGTCCTGTGATTATTGAGGTAAAGTGAATTCATTTTGTGATTCTTTATCAAGTATTTATATTATGTTCTGAAGCCTTTGTGATTTATAGTGTTTTTTTAATTAATTATAGCCTGAAGAGGTCGGCGAACCTTGACCGACTAAAGGTAGCTAAAAAAGGAAAAAAATTTTCGTTCAAAATTTATTTCAATAACCTTCCTTAGATCATTTACTGTCTTCTCAAATTACAAACATAGAAGGAAATGGACTTAATTTATTGTATATAATTAAATCAGTCATACTTGTTTTGTTACAAATTTTTTAAAATTTAAATTTATTAATTTAACAAAACTGCTTACTAACTAAATCATTGTTTGCATATTTAATTATTATATTATATTATAATTATATTGTTATTAAATAAATAATAATTTAACTACCTAATTGATTTAATTATATTAAAATTAATTTTTACTAAATGTTTTTATTTTTACTTAAAATTAATAATTATTTCTAAGTCTATTAATAGACTAACAATTTAATTAAATTTTCATTTTATTTAATAGAGAAATTGAAAAGAAATCTTTACAGTAAGTAGTTTTTAATTAAAAAAGATGTCAAAAAACAAATGAAGTTAAAAACATAAATTTACGTAGTATCTTTCTTTGAGATTATGATACTAATAGGACGATATCACAAGATCTAATAAAGTCTCCAGGATGATATTTATTTTAAAATAAAAATAAAATAAAGGGGAATATTATTAATAAATTAAAAAATTAAAAAATTGGGTCAACATTGAAAAAAAATATAAATAAAGTTTTATTTAACTTTCTTTTTACTATCTCAATAATAACTTTTTTTTTTCTCTGTAATTCTCTGAAAATACACAATTTTATGAAGAAATTGGTGGGTGACTCATAAAAAATCGGTTAAAAATTGACCGAGATATAGAATAATTAAGAAAATGTAGCATAAAAATTCAAAGTATTATAACTCCTACAGTTTATGATATTTTGAAAATTCTTTTTTATGACTAATTTCTCTCATATTATACTACAATTTCACTAAGCTTCATTTAATTCTGTGAACCACTTGCAGATTGTGATATTTCCGACGTGGAATCACCCTTGTCTAATAATTGTCGTATATTATAAAGTTATAATTTAACAATTTAAATTCCATTCAATCAATACATACCAGATAATTGAATTTTTCTTTTTATTTCTAAAATTTTCTTATGTAAAATATTCAGTCTCTCCTCACGTACAGAAAAACTCGCTTTTTCTGACATCTTAAGCTCAGTATACTAAGTAATTAACGACATAACTTCAGCCGTTGTCAAGGTAACTTTACTGACAGTTTCAACGGTATGATACATTACACTGAAAGACTACAACTGTCGTCCATATCTGTTAGATAGATGTTTTTTTTCAATCGCAGGGCTCAAACTAGGTCAGTAAATCCCGTAAATGTTCGTAAAGTTAGTTTTTTTTAAAAAAAAAGCCCGTTAAATCTTGTGCTTCACGATATCAAGACGATCCCTTACCAAAGCGTACTACAGAAATACGATTAGGAAATACTACAGAAAAAACTTCATAAATACTATTGCTTTACTACAGGTTTATTTGTAGTAACTGTGGCGTTTGGAATGTTTAATTTTGTAGTGTTTCTGTAGTATTTTCGCGCTTGTTCCAATAATGGTTTAAAGAGTCTAAGTGGTAAAGTAGGTAGTTCTTTTTTTTCAATACCAAAAAGGACAAAATAGCTCCCTGTTAAAAAGAAAGGAATAGTTTCTAAAAATTCCAGTAGATGGAAACGCGTTCTTTTATTGAAACTTGTTTAGTAGTTACTCTAATTATTAAGTGAAAATTTGTTAGTTAGGTATATTAATAATTTTCTAAGAGTATTTTAATTTTATTCCATGTTTTTAATTTACTAGTAAATACTGAGACAAACAAAACCTTAAAATATTTTTAAATAACTTTTAAAACATTAATATTAACAATTAAATTTTTTGTACCGTATTAAAAGCAACCTAAAAACTTACATTCTAATGTAATTAATTTGGTAAAATTTTAAGCTAATCGAAAATGAGAACAAAAATTCTTTCATTTAGTAGGTCATGACAGCGACCTAATCCTCGCTTGATTTCAAATTTGTCTTTTCTCGATTCTATCGTTTTCAAAGGTTGATTTATTAAAAATATAAAAGTGACACAGGGTTATGTTTTCGTTTACTTATTGTAAATATAATTACATTTTATTTATAAACAATTTTTCTAACGAAAAGTGATATCTAGCTATTTTTTAAAAACAAAAAGATCACGAGGAAGCGACTTGTGTCACTCCCAATTTCTAATAAATCTATTTTCTAATCAATTTGTTAATTTATTTTATTGTTTCGAATCGAGAAATAAAAAGATTGAAATTAGATGAGAATTAGGTAGCTTTTATGGTTTAAATGGAACTATTTTTGTTTTCAGGCTTGATTAGCATTAAAACTGTGGAAACCAAGAATTGGCCCAGTACTACACCAGTACTGTCAGTGTTGGCATAGTGCTGCAAGTATAGCCTGGTGCATAGGTTTAGGAGTATCCTGAGAATTTTTTCAGAATATCCTTGGGATTTTTTAGAAATATACATAGGATATTATAAAAATATCCTGAAGATATTTTTGAAATAGCCTTAAGTTATTTTAAGAATATTCTGAGGATATTTTGAAAACATCCTTATGTTATTTTAGGAATATCCTTACGATATTTTAGGCATATCCTACGGATATTCTTAGAACATCCTAAGGGTTTTCAGGAAATGTCCTTATAATGGTTTTGAAATGGATATCCGCAGGATGTCCACCAGATATTCCTCGAAAATTTAATTCGAATATGAAATATCCTTACCAAGATTTTTTCAGGATATCAGAAAGAGAGTGAATTTCAATATTCGTTGGATATTCTAAGAATTTCTAAGGATATTCCAAGGACATGTTTAGGATATCCTATTAAATTGTACGAAATCAACCAGATATCCGACTGCCATCATTTTGCTCTGAGAGTTTACTTTGTATTTTCCTTCATAACAAAAGGATAACCGTCGGATATCAGATGGATCTCGGACAATTTGTTAAGATATCCTGATATTTTTATGATTTACTTAATATTTAGCAATTTAAATCTATCTGTTATTCAATATTTACAACTAATTAGTAAGTTAGAAAAATTATTATAAACCGATTATTTTGTTTATTTATAAACAAATTCTATAAACAATCTTACTTGTCCAATTCCTTATAATGAGATTAATGACATTTTATACACAATGTACAATATTATTGCTCCAGATTATTGAAAAAAGCATAATTTATTTTTTTAAACGTTTGCATTGTTTAAACAATCACTAACTAACAAATTTATAGCTTCATTATCTTTAGTCGTACAGACTTCGTTCTTTTTGCTTGTCTCCTTAAATTTGAACTATTTTTCTAATTTTAAAGAAAATTTAATAATTATAAATAATTAGTATTGTTATTAATAATTTTATTAACAATTCTACTTCTCTAGTTCCTTACTTCGAACTTAATGAAATTTTAAATGCAATGTACAATATTATTACTGAAGATAGTTGAAAAAAGCATAATTTAATTTTTCTTAACATTAGCATTGTTTAAACAATCACTCATTAACAAATTCATAGCTTCATTATCTTTAGTCGTGCAGACTTCGTTCTCATTGCTTATCTACTTAAACTTAAATTATTTTTCAAATTTGAAAGAATATTCAATAATTATAAATAATTAGTATTATAATGTTGTTGTTTCAGTTTTTGATCAGTATTAATATATAGTAATAGGTAGTAATAATTTTGTTTGTTTGAAACGTTTGGAAAAAAATATATAATTTTAAAAATAAAATTAACGAACACATGTACTTGTCTTATATGATTATAATTACTAATTTATATAATTTTTCAGTGTAACTAGAAGTCCAAAAATTGTTAATTTCTGAAGAGGTTTCTCTTAGAGAGACGAAAGCTAAAAATGTGACTTTATTTTCTTTATAAAGAAAATTGAAATAAATCCTTTAGAAACTCAGATCAGTTAAAACAAACAAAATTATTACTACCTATTACTAATAATTTTATAAACGATTTTACTTGATCAGTTCTTTACAGAAAACTTACTGAAATTTCAAGTTTAGCATTGTTTGTCCTTTTATTAAAGGTTGTTATTTATGTGACTAAAAAACGTAGCTTTGTATTTATGACTTAATAAAAGGTTAAACAATCCTGAACTTGTAAATTGATTAAAGTCTGCATTATTTGACAGTCTTCAGTAATAATACAGTACATTTAATCTAAAATTGCAAAAAGTTTGCTAAAAAGAATTGCTGAAGTGAAATTATTTATAAAATTATTAATAACAATACTGATTATTAATAGTTCTCAATTTTTTTTAAAAATTTCAAAAATAGTTTAAATTTAAGGGGATAGGCAAAAAAAGCGAAGTCTGCACGACTAAAGATAATGAAGCTATGAATTTGTTAATGAGTGATTGTTTAAACAATGCTAATGTTAAGAAAAATTAAATTATGCTTTTTTCAACTATCTTCAGTAATAATATTGTACATTGCATTTAAAATTTCATTAAGTTCGAAGTAAGGAACAAGAGAAGTAGAATTGTTAATAAAATTATTAATAACAATACTAATTATTTATAATTATTAAATTTTCTTTAAAATTAGAAAAATAGTTCAAATTTAAGAAGACAAACAAAAAGAACGAAGTCTGTACGACTAAAGATAATGAAGCTATAAATTTGTTAGTTAGTGATTGTTTAAACAATGCAAACGTTTAAAAAAATAAATTATGCTTTTTTCAATAATCTGGAGCAATAATATTGTACATTGTGTATAAAATGTCATTAATCTCATTATAAGGAATTGGACAAGTAAGATTGTTTATAGAATTTGTTTATAAATAAACAAAATAATCGGTTTATAATAATTTTTCTAACTTACTAATTAGTTGTAAATATTGAATAACAGATAGATTTAAATTGCTAAATATTAAGTAAATCATAAAAATATCAGGATATCTTAACAAATTGTCCGAGATCCATCTGATATCCGACGGTTATCCTTTTGTTATGAAGGAAAATACAAAGTAAACTCTCAGAGCAAAATGATGGCAGTCGGATATCTGGTTGATTTCGTACAATTTAATAGGATATCCTAAACATGTCCTTGGAATATCCTTAGAAATTCTTAGAATATCCAACGAATATTGAAATTCACTCTCTTTCTGATATCCTGAAAAAATCTTGGTAAGGATATTTCATATTCGAATTAAATTTTCGAGGAATATCTGGTGGACATCCTGCGGATATCCATTTCAAAACCATTATAAGGACATTTTCTGAAAACCCTTAGGATGTTCTAAGAATATCCGTAGGATATGCCTAAAATATCGTAAGGATATTCCTAAAATAACATATGGATGTTTTCAAAATATCCTCAGAATATTCTTAAAATAACTTAAGGCTATTTCAAAAATATCTTCAGGATATTTTTGTAATATCCTATGTATATTTCTAAAAAATCCCAAGGATATTCTTAAAAAATTCTCAGGATACTCCTAAACCTATGCACCAGGCTATACTTGCAGCACTATGCCAACACTGACAGTACTGGTGTAGTACTGGGCCAATTCTTGGTTTCCACAGTTTCAATGCTAATCAAGCCTGAAAACAAAAATAGTTCCATTTAAACCATAAAAGCTACCTAATTCTCATCTAATTTCAATCTTTTTATTTCTCGATTCGAAACAATAAAATAAATTAACAAATTGATTAGAAAATAGATTTATTAGAAATTGGGAGTGACACAAGTCGCTTCCTCGTGATCTTTTTGTTTTTAAAAAATAGCTAGATATCACTTTTCGTTAGAAAAATTGTTTATAAATAAAATGTAATTATATTTACAATAAGTAAACGAAAACATAACCCTGTGTCACTTTTATATTTTTAATAAATCAACCTTTGAAAACGATAGAATCGAGAAAAGACAAATTTGAAATCAAGCGAGGATTAGGTCGCTGTCATAACCTACTAAATGAAAGAATTTTTGTTCTCATTTTCGATTAGCTTAAAATTTTACCAAATTAATTACATTAGAATGTAAGTTTTTAGGTTGCTTTTAATACGGTACAAAAAATTTAATTGTTAATATTAATGTTTTAAAAGTTATTTAAAAATATTTTAAGGTTTTGTTTGTCTCAGTATTTACTAGTAAATTAAAAACATGGAATAAAATTAAAATACTCTTAGAAAATTATTAATATACCTAACTAACAAATTTTCACTTAATAATTAGAGTAACTACTAAACAAGTTTCAATAAAAGAACGCGTTTCCATCTACTGGAATTTTTAGAAACTATTCCTTTCTTTTTAACAGGGAGCTATTTTGTCCTTTTTGGTATTAAAAAAAAAGAACTACCTACTTTACCACTTAGACTCTTTAAACCATTATTGGAACAAGCGCGAAAATACTACAGAAATACTTCAAAATTAAACATTCCAAACGCCACAGTTACTATAAATAAACCTGTAGTAAAGCAATAGTATTTATGAAGTTTTTTCTGTAGTATTTCCTAATCGTATTTCTGTAGTACGCTTTGGTAAGGGATACGATATTTGAGCAGTATTGATATTGATCTCAAAATTTCTCGACTATCCAAATATCGTATCGATATTGCTGACAAAAATATCGTCTTGAGTCAATAATATCGTCTAAACAATATTAAATGCTTACATTTTGAAACCGCGCGAAGACCTACTATGCGCAGTGCATTAGAAACGTCTATGTTCTTAAACTTTATTCAAACTAGCCGCTAACTTTTTTCGCACAACTTTTGATCGATTTACTTAAAAATTGGTATGCAGCTACATAATAACATTCTTCATGCAAGTACGTAAAGGGTTTACTCTTGTAAAAAGAAATTTATTAACAATTGTCTATCGATTTTTTACCGAAAAACTTCCAATTTTGATTCAAATGTGTGCCATTTTCACGAAAACCGTTTTTTTTAATCTCCCAGCTACTTCTCTGGCTTTTGACTTACAAATTAATAAAAATGTTGGGTTTTGGTTCCAGATCAAAAATTGAAAAAGATTTTCTACCGGCCCACAGTGGGGCCAAAAACCTTAATTTTTTGACAAAAATCTGTTACCACGTCTATTTCGAATAAAAGGATATGAAACTAGGTACACTTACTTATTAAATACAACAGAATTCGAATCAATTGTCCCTTTTTTAAAATCTGAAGAGACTGTTCAAGAACCCTCAACTAAGATTGTCATTTTTGGTAAAAATTGATAAAACTGTATTTAGGATCTACATATTTGTTTTCAAATTAACAATAAACCACATTTGAGGTAACTGGGTCATTTCGGAGAAAAGTTAAGGTCGATGTCTCAGATATTTCGCAATTTCTGTTTATAAGCAGTTTTTTGGGATACAAATAAATAATGCAAGTATTAATTTAAAAATTGTTATTATTATTCAAGATATTTGCATTACAAATTTGTTACCGCGTAGGGAAATAACAATGGGTCAAATCAAGCAAACTATGGGCTAAATCGTTTGCCAATGAATAGCATGATTTCACCCACGGTCCGACTATGGGAAATATCAAGCCAACCATTGCTTATTTTCCATACACTCTGTCAAAGACTCCAAAAGCTATAAAACGACAAAAAATAATGCCAAGGTAATTTTTTAGAACATAAAACACTAATTCCACTTAATAATCTTAATATTTCCAATTTTCAAAATTAACAACATCAAATAACCGTGGCCATGGCGGAAATCGTGACAACAATGGGCACAGAAAAAAGTTAAGACTCAAATCTCTCTTCATTTTTTACAGTTTAAAAAACTTTCTAAACACCACCAAAACTGAATTCAAACATAAAAATAACATTTTTAAATTATTAAAATATACAAGTCTAAGTCCAAAGGACCATGGCACAAATCGTACCAAACATGGGTAGAGAAAAATGTCAAATTTCAATCTCCTATTCAATTTTTTCAACAGCAAAGATGATCCAGAACAATTAAAAAAAGATTATGCCCAAAAATAATTATTTTCCACAAGTTTCAAAATATACAAAAACCAAATTCAAAGAACCATGGCACAAATCGAACCAATCGTGGGTCATAAAACAAGTTCATTTTGAGTCACATATTTAATTTTTTAAATAGTAAAAATTATACAGAACATAGCAACAAAAAGATTGACCCAAAAAAAATTTTTTTCTGCAATTTCAAAATGTACAAGAAGCAAATTCCAAGGACCATGGCACAAATCGTATGAAACATGGGTAAGAAAAAAGTTAAATTTTCATCACCCATTTAATTTTTTAAATAGTAATAATGATACAAAACATAGCGAAAAAAAAAATCCCCAAAAAATATATTTTTCACATCTTTCAAAATATACAAAAACCAAATTCAAAGAACCATGGCACAAATCGCACCAAACGTGGGTCGTAAATCAATTCAAATTTTAGTCACCTATTTAATTTTTTAAATAGTAAAAATTATATAGAACATAGCAAAAAAAATTATTTATCCCACAAAAATTATTTTCTGCAAGTTAAGAATATACAAGAATATATAAGAATTTTAATGTCCCATGTTTTTACAATTATCAGAGCAATGATGAATCAGACTCAAGATCGGCATCCTTAATTGATTTTGCACTTTTTTATGATTTAACACAAGTTAATAATATTTTCAATTTTTTAAACAGAATGTTGGATTTAATTTTTACTAATATTACTTGTTGCGTGACACAAGCTCACCACTCACTTGTTCCCGAAGATCATCACCACCCTGCATTAGTAATAAACGCGTATATGTCATCGACTCACAAATTTATAGCGTCTATTTTTTCATGCGGTTTAAATGACAATACTACTGTTTCCTTTAATTTTAGAATGGCGAGACTTGATCTTTTGTATTCGCATCTGCTTTCTCTTGATTGGTCCTTTCTATATGGGTCGCATGATGTTGATATTTTGACTGACATGTTTAATAATGTAATTAATGTTATTTTTTCTCGATTTGTCCCCCTAAAAAATTGTAATTTACATGTTAGTCGCAAGTATCCCCCGTGGTTTACTGACGATATTATTAAGGACATTAGAGTGAAAAATAATCTATTAAAGAAGAGAAAGCATGGTGTCTCCGATTAGATTAAATTACTTTCTAACGATATCCATATATTGAATCGCCGAAACAGTATGTGAAATTTATTGATCTGTTATCTTATTAATTATACTTAAATATAGTTCATACCTATGTATATCTCGTTACCCTTTTATGGTTCTTTATGGACTGCGGGGAATTATGTTCTAAATAAATAAATAAATAAATAAATAAATAAAAAAGAAGCATATTCCAAAGACCATGACTCAAATCGTACTAAACATAAGTAAGAGAAAAATTAAATTTTCATCACCTACATAATTTTTTAATTAGTTAAAATGATACAGAACAACTATTTAAAAATTAGATAGGTGATACTAGTTTTACTTCTTTATTACGCAATGTTTCGTACGATTTGTGCCATGGTCCTTGGAATTTGCATCTTGTATATCTTGAAATTTGAGAAAAATAATTTTTATGGGATATTTTTTTGCTATGTTCTGCGTCATTATTACTATTAAAAAAATTAAATAGGAGATTAAAATATGACTTTTTCTTTACCCATGTTTCGTACGATTTGTGCCATGGTGCTTGGAATTTTGTGCTTGTATATTTTGAAACTTATAGAAAATAATTTATTTGTGCTAAATCATTTTTTTGCTATGTTCTATATAATTTTTACTATTTAAAAAATTAAATAGGTGACGGAAATTTGATTTTTTTACGTTCTATGTTTGGTACGATTTGTACCATGGTCCTTTGAACTTGGTTTTTGCATATTTTGAAACTTGTGAAAAATAATTTTTTTTTGCAAAGTCGTCTTTGCTATGTTCAATATAATTTTTACTATTTAAAAAATTAAATAGTTTACTGACAATTCATTTATTTTATGGCCCACGTTTGGTACGATTTGTGCCATGGTTCTTTGAATTTGGTTTTTGTATATTTTGAAACTTGTGGTAAATAATTATTTTTAGGCAGAATCTATTTCTTTAATTGTTCTGTATCATCTTTGCTGTTGAAAAAATTGAATAGGAGATTGAAATTTGACTTTTTTCTCGATCCATGTTAGGTACGATTTGTGCCATGGTCCTTTGAATTTGGTTTTTGAATATTTTGTAACTATGGAAAAATAATTTTTTTTTGGCAAAATAGTTTTTGGCTATGTTCTGTATCATGTTAACTATTTAAAAAAGTTAAGTAGGTTATGAAAATTTAACTTTTTTCTTACCCATGTTTCGTACGATTTGTGCCGTGGTCCTTGGAATTTGCCTCTTTTATATTTTGAAACTTGTGAAAAATAATTGTTTTTGGACATAATCTTTTTTTTGCTGTTCTGTATCATTATTACTATTAAAAAAATCAAACAGGAGATTAAAATTTGACTTTTTTCTCTACCCGTGGTTGGTACGATTTGTGCCATGGTCCTTTGAATTTTGTTCTTGTATATTTTGAAACTTGTTAAAAATAATTTTTTTGGCTAAATAATTTTGTTGCTATGTTCTATATAATTTTTACTATTTAAAAAATTAAATAGGTGACTGAAAATTCATTTATTTTATGACCCACGTTTGGTACGATTTTTGCCATGGTTCTTTGAATTTGGTTTTTGTATATTTTGAAACTTGTGGAAAATAATTATTTTTGGGCAAAATCTTTTTTTAATTGTTCTGGATCATCTTTGCTGTTGAAAAAATTGAATAGGAGATTGAAATTTGACTTTTTTCTCGACCCATGTTTGGTACGATTTTTGTTAAGGTCCTTTGGACTTAGACTTGTATATTTTAATAATTTAAAAATGTAATTTTTATGTTTGAATTCAGTTTTGGTGGTGTTTAGAAAGTTTTTTAAACTGTAAAAAATGAAAAGAGATTTGAGTTTTAACTTTTTTCTGTGCCCATTGTTGTCACGATTTCCGCCATGGCCTCGGTTATTTGATGTTGTCAATTTTGAAAATTGGAAATATTAAGATTATTAAGTGAAATTAGTGTTTTATGTTCTGAAAAATTACCTTGGCATTATTTTTTGTCGTTTTATAGCGTTTGGAGTCTTTAACAGAGTGTATGGAAAATAAGCAATGGTTGGCTTGATATTTTCCATAGTCGGACCGTGGGTGAAATCATGCTATTCATTGGCAAACGATTTAGCCCAAAGTTTGCTTGATTTGACCCATTGTTATTTCCCTACATTGGTACTTTTTTTTCAATGTGTTATATCTTCGTTAATTTTCAAAATTACGAAAAAAGTTAAGAATTCTTTTTTGAGTAAAAAATACTGAGTTTTAATAAAAAAAATTAAAAATTAAAAAATATTAATTTTTTCAATTATTTTTTAAAAAATTAATGTTTATTGTTTTTTATAAAACAAAGGCGCAATCACTTTTTTCACTAAAAATTTTTTTTTCATAAACTTTGGGATGTCTTTTATAAACACACTAATTTTCAAGATGACATCTGTTTTTGTTTTCAAATAATAAATCTTCAAAATTTCTACTTCTTAATTGTCGCATCAGAAAGAATTAAACTATGTTCAGCGCAGCGCGGTATGTATGTGTGGCACGCATTCGACATTAACAAATTTTGTTTAACAAAAAGAAACACTATTTTTTAACCCATTAACGCCCAGACGGACGAAAAATTTCTGTTGACTTTGAGGACCTCCCTTTTAAAAAAAATGCCTACAAAAAAATTAGCACTTATCATTTTTAACGTAAAATTTACTCCTCTTTTAGATTCTAAAGTTAAAATTTGTTTATAACAAATCGTTAAAAAGTTATAAACAATTTTTTGCAAAAAAACACGATTTTTTGAGAAAAAATTTTCATTTTAGACATATTTTCACCGGAAAAAAGCAAGTAGATGCTCTCAAAAGCTCAAAATATCGCGTCCCTGGACCCCCAGCTATAAGACCCTGAAGCAAAAAAATTTTTTTTTCAAAATGGCGGACGCCAATATGGCGGCTAAAACTAAAAAAATGGCTCAGATATGAAACAGGGTGCTCCAACTTTTTCATGTGACTGAAATCGCCTAAAACTCTTTATACGGGGGTTTTTGGGGTCGCTGATTACGAATATGATGTCAGTTTTTAAAAATTCAAAATGGCTGATCCAATATGGCGGACGAATTTTTAAAAAAATTTTGGATTCACTTGAAACTCTCCACTCAGGGGTTTTTGGGGTCGCTGATTACGAATATGATGTCAGTTTTTAAAAATTCAAAATGGCGGATCCAATA
Source organism: Ganaspis brasiliensis (assembly GCA_037103525.1). Taxonomy (NCBI): domain Eukaryota; kingdom Metazoa; phylum Arthropoda; class Insecta; order Hymenoptera; family Figitidae; genus Ganaspis; species Ganaspis brasiliensis. Next base: position 2,005,937 of record JAZKLR010000135.1, on the reverse strand, counting down.
TGGCGGACGAATTTTTAAAAAAATTTTGGATTCACTTGAAACTCTCCACTCAGGGCTTTTTGGGGTCGCTGATTACGAATATGATGTCAGTTTTTAAAAATTCAAAATGGCGGATCCAATATGGCGGACGAATTTTTAAAAAAATTTTGGATTCACTTGAAACTCTCCACTCAGGGCTTTTTGGGGTCGCTGATTACGAATATGATGTCAGTTTTTAAAAATTCAAAATGGCGGATCCAATATGGCGGACGAGTTTTGTAAAAAATTATTGGATTTACTTGAAACTCTCTATTCGGGGTTTTTTTGGGTCGCTGATTACGAATATGATGTCAGTTTTTAAAAATTCAAAATGGCGGATCCAATATGGCGGACGAATTTTTAAAAAAATTTTGGATTCACTTGAAACTCTCCACTCAGGGCTTTTTGGGGTCGCTGATTACGAATATGATGTCAGTTTTTAAAAATTTAAAATGGCGGATCCAATATGGCGGACGAGTTTTGTAAAAAATTATTGGATTTACTTGAAACTCTCTATTCGGGGTTTTTTTGGGTCGCTAATTGCAAATCTGATGGCAATTCTTGAAAATACAAAATAGCAGAGTCAAATTGTTTGAATTTCAATAAGTATTATACAATGAATAAGAATTTTTTGGTCCGTTTGCCGTCGAATAATTCGCCGTTGCCCGACTCTTACCGCGAGGAGGTGGACAATAAAGAGTCTTTTTTTTTTTTCGTTTTTTATTTTATTTTATTTTTTTTTCGTTTTTTATTTTATTTTTTTTTGTTTTTTTTTTGTTTTAATATTTTTTACATTTTTACATTTTAGGTGTGAAAATCCTGAAAGCAGGAAACGCATAAATATGCATCACACTCCACGCACTTTCGTTGCGTTCTACAGGTGCACTTGGAGAAATTAGAGCAGTTTTTCTTTTGTTCAACTCTTTGAACTTTGTGGTTTTTGATGGATTCAGATTTTTTTAGATATGCTTCTGCAATCTGTAGAGCCATGTCTTTAGTACCTATTTTTTTTTCTTGGACAACTAAGTTTCTTAGAACAGTTGCATTTGCAATTGATGCTTGAACGAGTCTCATAAGTATAACCCAAGTCCATTTCTTCGACCTTATGCATGGCATCAAATTGCTGCAATGTGCGTCGTGCAAGTCTACTCCGCCCATAAACTTGTTGTAGGTTGTAAAAGCATTAGGAAATGCTATATCAACTTTGCTCTTTGTCTCCGAAGAATATCTTTTGACTGAACTAATTGGTGTAACACCTATCAGTGTTGACAGTATAGACACTACTTTCGAATCTTTTACTGTGACATAATTGACACCACTGCATTTGTCATGCTTGGCAATAAATGTCCCTCTTGGATCCTTTTCCGTAATCGGATTTTTTACTTGAATTCGATTAGCTCTGACTGTCCCTGTTGCCCGCAAACCAACTTTCTTTAGATGAACCAGTAAATCTGGACTTGTAAAAAAGTTGTCAAAATATACGTGATATTTCACTACATTTCTGGGTACAACTGAAGAAAGAAGGTTTTGGAGAAGACCAACGACAATGCAGCTACCTAAAGCACATTTATTTAGCTTTTCTTCATTGCCAAAAAAAAAACTTTTTGAATTCTTGCCACAATAAATGTCACAATCGAATAAAAATCCTTCGGAACTACAAAGAGCCCACATTTTGATACCGAAACGGACAGGCTTGTTTCTTATAAACTGCTTCAAAATAGTTCTTCCCCGAAACTTTACCATCATTTCGTCAACTGACAAAGCTGATGAAAAATACCCAAACTGCCTCGCATTTTTCTTAAAAATCTCCAAAGGACCTCTCACTCGCCAAGCTCTATCATCAGCATTTTCATCTTCAGGTTTGGATAGCTTTAGCTTGGACTTGATATCTTCAAACTTGTTGCGACTCATAGCTCCAGCTACAGCTTCACAACCTAGAAGATGATTCTGAGACCAATAATCTCGTTGAGATTTCCTTTCGTTGAAAATAGACAAAATAATTATTCCAAGAAATTTGTCTAATTCAGTCAACGAAATTTGACAATCATTCAGACGTGTTGCGTCTAATATGAATTCTTTTAGCTCCTTGGAAAAGAAAAATTCAAATAGTTCAGTTGACGAGGATGACCGAATTTTTTTTGCAACGCTATCAGGTATAAAAGTTTCATTTTTATACTGAGGATCATACTTCTGTTCACCATCAACCCATTCAAAAATATGATCTGGCTCCAACTTCGATTGATTTGAAGTATAATTTTCTCGAATCGTCTGGTATGAATTTTGCGGTAAATCGGCACATTCATTCTTAAGCGAATTTTCTAGCTCTTCATGAATAGCATCATCATCTGAATCAGATTCACAATCAGATTCGCCAGAATCATTCGAGTTTGGTAGCATTAGCACATCTAGGTGTTCGTCATGTTCTTCAACTTCGAAACTCTCGGCGTCATTTACAACTTTCTGCCGTTTCGACTTACGCTTTGTTGACATTTTTAAAATCGACCCAGTAATAAAAGAATGCTGGCGCAGTGCAGACAACCAGTGGTGCACGTGAATGTTGGCACAATGACGACAACTAGTGCTGCAAACGAATGCTGGCACAGTTACGACAACCTGAGCTGCACGCAAATGCTGACACAGTAACAACAACCAGTGGTAGAAGCAAATGCTAGCGCAGTAACAATAACAAGAGCTGCAAGCAACGCTGGCACAGTAACGACAACCAGTGGTGGAAGCAAATGCTTCGGCAGTAACAATAACCAGAGCTGCAAGCAATGCTGGCACAGTAACAATAACCAGAGCTGCAAGCAACGCTGACACAGTAACGACAACCAGTGGTTGAAGCAAATGCTGGCGCAGTAACAATAATCAGAGCTGCAAGCAACGCTGGCACAGTAACAATAACCAGAGCTGCAAGCAACGCTGACACAGTAACGACCCTTACAAAAAAAGAGTATTAGAATGAGTATTGAATAATGAGTACTGCAGTGAGTATTGCAATGAGTATTGCAATGAGTACTGCAATGAGTATTGAAAATTCCAGTACTTTTTTCGCCAAACATTGTTGAAAATATAATATGTTGCGCACTAAGTTTCTACGGCTCCTACGTCTGCGCACTACTTTTTTTGTTGTAAACTAAATATACAGAAATACATGGAACGCAAAATCACAATTTCATTATAATTTTAAAAAAAATTGTTTACTGTACTTAAAAAATACATGTGGCGAAAAAAGTACTGGAATTTCCAATACTCATTGCAGTACTCATTGCAGTACTCATGCAGTACTCATTGCAATACTCATTGCAATACTCACTGCAGTACTCATTATTCAATACTCATTCTAATACTCCTTTTTTGTAAGGGGACAACCAGTGGTAGAAGCAAATGCTGGCGCAGTAACAATAATCAGAGCTGCAAGCAACGCTGGCACAGTAAGGACAACCAGTGGTGGAAGCAAATGCTGGCTCAGTAACAATAGCCAGAGCTGCAAGCAAATTCTGGCACAATGCCAACAAGCAGTACAGCAGTAATAACTGCATGCCATTGCATTTTCTGCAAAACTAGTAATGCGCCGACTTCGAAATGCCAGATCTTAGCGGAAACAACAAGCGCAAAACCGTCTTAGTTGTGAGCATAGTTAAAAGTTATACAGCACCACAGCAAATAAATCAGCGTCAAATAAACAAAAATAACCAAAAAAAATAATAAGACTTAAAAAATTTGCCAACTCCATTTTGAATTTTTAAAAACTGACATCATATTCGTAATCAGCGACCCCAAAAGCCCCTGAGTGGAGAGTTTCAAGTGAATCCAAAATTTTTTTAAAAACTCGTCCGCCATATTGGATCCGCCATTTTGAATTTTTAAAAACTGACATCATATTCGTAATCAGCGACCCCAAAAACCCCTGAGTGGAGAGTTTCAAGTGAATCCAAAATTTTTTTAAAAACTCGTCCGCCATATTGGATCCGCCATTTTGAATTTTTAAAAACTGACATCATATTCGTAATCAGCGACCCCAAAAACCCCTGAGTGGAGAGTTTCAAGTGAATCCAAAATTTTTTTAAAAATTCGTCCGCCATATTGGATCAGCCATTTTGAATTTTTAAAAACTGACATCATATTCGTAATCAGCGACCCCAAAAACCCCCGTATAAAGAGTTTTAGGCGATTTCAGTCACATGAAAAAGTTGGAGCACCCTGTTTCATATCTGAGCCATTTTTTTAGTTTTAGCCGCCATATTGGCGTCAGCCATTTTGAAAAAAAAATTTTTTTGCTTCAGGGTCTTATAGCTGGGGGTCCATGGACGCGATATTTTGAGCTTTTGAGAGCATCTACTTGCTTTTTTCCGGTGAAAATATGTCTAAAATGAAAATTTTTTCTCAAAAAATCGTGTTTTTTTGCAAAAAATTGTTTATAACTTTTTAACGATTTGTTATAAACAAATTTTAACTTCAGAATCTAAAAGAGGAGTAAATTTTACGTTAAAAATGATAAGTGCTAATTTTTTTGTAGGCATTTTTTTTAAAAGGGAGGTCCTCACACTCAACAGAAATTTTTCGTCCGTCTGGGCGTTAATGGGTTAAAAGTAGAATATCTCTAGACACGTGTAATATTAAATGTTTTAGTTTGTAATTTATGTACTTCATGAATTGAACGTAGCAAGTTAATTTTACTGAAACTTTTTATTTCTGAAGTGTACTTCCTCGAAATGTATATATATAAGTTACTTTGTTAATAATTATGTTGAAAGTTTTATTAACTAAAAAAATTCAAAATTAACGCCCTGAATCATGCTGTCATGTCACCATGACTATTAATTAATTAATTAATTAATATTTAATTAATATTTTAATCACATTTTAGTGCAATAAATAATACAAATTTGTGTTGTTTTATGTTTACACAATTAACTTTTATTTAGTGAAGCGGACAAACAATTAGTTAAGTATAAATTATTAAATCATTATATTTGGTTTGTTTAAACAAATAATTGGATTGTTTAAACAAATTAAAATAAGAAATTAAGTAATGTTTATCATTCGACAATTGCTTTATATTGAAACCACACATATTGACGAGTTTATTTAAATAAATAAATTGTTTAAACAAATAAACAAATTGTTTAAACAAATTGAAATAAACAATTAAACGATGTTTATAATTTATATAGAAATAACCTTGAAATAAATTACAGAAATAATTATCAATTTTATCTTGATTGTTTAAACAAATAAATAAATTGTTTAAACAAATTGAAATAAACAATTAAACGATGTTTATGGTTTCTATAGAGATGACCTTGAAATTAATTACAGAAATAACGATTGATTTTGTCTGATTTGTTTAAACAAATAAATAAATTGTTTAAACAAATTAAAATAAACAATTAAACAATGTACATGGTTTCAATAGAAATAATCTTGAAATTAATTACAGAAATAACGATTGATTTTGTCTGATTTGTTTAAACAAATAAATAAATTGTGTAAACAAATTAAAATAAACAATTAAACAATGTACATGGTTTCAATAGAAATAATCTTCAAATTGATTACAGAATAATAATTGATTTTGTCTAAATTTGTTTAAACAAATAAAATTGATTGTTTAAACAAATTTAGTTAACTGAACACTAGATGTCTACTAGCAAAATAATTAGTTATTAAATATTTATCTCTTTATAAAATAACAAATGTAAACTTATTGTTTAAACAAATATAATTCTTGTAATAAACGAATTCATAATCAGCGTTATCAACAATTATGTTATTTTCTCAACGCACACCTGTTTTAAATAATTACACGAATAAATCATGTATTTATTAATTTGGTTAATTGAAAAGATAGAGATTGTTTTCCTCTTGGTAAATCTGAAATGGGTTCAACGCAAAGAAGAAGACGTGCAAGGCTGCAACACATAGAAGAAAACCTACACAGATACAACACACAGAAAATGACGCGCAACGGGCCCGCTGTGCCTTCAGCATCTCGTACTCCAAAAACTGTTCCTTTTTTAGACAAAGGGTCTGTGCCTCCAGCATCCTCGTACTCTAAAAACTGTGCTTTTTTCAAACAAAGGAACTGTGCCCTATTATGCAGCATAACGAAAAATGTGCCGAAAACGAAATAAGGTGCCTCACTACTCAAAAACTGTGCCTTTTTCTAGACTATAAATATCGAGCGACTTTTTAGTCAGCAGTTCAGTTTGAGTTCAGTTTTCGATTCAGTTCAATCATCAAGAGAGATCGAAACAAGTATTTTCCGGAGTCATTCAACTAGTTTAATCAGAAGTCGGATTAAAACAAGTGTTTTTTTGAAGTCAATTATTAAAGTTGAAATTTGGATTCATAAACGAGAGCCGTTGGAAGAAAATTGCAGTACCAGCTACTATCGAGAACAAGCCTTACGCAGTGCCAACCGTAAACTCTTTGCTGAGGACAACAATTGCAGGAATTTACTACCTCTATTCACGGACACGCCATTTGAGTCGGAAGGTCTCCTAGCCCACTTAAACTCATAAAAAGGTAACAATAATTCAAAAATCCCAAAAAGATAGAAAAACCAAGAATCTTCGAAAATAATGTATATGAAGAAATTCTAATAGTAAACTCTTGTTACAGATTTCGAATCTTCAAAATCCATTAAAACTATTTGGAAAACAATTTCAAATTTACAATTAACCAAAAGATTTCTTCTTGTTATAATAAATATCGTTTAAATGTACCTTTGTGTATTTATTTGACTGGCCTCATCCCTGCGACGGTTATTTAGTTAACCTAGCTAAATCGAGGAACATTAGGGAAATAGTTTCGTTCTTAGCTTTAGAAAATCTATTAATTCCTTTTTTTGAATAATAATATTAATAATAAAATTAACAATATTAGGGACGTAACAGGACGAATCTTAATTTTGGTGCATCGGCCGTGTTGAACCAGTCATTTAAGTTAGCAAGGTTACATGAACATATCAAATATTAGCATTTCTTCAATATTTAAAACAAATAATTATTTACTTTTTTTTGGAAGAATTTTGAAAATTTATTAATCCGTTTCTTTCAGCATTTCTTGTGTTTTATATCATATTTTTTCCTTGACATTGACAAATTTTCTTTTACTTAAGTGAAAGTGATAAAAAAAATAACGTAAAAGAATTTTTGTCTGCTTAGAATACTGTACATTTGTTTATAACCGTTAGTCTCCTTTTGGGTTGTACGTTCGAAATTATAGAACGGCCACCATTGCACAAAGGGTAGGAGCCGAATTTAAACAAATTAGGACGGTAGCTATACTTCGCGTGCTCGCAAGCTCTGGCTTTCCTTAATAAAATAATCGGTTCCTCCGATTAACCTTGTTGTAAGTGTGTAGCCACTTGAACAAGTGAGGAGGATTAAAATAAAGTGAAAACACAAAAATTGTAACGCGATCATTGTTTACACCCGTCAATTTTAATAGTGCGTGAACACACGAGTTAACACAACAAATTACACCTTATCTCTTATTTCAAAAAGAATTTTCAATTTAAACAAGGTTAAAAAACAAAATAAATAAATAAATAAACAAAAAAAAATTAAGACAATTAGAAAACAATAATAAACAAATGTATTCTTATTAAAATAAAAGCAGTATTTAAAATTTTTTATTTTCTTTTTACATAACTTTAAAGAAATAAACATTTCAATAGACAAGTTAACAAGAATAATTATAAATAAAATAAAATAAAAATAATATGTTTATTTAAAAGCTATTAATATTTTCCTTTTCGAAATATATTTTCTATGTAAAACTTCGAATCTTACACTAGTATATTATTTGCATATTTTACATTTTTACTTAATTTTACATATTTTACACGAATTAACTTGTTATTTGAAATGATTTTTACAAATGTCTTATGAAGCAGACCCAGCAATAACTCGTAATAAAAGTAGAAACAACCCCGAATTAGCAAAGGAAGTAAATAAAAATAATAGATCTGCTTTTCAAGATAAAAAACAACGAACCGACAAAAAATTTAATTCTACTCTGACCACTAAACAACTCAAAACTGACTCACCACATCCAGATAAAAGCGTAATAATTAGTGGTAGTAGTAAAATTGACGAAGAATCAATCCTTTTTGATCCTGAACTATCAAAGGACTCTTTTGTAAATTCAACATTTAATCCGAACGACTCGACAGTAATTGATAACGGAGACAAAACATTATTAGCCGATAATAAGGACGAAAATAAATCCGAAACTGAATCAGAATCAGAACCAGACTCTGAAGATTTCGATATTGATAATTTAGAAAAATCAATCTCTAATAAAAAAGATATTTTAAAACCTTTACTTAAAAATAAGAACAAAGATAAAGTAAAATCGTTATTATTTAATTATTCTGATCACGATCTAATTTATCAACCCTTAACAATAAATCATCAACAACAACAAACAATGGCTGTTTCTAATAATCAAACAATTTCGTTACGCGATGCATTAGAATTAATACCTACTTTTACCGGTGATAACATTTCCTTAGATCAATTTATCTCAGCATGCACCGAAGCAAAAGACATGCTACCAACAACTGCGGAAGCAAATTTAACAAAACTAATTAAAACAAAAATCAGGGGTGAAGCAAAACAATGCTTACTAGATGAAACGTATAATAGCATCAATGACCTTATTGATAGTTTAAAAAATGTTTATTCTCCAAACAAATCGATTTATCAACTCCAAGGCGAATTGGGAAGCATTTATCAATGGGAAAACGAAAAAGTGATTTCTTACGGGACTAGGATTCGAGAATTAGGAAATAAAATATTAGATACTCATAGGCGGATTAATCAAGGCGAAGAAGATGAAAATTTTCTTGAAGGATTAAAAAAAGACATACTGGATTGTTTCATGAGAGGACTTAAATCAGACATAGAATCAAGATTAAGCAATAAGGAACCAGCGACATTTATAAATGCTATAAACGAAGCAATTGAAATAGAAAGAAAATTAGCAGCTACATTAGCGTTACGATCATCTAATAGGAACAGAGACGAAAGACAGGAATCAAAACGGGATAAAGTTCATACTGTTCAAAATGATTTAACATGTCAAATATGTAACAAAAGAGGTCACAGCGCCCTTTTCTGTCGTCAATTAAACCAAAATACTAATTTTAATAATAGAAATCCTACACAAACTTTTAATAATTTTAACAGACAACAATATAGTAATAAATTTCCACAAAATCTAGCTAACCAACAACAACAATATCCAAATCAAAGAAACTTTAATCAACAACATCAAATTCAGTGGCAGCCTCGTCAAGACAGAGGATTTTCTGAACAAACAAATAATAGACCATACCAAAATATGTTTAATCAAAGAAATAATTCAAATAACTTCAATCCTCCGTATTCGAATCGAATTCAAGTAGAATGCTTATATTGTAAAAAACCAGGACACACTATTAGTGAATGTCGAAAAAGAATATACAACAACCAACAACAACTTCAACAATATCAACCTCAAACACAGCAATATCAAAGTCAAAATCAACAACCTCAACAAAACCAACAACAGCAACAATTTAGTCAACAACAACAACAACCACAATCATCTAGATTTCAACCGCGAAACGCAAGAGACCAGGGAAACTCCAAACCCCTCCCCACTCCGGGTGCAGCTCGGGAGGCTCAACAATAAAGGAAAATGCACCTAAAATGAAAGCAAAAGAATTAAAAGAAGTAAAAATAAATATTAGTTCCGAAAAACCAATTCCTTCAATTATTACCGAAATAAATGGTTTAAAAGAACCAGCACGTATGATGGTAGACACTGGAGCAGGTAGAAATTTAATAAAATTAAGTATTGTTGATCATACAATTGAGATTAAACAAGATGAATTATTGCGACTTACAGGAATTAATAATCTTCCAGTTTTTACCCTAGGTAAAATAACATTAAATATTTTTGGTTTTCCAACTATCTTTCATTTAATCCCCAATAGCGTCCCAATAGAAGAAGATGGTGTCTTAGGATCAGAATTTTTTATCAATAATAACGTTAATATTAATTATGCATTAAAATGTTTAGAAATTGAAGGTCAAAAATACTTTTTTCAAAAAGAAGAATCAATATTAAATACTGAAAGTATTAATCAAAATTACTTAACCTCAATTGAAGAACCACACTTTGATAATTGCCAAATTAATAACATTAATGGCGAAGATAGAACCGAACAAATCAAAAAATTACTTCGACTGGACCATTTAGACTCAAGAGAATTATCACATGTAGAAGAGTTGGTTAAAAAACATGCAGATCGATTTCAATTACCTGACGAACCACTTGAAGCCACACCCCTTTTAGTACATTCAATTCCTACTACTGACGAACGCCCAATAATGACTAAACAATACAGATTTCCTCCAGTACATAAAGAAGAAATTACCAGACAAGTAAATGAACTTTTAAAGAACAAAATTATTAAACCATCTCAATCACCATATAATACACCTATCTTTCTTGTACCCAAAAAATTAGATTCTCAAGGTCGACGAAAATGGAGAATGGTTTTAGACTTTAGGAAATTAAATGAAAAGACGGTTTCAGACAATTTTCCTATACCCAGCATTCTAGAAATACTAGATCAAACTTCCAACGCTAAATATTTTTCGGTATTCGATCTTGCAAATGGATTTCATCACATACCAATGGATCCAAAAGACTCGCATAAAACAGCATTTTCAACCCCTTATGGACACTACGAATTTGATAGAATGCCTTTTGGTTTAAAGAATGTCCCAAGCACATTTCAACGACTTATAAACATTACTTTAGATGGACTAATCGAAAATGATCTCTTTGTTTATCTAGATGACATAGTTATTTACTCAGAAACTTTGGAAGAACATGAAGCTAAAATTAACAGACTTATGGAACGTCTACGGTATGCAAATTTACGTTTACAACCAGATAAATGCGAATTTCTTAAATCTGAAATAACATATTTAGGACACATTATTGATAAAAACGGAGTTAGACCAGACCCCAAGAAAGTAGAAGCAGTTAAAGAATTCCCAATCCCTAAAAACGAAAAGAACATTAAACAATTTTTAGGTTTAGCCGGATATTACAGAAGATTTATTGAAGGATTTTCCAAAATAACAACACCTCTGACTCAGTTATTAAAGAAAGATACACCATTTCAATGGACAGAAAAACATCAAATTGCGTTTAATACTTTAAAAGAAAAATTATGCGAAGAACCATTATTACAACGACCGGATTTTACTCAACCATTTGTACTTACTACGGACGCATCAGGATATGCAATCGGAGGCATACTTTCCCAAGGAAAAATAGGACAAGACAAACCTATAGCATATACATCGCGTACACTTAATGATAGCGAAAGAAAATTTGATACATATGAAAAAGAAGCTTTAGCCATTGTTTACTGCGTACATCACTTCAGACCGTATCTTTTTGGAAGAAAATTTACTTTGGTCACAGACCACAAACCATTAGTTTGGTTTCAAAACACAAAAGATCCTTGTTCACGAGTTACCCGATGGAGATTGAAATTATCGGAATACGAATTTGACGTTGTCTACAAAGCAGGCAAATCAAATGTGAATGCAGATGCACTATCACGTAATCCAATTGATTTAAATGAATCAAACAATTTACCTAAAAACAAAATAAATTATACTAACTTCCAACAATATAATAAAAACAGTTATTACTATGAAGAAACAGATACAGAAAATACAAGTGAAGAAGAATCAGATGAAGAAGACTCATACTACGAATATTCAAGTTCTAGTAGTGAAACTAGTGAAGAATCAGACGACGATTTTCTCGATGAAGTAGAAATAAACGAAGAAAAAACTGAAGAAAAAGAAGAAACAAATAAGGACTTTAAAGAAGAAACAAACGAAGAATCAGATAAAAGAAATTTATTCACAGGATCTGACAATCAAGGAAAATATGAAATCAAAAACGATGAAAATAAAGATATAAAAAATATACATGTTGAAAATAAGAAACAAGAAAATGAAGAAAAACCAATTCCACGAAATCTGAAAACAAATGACTTGGTAACAAAAACCCAAACAGAAGAACAAACCACTAAAAACTTTGTAACAAAAAATTATGAAGAAAATAATACAACTCAAAGTAAAATATATACAAATTCCAAAATAAATGCTATGGTAACAAGAAACCAAGCAAGAAAACAAGAGAATCAAAATAATACAAACATAGAAAAAAGCGAAAAATCAACAAATATGAAGAATAACCAACCTAAAACCCCTTCGTCTCTACAAAGAGAAAGGCAAAGAAAAGGAGAGAATTATTCTATCATAAGAAAAAAGAAACAAACGTTAAGCGAATATATAACAGAAAGCGAAGAATCAACAAATATGAAGAATAACCAACCTACAAAACCTTTACCTCTTCAAAGAAAAAGAGGAAGGCCAAGAAAAGGAGAGAATCATTCTGTCATAAAAAAGAAGAAATCAGCTATTAAAAAATCGAAGAAGTTTAGGAAAGCGCAAAAAGACTCTTTAGATTCAGATCCAGAATTTACAACGAAACCATTAATAAACAAAAAGAAAAATAAAAAACGAAGTCCTAAATCAGAAACATCAAGTGAAGAATACCTTTTCTCAGAAGACAGTGAAGAAGACACATTAAACGAAATATTAGAGGATAAAGAAAAAGAAGATTTACATCATTCATCGGATACAGAAAACCGACCACCACCAGAGCCCCCACCTGCAGAAATAAACATGCCGGATGGACAATTGATTAGAAACAACAATATTGTAGAATGCCGCGATCAACTTACTATGCGTAAGGATAATTACGTTTATTTCACCTCAATTATTGGAGAACCCAGGGACAATGGATCAAAAGCCCTTTCTAAAAGAAACGAATTACCAAAATTAAAAAATTTATGTTTAGGAGAAGTTCACGAATATCGTCGTGGTAATCAGTATCATTTTGTATTACCAATTGAATCAGAAATTAAACTTAATCTTACGGACAAACTTAAATATATTAAAGCTTCAATTAATTCTTTATTTATAAAAGCTAAAGAGTTGAAAATTCGTTCACTTAGCATTGCAAAAACTTCTGAAATTAATCATATAACATGGAATGAAATTCTAGGGATTATTAATACTATTCTTGAAAATTCATCAATTAAAGTTGTTATCTGTTTAGGAATAATAAAATACGCTACTAAAGAACAACAAGAACAATTAATAGAGGAAGCTCATTCTTCAGCACTAGGGGGTCACAAAGGAGTTTCAAAAACTTATAATCGTATTCGTCAGAATTTTTATTGGCAAAATATGAAATAAGCTATACAAAAATATATACAATCATGCTTAAAATGTCAAATTAAAAAATTAGTAAGAGTTAAAACAAAAAATCCTATGGTCATCACAGATACGCCAGGCACAGCATTTGAGAAAGTCTCAATGGATATAGTAGGACCTTTACCTGTAACAGAGAAACAAAACGAATATATATTAACCATTCAAGATAATTTTACTAAATATTCTTTAGCTATTGCACTACCAAATGCTCTTGCAAGTACAATTGCGGATGCATTTGTTAAAAAATTTATTTGTATATTTGGCTCCCCAAAAGCTGTTCTTACCGATCAAGGACGAAATTTTCTTAGTGTTCTTATTAGAAATTTAGCAAAAAGATTTCGAATTAGACAATTCAAAACAACTGCCTTCCACCCTCAATCCAACGGATCTCTTGAAAGATCACATCATGTTCTTGCAGAATATTTAAAACAATTCGTAGACAAAACTTCTGAATGGGACGACTGGCTTGAACTAGCCACATTTTCTTATAATACTAGTATACACGAAGGAACACGTTGCACTCCATATGAATTAGTTTTTGGTAAATTAGCAAGATTGCCATCCAGCGAACCACCTGAAGACATCGAAAAACTCGAAACTTACGATGAATACTTAATTAAACTAGTAACTAAACTACACGAAATTAGAGGAATAGCCAAAGAACATCTTGTTGCAGCAAAAGAAAAATCAAAAATTTATTATGACAGAAAAATCAACCCACAAGATTTTAAACTTGATGACGAAGTATTTTTATTAAGCGGACGAAAACCAAAGAAATTAGGAGACCAATATTCAGGACCACATAAAGTTTTAGATATTTTAGGCAAAGGAAACGTTAAAATAGAAATAAAAAATAAACCAAAGGTTGTACATGTAAATAGATTGAAGAAATCAAGAATAAATTCAAACACACATAAGTAAAACTAAAAATTCAAAAACAAGTAATAGAACATACCACACATCTAAGAAGTAATAAAAATTATACTTTTAACTTCAAAATATTAGTATTTTTCCCAAATAAATATCGTTTTCTTTGTTCTTTTCCTTTTTCTTTCATAAAAACTCACCTCTGTTAATTAGAAATATCATTTTACAGAAATGTCTGCCAGATCGAAGACATGGCTAGCCCTTATAATACTAATATCATGGAGAACATCAGTACAAGCCATCATCGGTTATGACTGTGGTTCAAATCAACTTAACCTCACAACAATATCCCTTTTGGAAGTAGCAGAATGCGACATACCTGAACCAGAGGTAAACGTTGAACAGAAATACGTCCAATTAGTGCAAATTAACGATTTTACCCGTACTAAAGTGACACAATGTAAATTGGAAGTTGATAGAACAATCACACACTGTGGAGCATTTTCACATGCATCAGTAGTAAGAAATGGATTAAGTGCATACATTCATGATATTTCATACGATCAATGTAACACTCTACATCAAGGCGGAACTATAACATTTGGACAAGACGCAAAAATATCAAAGTTGAAACCTAATCATACAACTTATCATAGTATATTAATAGCAGGATACACTGACACAGATGGAGATTGCACAGGAGTTCAATTTACAGATCCATTAGGGACTTGGGACAACGTTGTTGTACAAGGAGTAGTAACTGTAACATTAACCGAATACTATGCAAGTGTTAATTTAAATACAGATCGAATCCACTTACAATCTGGTATCACATGTTCACTCTCAGATACCAATTGTTTTGACATGGAAGGCGGGAATACATTTTGGAACCCTTTACCTCAAGACATTTGCCATCTTAATAAATATGAAGTCTTATATGAAGGTTTCGTTAATAAGACTTATGAAAATAGTACTCAGCATGCAGAAACAATTTATTCTTTAAATACAGAAGATATAACCTTTGCATTATCACAAAGAAGTCTAAACCCAGTTTGCAACTTAATTATGTATAGAACAGAACACCCAAAATTGTTAATTGTAGAAACCCAACCAGGAGCATCAATTTTACCAAACAAAAAACCTACTGTACAAAATATGGATCTTTTTACCTACGTAAACTCTAAATTTGTGTATGTTGAAAGACACATTCGTACTCAAATGAAACAATTATACCATGACATATTAATTTAAAAATGCGAATTAGAAAGACAGGTTTTAAAAAATACTTTAACATTAGCAATTCAAACCCCAGATGAATTTGCATACAACTTAATGAAAGGCCCAGGATATATGTCAATAATAGCAGGAGAAGTTGCCCATATAATAAAATGCATTCCTGTTGAAGTAAAATACCGTGAAACTAAGGAATGTTATCTACACTTACCCATTCACAAAGGAAACGATACACTCTTCTTAACACCTCGAACACACATAATAACTTCTAAAGGAACTCAAACTAATTGCAATTCTTTTATTCCATCAATGTATTGTTTAGGCCAAAAATGGTACAAAATGCTTCCTAACCCAATAGAAACAACTAACCCCGCTACTATTAGACCCCTAACAAGCGTTACATGGCAATACACAAATCCTTTATCATTAGCAACCAGTGGTGTATATTCACAATCCGATTTAAATAAATTAAAAGATCATATAATGTTCCCAGCAGAAAAACCAATGATTTTAAATAGTTTAGTTCGCGGCATGACAGGGTTACCCACAATTAATCAGGGAATTTCTTTAATGGGTTTACTAGACGAAAAAACTATGGAAAAAATTGCTCAATCGACGTGGAATAAAATTTGGACAGTATTTTCCAGTTTTGGTACCGTTAGTGCGGGATTTATAGGGGTTGTCATTGTTATGCGAACAATTAAATTATTAATTGATACATTTATACACGGCTATGCCCTGTATACTGTTTTTGGATGGTCAATCCATCTTATTGGCTCAATTTTGGATTCAGTTACTAATTTACTATTACATTTAGGAAAACGAGAAGAGCCGCCCAAGGAAGCCAAAAGCACAAACGAACAACTCCCTGACAGTAATCAAAACAAAAAACCACTCACTACGACAGAGTCAGAACCAGTACTAAAACACGAACAAGGTAACAATCAGACAACAGAAACATACATATATCCGCAAGAACAACTAACACAGTTAAATTACAGTCAAACTAATCCATATCCCATTTAAATTAGCATGAAATCAGTAAGACCTACAGAAAAAGTGGAGGAAGCACTCATAACAATGGGTTTATCACCTTTGAGATACACGTATGAAATTAGAAGGGATACGAATAATAGATTACTTTTCGAAATATCGGTAGCGAATAAAATATTCCAGTATACCGCAATGGGGCATGATCCGGATATGGTAAAGGAGCATGTTGCACGTAGCTATCTTAAAACCTTACCAATCAACAATAACATCCTTATAACATCCCTTCCTAATGTCGACGTCATTCGTGAACTAAAAAATATTTGCTTAAATTTAAAACTACAAGAACCAAAGTATATTTATCTTTATTTTTGTCCAACTAAACGTAATCACATTATCACTTGTAAAGTTGAAGAAAACAAAGAAAATGGCATCGCCAATACAATCAGAGAAGCCAAAATCCAGGCAACCTGTAGAATGATTCATAAACTATATAAAAAACAAAACAAATCGATAAACAATGTTACGGATGCAATGAATGATTTATCCTTACACACATCAAACAATCATCCTTCCACTAGTACTTCACAACGAAACGAAGAAATACCTCCTCAATTACCACCAAGAAACAAAATTAGAACAAACCCTTTCCAATCCAGTAAAAGTAGAGCATGTCATCCACAAACAAAGTCGTACAAAAAATGCATGAATTGCGGTTATCGGGCTTTGAACCCTTATCATTTCGCATAAATATGATATTTTTCTTTCTAGCATGTCACACCAACCTCTCAACCTCACAACACAAAAATCTGCCGAATCATCCTCATCTCCTCGTAAAAATTGCGTATTTTCAATTCTACATAAAGATTTACCGTTATCTCATTTTAAACCAATAGAAGGACAAATAGATGTACTACAAATTCTACGTTATTTTACTTTTGAATATGGTCTTTCAACACCCAACATTTCAATGGTAATAGACAAAAAAAAAACATTTTTAACAACATACACAGTATATGTGTCAGTTGGAAGTAAAATGAAAAAGAAAAGAGCATATTCTCAAGTAGTAGCAGCTCAATACGCAGCTTTAGACTTATTAAAATTTTTTGTACGAACACACGATCTAATTGATGATGAAGATCCCTTCTTAATCAATATTTCAAAAACACGAGAAATAGGAACACAAACTGATCCTCGTCCTAAATTAATACAATGGCACAACTATTGTAGATATTGTTTATATCACGGTCACACTATTAAAAATTGTGACGCTTTAAAACTAATCCGTAGATTTGAACCTTAAAAACCAGTATTTTTTTTAGCACCAAACCCAAATTTACACAAAACAATTGGAATCTTACGCGCAAACTACTCAAATAGCAATATAAGCAAAATTAAAGAAAGACTAATCTAAAAATTTCGTTTGTTTTAGTTACAAGTCTCATCAAGGCTCTACTTGCATGACCCAAAGACATTCCGAGGAAAAACAAGATAAAATCAATTTCATTTATTTGTAATCTATTTCTCAAAAGAATGACCAGCATGCTAAGTATGAAATTCGTTTCCATCCTTTTCACGCTCCTTACTTTTATTATTTCTTCGCACTCTTATAATCAAACAACTCTAACATCGAATTCCACCATTATTTTCGAATCTATGGGATTCATTACACCTTTAAATAGACAAAGACACCTATTAAATTACATAGAAATTTATGAAATTTTAAGATTTGGTCGATTAATAATTGAAACCTTTAAAGAAGTAACCGAACATTGTTCAAACTCATGTCCTAAAGATTTTATCAAAGAAGAAATAATGAACAAAGAAAGAGAATTAATATCAATTTTAAAGGATACCGAGAATATTTTATATAACAGTACAATAGAATTAATTTCTAATAATCAACAATTTTATCACGTTCTGGAGAAAATGCACAACACAAACCTTACTACAATAACCGAACCAGAGCAACAAATCAATGTTTTCCCAACTACCTTTTCTGAAACTTTCAATGACACTTTCCGAGTCCAAGGCACACTAGAGGCTTTCAAAAATTGGCATATTAAAAATCTAAATCAAGAAGACAAATTTTACACACTATTTTCAAGATCATGGATTAGATACTTAAGAGATCCAATTTCTGATTACATAGTTTACACAAAAAAAATATTAGACATCCTAATTTTAGCAACAAACAACAAATGGCATCCTATATTACAATCTTCAATCCCTCAAGAATATCTTCTTAACACTTTTTCACACGAATTTTCTCTCACAAGATTACTAAGACACTCAGAAACAGACGCTTTTACATATAAGAACAAATTATTTATCGCCCTTTCAGTACCATATTCAACACGATATAATCTTTTTAAATTACATTCAATTCCAATGTTTAACACATTCAATAAACAACACCCTCTTATCACACAAATTAATTTAAAAAACTCACTTCTAGCCATATCTAAGGACAATAAAACTTATTTTCACCTGGATAAACAAAGTATTAAAAACTGCTATGAAACAGCATTTAGTAAAATTTGTCCTTTTTTACCTGATATTAAAACAATAGCCGACAATCCTATTTGCGAAATTGAACTTTTTATGAAGAAACAATCAAACTTATGTAATTATAACTTACAAGCATTTCCTAAAGATTCATGGACCATCTTAGAAAGTTATCAGGGCTGGTTATATTCAATTAATTCTCCCACAAATATCAAAATTCGTTGTCCACAAAAAAATAAAATAGAACTGACTATCCAAAATAATGGAATATTAAAAATTGAATCAGAATGTGCAATAGAGATAAATTTTCTCATCTTGCCCAGATTAACTAAAAGAAATCAAGAAGAACGATACCTAGTTATGAGAGAGGAAGACTTAGATACACTTAAAAATAATCACAGAGCTTTGTTCGAATTAATTACAAATCCTAACTTACACATTGATTATCTTTTCAATCACTGGAATAAAACCAGAAAAATTATTCCATTGAATAATTTAGAAGAAAAATTGCTTATTTTAGCAGAAGAACAACTACATACAAAACCAAATTTAGTTTCAAAAAAAGAATTTGATGACCTTTTCATCAATATAATGATAGCAGTAATGATAATAAATATTCTTCTATCCATTTTTCTAACATTAGCAGCCATTCTATATTATTTGATTAAGAAAAACTATTTACTAATAAAAACAATTCAAGATAAAAAACAAATAACTCACCAAAGTCTTGATATAGTTCAACAAGAAAATGCACTTCAAATTTTCTCTCCAACTTCAAATCGTAAAACAGTTCGCCTCGAAACTCATGTCTAAAGGCACACATTCAGACTAGTTGATTTAATATAAAATAAATATGTACATATTTACAATTCATCCTTATAGAGATTATAAAGCAATCTACAAATAAAACACAAAACTTAATTAATTTTTATCTAAAAACACACAAAAAAAAAATAATAATAATAATATTAATAATAATAATAAAAAAAAAAAAATGTAAATTTACCTGTTTTAATTCATTACCAATTATTTGATAACGATGATTTCGATAAATAAATGGTAATTGACAATTACCATCATTTTTTTCCATTATTATCTTTCTTATTTGACAAGCTCTATGCTGTAATCCTCTTCTTGTTAAAGAAAGCCAATCTTTTGGATAAAGTACATGTAGCGACTCATTAACCTTAAATCGCCTTTGTTTTAAAGAAAAATCTTCATTTTGTTCATTTCCTGCAACTTGATTTACTTTCACCTAAAAAGGAAATTAATAAGTAAACAAAATAAAAACATATACATTAACACACACATATATAAACATAAAATATCACATTAAACTTACTAATTTCATTGTTCCACATGTTTTTCGGAAAGTAAAAAACTTCCCACAAAAGTTATACACTCCTTGTGGTTTTTCTTCAATTTCTTTTCTAATACTATCCCTCAGAAAATGTTGTTGCTCAACTGGAAATTCAGTCCACCAACTAGGACCATACAATTTTTTATTCCCTGAATTCATAATATAGAATTTGTTTTTGCAATCACGTACTGTCCAAATATCGTTACACCAGTCTCCTGTAATATCCACAATTACCCTTGGTGTAACAGACTCATTTTGTCTCAGTTCATGCAAATTAGAACTATTAGTTTCAATTATACTATTCTCATTTAACTCCCGCAACACTTCTTGTACATGTCTATTATTGCTGGTATCAAGCAAAATGGCATCTAAATCCATTTCAAAATCTGAGTTAACATTTTCACCTACCCTATCGCTAACTAGCCTATCAAGCTCGTCTACCGAAGCTCTTTCAACAACTTCCTCATCTAAATCCTCAATATCTATATTATCAAATAAATTACTAAAATCACTAGCCATTTTTTCCCCTAATTTTCTCTTTCCTTTAAGAAATACTCTTAGTAGAAAAGTAAAACGACGACTGAAACCCTTTAGAGACATTTCTTATTTTCCTTCTACTTTTCCCTTTTTCCCTACTTTTTTGGCAAAGTTAAAATTCTCAAGGATTTCAACAAAAATCAAAGATTCTCAAAACACAAAAGTTCTCTTCACAGTTTGAAAATAGACGAAAGTACCCCTTTTTTTTCTGTTACGTCTTTTAAGTCAAAGTTGAGTGGACACAGCACGTCCAAGAGGAAAAATCGAGAGATAATAAAAAAAAACAGCTCTCGCAGACCAGTCCTTACCTTACCCCTAATAAAGTAATAAATCTACTCACCATTGACGCTTCACCTTTCGCTCCTCTAAAATGCATGTTTACATCTTTACAGTTTTCTCCTTTCCTTTTTTTTTTTTTTCTCTCTCTCTCTTTCGCTTTTTCTAAAATGACTTGTTCATGAAAATACAAGAATTCACCATCCGAATTTCTCGCTACAAATATAACTTAATACAATTTAGCGAGAACTTCTGAAACAGAAACTTCATAAAAAAAGAGCATGAAAATTACCTTCTCAATAAATATATTCATTTATATTTTTGATATCACTGTCTAAAAAAAAAAAAAAAAAAAAATATATATATATATATATATAAAGAATAGAACGATTGAATGAAGCAACATAAAGTAATCAGTTTTATATTTTATGCATGAAATTAAATGAATAAGACAAAAACGCATGTATAATTAAAATAGAAGAATAACTTACCTTTACTCATATTGTATTGCATTTTTCTAAATAGTAGTTGCGTGTATGTTCCAGAAAATGGCTGCGCAAATTCGTGTTATCAATGTTGATACCATTAATAGCCCTGCACAATTGTTAAACGAACTTTCCATAGAGTATGATTTTTCTACGCCTGAATATGAGATGGAAAAAGTCCCATTCATATTAGCACCGAGATATAGAGCAAATTGTAGATTATTCAAAAATGCAGTAGAATTCTTTACAATTAGTAGTAAAGTTTCTACTAAAAAAGAAGCAAAGCAGAACGCGGCGCGGAAAATGCTAATAGAATTGAACCGAAATTTCATATTCAGCGAACAGAATGGATTGCATGAACCTCGATTAGACATTGATATCGAAAATCGAACAATATTATTTAAATGGACAGGCGCATGCGAGCGATGTTTCGTTAGAGGGCATAGCATTTACGTATGCCGAGGGCCTATTAGGAATAAAAACTTAAGATAATAATTTGATTAATATACTTGTATAGACTTATATTTTTCCTTTTTTTTTTTTTTCCTCTTTATTTTAAATTTAGATGTTACCTGTAGAAAATAACATTGAAACTGGAGAAGAGGGTAACGGATTAAAAAGCGCCTTCATTGTAAGAAGAATTTTATCACTTTTTTACTGTACTGTAAAATGTACTGATTTAACAGTATTTTATAATGATTATAGCGAAGAATTAATATGTGAAAATTGTTACGAGAACAAAGTTTCGGACCAAGGAAAAATATTCTGTAAAATTTTTTACCCTATCCATTTTCCTATAAAAAATATTACCGACTTATATTGCAAAAGATGTCAAATACAATTATTTGGAATAATAATTCGAGCGAATTCGTGCAGAGAATGCACCGTCTTCATTTTAAAACACCCAAAAATTTACCATGCAGATCTCCAAGGCATCTGTCCTGTTTATGATCCCAGGTACAGTGAAGCCTATGAACTCAATGGAGAAGAATACGATTCCGAGGCCGAAACTGTCATACTCGAATAGAATAACACAAATTTACAGACTTAAAGAATATATAATTATAAAAATATCCTCAAACTTATATCGACAATTCCGACTAACTTCGTTCTCCGATATTGTCGATTTTTCAAGGGGGGGAGGTGTCATGTCACCATGACTATTAATTAATTAATTAATTAATATTTAATTAATATTTTAATCACATTTTAGTGCAATAAATAATACAAATTTGTGTTGTTTTATGTTTACACAATTAACTTTTATTTAGTGAAGCGGACAAACAATTAGTTAAGTATAAATTATTAAATCATTATATTTGGTTTGTTTAAACAAATAATTGGATTGTTTAAACAAATTAAAATAAGAAATTAAGTAATGTTTATCATTCGACAATTGCTTTATATTGAAACCACACATATTGACGAGTTTATTTAAATAAATAAATTGTTTAAACAAATAAACAAATTGTTTAAACAAATTGAAATAAACAATTAAACGATGTTTATAATTTATATAGAAATAACCTTGAAATAAATTACAGAAATAATTATCAATTTTATCTTGATTGTTTAAACAAATAAATAAATTGTTTAAACAAATTGAAATAAACAATTAAACGATGTTTATGGTTTCTATAGAGATGACCTTGAAATTAATTACAGAAATAACGATTGATTTTGTCTGATTTGTTTAAACAAATAAATAAATTGTTTAAACAAATTAAAATAAACAATTAAACAATGTACATGGTTTCAATAGAAATAATCTTGAAATTAATTACAGAAATAACGATTGATTTTGTCTGATTTGTTTAAACAAATAAATAAATTGTGTAAACAAATTAAAATAAACAATTAAACAATGTACATGGTTTCAATAGAAATAATCTTCAAATTGATTACAGAATAATAATTGATTTTGTCTAAATTTGTTTAAACAAATAAAATTGATTGTTTAAACAAATTTAGTTAACTGAACACTAGATGTCTACTAGCAAAATAATTAGTTATTAAATATTTATCTCTTTATAAAATAACAAATGTAAACTTATTGTTTAAACAAATATAATTCTTGTAATAAACGAATTCATAATCAGCGTTATCAACAATTATGTTATTTTCTCAACGCACACCTGTTTTAAATAATTACACGAATAAATCATGTATTTATTAATTTGGTTAATTGAAAAGATAGAGATTGTTTTCCTCTTGGTAAATCTGAAATGGGTTCAACGCAAAGAAGAAGACGTGCAAGGCTGCAACACATAGAAGAAAACCTACACAGATACAACACACAGAAAATGACGCGCAACGGGCCCGCTGTGCCTTCAGCATCTCGTACTCCAAAAACTGTGCCTTTTTTAGACAAAGGGTCTGTGCCTCCAGCATCCTCGTACTCTAAAAACTGTGCTTTTTTCAAACAAAGGAACTGTGCCCTATTATGCAGCATAACGAAAAATGTGCCGAAAACGAAATAAGGTGCCTCACTACTCAAAAACTGTGCCTTTTTCTAGACTATAAATATCGAGCGACTTTTTAGTCAGCAGTTCAGTTTGAGTTCAGTTTTCGATTCAGTTCAATCATCAAGAGAGATCGAAACAAGTATTTTCCGGAGTCATTCAACTAGTTTAATCAGAAGTCGGATTAAAACAAGTGTTTTTTTGAAGTCAATTATTAAAGTTGAAATTTGGATTCATAAACGAGAGCCGTTGGAAGAAAATTGCAGTACCAGCTACTATCGAGAACAAGCCTTACGCAGTGCCAACCGTAAACTCTTTGCTGAGGACAACAATTGCAGGAATTTACTACCTCTATTCACGGACACGCCATTTGAGTCGGAAGGTCTCCTAGCCCACTTAAACTCATAAAAAGGTAACAATAATTCAAAAATCCCAAAAAGATAGAAAAACCAAGAATCTTCGAAAATAATGTATATGAAGAAATTCTAATAGTAAACTCTTGTTACAGATTTCGAATCTTCAAAATCCATTAAAACTATTTGGAAAACAATTTCAAATTTACAATTAACCAAAAGATTTCTTCTTGTTATAATAAATATCGTTTAAATGTACCTTTGTGTATTTATTTGACTGGCCTCATCCCTGCGACGGTTATTTAGTTAACCTAGCTAAATCGAGGAACATTAGGGAAATAGTTTCGTTCTTAGCTTTAGAAAATCTATTAATTCCTTTTTTTGAATAATAATATTAATAATAAAATTAACAATATTAGGGACGTAACAATGCCATAAATCAGTAATTAAGTGTCGATTAAACATGAATATTTGCTAATTTTCTATTCATATGTGATAAAGTGCACTTTAATAAAAATTTTATGAATCCTAATGATCATTCATTTGGGGGATTCATTTAAATGTATTTTGTCTAAACACATTAAACACATTAAATCCGCCATATGATGCATTTCACGTCAACTGTCCAGCAAAAAAAAAACAAAATTGTGTTTAATCCTTTCCCAATTTTTTTTATGAGTTTTCTTATAGGTAAGTTATTTATCTGCCAAATATTTTTGAATTATATAAAAAATTGCCCGAGAGGGAGGGGGTTGAAGTTTTGAACTTTTTGTTAAGACGCTCTCATTTGTTTATTTATTGAGCTTAAGAAAAATGCTAAAAAAATTTTTTGGTACACGATTTTTCTAGATTTTTTCATTAGCTTTCGATTGGCGTGGTCTATTTTAATTTTTTTTTATTTTCACCAAAATTTTTGAAAATTAAAAATAAATTTTACTTTTTTTCGTCTTTGGGCTCGTTTTACTTTTTTTATTTTATTTTAAAAAAAAATGAGATTTTTTCCTACAAAATATGTAATTTTCAAAAACCGTTTTTTTTTGTTTTTGAGAAATTTAATGTTGAAGTTAGCGCGCCACGTCAAGGCGAAGTCCTACCCTCCCGACCCGCTTGTTGCTGTGCGATGTTTGCATCATTACGTGGATATATAATTATTCTAATCCTTAATTGAACTTTTCTCTGCAGTTTACAGTGCTGAGAGTGACATAAAAACAATTAAGTGCCTGTACTATAGTTCTTTTATTTTTTAAGTGTTTTGGAAATTCACGTTTTCGCGACGTAAAATTACATCCAGCGTAGACGAGAAATCACATCGACGCTGCAGGGTCCTTTTATTACCCTGGACGCTCGATGTGATTTTACTCAGAAACGTAAATTTACGCCCTCTGTTGACGTGAATTTACGTTTCTGAGTAATATTACATCGAGCGTCGATGTGAAATTCCCTGGTCACATTTTAGTGTGATAGATCAGACTCAAAAGTAGGGCATAATTTGTCACACTTAAAGACCTATAATTTCGCAAAAAAATATTGTTTTAACTATTATTGTTTTCAAAATATAGAGCCTAATATAATTTTAACACACATAACTCCATACACACATAAGCAAGACATTTTTAAAAACATCATTTTTGACATCCTGAGTTTAAAATATGTGAAGATATTTCAGAAAATCTTAATCGTTTCTGTGGAGGTAAAACAATACATTCTCTATGAGAATGCAATACAAAAAAATTATCAAAAAAATTTAAACATAAAAAAATAAAGAAAAGAACTATAGTGCAGGCACTTAATTGTTTTTATGTCACTCTCAGCACTGTAAACTGCAGAGAAAAGTTCAATTAAGGATTAGAATAATTATACATCCACGTAATGATGCAAACAGCGCACAGCAACAAGCGGGGCAGTAGAGTAAGACTTCGCCTTGACGTGGCGCGCTAACTTCAACATTAAATTTCTCAAAAACAAAAAAAAAACGGTTTTTTGAAAATTACATATTTTGTAGGAAAAAATCTCAGCTTTTTTTTAAAATAAAATAAAAAAAGTAAAACGAGCCCAAAGACAAAAAAAAGTAAAATTTATTTATAATTTTCAAAAATTTTGGTGAAAATAAAAAAAATTAAAATAGACCACGCCAATCGAAAGCTGATGAAAAAATCTAGAAAAATCATGTACCAAAAAATTTGTTTAGCATTTTTTTAAGCTCAATAAATAAACAAATGAGAGCGTCTTAACAAAAAGTTCAAAACTTTAACCCCCTCCCTCTCGGGCAATTTTTTTATATAATTCAAAAATATTTGTCTGATAAATTACTTACCTATAAAACAACTCATAACAAAAATTGGGAAAGGATTAAACACAATTTTTTTTTTTGGCTGGACAGTTGACGTGAAATCCACCATATGTAAATATGGAAACAATTTTTTCAACTTTACTTTGTCTTAAACTTTCATTTAGTGCACATTAGCATAATTTTTCCTTTTACTAAAGAAAAATTGTAAATTGGTTTAAAAATGTGTAATTTTTAGTTTTTGAAGGATCCATATTATAGGGGAAGTGTGTCTAAAACGGCCTACCTAACGTAAATCATATTATTTAATTGAAAATATAGTTTATTTAATCTAAATAAATATACTAAATTATACTTTGATATTTAATTAACTGATTGTATACAATTAAATTCGATTAAGAAACAGTTAAATATTTGAAAAATAAGATAAATTAAAGACTTCCATTTTGGCCATAATAGACACATACTTGTCTAAAATGGCCTACCTAATGTATATTTTTTTAGTTTAATATTTGCTACAAATTAGAAGATTTTTCTAAAAAGGAAATGATTAAATATTTTTCTATAATGTTTTTCTTATAAAATTCTCACGTTTGCTTTAATAAATATCGTTGAATTTTTCAAAATATGTGATTTTAGTGATACGATATAAAAACTTTTTAATATCAGTTTGCAATATTCTAAAACTCTCAATAAACTTTTTAACTAAAGTTATTTAATTCAAATTTCTTTGAATTATATTTTGTGCAACATAACTCATCAAATGTATTTATCATGTTAATAATTTGAGATATTTGTGAAAAAATAGCATTCCTAACCTCAAAATCAATTCTCTGTTGTTCACTTAGTTCACTGACAGCGCAGCGTGGGCGCGGGCAATTTGAAAATCTATTTGAGACCTTGTTAGCAGCTGATGGTACTTCTTATTGTTCCCGCTAGGATGCGCGCCTTTCTATAGGCAGTTTTATACACACACGGGGTAGGCCATTTTATACAAGTTCATATATTTTTACTTTTTATTTTATTTAAAGCAATTAAAGTAAAATTACGAATTATAAAAAACCTTGATGGAAAGATGAAGAAATACACGATAAGGTAATAATAGTATATAATAAATTTTTACAAAGTTACATTACAAATATTGGTTTCAAAATGCAAGCAAAAACTCTAAGCTTTAGAGACGAAAAATATAATCTTATCGTATTTAATCAGTTTAAAGATTTAAAAACTCAAATAACTTGCAGATGGTACATTTTATGTTTAAAAATATAAAATTAACATCAGTTGATGAGAATTTTCCCCCTAAAGTGTTTTATTAAGAATTGGCCATATTATACACTAGGCCGTTTTAGACACACTTCCCTTATTTACAAATTACAAAATGTTAAAATTCATTTTATATTATGATATTAAGTAAATTGTTCAATATTTGTTGTTTCTACCTTATAATACTTCATAGATAAATAGCTTTCTTTTTTTTATTAGAATATTATTTATTTATTTATTTGTTTTGTACAGAGAGGTAATTGAGCTGCATGTAATGTTATTATAAATAAATTATAATTAATATGGGAATATGAAACTCAAAATTACGAACTAATAGAATTAATAAAGTTAAACTGATTGAAGAATATTATCTTAATCTTGTTCATCGTCAGCATTATCTCGTTCTTTATCTTTTTCAGTTTCATTACTGTTATTTCCAATTTCTTCGTCGTCACTTTCCTCATCTTCCTCTTGATTTACTCTATAGATAAAAAATAATTAATTTATAATAATATCTTACATATTAAAGTAATAAGGTTAAAATATTTGAATATTTAAGTAAGATTTCAAATCTGAAAAAAGTACTCTCTAAATCTGAATTAGTCAAAAATGACTAATTCTCAGTCATTAATGACTAATTCAAATAGGGCGGATTCGTTGACTGTGAATTAGTCAGCAAGTACTAATTCAATCACTAACAAATGTGTAACTAAATGAATTTGTAGCTTTAGGTACTAAATGAATTTGTAGACCTAAACCTAAAAAAATTTATCAACAACCCATATACATTTAACAATGTGGCGCTAAAAATGAGCAAACAAACGCCATATAACAATAGACACCTTTCAGCCGCAAGCAGCTTTTTGTCGAATAACTCATAACGAAAAACGGACCATATAAGGTCACTCGTCGACTAAACATTTGTGTATTTCGTGTTTATAAAGATTTAATACGACTAAAGGAGCTGTAGTTGACGAGACTACACCCTTTTTTTTTTTTTGCTGAGTAGTACGATTGTTTTAATTTATTTTCGTGGGTAAGAAAAAAAAGAGAATCGGGTGTATTTACACTGGTTTATACACCTTATCACAAAACTTTCCCTCAAGCCTTAACCAACTACCTACGCAACGAACGCTGTAGGGTTTCATAAGAAATTTGAAGACATTCTTACTACAGACTACATATAAAGTAACAGTGTCAATTATATATAATTAGTTTACAATGTGTTTTACTAATAAATTGCAATTAGTATAATAATCCAGTCTGTCATTTTTTAATTTTAAAACCGCTAATTTATTAATTAATGCAAATGTAAGGTTAACAACAAAAAATACAAATTAGGTAAGCTGATATGTTTATACTAAATTATGTGTACATACAAATCAATATGCTGTTATTTACCAAGTTTCTATAAAATATAGCTAAAAATAATAAGCTGCACAACCAGATGCAATTATGTAAAATAACAAATTTCAATTTCGTAATAAAAAAATATAATATTTTAAATTAAATACCGATAAATTAAAAAAAAAGTTAATTTAAAAATGTTATCTTGAATTTATTATTGAGTTTTATTCTTAGAAAAACATTCTTTCATCAGTAAAATTGCTTTACAGTTAAAAAAATGTTATAATAAACTTTAATTTATAACTGAGTAACTAAAATTAATTCATTTATTCTACATGTAAAAGATTGTTTTATCTTAAATAATAATTTAATACTTTATTATCACATAAAGAAAAGTATTGTGTTTCAAGATTACTTGAAAAAAGTAATCTCTATTATGTTTTATAATGCAAGGTTATGTTTTATTATTTTGAGTTATTCAATTTGTAATACATGACGACAAAATAAATTAGTAGAATATCACTACTAATTCATTTAGCAAATGAATATGACAATTTTTTTCGTAGAAAGAGATAAAATAACTAATTTAGCAGTCAAAACTGACGCTACTAATTCCATTAGCCAAATTTTGACTAATTCAATTTAGAGAGTAAAAATAAAATAAATAAATTAACGTAATAACCCAGATAACAACGCGTGCGCGCATTTTATGATCACATTGGTGCGCGCACAAAATGCTTACAGAATGCTGGCTCTCTGACAGCATATTCTGACGATAATGAAAGTGCACGCATGATGGACGCACAATGCATGCATAAGTGTGTTACAATTATACAATCACCTTGTGCGCGCCCCACTGAAAAATCCTATATAGGATCCTACATAGGATCCTATATAGAATCCATATGGATTCCTATGAGAATCCACGTAGGATCTTATATAGGATCCTATATAGGTATTGTCCTATAGGAATCCATGTGGATTCTCATAGGAATTTATGTGGATTCCTATAGGTCGCCTATAGGACACGTCCTATATAGGATCCTATGTGGACTCTCCTATAGGAATACATGTAGGATCTCATATAGGATCCTACATAGGCGTCCCAAAAAAATTTTTGTACACCCCCCTACATAGGATCCTACGTAGGTTCCCATATAGGATCCTATATAGGATCTTTTATGGGCACCCAAAAAAAAATTATGTACACAGAATTAATTGTTTTTTTTAAACAACTTTATTCAAATATACATTAAGCACCATTATAAGGACGAAAAATATTTACTGCGCAGGCGTAAGTATTGTAGAATACGTAAAAGACGACTGCGCATGAGGAAGGGGTACAAAAAATTTTTTTGGGGGTACCCGTGTAGGATCTTACATGGGTTCCCATATAGGATCCTATATGGGAACCTACGTAGGATCATATGTAGGAGGGTGTACAAAAATTGTTTGGGACGCCTATGCAGGATCCTATATGAGATCCTACATGTATTCCTATAGGAGAGTCCACATAGGATCCTATATAGGACTTGTCCTATAGGCGACCTATAGGAATCCACATAGATTCCTATGAGAATCCACATGGATTCCTATAGGACAATACCTATATAGGATCCTATATAGGATCCTACGTGGATTCTCATAGGAATCCATATGGATTCTATATAGGATCCTATGTAGGATCCTATATAGGATTTTTCAGTAGGGCGCTGAGTGCATGCAGTTTGCATTCCTATATTCTATTTTGATATTTTTGTATTTTTTATACGCACTTAGTTTTTAAAGACCAAATAGTTTTTAATGTAACTTAATAACGTGATTTTATAAACTGCAATTTTTTCAAACTCTATAGTGATAATCTTTTTAAGAGTTATGTAAAATTCTAATTTTATTGTATACTTAAAAATGTTTAATAATAAAATAATGTTTTAATTGTTTAAATAATTTTGTAAATTTTTAAATAATATTTATATGTTTTGTTTAAATTAGGCAAATAAACAATAAATTTTTGAATATTTAAATATTTTCAAATTTTTATTCTATCTACCTATTATTATTATTATTCTTTTTTTTTTACAAGACAAGTTTAGTTTCTTTATTATTATTATTATATTATTGTATGATTGATTATGTCATTAGAATTAAAAATTTAAATAATAATTCATTGACGAATAAAAATTTAAGAATGAAACAATAGGTTTCTAATAGTGACGAATTTTAAAGAATGTAATTACTGCGTAATATAAATGTTATTTCAATTTAATTACATTTAATTTTCTACTACTTTTTATTAGATCTTAAACAGTATAAAAAGTCAAGAAACACAAAATACAACAAATATTTTTACAGAATTAAAGAACTTCTAATTTTCGAATTTTTAATATTTTTAAAAATTATTATTAGTGAATGAAAAGTTATGAAAAAATATGTAATAAATAATTCTTTAAAATAATAACTTAAATAATGTTCAAGGATTTAAACCAGTGACGTAACTAGGAGGACAAGGGCCCTGGAGCAAAAAGGAAAATAGGGCACCAATTACATGTATATAATAATTTATAGGTTCCATTCATTCTTTCATTCATTCTGTCCACGCCTGTCATTTGTTACAAGATGTTTTTTTCATTTTAAAATTTTAAATCATATTTCACCAATTAAAAATATTCTCGAATTCTAAATTTTGAGCAATTTTAATTTTTTCAAATTTCAGTTAATGTAAACTTGCATTGATTAAAAAGTCAATTAATTCACTTTTCCAAAATCCTAAATTTGAAGTTATTTGAAAATTTGTTCAATTTCAATTTTCTTAGATTCACCATCTTCAAATTTTAATTTTCCTTTGTTCACTCGTTTTTTCAATTCGAATTATTATTTTCTTGACATTAAATCAATTTAATTATTTAATGCCAAACTTTATATTTAAAATATTTGAATTTAAATGAATGTTTTTAATTTACCATTATTTTTGACATTTTGCTATTATTTTCAATTTTTAATAATTTTCATCTCAATTTTAAATTATTTTGTTGAATTTTTATTTCTTTTTATTATTTTACTATTAAGTATTTTCTCCATCTTTTAATATTTTAATTATTTTTCAATTAATTTTCTACATTTTCAGTTAATATCTCAAATGTAGATTACTGCGTCATCAATTTTACATGTTTTAAGGCCGTTGGAGACACAGAGTCCGCAGAGAATCTGTAGGGGAATCAGTGGTTCTCAAAGACTATCCCCATGCATTTTGAAGACTTAGGAATTTTTCGCGACAAAGTCCAACACTTTTCCCACAAAAGAACATCGTACTGCAAATTCTATTGAAATAAAGATTCAGAAAAATACTTACTTTTGATAAATCAAGTATTTCCTGAGCTTTAGTGTCTCGAGGAAATTCGTGTGATAAAAAAAACCTCCAATGATGTTCCAAGTTTGGCAATTTTTTCCAATAAAACCAGACACTTTTTCCGAAAATGAAAATCGTACTGCACATTTAAATTTAATTAGCACTTTTTCACTTATTTTGTTTTTGGCATATGAGTTTTTAAATTGCGTCAGTCTCTCGAGGAAATACAAAATCACTTGACACTTCACTCACTGATTCGGACTTTGACAATTTTTTTCGTCAAAACCCGACACTTTTTCCGCAAATGGTCATCGTAGTGTAAATTTAAATTTAACTAGCACTTTTTCACTTATTTTGTTTTTGGTATTTGAGTTTTTAAATCGCGTCAGTTTCTCGAGGAAAGTAAATTTTTTTTCAATTTCATCAAAGAAAATGTCAAACAATATAGCAAAATATAGTTTGTCGTGCTCTGTTCTAATATGGAATTTTCGGGTACTAATTTACACGGCGCCGCCTTTAAAATTATAGACAGGCGTACATTATATTCATTATATTATTCAACCTATTCATAAAATTTGATATTTAACAAGGTTATTCCCAAAAAATAAGACGCATTTTACTTAATATAATAGTATTGGTGCTCTTTTATACTATCATTCATCTCTGTTCCGCTGTTTTTTAATTGTCTCACAATTTCTTCAAAATCGTGTATATATTTTTCTAAAGATCCTCCTTCTTCGAGTTTCAGTGAAAGTAGCTTTTTTTTTAGGTATAGCTTACTGGGTAAACCCTTCGATTCATACTTTTTCTCTAAAGTTGTCCACATTTTAAATGCTGTAACTTGATCTCTCAAACATTCTAATTCACTGTCTGATACAAATTGTACTATTAAACTTTTTGCTTTACTATCTTTTCTCCTAAATTCAGCTTTATCTTCTTCTTTTGTCAAAGTTTCAATTTTCGTCTCGGTTTTTGTTATATCAAATACCTTGTTTTCTTCTAGAATGAGTTGTATTCTAAATTTCCAATTATAATAATTATTTCGATTCAGTGGCTCCAACATGTAAGTTTTCAAATTTTGTACGGATGCCATCTTTTAAGTATATTTGCACGTGCTCCAAAATATTCAATAATAATTCCCAGTTAATTGTGAACTAAAACTTCCAATCACTTAACTTGATCAATTACTGGGCCCATAACCTGATATTTAACAAGGTTATTCCTAAAAAATAAGACGCATTTTACTTAATATAATAGATATATATTTAATCATAATTCAGCGAGACGTATAGAGCGACGTGACTCTGTCGCCTAACTTCTTACAATCTATTCGTCATAGAAAAGCAAAAAAAAATACAGTGTCGTACCTAGTAGTTTAGGTTTGAAAATCATAAGTTTTAGTGTAAATTTCTAACACTCCTCCTCGCTAAAACGATTCAACTTTTCTGTTATACATAAGAAATATTTAAACAATTTCTTTAAGCCCTACTAA
Source organism: Ganaspis brasiliensis (assembly GCA_037103525.1). Classification (NCBI taxonomy): domain Eukaryota; kingdom Metazoa; phylum Arthropoda; class Insecta; order Hymenoptera; family Figitidae; genus Ganaspis; species Ganaspis brasiliensis. Next base: position 1,971,734 of record JAZKLR010000135.1, on the reverse strand, counting down.
TCTTGTAAATTTTGTAAAAGGTGTAACAGGTAAACCTTTAGTTAAAAAATCTGCTTCATTATGTTTACTGTCAACGTATTGTAGGTCAATTAAACCTTTTACAACATTTTCGCAAATGAAATGATATTTTAAGTCAATGTGTTTGACCCTTTTGTTGTTCAACGGATTTTTTATTAAGGCGATACATCCTTGATTGTCTTCATAGACTTCAATTTTTGCAATATTATTGTTAATATCATTTAAAACTTTTTTAATCCAAAGTGCTTCTGTAATAGCAGAACATAAAGCAACTAATTCTGCTTCGGTGGTTGATAATGAGACACAGTTTTGTTTTCTCGTTACCCATAAGAATGAACAATTAAAAATTTTTAAAATAAATCCTGAAACTGATTTTCTATCGTAACAATCTGCCGCCCAATCGGCATCGACGTAGCAAGTTAAATTATATTCGATATCTGAACGCCTTTCATATCTTAATCCTAGATTTTTTGTTAATTTTATATATCTAAGAACTCTTTTTAGATAACTCCAGGCTTCATCTGTAGCTTTATCTTGATATCTACTAAAATGATTTCTGCTGTAACAAATATCAGGCCTTGTTCCTAACATCAAATACATAAGACAACCTACTAGCTCTCTAAAAGGTTTCTCAGTTATTTTTCCGTTTTGAATACATAAATCAAATTTTAATTTCGGATCAATAGGAATTTCAGATCCATTACAATTTTCCATACAAAAGTTTTTAAATAACTTTTCAACATATCTTGACTGATTTATTTCTAAGATTCCCATTTTTCTATCATAGGATATTTCTAAACCCAGAAAATGTTTAAGTTTACCTTTATCTTCTATTTTAAATTTAGACATTAATTTATTTTTGAAATCATTAATATCATCAATGTTCGGACCGAGTAAAATTATGTCATCAACATAAATTACTAAGAATAATTTCTTTTCATTTAGTGAGTATAAGCAAGAATCATTTTCAGAACGTTTAAAATTTAATTTTAATAGATAATCATTTATTTCTTAATTCCAACACTTCGAACTTTGCTTAAGTCCATAAAGTGATTCAGCAAGTTTAAGAACATTATTATTTTTACACTTTATGCCTTGAAGTGGATAAATATAAACATTATCATCTAGTGTACCATTAAGGAACGCTGTTTTTACGTCTAATTGTTGAAAATCGAAATTAAATTGGTTTCCCAATATTAGTATTAATCTTAAGGTTGACATTTTTACAACTGGCGAGTAAATTTCATTGAAAATCGAATCTTTCTTTTGAGCAAACCCCCTAACGACTAATCGCGCTTTATATTTATCACAATCATTATTTTCTAGACCTTTATACGTAAATACCCATTTTGTATCTAAAATTTGCTCTCCCTTTGGTTTTTCTACTTCTGTCCATGTTTTATTTTCTTTTATTGATTTTAATTCTCGATCTACAGCTTCTAACCATGATTTTTTATCTTCTCTGTTTTTTAGTTCGTTAAAATCCAATGGCACATTGTTAACAAATTGCATCGCATTTAATGCCATATACATTTCATAATCATTAAATTTTTCAGGAAGATTCGATTTTCTTTGACTTTTTCTTATTTCTGGTTCATCTTGATCTACTTGTTCAATTTTTTGTTCTGAATTATCATTCTCTACCTCAAATTCAAAAAATTCATCAAACTCATCTTCTTTCTCTTTTATGTCAATTATTTCATTGCTATCATCATCATCATCATCACTATTCTCTAATATATTTATTTTTTCTTTGAACCAAAAATTGTTTTCATCAAACTTTACGTCACGCGATATTATTACTTTTTCTTTTTCAATATTCCATAATCGATAGCCTGTTGGTGCATATCCTAGCATTATACATTTTTCAACTTTAGAATCAAATTTACCTTTTTGAATTTCTTTTGCAATATGACTATATGCTAAGCATCCAAATATTCGTAAATTACTGACATTCGGTTTTGAACCATACCAAGCTTCTGCTGGAGTTACACCCGGTATATTCGTCGTTAAGCAACGATTTAAAACATAAGCTGCAAATAAGACTGATTCATCCCAAAAATTTTTTGGCATTTCTGAATCCACAAGCATGGCTCTGCATCTCTCTACAATACTGCGATTCATGCGTTCTGCTTTCCCGTTTTGTTCAGGAGTGTACCTTACATTGTAATCTAACATTATTCCTTTGTCACGACAAAATTGTACCAATTCGTTTGAACAATATTCTCTACCGTTATCACATCTTAGTTTTGAAATTTTGCTATTGAATTTTGCTTCAACTAAACTTATGTATTCTTTAAACTTATTAAATACTTCACTTTTTTGTTTAATTAAATATACTATTGTAAAGTTCGAATAATCATCTATAAACGTTAAAAAATATTTATTTCCATTGTTTGATGTAGGAGATACAGGGCCACACAAGTCTGAATGTATTATCTCCAGCATTCTATTGCTTCTTGTTCTAACACCAAATGGTATGCGTGTCATTTTGCCACTTACACATGGTTCACAAAATTCTACTTTTGAAATTTTTATATTCTTATCTATACCTTCAACCATTTCACTTTTGATTAATTTTTCAAGACCTGAATAACCAACATGACCATATCTTTTATGCCATTTAATAAATTCATTATTAGTTATTTTTTCAAAATTTAGAGACTTTGAATTTGAGACCGTGAATGATATTTCGTACAAATTAACTCGTTAACCTAGTCCTACCAGAGTACCTATCTTGTCAATTAATTTTACATAACCGTTTTCGAAAATTATTTTTATATTTTGCATTTCTAATTTTTTGATTGATAACAAATTTTCTCTTAATGTTGGAATATATAAAACGTTTTTAATTTTGCATTCTATTATTTCGTTATTTACTTTGCTGTAAGCGATAATATTACCTACACCTATTGCTGTCAAGAATTGATTTTTCTTAGCTAAGGCTATTTGAATAGGTGCATTTAACATAATTAAATCTGAATAATAATGTTTTTTATTTACCATGTGATTAGTACATCCAGAATCGAGGAAAAACTTAAGGGTATTATTTTCAGTATTATCAATTTCATTTTCGGTTATACTTGTAGCTTGACTAAGGAAACAAACACTCTTATTTACGTTATTACATTCATTATTCTCGTAACTACTTTCATTAATTCTACTCTGTCCAAAATTACTCATACTAGGACCTGTTCTGTTATTATTATAAAAGTTATTTTAACCTCTACCTCTTTGATTCCAGTTATTGTAGTTCCCTCTGAAATTGCTTCTTCCTCTTCCTCTGCCTCATTGCCAACTTCCTCTATATTGATTATTACACCGTCCGACAAAAATTAACTTTTTTTTTCACACACAAAAAAATCAAACATTTTCGGAAACTAGGACCAAAAAAAAAATACCCGTGTCTGGCCGTTTTGCTAGATCAAGTCGTTTGTGGTATTTAGGGGTGAAAACAACCCTTAAATGAAAAGTGACAAAATATTTTTGTAAAAAATATTAATTTTTTATAAAACTTGATAACTAGGGGTTTTTGAGGCTCGCTGATTACAAATCCGATGTAAGTTTTTCAAAATTCAAAATTTCGGATCCAATATGGCGGACAACATTTTTAAAAATAGATTTAATTTGCCTGAAACTCGTTACTCAGAGGTTTTTGGGGTCGCTGATGACTAATCTGATGTCAGATTTTCAAAATTTAAAATGGTGGATCCAATATGGCGAAAATAAAAAAAAGAATTACGTTTAGGACAATCCATTTTTATTCAAGAACACTCACAATTCTGCTATACAAACAAAAAACAAATGACATTTTTTATATTTTGATATTCAGTTGCATAGCTAAAGAAAATAGTATATATATCAAATTAATGTCAATCGTTGATATTTTTACTTTAAAAAGAAGTGTTAAACAATCACTTTATATTAATTATTTTTCTAACTTAAGCTTCCCATTATCGAATATACTTACCTTCTACAAAGTTTGCTTCGTTATTAAAAAAATGTCCAATATGCAAAGACACAATTGTGGAAATGTTTAAATTTTTTTGTAATCTTCATCTCTATGAGGTCCGCCATTTTAAATTTTGAAAATTTTACATCAGATTAGTCATCAGCGACCCCAAAAACCTCCGAGTAACGAGTTTCAGGAAAATTAAATCTATTTTTAAAAAAGTTGTCCGTCAGATTGGATCCACCATTTTGAATTTTAAAAATCTGACATCAGATTCGTAATCAGCGACCTCAGAAACCCCCGAGCAACGAGTTTCAGGCAAATTGAATCTATTTTTAAAAAAGTTGTCTGCCATATTGGATCCGACATTTTGAATTTTGAAAAACTTACATCGGATTTGTAATCAGCGAGCCTGAAAACCCCTAGATATCAAGTTTTATAAAAAATTAATATTTTTTACAAAAATATCATGATACTTTTCATTTAAGGGTTGTTTTCACCCCTAAAAGCCACAAACGAATTGATCTAGCAAAACGGCCAGATACGGGTATTTTTTTTTGGTCCTAGTTTCCGAAAATGTTTGGTTTTTTTGTGTGTAAAAAATCGTGTCGGACGGTGTTATCAACTGGATATCCTCCTTGTGATTGTTCCCGTCCTTGTCTGTAGTTACTTTGAGTAGAACCGGTGTTGTTTACATTTCTTTCACATTGCCATTTTTGATGTCCCATTTGACCGCACTTGAAGCATCCTCGTCGATCAGCTTGGAAAGCCGCTTGATTGTGTGTTGAGGTAATCCCTTGATCCTCTGATAATTTTTTCTTTTCATACTCAGCTCTCAATTTTATCTTTGTTTTCTCAAGTTTTATTTTCGGTATATTTTCAATTACAGTTACAACTGTTTCATAGGATTTTGGTAGTCCAAGTAGTAGATTGCATGTAAGGTCATCATCATTCATCTCTATTAAATTAGAAGAGTTATGTCCTTCCATTGTTGTATTATAAAAGAGCACCAATACGTGATCCAGGAAGGTGTGTAGGAAACAAAATTTTTTTAAAAAAATAAAAAAAAATTGTAATTCCCTTTTGCTTTTTATTTGTCAATTTTTAAAAAAAGCGACGTTTCGTCAACTCGATTTGTTGACCTCATCAGGCTAAAGTCAATTACAAAGGAAAACACTTCATTAATTTCACAGTATAAACATTTTTTTAAATAACAATTTTTACTTTTTTATGTATAAAAACACTAGTTATGAACAAAAAAAATAATAATCACCTTAGTGTTTAGTTGAAACATATATATAACTTTTACATAGTTTTAACACGTCATAAAATAAAAATATAAAACAAAATTTATTATTACTCTGCGTACAGAGAGACGTACAACGCACAACGACATATTAGACACTGAGACTAGAAATTTATAAATATAGTAAGACACAAGGTAATAACAAATGTATCTTAGATAGAGAAGGTGAATAAACTGTGAAGGAAAAACAATGATTTCTGAAATCGAATGTAAATATAAATTTTAATGATTAATTTTTCTAAGTAGAGGAAAAAATATTTTATTGAGGGAATAGTCATCTTCTTTTATATTAATTGTGTTATTATTTAATTTTATATGGATCATTTCAGAAATCTTTCGTTTTCTCCAGTTTGTTTCTGAATCCAAAATTTTAGCATTTTTCCAGTCAAAAGTGTGACTCAAATCATTACAGTGCTTAGAAACAACTGAATTTTTATTTTTGAAAGTCTCATGCTCGTGGACAAAAAAAAAGAAAAAAATTATTTTTTTAAAAAATTTTTGTTTCCTACACACCTTCCTGGATCACGTATTGGTGCTCTTTTATACTACAAGAATGGAAGGACATAACTCTTCTAATTTATTATATGGGAGTCTTGGATCAAATTTGGACTCTTCACAACCATCTCTCACGAATCAAACCTTTTTTTCTTACATTGGAAACCTTCATGGTACTTACGCCAGGAATACATTGAAAAAATGGACTACAACTAACCAACGACTAGCCACAACATCATCAAAAAAAGTATTTTTTTTACAATGTAGATCACATGATGTGCTACCACAACACATTATTAATCGAAAAAAATATAATAATAATATTGTCTTCCATTCTGAATTTGCCAATAGAGAATATGTAAAATTAAATTCTTTCTATTTGAAAAAACTTAGAGAGTGACTGTTTAAAAATTTTAAAAGAGAAATACAATATTGTCCCTCTTTTTTATTATAGATATGTCGACGATATAATTTTGTGTCTTAAGAGGGAGGATGTCGACCGGGTTATCAATGTTTTTAATTCATATGACGAAAATCTACAGTTTACTTTTGAACTGGAAAATAATAATAAAATTAATTTTCTTGATTTAAGTCTTATAAAAAAAGACCAACATATTTTAACTGACTGGTACAAAAAACCTACTTCTTCAGGAAGGTTGATTAATTTTTTTTCTAACCATCCGTTACAACAAAAGAAAAACATTGTTTTTGATCTGGTTGACAGAGCAATTTCATTGTCACATAAGAGCTTTCCTCAAGACAATTTAAAATCAATCAAAACAATGTTGCTTTCAAATAATTATCCAATAGATTTTACTAAAAAACATGTTAAGTTACATTTGAAAAAATTAAAATATTCGAATAACAATAACAATAGACACTTGAGTGCACATCGTTTGTTACCCAAAGCTGTCTTACCATCTAATGAAATGATTTATTTTAAATTGTCCAATGTCTTTAAAAAATATAACATCTCTACCATTCCAACTATTGACAAATCTTCAAATGCATTTGTAAAATTGGGAAAGGACATTTCGAAAAAATGGGAAAAAACAAATATAGTGTACAAGTTTGATTGTGTCAATTGTCCGTCGACATGTGTTGGTGAAACGAAGCGTTTACTTTTTACACGTGTCCACGAGCATGAGACTTTCAAAAATAAAAATTCAGTTGTTTCTAAGCACTGTAATGATTTGAGTCACACTTTTGACTGGAAAAATGCTAAAATTTTGGATTCAGAAGCAAACTGGAGAAAACGAAAGATTTCTGAAATGATCCATATAAAATTAAATAATAACACAATTAATAGAAGATGACTATTCCCTCAATAAAATATTTTTTCCTCTACTTAGAAAAATTAATCATTAAAATTTATATTTACATTCGATTTCAGAAATCATTGTTTTTTCTTCACAGTTTATTCACCTTCTCTATCTAAGATTCATTTGTTATTACCTTGTGTCTTACTATATTTATAAATTTCTAGTCTCAGTGTCTAATATGTCGTTGTGCGTTGTACGTCTCTCTGTACGCAGAGTAATAATAAATTTTGTTTTATATTTTTATTTTATGACGTGTTAAAACTATGTAAAAGTTATATATATGTTTTAACTAAAAACTAAGGTGATTATTATTTTTTTTGTTCATAACTAGTGTTTTTATACATAAAAAAGTAAAAATTGTTATTTAAAAAAATGTTTATACTGTGAAATTAATGAAGTGCTTTCCTTTGTAATTGACTTTAGCCTGATGAGGTCAACAAATCGAGTTGACGAAACGTCGCTTTTTTTAAAAACTGACAAATAAAAAGCAAAAGGGAATTAAAAATTTTTTTTTATTTTTTTAAACAATGTTTGTTTCCTACACACCTTCCTGGATCACGTATTGGTGCTCTTTTATACTATCATTCATCTCTGTTCCGCTGTTTTTTAATTGTCTCACAATTTCTTCAAAATCGTGTATATATTTTTCTAAAGATCCTCCTTCTTCGAGTTGCAGTGAAAGTAGCTTTTTTTTTAGGTATAGCTTACTGGGTAAACCCTTCGATTCATACTTTTTCTCTAAAGTTGTCCACATTTTAAATGCTGTAACTTGATCTCTCAAACATTCTAATTCACTGTCTGATACAAATTGTACTATTAAACTTTTTGCTTTACTATCTTTTCTCCTAAATTCAGCTTTATCTTCTTCTTTTGTCAAAGTTTCAATTTTCGTCTCGGTTTTTGTTATATCAAATACCTTGTTTTCTTCTAGAATGAGTTGTATTCTAAATTTCCAATTATAATAATTATTTCGATTCAGTGGCTCCAACATGTAAGTTTTCAAATTTTGTACGGATGCCATCTTTTAAGTATATTTGCACGTGCTCCAAAATATTCCATAATAATTCCCAGTTAATTGTGAACTAAAACTTCTAATCACTTAACTTGATCAATTACTGGGCCCATAACCTGATATTTAACAAGGTTATTCCCAAAAAATAAGACGCATTTTACTTAATATAATAGATATATATTTAATCATAATTCAGCGAGACGTATAGAGCGACGTGACTCTGTCGCCTAACTTCTTACAATCTATTCGTCATAGAAAAGCAAAAAAAAATACAGTGTCGTACCTAGTAGTTTAGGTTTGAAAATCATAAGTTTTAGTGTAAATTTCTAACAAAATTCAATGTTTAGATATTAATTGGAAAAATTTAATATAAAGAATTAATGTCAAGTTCCAAACATAATTTTGCTTACTTTTTACAAAAAATAAAAGTTGTTTGTTATTTCAAGTGAAATTAGCTCTATTGAAAAGACGCATTTAAAATACTTTAAACCATTCAAATGCAACAAGTACATAATTTATTGTAAATCATGCATTAATAATTTCTAAACAATTTAAATATTTTTTAAAATCTAAGAGTTGAAGGAAAAACAGTAGGGTTATTTAATTTAATTTAGTTATTTAATTTTTTAAAATTAAATAAACAGAGCATTTGATAAATATTTTATACATAACGTAAAAATTAAAGAAATAATTAAAACGCAAGGAAGGACTAAAAAAATAGTGTAATATCAAGAAAATTAAATAAACAGGAAGAAAATGGAGAAATGTTTTTTTCTTAATCTAACAAACTGTAAAAAATGTAAAAAGTAAAAAAGAATAAGTAAGTAAGTTTGTAAAAAATCTCTCAAGAAATGGACAAGATGTGATTAATCTAACAAACTGTAAAAAATGTAAAAAGTAAAAAAGAATAAGTAAGTAAGTTTGTAAAAAATCTCTCAAGAAATAGACAAGATGTGAAAAGAAATTGAATAAATTTACAAAAAAATAAGTGTATTTACTTTTAAAAGTATAGAAATAATTATAAAAATTAACGTAATAAAAAGTTTAATGAATGTATAAATAAGAAAACTGTGTAATATAATATTAAATAATTTTTATAAAAAGAAGAAAATTAAAGAAAATCCTAAAAAGAAAAGAGACAAATACCAAAAAAAATAAAAATATAAAAAATACCTAAACGGAGAAAAAATCTTAAAATGTTGTAAAAATAATAAATTATAAGATGAAAAGTAAATTAAAATCTCTTAAAAATCTTGTAAGAATATTACCAAAGGAAGGATTATTGTGAATATGGAAAATAATTAATATTACTGAATTGTATTTATTCAATTTCTTTTCACATCTTGTCCATTTCTTGAGAGATTTTTCACAAACTTACTTACTTATTCTTTTTTACTTTTAACATTTTTTACAGTTTGTTAGATTAAGAAAAAAACATTTCTCCATTTTCTTCCTGTTTATTTAATTTTCTTGATATTACACTATTTTTTTAGTCCTTCCTTGCGTTTTAATTATTTCTTTAATTTTTACGTTATGTATAAAATATTTATCAAATGCTCTGTTTATTTAATTTTAAAAAATTAAATTACAATTAATTACAATAAATTATGTACTTGTTGCATTTGAATGGTTTAAAGTATTTTAAATGCGTCTTTTCAATAGAGCTAATTTCACTTGAAATAACAAACAACTTTTATTTTTCAACTTTTATTTCAACGACATCGTAGATGACTATCTGATGTTCGTAATGAAATAATATAGACAAAAATTAATTATTGTCGAATGCTATCGAAACTTTTTAAAAAAAAAATCACCTCTAAAGAAAATTGCAAAATAATATCTGTACAAAATACTCATAATCTACAAAAAAATTATAATCAAGCTCTCAAATAACGGAACATACTCAAGGATATGTCCCCTAATTTTCCCAATCATAAAATAATTATAAACCCCAAAAAACCACCCCTGAGAAAAATTGCAAAAAAATGTCAGTACAAAAAACATAAAATCTTCAAAAAAATTATAATCAAGTTTTAAAATAATGAACCATTCTTAGGAATATGTCCCCTAATTTTCCAAATTAATAATAATAATCGCAAACTTTATTCTTTCATTCTTTCATTCTGTCATTTTTTCATTCTGCCTACACCTGAAGTTTGGCACAATAGTTGTTTTTTGTTTTAAGCCAATAACTTTTAAAAAAATGTACATTTGGGACGTTCCATGTCAACCGGGACAAGGCCGGTGCCAAAAATCTATTGAAACGATTTTAATGGTTAAAAGCTTAAAATCTTCGTCTATAAGTCCTTTACCAAATACAATGTGGTACTTTTCGAAATTCAATATGGCGACCAAAATATGGCGCTTTATATGAATGAAAAACACAACTTTAAATGTTAAAATGTTATTTAAGGTAAGAAACATAGGACAAATAGCTTGTAAGTAGATATTATCAACAACTGCATGTCTCTAACTGAAGATATAAAGACATAACGGCAAAATAAAACAAAAATTCAAAATGGCAGATCCAATATGGTGGACGAATTTTTGAAAATTATTCGGATTTACTTGAAAACTGTTACTCGGGGGTTTTTGGGGTCGCTGATTCCGAATCCGAAGTCAGTTTTCAAAAATCCAAAATGGCGGATCCAATATGGCGGACAAATTTTTGAAAATTATTCGGATTTAATTGAAAATCGTTACTCGGGGGTTTTTGGGGTCACTGATTCCGAATCCGAAGTCAGTTTTCAAAAATTCAAAATGGCGGATCCAATATGGCGTACGAATTTTTGAAAATTATTCGGATTTAATTGAAAATCGTTACTCGGGGATTTTTGGAGTCGCTGATTACGAATACGAAGTCAGTTTTCAAAAATTCAAAATGGCGGATTGAATATGGCAGACGATTTTTTAAAAATTCTTCGTATTAACGTGAAAATCGTTACTCGGGGGTTTTTGGGGTCGCTGATTAAGAATCCGAAGTCAGTTTTCAAAAATTCAAAATGGCGAACGAATTTTTTAAATATTCTTCGTATTAACTTGAAAATCATTACTCGGGGGTTTTTGGAGTCGCTAATTACGAATCCGAAGCCAGTTTTCAAAAATTCAAAACGGCAGAACCAATATGGCAGACGATTTCTTTAAAATTCTTCGTATATACTTAAAAATCATTACTTGGAGGTTCTTGGGATCGTTTATTAGGAAACCGACGATATTTTTCTAAAATTTAAAGTGGCGTTTCCAATACGACAGATAAAATACAATTTTGGTAATAACATTTTTGAAGACTAGTATTTTGGAAGCTCTCTGCGTTAACAGGGTGGAGACTGTCTTTAAATTTAAATTATAAAGCCCGCATTACTTTTTTTTCAATTTTTTAAAATTTTTAAATTTTTTTTTAATTTTTACTTATTATTTCTATTTTTTTAATTTTTCAATTATTTACATTTTTTACGTTTTTAAAACTTGTTTATTTTTTACTCTTTAAAATTTTGTTATTTAATACTGCACAGTAGTTAAAATTTGTGTTGCATCTGAGTAACGTTTAACTTCCAATTTTTTTCCATCAATCGGAGCAAAGGAATGTCCGCTTTGGATTTTGGTTACACTAGGAGCTTAAAAGAATCTTATTGAAATTCTTTTTTGCGTGCTTCTGTGGTGTTTTTGACTATACTCAAAAATGGTTATATTCTCATATTTATTTTTTGCCGAATTAAAAAGGTCATGTGATGTTAAGATGACATTGGATGCTTGAGCTTGCAGGCTAGCTCCAAAATCCAAAGCGGACATTCCTTTGTTCCGATTGATGGAAAAAAATTGGAAGTTAAACGTTACTCAGATGCAACACAAATTTTAACTACTGTGCAGTATTAAATAACAAAATTTTAAAAAGTAAAAAATAAACAAGTTTTAAAAACGTCAAAATATAAAAAATTGAAACAATATTAAAAAAATAGAAATAATAAGTAAAAATTCAAAAAAAAATTTTTAATTTTAAAAAATTAAAAAAAAAGTAATGCGGGCTTCATAATTTGAATTTGAAGACAGTCTCCACCCTGTTAACGCAGAGAGCTTCCAAAATACTCGTCTTCAGAAATGTTATTAACAAAATTGTATTTTATCTGTCGTATTGGAAACGCCACTTTAAATTTCAGAAAAATATCGTCGGTATCCTAATAAACAATCCCAAGAACCTCCAAGTAATGATTTTTAAGTATATACGAAGAATTTTAAAGAAATCGTCTGCCATATTGGTTCTGCCGTTTTGAATTTTTGAAAACTGCCTTCGGATTCGTAATCAGCGACCCCAAAAACCCCCGAGTAACGATTTTCACGTTAATACGAAGAATTTTTAAAAAATCGTCTGCCATATTGAATCCGCATTTTTGAATTATTGAAAACTGATTTCGGATTCGGAATCAGCGACCCCAAAAACCCCCGAGTAACGATTTTCAAGTAAATCCAAATAATTTTCAAAAATTCGTCCGCCATATTGAATCCGCCATTTTGAATTTTTGAAAACTGACTTCGGATTCGGAATCAGCGACCCCAAAAACCCCCGACTAACGATTTTCAATTAAATCTGAATAATTTTCAAAAATTCGTCCGCCATATTGGATCCACCATTTTGAATTTTTGAAAACTGACTTTGGATTTGGTATCAGCGACCCCAAAAACCCCCGAGTAACTATTTTCAATTAAATCCGAATAATTTTCAAAAATTCGTCCGCCATATTTTATCCGCCATTTTGAATTTTTGAAAACTGACTTCGTATTCGTAATCAGCGACCTCAAAAACCCCGAGTAACGATTTTCAAGTAAATCCGAATAATTTTCAAAAATTCGTCCGCCATATTGGATCCGCCATTTTGAATTTTTGTTTTAATTTGCCGTTATGTCTTTATATCTTCAGTTAGAGACATGCAGTTGTTGATAATATCTACTTACAAGCTATTTGTCCTATGTTTTTTACTTTAAATAACATTTTAACATTTAAAGTTGTGTTTTTCATTCATATAAAGCGCCATATTTTGGTCGCCATATTGAATTTTGAAAAGTACCACATTGTATTTGATAAAGGACTTAAGGATTAAAGATTTTAAGCTTTTAACCATTAAAATCGGTTCAATAGATTTTTGGCACCGGCCTTGTCCCGGTTGACATGGAGCGTCCCATTTATATTAATTATAAGATTTCTAATTTTATTAATTTAATTATTAATTCTCCTGAATCTAAATTTTAAATCAATTGAAAAATTTATATATTTTATTTTGATAATAATAATGTGTTATAATTAAAACGTGTCTTATTTACAACTACTTTACAGATTTTAATAAAGATTCAAAACGCTTTAAAAATAATATGAAAATTAATGAATATTATCTTTATATTATAATTTATAACAATATATGAATAATGTTCATAATAATGTTTTTTTCTTTTAATTACTTCTAAAGAATACAATATAAATAAGAATAAAATATCATGATATGAATGGAAAAAAGCGAGCACTGTTTTCAAATACTTTTGAAGACTTTTAAATGCCTTTTTTTATACCTAATTTTTTCCTTTTTTAATAATTTTCTTTCTTTTTTTTTTAATTTAAAACTATATTCCCTATTTTAAATAAAAATACGTACCAAATTAAATATCTCCAAATAAATGTTGTATTTTTTATCTCAAAATGCTTTTTTTTATTGGTAAATAATTAAACCTATTTAATTTCTAATTTTATTATAGGTTTCAAATTAGAATCAATTATAATTCTAATCAGTTCAAATGGAAGAACAATAGATAAGTGTGACGGTAATATAGTTTTTACTGTATTACAGATTTTCCAAGCCCATCGCCCTAAAAATACATTAAAATGAAGATAAAGAATCCCAAAATTTTCACAAAAAACACTGACCACAAAAATTAAATAATTAAAATAACTACATAAAATTAAAGAAAAATAACTATTAATAAAAGTTTAAATTAATAAAAGAATTTAGAACAAATAAATTAAATTATTAATTCATGAAATTTTGAACTAAATTAAAGTTTGAATCAATTTAAAATTTCTAAATTTCTATAAATTTTTATAATTCTATGGGTTTAAGTTTGAAACACCTAAAATATGCATTCCTAAAATTTGAAAATTTTTTAGGATTATAATAATTCTAGCATGTGTTACGAACCGGGATAAAATTTTAGTTAATTTAAATTTAATTTAAATCTTAAATTTTATTCATCCTATTCGTCGGAGGAACCAATCTTGTCACTATTCTTTTGAATAGATTTATTTTATTTTTGTATGGGATCGAATGAATGGACTAGCCGATAGAAGACTTAAGAAAATGAATAATTATTGTTTCAAACTACAATAAAAACACGGAAATTAAATTCACTTTCTGTTTATAATTTATTTAAATAAAATCAGTAATGGTTGAATTTTACATAAAATATAAAACGTATAAAAATTTTAAAATTTACTTCTTTCTAAAATTCGAACGATACAATTTGTTCTTTTACTTACGAAACTAGTTCTTTAAATTACCGCCTGGAGTCTGGAGAAAAAGGAGAATGCTTCTTTTACCTGTTGTACTTCCAGCGGGCAGAAAAGGGGTAAAGGATTGATGATTACGCGCTTCCTTCTTACGCGTATCGGGAAGCCAGTACTGGTGCAATACCCAATGGTCAAAACACAAGGGTTATTATTCCCGATTAAAGTTCAGCTGATTTTTTTTTTTTCTAAAATTTTCCTCTTTTAGAAATTAATTCTTTAACGTCCGTTCAAACTAAGAAAGTTGAAAACAGCCCCCAGACGGGCCTTATTCCAAAAATGAATGTCTGGCTCGATAAAAATCTATCGCGATTCAACAGACAGCAATCACGAGAATTCGCACTATCCGATCCACTATTTGGCTCGACAAAAATCTATCGCAATTCAGCAAAGAATGGAAATGGGGCGTTTTCCAATTTTCTCGTTTTTTAATTTTTATGAAATTGACTTTGAAATTGTACTTTAAACTGCGTGCCGATTATTCAAGAATCGTATCCCGTCTCGATGTCAACGATCAATCAAGAAGGAATAGGCGTTGACAACTCGCGAGCCTTTACTTTTATGGAGTGTCCAAGATGCATCAGAATGGGATCAAATCAGGGGTTTAAGGGGTAGTTGGTGTGGGTATAGGGGAAATGGTTCATTAGAGTTATAATTGTACCTCGATATCTCAGATTTTTATATTTCTTTTTCTTCGTTGGCATTGTTAGAATGCACATCTGCCATACACACTTGAAAGTATGACTTGTGCCCTTCTCAGGTTTCGGAGCGATCGTTGATCTGCATGATTTTTCTTTTTCCTTTTAATTTCCAAAACGGTTGGTGTACCGTTCCATAGTTTTATATTTAAAAGAAATTCCAATAGGAATGTATGATCATAGGAAGGTCAAATGAAAAAATAGTCACTTTTTTCAAATTTATGTCATAGCGACGTTTCGTTGGTTAAATTTACCAACCTCTTCAGGCTAAAATATTTATTATAAATCAGTATTAACACAGTTTTTAAAACCAAATATACAACAATAGTCACCAGTAAAAACATTTGTTAATAAAAATCATCACTATTTGAAACAGTTACCTTTTAAAACAATAACAATTTTTTTCCATAACTACAGTTTTTCGTCAAAAAGAAATTTTAAGAAAAAACGAAACTGAAAATCTTTCAGTTGAGTCCCACACATTTCAAATGTGACTGAGCGAAAATTTTGATAGAGATAATATTTATATAGAATTGTAGGTCGATGAACTTTGTGTTTACATTCAAAGACATTTGAATCTGACTAAATCAAATCGACGAGAAATTATAAAAGCAAACAATTTAACTATTAACAAAAAAGAAGATATATTGTTTTTTAGTAAATATTATTTCCCTTTAATTAGAATATGAAATTCATGATTCGTTTTCTCATTTATAATTTCTCGTCGATTTGATTTAGTCAGATTTAAATGTCTTTGAATGTAAACACAAAGTTCATCGACCTACAATTCTATATAAATATTATCTCTATCAAAATTTTCGCTCAGTCACTTTTGAAATGTGTGGGACTCAACTGAAAGATTTTCAGTTTCATTTTTTCTTAAAATTTCTTTTTGACGAAAAACTGTAGTTATGGAAAAAATTTTTTATTGTTTTAAAAGGTAACTTTTTCAAATAGTGATGATTTTTATTAACAAATGTTTTTACTGGTGACTATTGTTGTATATTTGGTTTTAAAAACTGTGTTAATACTGATTTATAATAAATATTTTGGAGAATATGACAATTCTAATTATAATTGCCAACATTGTTCTCTTTTGAGAACTTAATATCGAGATAGAGAAGGAAAGAACATTGGAGAGAGAAAAAATATAAACATCGTGCGACACTCCATAATGTAGAGGACAAATACATTGAAAAATATTATGGGGGAGTTCATGTATGCGTGCGTGCTGTGTATTGCACCAGCACCGCTGGACTTGACTCGATCGCGCAAGAAAGAAACGAAGAAGAGATAAGAGAATTAGAAAAATCAAAGCATTCTCCTTTCCTCCGGAAACCATACGGTCCATGCTCAACACTATTTTTCTCACTTATAATTTATACACTGTTTATGGGACTGTTAATGATTATAAGTTTTGTTACAATGACAATAACAATAAGAAAATGTTGGTTCATAATGTTAACAATAGTATTATCATTATTATTAGCAAAAATAAAAATAATCATTATAGTAATAATAATGATAATAATAATTAATAAAATAAAATATAGTAATTAATAATAATAATACCACTATTAATAATAACAACATTATTAACAATAATAATAAAATATTCAATGTTGTTAGGGATATAACCTTAGGAATTCAATAAGCACATGGTTTGGTTGTTGACTGTCAGTCAACGCACGTGGCTATCGGAGCTTCGGATTACGACGATGTATATATATATATACTATGATGCATCGTCTCACTTACAAAATAATTTCCTATATCTTTTTGTTTTTTGGTATTACAAATTAATTCAAATAGATTTAATAAATTATAATTCCATTTGAATTATGTTGCGTATGTAACAATCCACCGCGGATAATTTTCTGTTCTTCATCCCCGAAAACTCACGGTGCTGACCGCAGCATACCTTAGCTTAATGTATCAATTCTTTTAATGTAAATATTATGTCTACTTGCGACGTCTTCTAAGCATTTCTCGAAGAGGTTTATACAATGTAATATTCTGTATCAATTTTTGACGGGATACAGTCAGTGGCGTTCTAAACGGTCTGAAGTAAAGTTACGGAAGTGTAAATCTCCGATTTTTTTGTATCTTGGTATATTAGTAGAACTTAAAAAAATAGTAAACACGTATTTTTTTTAGCGGCCATGATCCACTTTAAAGGGTAGAAACTAGCCCTTGAAGTTATGAGGGTGCAATAGCTTAATTAAGGCTTATAGGCAATATACTTATGCGAAAGCTAGTAAATAAATAATGGATTGATAATATGAAAAAATAAGAAGCTGATTATGTTTAAAGACAATAAAAGTTGTTATTGTTCAAACTATTTATTAAATTATTGTTGTTTCATATTATTAAACCATTATTTATTTACTTGCTTTCATAAGTAAGCCTATGCCTCCATTAAGCTATTGCACCCTCATAACTTCAATGGCTAGTTTCTACCCTTTAAAGTGGATCATGGCCGCTAAAAAAAATACGTGTTTACAATTTTTTTAAGTTCTACTAATATACCAAGTTACAAAAAAATTGGGGATTTACACTTCCGTAGGTTTACTTGTTAGTGAGTTGAATTTTTATTCTGTGAAAAATGGAAAATAATGAAAATGTCGTCCCTATCGCGGAACCTATTGGTAAGTATTTAGGCAACACTTCGTTTTTCTTTTCTTTTATTATTCTGTTATTGTGCTTTTTTTTTATCTTCAAATGAAATAGTTTTTATAATTAATTACGACTTTTGTTTATTAAAATATCAATTGGCTTATTTTTCTTTCCCAAAATAAGCTTGTCGAATCCCCAAAATTGTGCATGGATAATAGAAATAACATTATTGAATTAATTTTCAGGTGATGCTGAGAGGATAGAGCTCGAAGGTGGAAATGTCAGTGAGGGATTAAGTAGTGAAGAGGAAACGACCACGAGTTCCTCAATGACCGAGTCGTCCAGTGAATGTAAGTAAATTTGTATTATATATTCTTGGTTAGTGCATATTTTTTTTTTGTATTTGAAACCGTAATTAGTTAGTAGTTAAACGTATATTGTTTTTTAAATAATTTGTATTGCTTATAATCGCATCATTTTTTATTTATAAAAGCTTTATTTATTAATCTTTAAATTTTTATATATTTACGTATCATATTTGTTTAAAATTTACAAATTTAAAAAAAATTAAAAATATGTATGATTTAAATTTTCATTTTTAAATTTGACAGGATTTTAATGACAATTTAAAATTTAATCCGTAAATTATGATTTATTTTACAGAAATAATATATTATTTTGTTTGAATAATGGAGTATTACTAGATTTGTATTTTTAGTTAATTTACTTTTATTACTTAGACACGTTTTGAAAATGTTTTTTTAAAGTAAATGAAATAATATACCAAAAGTCGTTTCTGTAAATCTCGAACCGAGCGACCGGGTACAGAAGGTTAAAGCGCCCGACTCGCGTTTGAAGGATCCCGAGTTCGATCCCAATAGGCTCAAAAAAAATTTTTTTTCATCTTTTATTATTATTATTAATTTTTTATTTATTTATTAAAAACAAAAACTTTATTTAGGATAATTTGATTGTTTAGGTCTAGTATACTTTAATTAATCTTAATAATCTATTAAACCAATAAAAATGTAAAAATAAAATTAGAGACAAAATTGTATTCAGTTGATAGGAATATATATATATATATGTATATATATCAGTTAGATTAATGGGATGCAATTTCTTTTAATTTAATCGTGCCAAAAATAATTTATAAATAGAATAAAGATGAATATAGAATAATTTTAAATAACTTTAAAAGTGCTTGAAAATGCATGATAATTATTTTAATTTATTTAAATTTTATTTATTTAAAAGAATTGCTAGTAATATAAATTGTAGAATCAGATGTTTATTTTTAACTTCATAAATGAATCTTATAGAAACGTAGTCAACTTCTTCTTAAATAGTGTTAATACAGTATCGGCACGATGCAGATCAGGGCTATTGATATAAATCATTTGCAAAACTTGCATTAAGGTCTTGATTTAAACAAAAACTCTATAATTTTCCGAATGTCTAATACTGTGTATGTAAAACATCACAAACCCATAAATTTAAGGGTAAACCTCAAAACTTGCAAAAATATTTTAATTTTTATAAGTTTTGAAACTGTGCTAATACAGATGATTAAAATAACCATGATTTACAAATTTTTGTATTAAAATAGCAATGATAATATCAAATCTGATAAAAAAATTGGTCCTTACACTGCCATTACTGCAATGCAGAGACACACGTGGCAGAGCCGGAGCGAGCCCCAGTCACTCCTACGGCTTCCAAAAATTAACAAGTTATTATAAATTTAAATAAAATTTTTTTTAGTCGTTAATTAACTCATATTTCAAGTTGTTCCAACTTTTAATTTATATGCTTTTCTAATAGTTTGGTAAGAAACCTTTCCCTAACAGTACAGAACATTCAGGAGTACTTTCCTATGACAGCCTATTGATATTAAAATATGTCATGGATTATGTAAAAATTAATCATTCCAATAAATTAATTGTAAATGAATTGGACCTTTTCTAGATTGCAGTGTATCAATTTTGATAAGTCTTATATTTAACAGAAATTTGTCTATAAATGCAGACGTACTAGTATTGATACTCTGTATTACGCCGATACTGCCAGTACTGGACAATACTGGGCCAATGGGTTTTTTTTCTTTTCATTTTAATTTTTCATTAGTAATTATTTTATCAACAAATAATAAATATTTATTTATTTAAACTAGTTTGTGGCTTAATTTTATTTATTTATTTACTTTATTTTAATTTTTCTTTCATGCCAAGATGTATTAAAACCTTTTGTAGAATCCGGTCACACTATAAATTAATTTTTATAGAAAACAAAAATTGTGAGAATCCCGAGTGATGTAAAAATTCAAAATAATTTTGGTCTCGTGAGATATTTCATCAAAAATTAAAAAACAGTTGACGGAAAATTTAAAGTTCTCGCCTTATCTCAAGATTCCTATTCGAAAACCTTTTAATTATTGAATAGTTTATTTTTAATTTGGATCTTGTGTAAAAATTAAAAAATTGTTTACAAGAATTTATATGCTGCTTTTTGTCACCTGCTATATTTCAACTGTGCATTAAGAACTAAATAAGATTTTGACATACTTGAAAAGAAATTTCTAAATCATAGGATACATGTATGTACTTGTTTTTAGATCCGGACATGCGACTCCCTCCATATGAGGAACGAGTAGTCGGTATAATGCTTAAGTTTAGAATAATAGACAACGGAGGCAACTCTACGACATTTTAGAACAATAGTAATCTCATATCATTATTTTCTGACTCAAGTAATTCTTTTGTAATGACTTGAATTTGTTTTAGTGTAAAATTTTTCAATTCACTAAGTACCCTGCAACACTCTTAATTAATTACGCTCTTAATAATTTTGCACATTTGATTGTCGATACTAGTGCTGTAAAAACAGTTATTTCTACGGACGTGTTTACTCTTGCTTTCTTTTTCTTTTTGATTATTTAATTATTGTATATATTTTTCCGTTTATATTTTATTTTTCTTTAAGTTTTTTCTTTTCCATGAAACCAGCTTTGTAGTATAGCTACTAATAGTTTTCTATAAAATTTTATAATAATTAAAATTACAAAAAAATATATCATTTAACCTGAAATTCATTTTAATCTAATAGTAATAGTTTTAATTTGTTTTAATTAAATGAAAATCCAATTCGCTAAGTATATTGCAATGCGCTTGATCATGTATATTTGTCTTTATTTTTTTTTTACTTATGTATTATTATTATTATTATTATTTTTCCTTTTAATTGTTGTGACCAGTTCCTTCACCGATGTAATTTTTTAACATTAGCTTATTTATTTATGAGTTATGAGTGTATACACAGTACATATATCCACACACCTATATATATGCAATTTTTGTTCGTTAGGGCAAAATATAGTTCATTCGGGAGAAGAACCTATCACAACCAGTGCAATATTTTTATAGATCGTGTGAAAATATTGCAACACATTTAAAATAATAATAGTAACAAACTTGATGCGTTATTATCGGAACTTATTGAGTCCATAAATTTTGTTTTGAATTTTGTTTGTTTGTTTGTTTGTTTTTTTTTGTTTTTTTTGTTTTGTTTTTAAAATAATCTTTTGGAATGATTCTTTGCACTAAACATCACTTAGTTATGTTTTTAGTTGTTTGTTTTTTTTAACACTTTTACTGAATTTATTGTCACTTGTTTCAATGATTCTTCCTGAAGATCTTCATTGTATATCGTTGTCAGTAACTTCGATCAAAATCCCTCGAAAGTTCATAATCTCGTAAACTTGTTGATGCTTTTCTGGGTCCTCGAAGATAAACTTATGGCGGCAGAATTTCGAAATCTCCAGTCAAATTGGTTAGTATAATTTTTAAACTTATGTTTCACTAGTTAGTTGTTTTTCAGAAAGATTCGATAACAATAATTTTTATTTAAGCTGTTGGAGTATTCGTTTGTCCTTTATCCCTTCGTCTGCGAGAAGGAATGTTTCCTGGGTGTGGATCATAAATGGAGTCCTTGATTTCCAAGTTCAACAATGGCGACACGGAGAATGACCATGCCCTTCCGGAAAAATTTTAAGATATTTCCGAAAGCGAAAATTTAAGGTGCAAACTGCTATCGTCATTCGTCGACTAGTTAGGCTGTCGTAAACTTGTTTCTTTTATTTTTGGTGAAAGTCCCGTGATGGAACACAGTTTCGTCTATAGGTGTGAATCGTTGATGATCACCCTGTCTTGGGGATGTACAGGCGGTGGCGGAGGTGGGAAGTTGTTAGCCCACCTGCGTCTGTTGGTTACTTTCTTATAAAACAAATAGATTCGTCGCGTGAAGAATAAGACCAGCAGCAGTAGTAAGGCCTTGAACCCAATGGATATGTAGTTGGTAAAATAAAAAATTCCTTCTATTGTGGAAAGCTCCATCTTTCCGTGCTTATGGTTGTCAGAGACTGCTTGGACGATTCAAAAAGCTCTCGAACTGCTTTTTGATGTAGTCCTATTGGGTATTGACAGGATATATGGCGAAATTTTCCTTAAACATAAGAAACATATATTAATTATGCAAATTTTTATCAATGTATGGCAACTGCCATACATTAATATTGTAACGAGTAATCTGCCTCGTTAAATAAATCATTTTAAATTTTCACTTACGGTACAAAAATGTCGGTTATGGACGTTTATACGACCCTTTTGCACCCGACGACGACCTGTCAGCTGCGCTCTTCCAGCTGACAGGCGTCCCGCGAAGACCGTTTTATTTTAATTTGAATCAACCTCCGGGATAATTCAGGCGCCAGGTGAAGCTTCCTTCACCCGGACTCCGCGAGCTAAAAAGTAAAACGAACTATGGCGGTTACCCGCCTGACCCGCATGAATTTATTGAAACTCGATTCTCAGAGGGAGAACGAGCTGAGGGAGAGAGTGTTTCACTAAACTAATTAAACTAAAGAAAAAAGAAACAAATTAGATGAAATATTTAACTTTAATTAATGTAAGAAAAGGTATTCTAGGACTCCTATTACAATTTGTTTTCCCTCGGCACAGCTCTACCGGAGGATGCGTCGAGCACGGCGGCTTCCGCTGGACCCGCACTCAGGAATATCGTCGGGAACTAACCTCTTAATTTCTCCATCAAATCGCTCCAATCGTCCATCGTGAATATAAGCTTATCTCTCGAAGTTATGGCACGTCCGGACACCTTCGACTTGACCTGGGGCTTCACAAGTCGACGAGAAATTAATTAATTAATTAGTTTAGTGAAACACTCTCTCTCTCAGCTCGTTCTTCCTCTGAGAATCGAGTTTCAATAAATTCACGCGGGTCAGGCGGGCAACCGCCATAGTTCGTTTTACTTTACAGCTCGCGAAGTCCGGGTGAAGGAAGCTTCACCTGGCGCCTGAATTAACCCGGAGGTTGATTCAAATTAAAATAAAACGTACTTCGCGGGTCGCCTGTCAGCTGGAAGAGCGCAGCTGACAGGTCGTCATCGGGTACAAAAGGGTCGGATAAACAACCATAACCGCCATTTTTATACCGTAAGTAAAAATTTAAAATTATTTATTTAACGAGGCAGATTCCTCGTTACAATGACGCCCAACTTATGGGCCTGAGAGAGAGAGAGAGAGAGAAAGAGCTAGGTTCTCGGCACAGCCTGCTAACACACACGCAAGGCTTTGAAGATTTAATTGTTTCCTTAGGTTCTAAATTTTCAAAAAGGGAAAATATTAAAAGTTTGTATTGTTTCCAAAGTATACAAATTTTTGATATAATGGAATAAATTTATTATTTATTTATGTGATATTAGGTACTCTTAATGTTGTTTAATTATTTTTTTAATAATTTTCTGGCTGGCTCTGCTAGTTTATTTTTGATTGTTTTTGCAAAAATAACCTGTACCGTTCCCTACTACCTAACCTCTTCGAGAAAAAGTGACAGATCGCGGAAGATGTTTTCACATGAAGTGATTTCGTGTTGAAAAATCCTAGGACCTTTCTGGGAATACTCCTCAAACATTTAAGTGTTTTTATTTCGATTTTTCGGTGGTTTTAAAAATTAAATTCAGTGAAAAAGTGGTTGTTTTCGAGGTTACCCACGTGGTGAAAACTTTCCGGAAAGTTACCTAGAGTCACCCGCAAATTTACCAGGTTCTAGGGGAAACCTAGGGAGTTTTGAATTCGAGTTTGTTTTTCTTGGGTTACCGAGCGTGGGCTGAAAAGTTTCGAAAGTGACCGCGAAAATATAACCGGAGCTGGAAATTTACCGCGAATTTGTGAAATTATCGAGAATTATGGGAAATTTGAACTTTTTTTGATGAAATCGAGTGTGGTTGAGTTAATTAACATCAATGAAATGTTATTTAACCTCGATTTCGAAAATTTAAGATAATTTAACTTAGACTAAATGCTAGATAACCACGGTTTTGAGATTTTCACCCGGTTTTGTAAATTTCAGAGGTAAATTCCGAAATAAATGGTCATTTTGGAAATTTAACCGCTTTTTGAGAAAAATTAAGGTCCTTTGGGATAATTTAACGCCATTGGTGAAAAGTTAACCTGATTTCGCGAAATTTTGAAAAGGAAAGCACGGTTATGAAAGTTTAGCTGGGTTTTGAAATTGACCAGGGTAATTTATGAAATTAATGGTAATTTTGGAAATCTTACAAAGTTTTCGGGAAATTTAAGGTCCTTTGAGGTAATTTCAACCCGAGGTTAGAAATTTGAACGGGTTATCGGAAATTAACAAGAAATTTAACCTCAATTCGGTAAATTAAACCCGATTTTCGAGGAAATTAGGAAAAATTCAGATCGAGCTTCACTATTTAACCGGGAATTCGGAAACATGGAGTCACACGACAAAACTGGTGGGGACGGCCATGACCACGAAGAGAAGAAGGGGGGCAATGGCTCAGGGAACCCCCCCTCAACCGGCGGATCCCCTTCACACCGCGAAACACAGAATAGCTTAGGGGATGAGTTGATGAGACGTTTCTCTCAACTCTCAATGGAAGAAATCATGTCTCAAGTCTCAAACTGGCTCACGAGGTTTACGGAAGTCAAGTTAAGAGAGACAGTGATAGAATACGGTTTATGCGCAGATGGCTCGCCGGAAGTAATGCGCAGTCGGTTGGAGCGCTTCCTTTTCCGGAAGGCGGGCGATAGGACGGTACCATGGGGCCCGGAAGACGAGGCCCTAACCGAGGATTCCCCCTCCTATGAACAGAGATGGTCCACCTACCGGGACAGCGGCCATGAAAGGAGTGGGGGTGACAACGACTCCCCAAGTAGCAACGCGGATAGGGAGTTCCTATTTAAAAGCCCAAAGGATACGGTGAACGGACAAGGTAACACGGGGGCGGGAAGAAAGCCGTTTAGTTTTGCCCCACCCCAATTCCAGACCACTACCGCAGATAATGGGGGCCCCTTATATCCGAACGTGAATACTATGCCAAGGGGATGGACAAATGAACACGGTCAATTAGGTCCCGTCGGAGACGACCCACTGAACCCAGCTTCCTTGTTGGAATTGATTCGCGGCCAACAAGAGTTAATCATGGAGCTTAAAGAAACCGTAGTGAAGCTTCAAGCGGAGGCTCAAAAGCCCACAACGAACCAAGCCCCTCAACAGACGCCGCGTACGACCCAGGGCGGTATAAGGGCCGAGGAGGTTGGACGCGGTGGAGTATTAGGCGGGACTTGGGATCCGAGAACGTTCCCAAGCTCACGATGGTCATCGGGGGTAACAACGGTAACGATAACCCCTCCAATAGTATCAACGGCGTCGATCCAGTCCTCGTATACTCAGTCCGGTGGGCTCACGTGGAGCCAAGAGAAACATAGACGCGAGCAGGGTTGGGAAAACGGGCCGACATCAACGCAGACAATATCAAAACTGCCCACAACGACACCGGGATGGCAGCCACCGTACGCCTCTCATAATAACCCCTTCAACCTATTCTCACAGACCCATCCGACTTCGGCGGCCAGAAAAAGTTAGAGAAGCGAAGCTCAGAGTGGGGGGGAAGCCCAAGAACGATTTTCTCCGACTGCTACGTCACTAGGGCTACCGAGACATCAAACGGAGGCGTGCTTCACACCATTCGATCAACGGAGCTTCTGGCAAGAGCCTCGAAACGCCGGGGGCAATTATGAGAATTCTTTTGGTCACGCGAATCTTGGGCCTGACGAATTTACGCGAAGGACCAGAGACGAGTATCAGAATATTTTTGGATCGGCGAATCTCGGGCCAGACGAATTTAACAGAAGGGCTAGAGACTTTTATTAGAACTTTTTCGGATTCGATACTCAGGGGCCGCCCCTAGGGACCCAAGATTTCCAAAGCGATCCAGGTAACCAGCAAAGTGGATTTCCGTTTTCCACGGCTGGACCGCAGAGCAGTCAAAGGCCTATGAGCTCTAACCCGCACGACTCAGCAAACTTCGGTGGTGGAAGGAGTGGGGGACAGAGTTCCTACAGACTTCACAATCCACCAGGTGATGTTCTTAAAGTCGTGGGAAGTTGGATGCTAAAATTCAAAGGAGAAAGGGGTGAGAATCTTGACCAGTTCCTATGGAGAGTCGAAGAAGGTAAGGCAGGGGCCTACCTTTCCGACGAGGAACTGTTGCTCGCCATGACCTTCCTCCTTAATGGAATGGCCTACCACTGGTTCCGCCAGAACAAAGGCAGGTGGACCAGTTGGGAACAATTTAAGCTTCATTTCCAAACTAGGTTTGGAAATACCTCGTTTCAAGAGAAGCTTGAAGAGAAAATACTGCTCAGGAAACAGGGGGCAGAGGAGCCAGCGATGGACTTCCTTACGTGCATGTACGGATTATTTCAGTTGTCAACCGTACCGGTACCGATAGAGAAACAACTGAACCGTATTTACGAAAATTTGAAGCCCGAATTCCGCCTAGCGATCTCAAGATATATTTTCGCGGATTATAATGGACTTGCAGTACTGGCCGGACAGTATGAAAGAGTCGCAGAGACTCTCAATAATCATACACCCCTTCCACCCCCCGAAAAGTCGCTGATACCCGACTTTGCGTACAGAGGAAAACCATCGGCTGCGAAAAAGGTTCCAACGGTAGCAGCAGTGGCGGAGAAACCGGTCCCAGACGCTTGGGCAGAAAAATTTGCGGAGTTGTCAAAGAAATTTGACACCGCAATAGCTGCAATAGGTACTGCGAACGCAGCCAAGCTACAAGCTCAAACGAAGTCCGGGGGATCAAACCGGACCCCAAAGAAAGGCTCCCCAAACCAAAAGGGTAATACGAAACAAGGCCCACCACCCAAGAAGCAGGATAACGCACAACCGGGAACTTCCTCAGAACCCGTGGAGGAAAAAGTCGTTGTGTGTCATAACTGCAAAACAGAGGGACATTACCAAAGAGGATGCCCTAAGCCGCGCAGAAAGGACTATTGTATACGATGTGGCAAGGACGGGGTAAACACGAAGTCCCGCAAGGATTGTCCGGAAAACCAGCGTCAGGAGAGCCAGTAGGGGTCACCCCTCTTCCCTCGAAGATGTTGACGACCCCCTCAGATAAACAGGTGTCTTCCTTAGACCTGGGATTGGAACCAGTGTTATCCCAGGTAACGAGCGAAGCACCTGGCACCAGTCAAGTACAAGATTCAGACGACAGTAAGTAAGGGCCAGAAGGGACAGCAAAGCCTTGGGTGTGGAAATTAGGAGGCAGTCAGATCGGAGGAGGTGGAAGCAGACTCGTGGGCGGGAGTGCTCGGGAACCAGCCGGAACGCACATATATTTCAATCGATTCACTTGAACTAGAACAGATAGGCTTCGTCTAGGTCCGGGAGAGTTGTAACGGGGATTTTGATTAAATCAACCGTGATGTAACGGCTTACCTGAGCATCGACGAAGCCAAACCGAAATAGTGTTAAATTTCCGGTCGCGACTCCAGAAATACCCGGCTTTCGACACACACTCCACCACGATGTAAAATAGAAAGATTATTGTAAACAAACTTTGAGGTCAGTTTAAAATACACCCAAAACACAGCTCTGCAGGGGGGGACAAGAGGATGAGGAACCACGACAATCCTAGTCAACCTGGCACGGTTGACACCTGGTGATATCGCACTGGTATACGAAAGGCGTAGAAATTCTGAGTCCAAAAGTTGGCATGGGCTCACCGGCAACTCGGAGAAGACTCGTACTCGGAACATGGCCAAGGACCCGAGGAACCAACAGCCAAGTTGTTGGAAAACTGGCAAAGTGGCGAAATTGTCAACAATCACGGCACCAGGATTGTTGACATATCGAGGCAGACGACACTGATACTTTGGGCAAAGGGCGCTAGGCGACAGCACCTCCCGGCAAGCGGAACAGCGACATCGGGAAGGCGACGAACCACCCATCAGAGGAGCCCACGCGCGATCAGGTATCCAATGACATCGCGCGTATTAGCTCTGGGAGAAATTCAGGCGCTAGAGGAATTTCTCCAGTCCCAGCTTCGGTGTGTGTCGACAACCAAGATAGAAGGTGGTTAGAACGCTTTTGGAAAATTTTCATTTCGACTTGTGAAGCCCCAGGTCAAGTCGAAGGTGTCTGGACGTGCTATAACTTCGAGAGATAAGCTTAAATTCACGATGGACGATTGGAGCGATGTGATGGAGAAATTAAGAGGTTAGTTCCCGACGATATTCTTGAGTGCGGGTCCAGCGGAAGCCGCCGTGTTCGACGCATCCTCCGGTAGAGCTGTGCCGAGGGAAAACAAATTGTAATAGGAATCCTAGAATACCTTTTCTTTATCCCCTATCCGAAAGTACGCTCTTTCTGGACTAACTTCGTTCCAGGAATAATGACTTTTGCGGCCTGATCGAGCTCTCGTGCACTCTGATTGGCTACGATATTTTGTGGCTCGGTATCATAGCAAAGTTCATCATGGTTCCTGTATTGCGATGTTTGACAGGAACAGTTTTTAATTTAATAACCACACAATATTGACAAAAAAAAATAAAAATATTGTTCATTCTTAATCCTAACCTTCCAGGCAAGTATCATATCAGTCTTTAAATTTTTGTATTACTTAAAATAACTAAAAATATGCTTTCAATCATCTGTCAAAATGAAACAAAACAATAAATAATAATTGTCTCTGATATTTTGTCACAGTAAATTCTGAGCATGTTGTTTAGTATTAAAATTGAAATAAAAATAAATAAAAAATCTACATGACTGATATGATACTTACCTTTTTATATGTTTTTACTTATTTGTTGATGCCCGCCCCGACCAGCAAAAACCTCGGCTTCGCCTCGGTTTTGCAAAAGTCGGGCGGGCAAAATCGAATTTCCATACAAGAATTCAGCTGATCGAGGAACATTTTGCGAGACGCTTTGCAAAGTAGCCAGTAGAGCGCGCTGACGTAGGCTACAAAAGAATAATAAACAAATATGGCTGACAGCAAGTTAGCAGCTCTCAACGCTTTTTAGAACATTTTCTTCAACTTTTCAACGTACTTTCGGCTGGAGATGAAGAAAAATCGTATACGACACACGGCAAGAAAGTTGGATGCCCTGATGTGCGTGATAAAACGCCTCGCCTTCGCTTCGGCTTTTATATCGCGCACGCCAGGAACTCCAACTTTCTGGCCTTGGTTCGTAATATACTATTCTTACATTAATTAAAGTTAAATATTTCATATCATTTGTTTCTTTTTTTTTTTTTTAGTTTAATTAGTTTAGTGAAACACTCTCTCTCTCAGCTCGTTCTCCCTCTGAGAATCGAGTTGCAATAAATTCACGCGGGTCAGACGGGCAACCGCCATAGTTCGTTTTGCTTTTCAGCTCGCGAAGTCCGGGTGAAGGAAGCTTCACCTGGCGCCTGAATTAACCCGGAGGTTGATTCAAATTAAAATAAAACGTACTTCGCGGGTCGCCTGTCAGCTGGAAGAGCGCAGCTGACAGGTCGTCATCGGGTACAAAAGGGTCGGATAAACAACCATAACCGCCATTTTTATACCGTAAGTAAAAATTTAAAATTATTTATTTAACGAGGCAGATTCCTCGTTACAATATGTACACGTTTGAGAGACGGTCCACCTGTACCGATTAAAAAGCGAATTTTTTCAAAATTAGCTATGTATCTGCATTACTTTGTCTTTGTGCTTTGAGAACCTTTCTCCATTTTCATCTGCAAGGATCACGTTGTTGTTTTGTGTGAATCCCACTATGGTGAAACGTCCTTCTGCTCTGTTGTCTAACTTGTTTGTTCTTACTTTCTTGTATACAAATACCTGATCGACAATACCTGTCTTTAGAGGACGGGCTGTTCTGTCGTGGTATTGTTTTGACTATAATTTGGCCTGGATAAGATTTTTTGCTGCCATTCCTTGTATTTCGCTCATTCTAGTTATGAGTTCCTTAAGATAGGGCGTGAAATTAGTTGCTTTATGAACTGAAGTATTATAATTAAACATTGCGAAAGGTAGCAGACGATCCCAGTCGTCAAAATCTGTGGCATAATGTTTAATAAAATCCGTCAGTTCAATGTGGCTTCTCTCTAGTGCCCCGTTGGTTTGAGGTCGGTAACCAGATGTGGTGATCTGTTTGACGCCAAAAATCCTTTCCAGTTTTCTCATCAGTACACTTACGAAGCTTTCTCCGCGATATGTGAGGACGCATCTCGGTGCCCCAAACACCGAGAACAAGTTCGTAGCCACTGCGTGAGCAATTGTGGTTGTTTTGATGTCGGAAATCGGAACTGCTATGCCAATTGTCTTGCATAGTCAGAATGTATCGATTTCCATTTGGGGTAGTAGGGAGTTTACCTACTGTATCTAATGATACTTTATCAAAAGGGGCGGCCGGGGTGTCAGTGATTATCATTGGCTCCCGAGTGCGGGCCCTGACTAACTTATTTTGGAAACAACCTTGACACCCCCTAATAAATTCTGTTATCTCATCTCGCATTCTAGGCCAAAAATAGCGTTCCCTAATTCGTCTATATGTTTTTGTTATTCCCTTGTGGCCTGCTACTGGCTTCCATGATATTCTGAGATTATTTTCGGTCTTAATTCTGGAAAGGGAACTTCAATTTTTTTATGGCACAGGGTTATGGTAATATCGCCACCGCGGAATACTTTTGTGATAAGTTCTGACATTTTATTTTGAGGAATTGGGCCTAATAGATCACCTGAATTTGCCATTCGACAACTTGTTTGATTATCGCGAAGTAAAGCTGAGTGGAAATTCTTCAAACCTTTGCTTACGTTTCTCCAATCAATTTCGTCGTAGTGACGAAGTTTTACAATAATTGAATAAGTGTGAAACCGACCATATGGTGTAACAAGGACCTATTTTTGGTCGCTTTTCCTTTATGTCTTAAAGGTCAATTTTCTTGGTTGCCAATAAAAGTTTCGAAATAGCATCGATCGGTTGACAATCTTCAGACATAAAGTGTGCGTAATTATCCCTTCTGTAAGTAAGTGGTTCAGTCCATTGTTGGATTACTTTCAGGTCATGACACCGTTTATCAGTTACTTTCAGTCTACTGTCTTCATCAGATTCAGAAGAAGATGAGGATAAGGGATTAAATTCAGGGATTTCTAGGTCTATTAGGGTCCTAGAAGCACTGTGTTTTGGTCACATCAAAATTGTTCGTTGTTTGTAATCGCCGTGGGACAATATTGGACTTCCCTTTTACGCCTTCTTTGTTTGTTTTTTGAGGCTAGAAAGGGGTGGATTAAGCATTAGGATTGGTTATTTGTCCTGGTGTTGGCAACACTGTTTCTGAACGATATGGGACATTTGTAACTAGCGATTGAATTACCTCTGGTGTGTCCTTAAATCGCAGTAAAATTTTACCTTGAACTTCTGTATCACTGATTGGTGCAGCTAGGGATTGAGGTAGTTTAGGTTGTAAAACATCTCCTTCTTGAGTTTCAGAAGCGAGTCGATGTTTGTTATAGTTGTCCAGAAAGATTTTTATTCTTTCTGAAAATAGTTTATCATTGTAATCCTGACAACGATCGAGAGATTGTAGTGTTTGTAAAAGTTCTTCATCACTCTCTTCTTCGGATACATGAGTGACAGGCAATTTAGGAAATTCTTCGTCCATACCTTCATGATCCCAGGCGAGTGTCATGTTGGTAATATCAGTTCGATTGAAACCTCTACTTTTTAGGGAATCATCGAACTTTTCGAAAGATTTTCCTATCCCGCTCATAAATTGTTTTGTTAATTGGTCGTCTGATTCTTCTTCACTAGAATCACTACTACCAATAGGTTGGGGACAAACGTCGACGATTTCTGAACTTATTTCTTCTCCTTCACCGTTGTCTTCCTCTGGGGCTATAGGTTGTTTTTGCTCAACTCCTTTCTTGGCTAGTTGATCAGCCATCTCGTTTCCAGTTATGCCTTGATGACTCGGTACATGTTCCCAAATCACTTGAAGAGGTTATAATGCCTCCGTCAATTTTTGGAAAGCAACTTGATTCTTTACTGGTTTGTTTTCTCTGGTTTTCCACTGATTAGATTCCCATCTTGGAATCCATTCAGTGGCACTCTTAATTAAAAATTGCGAGTCGGTTTTAATTCGCAATTCCTTAATTCCTGCTTCTTGGGCCTTAAGCACGGCTATAGTTGCTGCTTCAATTTCTGCTGCATTATTTGTTTGGCGTCCCTGGGACCGTTGTAAAACGTTCAGGGGGTGGTTTGGTCCAAACCAGACTCCTATACCGGCTCTTGGTTCACCACTTCCATTAGAGCAACATTCGCCGTCAACATAAACGTCAGTATAAGTCTCTCTTAATGGGGGAAACTTAGTGCCTGGAGGCTGGTTTGAAACTTTATCACTTACTGGAGCACTTGAAACACTTTTACGTACTAGGTTCGGATTTACACTGGGGAAGGCACTATGCCCTTGTCTGAATACAGGGGTACCAGAGCTTTCAAAAGTCTCATCATCGGAGGTCGAATCCTCGGAGGACGTTGAATCTGTAGGTTTTGGGGAATCGGACGCTGCTACTGTCTTTCGTCTAGTAAGTCTTTTCGCGATACAACTTTGGTCTAGGTCAGGTTGCTGTTGACTGGTAGAGGGTAAGAAAACATTGTTTTCGTCTGTGCTCTTTTTCTTTGCACTTCCCTTGGGTCTACCAGGTAACCTTTTACTGGTTATTTGCTTAGTATGTTCTTGGGGAGAAAGTGAATAAGAAACCTTTTTCTTTACAGCTGAAGATTTAAGTGGGACACTTAATGTTCTAGCAAGTTTTTGTTTTGTGTTTCTGAGAATCGATGGCTTTAATTTTTCTTTCTCAGGCGGAGGAACTTCCTTATACCTAGTAGTTTTTTTAGAAAAAGTTAAGGGCTGCCGAGTCTCTTTTTCATCCTTTTTCTCGGAACCCTGACCAACGTCCTTCAGTTTAGCCGTCGATCGCGTTGTAATAGGTAAGGCACGATATTGAACTGATCGTTCCTTATTGGATATCACTTTCACTGGGGTGTTAGGGGGGTTGGAAGCAGTTTCTTTATTGGAAGGGAGAGATTTCTTTGAATCTGAATTGGAGATTGAAATTTTGTCGTTGTCTTTGTTGGAAAAATCAACAGGACTTCGTGATAATGCTTCGACAATTCTGTTAATCTTTCCAGCTTTACATTCTAACTTGTACAAATAGTCTTGTAGACGAAGGAGCCACCTATGAAGCCTTGGTCCAGGGTTCTCAATATAAGTTATCCAATTTATTGGTTCGAAATCGTAGGCCAAAATAAATTTTCTACAATAAAGATATGGTCGAAAATGTTCTACGGCATAAAGAATCGCGAGACATTCTCATCGGCTTTGGGGTATTTCTGTTCGTTGTTATTGAGAATTTTGGAAAAATATGCAACGAGAAGATCTATTCCATCTTTTTCTTGTGTCAATATGGCGCCGATCGCATGCTCGGAAGCATCGGTAGTTAATCGAAAAGTTTTGGTAAAGTCAGGACATTGAAGAATAGGTTCTGTACAAAGATAGTTCCTGAGTTGACAAAAACTTTCCTCCTGCTTACTAGTCCAATTCCAAACAGCATCTTTCTTTAATAGAACGTTTAGTTGACTAGATATCTTGGCATAATCCTTTATAAAGCGTCTGTAATAGCCTGTTAAACCAAGAAACCCTCGAAGTTCTTTAAGCTTAGTAGGTCTAGGAAAATCTTTAATTGCTTCAATTTTTTTAGGGTTAGGTTTTACACCATCAGGCCCGATTATGTGCTCAAGATATACCACTTCTGTTCTTAGAAAGTCACATTTGTCAGACTGTAATTTCAGGTTTGCTTCGCGGAGACGATTCAAAAGCCGCCTAGCTCTCTTATCATGATCGATTAATGTATCAGAATGAATAATGATATCATCCAGTTACACGAGAGCTTTCGTATCGAGCATATTGCTCAATACATTATTTAATAAGCGCTGGAATGTATGCGGGGCATTTTTTATACCCATGGGCATGCGATTATACTCAAAATGACCATTGCCTGCATAAAAGGCTATTTTATGTCTATCATCAGGGTGTGTTTCCACCTGATGAAAACCGCTAGCTAGGTCAAACACTGTAAAATACCGTGCAGCTCCGAGTTTTTTTAACAACGAGTTTATGTGGGGTAAAGGAAAAGAGTCTCCTATTACCTGTTCATTTAATTTCCGATAATCGACGACAACTCCCCATTTCCTTTGTCCTGAAGCGTCTAGTTTTTTAGTCACGATTAGAACCGGAGAATTATATGGAGAATTTGACGGAGCAATGATCCCACTATTAAACTGCTTAAGAAGCTGGAGATCCATTTGCTCTCGAGCTTCTTGAGGACATCTATATTGCTTTTTGTTGATAACCTTGTTGTCTATGGTTGGAATTCTATGCTGTATCAAATCGGTACATGTTAATGCTTCTCCATTTAAATGGAAAATGTCAGCATAGTCTTCAACCCATCCGAGTACCTTCCTCTCTTCAAGGTCAATATCCTCCCCAGCTGTGTTAAGAGCTACTGCATGGCATACACCATTTCTATTTGTAACTACTGCTTCACCTAGATAAATTCCTTGGGGTGTGGATATTCTCGGTAAATATCCTTCTTTAATATTTTTGTTAGAAACATCAATGGCTATAGGTTGTCTTGTTCTGGCCTTTATTCTTAAAACTCTGGCAAATGGTTTTATTTCGGGTTTTAAAATTTGTTTAGACTCCTGGGATTCTGAATCTACGAAAGGTATTGGGGTAATAGGGTCAGAGATGGTAAACAAAGCTTTGTATCTAAACGAAATTTGGGCCTGTTCTTGTCGAAGATAAGGTCTCCCTAATATTCCAGAAGTGGATATAGGAAAATTGTTTCTAACAACATGGAATTCAACAATATTTTTTTGGATTGTGAGTTTAACTGTTCCTAAGGTTTTTACTGAGTGATTCGTTATTCCTGCTATTTCCGCGCAATTATCAACAGAGAGTAAAAATTCAGGATCTAGGGCGTTTAGTTTGATTAAATTGGTATCCGAACCAGGATCAACTAAAAATCTTATTTTAGAATACCTAAACTCGGGGGCAGACAGTTCAACTACTGGGGAGTCTTCATTCCGGTTTCCGACTCTAAGGACTTTACCGAATTCACGGCAAAGTGTACGGTTCTGGAACACTGGGGAACTGGACTCACCACCGCGTCTGAGTGGCGAGTCTGAAGTTTAAATTAGCCTGTGGTCCCGGAGAAGTCAATCTAGGAGGGGTGGAAGTACCTCTATAGGACGGCATTGTTTTTTGGGGTAGAACAGATGGATGAAGTTGCGACGTTTGCGGATATGAAACAGTCTGAGGATAATAATAAGGCGCGGGATGCGTGTTTTGAGGCCACATTGATTTATAAAATTGGGCTAGTTGCTCGAGTATGAACTGAAGAAAATTTGACGTTGTCGGTTCAGCATTAGTTTTGATTGGTCGACTATCTTGGATTGGTTCACGAGTTCTCTCGTTTCCATTTATCCTTTCGATTTGTCTAGAATAAGGGCTTGGAGAACGAGGCCTATCGGGGTTTTCTGACCGAGAGATGTGGTAAGATGAGGACCTGGATTTTTCCGAATATCGTTACCTCTCCTCTGCTCGTAATGCGTGCTCGAAAGCCTCAGAGAGATCACCCGGATTTCTAGTGTCAACAAAAATTGACATCTAATCGGGAAGACCTCTAATGAAAGCCTCAAGTGCGCAGTCAATTATGGGTTTTGTCATAATGTCGCTGACAGAGAAAATTCGATTTTCTTAGTCATCGACACGACGATATTTGGTTGCGTATTTAGCTTCTAGAGCATGTTTAGCACCACTTATGAGCCCTTGTAAGCGATCATTATAGTCGCTTCATTCTCAGATTGATAATGTTTTCAAAATACCATTGATATTTTTTTTGTAGATGCAAAGCGTTTCTTTAACCCTCCTACGGTTAGACCCGAGATAACTTGGGGTTTTCGGGGTAGCTGATCATGAATCTGATGTCATTTTTTAAAAATTCAAAATGGCGGATCCAATATGGCGGATATTTTTTAACTTTTTTATTAATTTATCGGCTTTAATTGAAAATTGTTACTTGGGGGTTTTTGGGGTCGCTGATCATGAATCTGATGTCATTTTTTAAAAATTCAATATGGCGGATCCAATATGGCGGATATTTTTGAACTTCTTTTTTTAATTTATCGGATTTGATTGAAAATTGTTACTTGGGGGTTTTCGGGGTCGCTGATCACGCATCTGAAATCAATTTTTAAAAATTCAAAATGACGGATCCAATATGGCGGGTAATTTTCAAGATTTTTTTTAAATTCATCGGATTTGATTGGAAATTATTTTTCGGGAGTTTTTGAGGTCGCTGATAATCAATTTGATTTCATTTTTTAAAAATTCAAAATATCGCATCTAATATGGCGGATAAGTTTGAAGATTTTTTTAAAATTCATGGGATTTGATTGAAAAAATTTTTTCGGGGGTTTTTGGGGTTGCTGATAACGAATCTGAAATCTGTTTTCAAAAATTTTAAATTGCGGTTTTAATATGGCGTTTGAAATTTCAAAGGCTTCTGAAATAATTACAAGACATTAGTTGAACTACAACTATATTTTTATAAATATTTAAGCCAAAGTGAAAGACAAATAGCTACTCATGTTTTCTAACATTTTTACTCATATCTCTGATAGGTATTAGAAAACAATATGACAAAGTATTTCATTGGTATCTGGAAACTATATTGCACAAAATAAAAAAACTTTGAAAAAGGTTAATTGCTTTGGAAGAAACATGAACCGGAAGATGGAAAGTTCAAATTTTACAGAAGACTGAAATGACTGAAAAATGTCAGAAACTTATGATATTAATGACCAAAAAGTTGAATTTTATTGATAAATAATTAAAAGACAATAAAACATTGAAATACAAAAATATAAATAACTATATAAAATTAAAAACAAAATTAAGATACTAAAAAAATATAAAAAAAATTAAAAATTTCAAAAAATGTAAAAAAAATAAAAAATGGGTTGCGAAATCGGACTTAGTAACCTGTCCGCGGTGCATCCTGGATGTTTCATATTATAAGACAACAGATCCTAGACGTTTTATTATTTTTCTATTTACAAAGTTGACATTTATACTTACTAACCGACTTCTTAAATTTTGCCTACCTATATTAGAAGCATCATTGTAAATTTTTGATAACTGACTCTAGATTCGTAATCAGCGACCCTAAAAATACCCGACTAACAATTTTGAATCAAATCCAATGAATTTTTTAAAAAATTTCAAATATATCCGCCATATTGGATCCGCCATTTTGAATTTTTTAAAAATGACATCAGATTCATGATCAGCGACACTAAAAACCCCCAAGTAACAATTTTCAATCAAATCCGATGAATTTTTTAAAAAACTTTCAAATTGATCCGCCATATTGGATCCGCCATTTTGAATTTTTAAAAACTGACTTCAGATTCGTGATCAGCGACCCCGGAAACCCCCGAGTAACCATTTTCAAACAAAAACGCCAAATTTTTAAAAAATTTTCAAAAATATCCGCCATATTGGATCCGCCATTTTGAATTTTCAAAAACGGACCTTGGATTCGTAATCAGCGACCCAAAAAACTATTAATCAATACTGAATTATAAAATTTTCTGTGCAGGATAAAATGAACCGTTTTGGTATCGATTTTTGCACTTTAATTAAACCGTAGGAGGGTTAGGTGATTAGTGAGATCTTCTATTTTATTGAACGTTTTGTCTTTAATACTCTCTCGTGCTGGTCCCTTCAATTTGCTACTAACGGCCCTTATGAAGCTTGGTTCGCTGGCTTCGCTCACAAACACGGCACCATTAGCCACGTCCTGCAGAAGCTCTTTCAAGGGGCGGTTCTTTCCGTCAAAATGCGGTATATGATAGGTACTTTGTTGTAAAGTCATGCATTCCTAAACGGAGGCCATGGTCGCGGTCGCGTCAGGGTTGATTGAATCGTTTGAACCCCCTGGGGCGTTCGTATTAGTATCACCCTCGACCATGGTTGGGTGTAGGATTATGGTAGTATTCCTAGTATATAACTTTTTTGGTAGGGACTTTCTTAGCAAATTAGTCAGTTTGCCAAAAGAATTATCTTGCTCTGAGCAATTCGTATCCCGAAATTTCTAGAATGCCATTTATTTGCGGTAAAGGGCTGTGAGATGAGATAACATAAAAGAGTTGGGTGCCCTCTGGTAGGTATAAATGTAGCTCACCTACGATAATATGGTAATCATAACCTACTTAATAATAATAGGGTGGCACACTTCTTTGGCAACTAATTAATGCTTCTTCGGAAATAAAATTATAATAAATTTGCGATGAAACATTTAGCGTTACACTACCTCCTCGTAAACTTGGGGAGAAAATAAGTACTTCTCTCGGGGGTGGTAATGGTAATGCTTCAGCCATTGTATGCTACTACATAGTATTTTAGGATTATACAGGTTTATTACATCAATAACTTCTTACTATATCAAATATTTGAGGCAAAAAGTCGTCAATATTCCGCCTTTAGTGTCTCCACCGCGGAAAATTTCGTAAGGTTTTAAAGTTGTTTATAATAAATTGACTGCCCTATTCGATTTTTAATTCCGAGAATAATTTTTCAATTTCGTTTATATTTACCTGCATGCGCGCGATCCTATTCGTTTCTTCTCTGATTCCATAAGCTAGGTCATCTATCGTTTCATAAGCGTTTTCTATCTGATCTCTTAAAAATTGAACGTATCCCGTTAGTCTAAGATAATTGTAAAAAAATTCTTGAACCCTGTCTTCGAAAATTAATATTTGTTCGTCAGTCTCGTCGAATAGTAATTTTTTCCAACTAGGAGTCATAATGCAAATACAAATTGTATTTTAATTGTATGGCCATCTTTATATTCAAACACCCTTCTTAATTCTTAAGTTTTTAAATTTAGTTGTTAATTTTTCTATTGCGTCATCTTGTCTAGACAATTCTTCTCGTAACTCGATGGAGGTTTCAACTAATACTGAATTTGATTCACTCAGTGCCCGCAGCCAAGTAGACAAGAACTCTATTCGTTTTTCAAGCCTTTCCAAATGACAATATAAGAAACTGCAATAGAAGGCTAATTTTTCGTTATGTATTTCTAAATTATCAAGTCGCTCATCTATTTCAGTCCATTGGTCAACTGAAAAACCTGAAGGTACTCTACTTAATCTAGGGAACATCTACTCAGTTTTATAGTAATCCTAATAGTTCGGCCTTTACTCTTCCTATGACACCGGTAACTACTGGGTGGTTAAAAGGAGTTTTACTTGATATTACATAAACTAGGTGTGAATTCTGTCGATTTCATGGACACTTCGCTTCCAAGGAAGCAAGATAATTTGCTTCCTCATAGAGGAAGCAATAAATTTATTTATAATATAAAAAATAATAATTTAATTTTAAATTAATTATTACAACTTTTTTGCCAAAAAACGATATTTTTCGATGAAAAAAGGTGCTCAAAAAAATTTGATTGGGTATTTCCAAAAATCCTTGTGTCCAAATTTAGATATTTGTGAGCTTCATATGTCATTCAAATTTTATTAAAATCCGTTGAATCGTTCTCGAGATATTCTGGCGACAAAAAATTAACCACATACACACACACATACACACACACACACACATCCGGACATTTTCTACGGAATGAAAATTTGAACTTTTCAGATGAAACTGAGTCGATTTACACTATTTTTGGAAAATCGAAAATCCTAACGATCACAACGCTTCCTCTATGAGGAAGCAAAATCAATCAAATCTCCGAATGCGTTTACTGCTATTCCACCAATAATTGAGTACTGATTAGTATAAACTGTGTGCTGCTCAGGTTCTGGGAACCGAAGGAAATCTATTCGCAGATCACGTTCTGAAATATAATTCAAAACAGTACCCGGATATATCGATAATCTGACACCGTTTCTACTTAAGTGGGGAGAATCTAATATAATTCCTGTAGGAAGGCCTTGAAAATGATTCATATCATCAATTAAAGGGGGCATAGTTCAAACTATTAGTCATAATTTTAAACCTATTAATATTTGTGAATATGAATAATCACAAAATCAAAATTTTATTTCTCAAGGAAAATAAGTAATTGTTAGGAGTCCATCGTTAACTGGTCTAGAGCAGATGCAAGACCTTCGTGCCTTGTTTGATTTTACGCGCGTAACATACGTGATATTTCTACAAGGGCTGCTTCAAGTTCTTGTTCTATTTCGTCTTTTGGTGCAACTGGTTGTCTAAAGGTAGGTTTCACTATTGCCACAGGCCTGTTTACAACCGGTGGGTTCACTAAATTTTTATATAAATTAGACATCACGTAAATAAAATATCGAAAATAATTTTTAATTGTTAAATGGAAATTCAAAAGTTTAGTGTGAAAGAATATTTTCGTACCAAATTTTACAGTCTTGTTCTTCCTGTGTAATAACTCTAATAGGAATCTGGACCGTTTCGATACTGGAAATGATTGGTTTTCCTTTAACAGAAAGAGGGGATAAAAGTTTGCGCTCTTCAAAATAGATAACGGTAATTCAACAAGTTCTGACAACGCTAAGACCTGCGAATATTCTGGATGTACTGTGGTCGATTTGTAGAACACCTCATATAAGGGTTTCAAGTTGGCATTCAAATTATTAGTAACCTTGTC
The DNA here is from genome assembly GCA_037103525.1 of Ganaspis brasiliensis. Taxonomy (NCBI): domain Eukaryota; kingdom Metazoa; phylum Arthropoda; class Insecta; order Hymenoptera; family Figitidae; genus Ganaspis; species Ganaspis brasiliensis. The sequence continues at coordinate 1,930,620 of JAZKLR010000135.1, read as the reverse complement.
AGTATTTTCATAACGTCTTTGAGCTAATCTTCCGGCACAACATCTAGGTCGTTTTGTTTTTGCCATGGTAAAACAAGTCACAGTGCATGACGACAAAGCTTGGAATATATTCTTTTTTGAATAACTAATAAACAACTTGAGAAAGCGAATTTAATTTTTTTGATTACTTTGTTTCGAGATAAGAGTACTTTGAGCTCTTTCTAAAACCTCGTCAAAAAACTTAATGAACTGTTCTTGATTTTTGAGATCTTTTATACTAAGTTCAGAATCTATAAATTTTTTATTGTCAAGGTAACGTCTTTGAGCCTTGGCACCACCACGTGACTTTATTTTAGGTTTAATACTTTCCAACATGTTAAAGAAAACATTTGAAAATTCATGATTTTATTCGGATAATATTTATCACAAGTTTTTGGCAGTAGAATATCAATACTACCACACCAAATTAGCGAAATTCAAAAATAGCTAATAAAATACATAATAATGTAATTCTACTACTGCATAGTAAAATTTAGGAAAACTCGACTTAACAAATTTGCCGAACGGCATAAAATGTCAATGGCGAAACAGAAAACCGCCGAGCGGCGCGTAATCAGTTTCCACGAGATTTTCTAAATTTTGTTGAGTATAAAAATTAAAAAATCTTGGCTTGAAAAATTTGCTGAACGGCACAAAATGTCAATGGCGAAACAGAAAACCGCCGAGCGGCGCGTAATCAGTTTCCACGAGATTTTCTAAATTTTGTTAAGTATAAAAATTAAAAACTTGAAAAATTCGACTAGACAAATTTGCCGAACGGCACAAAATGTCAACGGCGAAACAGAAAACCGCCGAACGGTGCGTAATCAATTCCCACGAGATTTTCTAAACTTTGTTGAGTATAAAAATTAAAAAATCTTGGCTTGACAAATTTGCCGAACGGCACAAAATGTCAATGGCGAAACAGAAAACCGCCGAGCGGCGCGTAATCAGTTTCCACGAGATTTTCTAAATTTTGTTGAGTATAAAAATTAAAAAATCTTGGCTTAACAAATTTGCCGAACGGCACAAAATGTCAATGGCGAAACAGAAAACCGCCGAACGGCGCGTAATCAATTCCCACGAGATTTTCCAAATTTGAATGCATTTTTAAGTATAAAATTAAAAATTTGAATTGACAAATTTGCCGAACGGCACAAAATGTCTTGCAAAACAGAAAACCGCCGAACTGCGCGTAATTAGTTTCGACAAGATTTCCAATTTATTTTTTTTTTAAATATAAATTACAACTGACTTGTAAAAATGTAAATGACTTTTGAAAAAGGCGAGTCAATTTTGAATTTAATATGTGGCTTTAATTGCAGTATTCAAAACAATTCAAAATTATTTTAGAAAAATTAGAGAAAGTAAAAAAATTCACTTTATCTATTTTTCTAATCCCACCGCTGCCACCAAAAAAATTGTTACGAACCGGGATAAAATTTTAGTTAATTTAAATTTAATTTAAATCTTAAATTTTATTCATCCTATTCGTCGGAGGAACCAATCTTGTCACTATTCTTTTGAATAGATTTATTTTATTTTTATGTGGGATCAAATGAATTGATTAGCCGATAGAAGACTTAAGAAAATGACAAATTATTGTTTCAAACTACAATAAAAACACGGAAATTAAATTCACTTTCTGTTTATAATTTATTCAAATAAAATCAGTAATGGTTGAATTTTACATAAAATATAAAACGTATAAAAATTTTAAAATTTGCTTCTTTCTAAAATTCGAACAATACAATTTGTTCTTTTACTTACGAAACTAGTTCCTTAAATTACCGCCTGGAGTCTGGAGAAAAAGGAGAATGCTTCTTTTACCTGTTGTACTTCCAGCGGGCAGAAAAGGAGTAAAGGATTGATGATTACAAGCTTCCTTCTTACGCGTATCGGGAAGCCAGTACTGGTGCAATACCCAATGGTCAAAACACAAGGGTTATTATTCCCGATTAAAGTTCAGCTGATTTTTTGTTTCTAAAATTTTCCTCTTTTAGAAATTAATTCTTTAACGTCCGTTCAAACTAAGTCTGGCTCGACAAAAATCTATCGCGATTCAACAGACAGCAATCACGAGAATTCGCACTATCCGATCCACTATTTGGCTCGACGAAAATCTATCGCAATTCAGCAAATAATGAAAATGGGGCGTTTTCCAATTTACTCGTTTTTCTAATTTTTAAGAAATTGACTTCGAAATTGTACTTTAAACTGCGTGCCGATTATTCAAGAATCGTATCCCGTCTTGATGTCAACGATCAATCAAGAAGGAATAAGCGTTGACAACTCGCGAGCCTTTACTTTTATGGAGTGTCCAAGATGCATCAGAATGGGATCAAATCAGGGGTTTAAGGGGTAGTTGGTGTGGGTATAGGGGAAATGGTTCATTAGAGTTATAATTGTACCTCGATATCTCAGATTTTTATATTTCTTTTTCTTCATTGGCATTGTTAGAATGCACATCTCCCATACACACTTGAAAGTATGACTTGTGCCCTTCTCAGGTTTCGGAGCGATCGTTGATCTGCATGATTTTTCTTTTTCCTTTTAATTTTCATAGAATTGATAAATTCTATATATATAAAAAAAATCTTCCTTGCAAAATGGATTCTCGTTGATCTAATTTTATCACAAGTCTGAGTGTAGGTTTGGAGAATATGACAATTCTAATTATAATTGCCAACATTGTTCTCTTTTGAGAACTAAATATCGAGATAGAGAAGGAAAGAAAATTGGAGAGAGAAAAAATATAAACATCGTGCGACACTCCACAATGTAGAGGACAAATACATTGAAAAATATTATGGGGGGGTTCATGTATGCGTGCGTGCTGTGTATTGCACCAGCACCGCTGCACTTGACTCGATCGCGCAGGAAAAAAACGAAGAAGAGATAAGAGAATTAGAAAAATCAAAGCATTCTCTTTTCCTCCGGAAACCATACGGTCCATGCTCAACACTATTTTTCTCACTTAAAATTAATACACTTTTTATGGGACTGTTAATGATTATAAGTTTTGTTACAATGACAATAACAATAAGAAAATGTTGGTTCATAATGTTAACAATAGTATTATCATTATTATTAGCAAAAATAAAAATAATCATTATAGTAATAATAATGATAATAATAATTAATAAAATAAAATATATAAATAATAATAATTATACCACTATTAATAATAACAACATTATTAACAATAATAATAAAATATTCAATGTTGTTAGGGATATAACCTTAGGAATTCAATAAGCACATGGTTTGGTTGTTGACTGTCAGTCAACGCACGTGGCTATCGGGGCTTCGAATTACGACGATGTATATATATATATATATATATATATATATATATATACTATGATGCATCGTCTCACTTACAAAATAATTTCCTATATCTTTTTGTTTTTTGGTATTACAAATTAATTCAAATAGATTTAATAAATTATAATTCCATTTGAATTATGTTGCTTATGTAACACATGAATTGATCAAAATCGAACAATTAAAAGTTTTAAATAATTCAAGTTTATTATTTTTGTCAATAAACTTAAAGAAACATGGTATAATCCAAGGTGTTGAGTCAGTCCTTAATCCATGACTCTCATTTAATTTTGTACAAATATTTATCCCTTCCATTTTTGTATTTGTGTAGAGAAAATTTTTTTGATTTTCGGAAGGATTCAAAAATAAAAAATAATCTATGAAGTTATTTTTTCATTGATACGACGTTTTGTTGACTAGATTTGTTAACCTCATCAGGCACTGTTTATTGAAAAACACAAGAAATTAATATTTTAGTTTAAAATTAATACACACATTGCACCCATTAACACATTAATAATAACAAAAATTATAACAATTTATTTTTGAAAATTACCTATATGTATAGTTTAGTCAATAATATTTTAGAAAATTAATTTTTAAAAAAATCTGTCAGTTCTTTCTTAAAATTCTCCAACAGTTTCGAGACTTCTACGGAAATTCGTTTGACATTTTGTGTAGAGTACAAAACAAAAACAGACTCCAATCGAGGGCAAAGAACTCTTAAGTAAATACAAATAGACGACAAAAATAAGAAATCTATTACAAATTAAATCGTTGATAATGTTATGTCCTAAAGGGACATTCGCAGTCTACAAACTTATTTATTTTTATATTTATCCCTGATTCATTTACAAAGCCAGCGGGCTTTGAGCTAAGGGAACAGGGCAAAAGAAAGTCCACCGAACAATGCGTTAGAAAGCGTGATAAATTATTTTATTTTTCCAAATTACATAAATCGTGGTGTTGAAATAAGATGAGAGGAAGAAATCTTATGAGAATCTGAATCCTTGTTTTAATCGTCAGGACAACTGGGACAAAGCAACTTGTTAGCTTAAGGCATCAACATTACGGAAGAGTAAAAAGGAAATAGATTGTAAAATCTTACTTTATTAGTGAATCTAGTGCGTGTGAGATGTCCCTTCAAAATTTCCAAGTGCAGGTTCGTGAAACCCCTTAAGGAAATTTATGGGCTGCAGTTGTCGAGGCCTCAAAGCAACGTGACAAGTGGAAATGTCCTGGCCAGAGGAAAAATACTCATAGAGACCACAATTCCAAGTTACGATGCCAGACGATGGTTTATGTATCCTAGTCGTCTCAAATTTCAGGGTCAAGTTCTTTTTCCAACCAGAAGTCGCTCGATGCAGATGAGTATATTGATGAGGGGTCGTTGATCCACAATTTCTCGATTCAAGGTTTCTTAGAGACGAAGATTCAGGATAAAGGGTTAAATTTGATAAAAGGATAAAGGATCAAAATTGATTGCAGGGTTAAAAGGATTTAAACTGATGAAAAGGGTTCAGGATTTAAGTTAGTTAAAAGGGTTAAATGATTGAAAGGGTTAAATGATTGAAAGGGTTAAATGATTGAAAGGGTTAAGGGTTAAAAAGGGTTAAAATGGTTAAAGGGTTAAGGATTAAAACTAGTTACTGACAGGTTATGCCAGGAGTTCTACGCTTCCACTTTTCCTTCTCTGTTTTCAATACAATGTTCAAAAATACAATTTTACATTTAATTCTCACACTCACTAGAATATACGTAAAATTCTTTACGACTGATACAATTGAAATCGATGGTTTATTGGTAAAATTATTAACTCGAAAGGAGTGTATACAGTGCTCGAATATAAAACTTAATGATTGTTGCCGAGATACAAGATTTACTTTGACGCGTTATAAGACCAATACTGGGGAGATACAATACTCGCGAATATAGAACCGTTGTAGAGCTTTTAGAGAAGAAAACCGTTTCAGATGATGTTGGACGAAGAACTGATTTTAGTTTTTAGCAAATTTGTGAAGAAACCTCGTTTTCTTGAATTTTCAACCCCTCTAATTTTGCGTGGGTTTTATGCGAGTCGCGGTAGGTACCTACGACGTGATCGGGTGGACCCATGCTACATAAGTTAGGGTGAGTTGCATAGAAAGCTCAGATATCTATTATTCTTTACATTCATTATAAGTTATTGCACAAGTATTGATTTTAGCCAACCCAAAGATTGAAAGTTATATTTGTAAAATGTACAGCAAGTTTAATATTTTATAAATAAATATGTCACGCGGACGTGACACCTCTTCCCTTTAAAATTCGGAAAATGGAAATGAAATTGATAATTTTCCGAATTCGAAAATTTAAATTTTTAATTTGAATTTTGAGAATTAGTATTTGAATTCAATGTGGGCGCAATACTGGTGTAATACTGACACAACACTTAGCGTAATACTGGTATAATATTAACATAATATTAGTACAATGTTAGCATATACTGCCATGATCCTGTCCCTATACTGACATAATGCTGGCTCTATTCTGGCATAATAGAAACAATCGTTATTTTGGTACTGACACAATGTTACAACAAATACCGATATTTTGATCCATTCTCAAGAATAGTACGTTAAGTTGGTTAATTAGAAGACGATAATCCTTTATTAATATTATTTGTTATTACGATAACATCACACAAAACACACATTATTTCCTCACAACTATGAAATTCTCAGTATATTTTAGAGGATTATTTTGCTTTGAGGAATACAGAAAGCTATAAAGATACTCGAAAGGCAAGCTTGAGTATTCGTTATTTGTAATACATTTATATATATTTTTTTTAATAAAAAGATTATACATGAATTTGTTAGATATACGGACATAAATGATACTTAATTATTCTTAAATTATTTTGGAATGATTATATATGGATACATATGCCTAACTTCTTCCTACTTTTGGTATTCATGACTAGACTTATACTCGTACATACTTAATCATACATTACTTTAAATTAACACACCGGCATTTTAATTCATACGATTTTCTTATAGATATTATAAAGATTTCCAAAAGGGTTAATTGTCTTACATTAATCATTCTGTAGATTAATTTATTAATACAATTACAGTATTTTATTAAATGCAACTTCAATCTCACGTATATTAATTTTACATAATTTTGTTACTTTATAATAATTGTAAAAAAAATATCAAATTTGTATAGTGATAATACAACGACAATTCCATATTAATTTAGACAAACGTATAAAGTATAAGTATAAGTATTAAGGTTTTAGAACATGAAAACCCTTACTTTAATGTTCTTGAAAGAATTACATTTTCGTTTTTCGAGACTATTAGTACTCTTTGTTTTATAGACGAGAAAGACCACATTCCCTTTGCTATGAAAAATGTCCATATTCTTAAAAGAAACTGGAAAACGGGAGTATGTACTTATTTTGACTTCTTATTCGAGTTCATATAAAAAAAAAGAAAATATTTGCTTTTATCAATAACTATATTTAATTATATAGTTACTTGTGCAACGATGTTCAATCTTTGATAAAAACAAAATTGAAGGAAATTCTGGATAAGTGAGTGATAAGATTGAAATTCGTTTTCGTTTAAAAATAATAGAAAACAGAGGGTGATTTAGGAAATTTTTAGGAGAAAAAAAAGTTTCATGTTGAAACTATAAAAGTTATTTAGGTTTATGCTTCTTCCATAATTGTTTATTGTTCATTGAAAGGAGTTACTCTAATAAGGAGTATTGACTGATTCGAATTTTGGAAGTGACAAGCGTTTTTTATATCGATAGTATCTGCATGATTATGCCAAAATGATATATCTTGAATTTGATTCGTGATATTTTATAATATATTATTGCTATAATAAATATAATTTATATAATGAATGTTAAGAAGCAATAGAATTTTATATTATCTGAGTTGTTGTTTGCAATTTTAAACTTATGACTATATAATATTTGAGCAAAAGATTCTAATTCTTTTGTAGTGATTTCTTTGTTTTTTTTGATTTGTATTTGACAATTTGCTAATACTTCTTCTGAGAGAATTAATTTTTCACTGGATAATTTTTTAAAATAATTACTGATGATTCCTGTAATTGGAATGTAGTTTGAAAAAATTTCTCCTGTTTTCGATAATTTAAAATTTTTAACAGTTTCTGTAGAAAATTCTTTAGATTGGTTTATATAAGACCATGAATTGTTTTGTATTGGTATTGTTAATAAAATATTGAAATTACAATTACTCCCTAAATGCTGAAAGATAATAGAACTTTCACAAATCTGCTCTATTTTGGGATTCTTAATTATTGTTGAAGTGTTGCACATATGGTCTTTAAATTTAAAATAGCAGGATTCAAACCATAGATCATTTAAATACGTGTTGTTACTAACTGCAATGTATTTATGAGTATGAATAATCTGAGTTAATATTTTATAATGTGAACCTAAATCTTTGCATCCTGGAATTGAATGGATTTGATAAACCCGGAGTTTCATTCTAGATGGAAGTTGCAGAATTGACATAAAAAATAAATGATTTTTTAGTTGGAAAATATTATTTAAATATAATTTATAGAATTCTGAAGGTGGAAGGTTGTTGGGTATATAAACATTTAGTTTAAGTAATTTTATTTCACGAAGCGTTGAATTATATTTGTTTAGTAATAGGCAAGAGTTCCAAATATTATTTATTGGAAGAGATAGTATTTGAGAAAATTTTTCAAGGATTGTGATGTATTCTTTTGTAAAATGCAAAATGGGTAATAAAATTTTGACTGGATTCCGTTTGTTTAAATTTATTTTGAGAACGTAGCATTATTTGATGATATCATTTATAGGTGATGAGTAAATGTGTAAAGAATATTGATTCCAAAGAGAATTTTGAAAATGGTTTGCTTCAATTTTTAATGTTCTGTTTATTTCAGATCGAATATTCTCTAGCTCTGTGTCTAAATTTTTTGTTTGTGTGTCATTGCTAAGTATAACTTGGGTTGTTTTAATCAAATCTTCAATTTTGTTTTTATATAATGAAAATTCTGATTTAGAACATGATATTTGTGAATCTTTACAAAGGTATTCATGACTATCTAATAGTTGGTGGATTTTAGTTTTAATATGGAATATTTAATTAAATTTAATGTAAGTTGCAATATTCCAGTGATACATGAGGACCCTTTCTGAATTTAAATATTCAAAATAAAGAGCGGGTAATTGAGATAAAGAGATATTTGTTTGTGAAAAGTCCTTAGTAGCATCCATGCTACAAGAAAGAAAAATTGTAAAAGTAATACATATTAATATTTCAATCGCTTCCAGTCCCACCTGCAAAAGAAAATAATTTTTATTAGATTGATTGTCTTATTTTAATTACAAACCATTAGAGATTAAAACAAAAGCGATAAATGATCAATGATAAATATTTACAGATTTTGTATTACACATATACCATTATAATCAAGATTCTTGAAAAAATTAAGTTATGTTTATCAAAACAGAAGACAACTAGATTATAATAGTTCTAACACATGACAATAAAATAGGAAATTTTACTTTTTTTAATATTCTTTTTTTTTAATTTTGGTTAGAATGCTGAATATGTGATAATCTAAGTCTATTAATATAAACAATTTTGGGTCCTTTACTTAATTTTATTTTTCTATTTCCTTCTCCTAAAATTTCTAGAACTTCGTGTGGACCAGTATATTGGTCGCCTAATTTACCAGGTTTAGGTCCCTGTAAAAAAAATACGGTATCACCAATTTTAAAATTTTGAGGATTAATTTTCCGATCATAATACGTTTTGGACTTTTCTTTTCCACCAATTAGATTGTTTCGAGCTAAAAATTGAATTTCATGCAATTTAGTCACTAGATTTACCAGATAGTCATCATAAATTTTTAATGTTTCTTCTGGAAGTAAGGGTTGACTTGAGGGTAATCTGGCTAAACGGCCAAAGACTAATTCATATGGAGTACATTTAGTTCCTTCGTGAACACTGGCATTATATGAAAAAGTTGCCAATTCTAACTAATCATCCCATTGTGCATTTTTGTTAACAAATTGTTTCAAATATTCTTCTAAAACATGATGCGATCTTTCTAGCGAACCGTTTGATTGTCGATGGAAAGCTGTTGTTTTAAATTGTCTAATGCGAAATCTTTTTGCAACGCGTTTCAGAAGATTACTCAGGAAATCACGACCTTGATCAGTTAATACAGCTTTTGGTGCACCATAGATGCAAATAAATTTTTTAATAAATGCATCCGCGATAGTACTTGCTTGATGATTTGGTAATGGTATTGCTAAGGAGTACTTAGTTAAATTATCTTGAATTGTCAATATGTACTCATTACCATTTTTTGTAACCGGTTTCAAAGGACCTTCAATATCTAAACAAACTTTCTCAAACGCAATTCCTGGAGTGTCAGTAATAACCATAGGATTTTTAGTTTTTACTCAAGCAAGCTTCTTCAATTGACATTGTAAACAAATTTGTATGTATTTTTGAATATCGGTTTTCATATTTTCCCAAAAATATTTTTGTCTGATGCGGTTATAAGTTTTGCTTACTCCTTTGTGACCACCTAACGCTGATGAATTTGCTTCTTCAATTAGAACTTTTCTTTGCTCGTTTGTTGCATCGTGAATATAGCCATTACAAATTATTTTTGAAGTTTTGCAATTTTGAAAAATTTCTCCAAACATTAAAACAATTTTATTCCAGTCCACATGATTTATTACCATTGTTTTTGCAAGGCTAACAAAACGAAGTTGTAATTTTTCAGCTAATGTTTTAAAAGATTAAATGGATGATTTTATATTTTTATGCATTTTAGTTAAGCTAACGCTAGATTCTGAGATAATTGGTAATGCGATATGATAAAAAATCCCTTTTTTAAACTCTTTAGCTTGACCAATTTCGAAATCTTTAAACTTAGGTAATTCGTTTTGCTTAAACAGACTCTTTGAACCATTGTCCTAAGGTACGCATGTCGTCGATAAAAAGTACACATAATTATCCTTTCGCATTCTTAATTGATCTTTGCATTCAACAATATTACAAAAATGGATATTATTGGCAGAAGAAGAATGAATGTCTAAGGGTGGGGGTTCGGGAGGGGGTCGTCTGTTACTTTCTGAACCGAAATCAACTTCTTTTATATCATTATCTACATCATCTTCATCATCTTCAATTTCTTCATTTTCTTTATCCTCTACAAAATTTTCATATTTTTCAAATCTTTCACTTTCTTTGATTTCTTTGATCTCTTTACTTTCTTCAATTTCTTCAAATTGTTCATCAGAATTAAGTGCTTCACTATCTTCATTTTCTTCGTAATCTTCAATGCTGTCATCACTTTCGCTAAAATCTTCATTATTTTCATAACCTTCATAAAGGTTTCTTGGTACTTCATAGTTATCATTTTGAACAAAATATTCTGGATCTGAGTTTTCACTATCTTCATCTTCTTCATGAATTAAATCTTTCTTGGGTCTACCCCTTTTCTTCTAATTGACGAACTTTCTTTATTATCAGAATTTATTTTACGTGGTCTTCTTCTTTTCCTCGATTGATTTTGTTTCACAGGATTTTGAATATAATCAGGATCAGAATCTTCATCAGAAATGTGCAAATTTCGCGAACTTTGATTTTTACCTTGAACTTGAGTTGCTTGATTTAGTATTTCCTCCTCATCTTCTTCATTATCGACATTAGAATCTGAATAATATTTCTTATTTCGAATTTTCTCTAAATGACTTCGACTTCGTAGATTTCTTGTATTACTCCGACTTTGAAAATTTTCTTCGATTTTTGATTTTTCATCTTTATTTATTTCAGGATTTGATTTCGTAGATTTCATTTTCAGATTTTCGCAGTTGATTTCACTTTCACTTGAGTTAGTATACATATAATGAAAACTCAGATATATCGTATATCTGAATCTTTGCAAAGGAGTTCATGACTATTAAATAGTTGATAGATTTCAGTTTTAATATGGAATAATATAATAATAATAATATTTCATTAAATTTAATGTAAGTTGCAATATTCCAATGATCCATGAGGACCCTTTCTGAAGTTAAATATTCAAAATATAGAACGGGTAATTGAGAAACAAGATATTTGTTTGTGAAAAGATTGTTTGTTTGTAGAAGTCTTTAGTAGCTTTAATGCTACAAGAGAGAAAAAATTTGATGATAATGAGGAATAATAATTCCATCGCTTCCAGTCCCACCTGCAAAAGAAAATAAACTTTATTAGTATAATTATCCTATTTTAATAATGAACCATTAGAGATTAAAACTAAAGTAATAAAAGATAAAGCATGCAAATGATAATTATTCTTAAGTATTTATTACACATATACGATTATAATCAAGATTCTGGAAAAATTGAATTAAGTTTATCAAAGCAGAAGACATATAGATTATAATAGTTCTAACGCATGACCATGAAATAAGAAACTTTTGCTTTTATATATATATTTTTTTTAATTTTGGTTAGAATGCTGAATATCTGATAATCTAAGTCTATTAATATGAACGATTTTTTATCCTTTGCTTAATTTTATTTTGATGTTTCCCTTGCCTAAAATCTCTAAAACTTCATGAGGACCAGTGTATTGATCGCCTAATTTCCCGGGTTTAGGCCCTTGTAGTAGAAATACGCTATCACCAATTTTAAAATTTTGCGGATTAATTTTACGATCATAATAAGATTTTGACTTTTCTTTTGCCCCAATTAGGTTATTTCGAGCTGAAGATTGAATTTCATGTAATTTAGTTACTAAATTTATCAAATAATCATCATATGTTTTTAATTTTTCTCCTGGAAGTAAAGGTTGACTTGAAGGTAATCTTGCTAAACGACTGAAAACTAATTCATATGGAGTGCATTTAGTTCCTTCATGAACACTAGTGTTATATGAAAAAGTTGCTAATTCTAGCCAATCATCCCATTGCGCATTTTTACTTACAAATTGTTTTAAATACTCTGCTAAAACATGATACTATCTTTCTAACGAACCATTTGATTGTAGATGAAAAGTTGTTATTTTAAATTTACGAATACGAAATCTTTTTGCTACTCGTTTTAGAAGATTACTAAGAAAAGCACGACCTTGGCCAGTTAATACAGCTTTTGGTGCACCACACTGAAAAGAGGTTAGGAAATCTGTCAAACTTAGTTCCTAACAGCAGAAGTATTATAACCTCCGAATAACAGCAAATCCACTTTGGAGTTGCTCCTGCATTATTTTGGTACATACAGGGTGTCCGGAAAGTCTGGAAACGGTCAAATATCTCGGAAAATATTAATTTTAGAAAAAAAAGTTTTAAACAAAAGTTGTGCAGTAATAAAAAATCTATTATGTGAAGTTTTAAAAAAAGGGGCCCAAGGCCCAATGTAAGGCCCAAGAGATGAAAAGTTGATTTTTGTACTAAATGTCATTAACTTCCAACTGAATATTAATAATGCTGGTGATTTTACGAATCCAGGCATGTGTGACACATGCCCAAAATATTGGGCCCAAGGCCCAATGTAACATTAAGGGTACATTATGTGCCTCTCGTAAATCTGTTTAATTACCATAAAGTCAATATTGCATTCCGCATAATTTTCCAAACAAATAATCAGAGTTGTCTACGACGAAGAAATATTCTTGGGCCTTGGGCCCAATCTAAGACCCAAGGTCAAACCAATGTTTTCGGTAAATAAGATCACAAAATTTTTAGTAAATATTTTCTGTCGTCGTGACTTCTTAAAATAGGACATGTGTGATACATACCCAACATTGTACCCAACATTGTCACATGGGGCCCAAGGCCCAATGTGACATCCTGGATAAATTGCGTGCATTTCCTAACTAGGTTTAATTACCTTAAAAGGTCAGGAATGCGCTCCGCAAATTTTTCCAACCAAATAATCAGAGTTGTGTATCATGCACAATATTCTTGGGCCTCAGGCCCAATGTAAGACCCCAGGTGAAATCAATGATTTCAGTAAAAGAAATCTCAAAATTTTTAGTGAATATTTTCGGTCATCGTGATTCTTTGAACTATTACATGTGTGATACATACCCAACATATTGGGCCCAAGGCCCAATCTGACATGCTGGATCAATTACGTGCAATACGTAAATAAGTTTCATTAAACTAATCACGATAATGCGATTTGCAAAAATTTCCAAACAAATATTCAGAGTTGTGTACCACTTAAAAATATTCTTGGGCCATGTGCCCAATGTAAGACCCAAGGTCAAATCAACGTTTTCAGTAAATGTGATTTTAAAATTGTTAGAGAATATTTGCTGTCATCGTGATTACATGAACAAAAATATGTGTCATACATAACTAACACATTGGGCCCCAGGCCCAATCTGACATCATGGATAAATTACGTGCATTTCCAAACTTCTAATGAATTTTAGATAAGCATACAGTATTTTTCAATCAATTACTCTAACACAAAAAAATGTTTAGACACAGAAAAATTACTGACAGCATTAGGTGTAGAGAAATTGTACAGGGGGTGAATTTTAGGGGATGATCAAGGTAGGTCATCACTTCACATCAATCTTAGATGCCCGACAAATAATTTTCAATCAATAAGCATCACCCAAAAAAATGTTCGCGCTCAGAAAAAATACTAAAAGCGTTAGGTGTAGTTAATTTGTACAGGGGGTGAATTTTAGGGGATGATCAAGGTAGGTCATCACTTCACATCAATCTTAGATGCCCAACAAATATTTTTTAATCAATAAGCATCACCCTAAAAAATGTTTGCGCACAGAAAAAATACTAAAAGCGTTAGGTGTAGTTAATTTGTACAGGGGGTGAATTTTAGGGGATGATCAAGGTAGGTCATCACTTCTCATCAATCTTAGATGACCAACAAATATCTTCCAATCAATTATCAGCGCCCAAAAAAATGATTGCGCTTAGAAAAATAACTGAAAGTGTTAGGTGTAGATAATTTGTACAGGGGGTGAATTTTAGGGGATGATCAAGGTAGGTCATCACTTCTCATCAATCTTAGATGCCCAACAAATATTTTTCAATCAATTAGCATCGCCCAAAAAAATGTTTGCGCTCAGAAAAAATACTAAAAACGTTAGGTGTAGATAATTTGTACAGGGGGTGAATTTTAGGGGATGATCAAGGTAGGTCATCACTTCTCATTAATATTAGATGACCAACAGATATTTTCCAATCAATTAACATGACCCAAAAAAATGTTTGCGCTCAGAAAAAATACTAAAAGCGTTAGGTGTAGATAATTTGTACAGGGGGTGAATTTTAGGGGATGATCAAGTTAGGTCATCACTTCTCATCAATCATAGATTACAAACAAATATTTTCCAATCAATTATCATCACCCAAAAAAATGTTTGCGTTCAGAAAAAATACTAAAAGCGTTAGGTGTAGATAATTTGTACAGGGGGTGAATTTTAGGGGATGATCAAGGTAGGTCATCACTTCTCATCAATCTTAGATTACAAACAAATATTTTCCAATCAATTATCATCACCCAAAAAAATGTTTGCGTTCAGAATAAATACTAAAAGAGTTAGGTGTAGATAATTTGTACAGGGGGTGAATTTTAGTGGATGATCAAGGTAGGTCATCACTTCTCGAGAATCTTAGATGCCCAACAAATATTTTTCAATCAATTAGCATCGCCCAAAAAAATGTTTGCGCTCAGAAAAAATACTAAAAGCGTTAGGTGTAGATAATTTGTACAGAGAGTGAATTTTAGGGGAAGATCAAGGTAGGTCATCACTTCTCATCAATCTTAGATTACAAACAAATATTTTCCAATCAATTATCATCACCCAAAAAAATGTTTGCGTTCAGAATAAATACTAAAAGAGTTAGGTGTAGATAATTTGTACAGGGGGTGAATTTTATGGGATGATCAAGGTAGGTCATCACTTCTCGAGAATCTTAGATGCCCAACAAATATTTTTCAATTAATTAGCATCGCCCAAAAAAATGTTTGCGCTCAGAAAAAATACTAAAAGCGTTAGGTGTAGATAATTTGTACAGGGAGTGAATTTTAGGGGATGATCAAGGTAGGTCATCACTTCACATCAATCTTAGATGCACAACAAATATTTTTCAATCAATAAGCATCACCCAAAAAAATGTTTGCGTTCAGAAAAAATACTAAAAGCGTTAGGTGTAGATAATTTGTACAGGGGGTGACTTTTAGGGGATGATCAAGGTAGGTCATCACTACTCATTAATCTTAGATGACCAACAAATATTTTCCAATCAATTATTAGAGCCCCAAAAAATTGTTTGCGCTCAGAAAAAATACTAAAAGCTTTAGGTGTAGATAATTTGTACAGGGGGTGAATTTTAGGGGTTGATCAAGGTAGGTCATTACTTCTCATCAATCTTAGATGACCAACAAATATTTTCCAATTAATTATCAGCACCCAAAAAATTGTTTGCGCTCAGAAAAATTACTAAAAGTGTTACGTGTAGATAATTTGTACAGGGGGTGAATTTTAGGGGATGATCAAAGTAGGTCATCACTTCTCATTAATCTTAGATGACCAACAAATATTTTCCAATCAATTATCATCACCCAAAAAATTGTTTGCGCTCAGAAAAATTACTAAAAGCGTTACGTGTAGATAATTTGTACAGGGGGTGAATTTTAGGGGATGATCAAGGTAGGTCATCACTTCTCATCAATCTTAGATGCCTAAAAAATATTTTTTAATCAATTAGCATCGCCCAAAAAAATGTTTGCGCTCAGAAAAATTACTAAAAGCGTTACGTGTAGATAATTTGTACAGGGGGTGAATTTTAGGGGATAATTAAGGTAGGTCATCACTTCTCATCAATCTTAGATGTCCAACAAATATTTTTCAATGAATTAGCATCCCCAAAAAAATGTTTGCGCTCAGAAAAAATACTAAAAGCGTTAGGTGTAGTTAATTTGTACAGGGGGTGAATTTTAGGGGATGATCAAAGTAGGTCATCACTTCTCATCAATCTTAGATGACCAACAAATATTTTCCAATCAACTATCAGCACCCAAAAAATTGTTTGCGCTCAGAAAAATTACTAAAAGTGTTACGTGTAGATAATTTGTACAGAGGGTTAATTTTAGGGGATGATCAAAGTAGGTCATCACTTCTCATCAATCTTAGACGCCCAACAAATATTTATTAATGAATTAGCATCCCCAAAAAAATGTTTGCGCTCAGAAAAAATACTAAAAGCGTTACGTGTAGATAATTTGTACAGGGGGTGACTTTTAGGGGATGATCAAGGTAGGTCATCACTTCTCATCAATCTTAGATGACCAACAAATATTTTCCAATTAATTATCATCACCCAAAAAAATGTTTGCGTTCAGAAAAAATACTAAAAGCTTTAGGTGTATATAATTTGTACAGGGGGTGAATTTTAGGGGTTGATCAAGGTAGGTCATCACTTCTCATCAATCTTAGATGACCAACAAATATTTTTCAATGAATTAGCATCCCCAAAAAAATGTTTGCGCTCAGAAAAAATACTAAAAGCGTTACGTGTAGATAATTTGTACAGGGGGTGACTTTTAGGGGATGATCAATGTAGGTCATCACTTCTCATCAATCTTAGACGACCAACAAATATTTTCCAATCAATTATCATCACCCAAAAAAATGTTTGCGTTCAGAAAAAATACTAAAAGCTTTAGGTGTAGATAATTTGTACAGGGGGTGAATTTTAGGGGTTGATCAAGGTAGGTCGTCACTTCTCATCAATCTTAGATGACCAACAAATATTTTCCAATCAATTATCAGCACCCAAAAAATTGTTTGCGCTCAGAAAAATTACTAAAAGTGTTACGTGTAGATAATTTGTACAGGGGGTGTATTTTAGGGGATGATCAAAGTAGGTCATCACTTCTCATTAATCTTAGATGACCAACAAATATTTTCCAATCAATTATCATCACCCAAAAAATTGTTTGCGCTCAGAAAAATTACTAAAAGCGTTACGTGTAGATAATTTGTACAGGGGGTGTATTTTAGGGGGTGATCAAGGTAGGTCATCACTTCTCATTAATATTAGATGACCAACGAATATTTTCCAATCAATTAACATGACCCTAAAAAATGATTGCGCTTAGAAAAATAACTGAAAGTGTTTGGTGTAGATAATTTGTACAGGGGGTGAATTTTAGGGGATGATCAAGGTAGGTCATCACTTCTCATCAATCTTAGATGCCTAAAAAATATTTTTCAATCAATTAGCATCGCCCAAAAAAATGTTTGCGCTCAGAAAAATTACTAAAAGCGTTACGTGTAGATAATTTGTACAGGGGGTGAATTTTAGGGGATAATTAAGGTAGGTCATCACTTCTCATCAATCTTAGATGCCCAACAAATATTTTTCAATGAATTAGCATCCCCAAAAAAATGTTTGCGCTCAGAAAAAATACTAAAAGCGTTAGGTGTAGTTAATTTGTACAGGGGGTGAATTTTAGGGGATGATCAAAGTAGGTCATCACTTCTCATCAATCTTAGATGACCAACAAATATTTTCCAATCAATTATCAGCACCCAAAAAATTGTTTGCGCTCAGAAAAATTACAAAAAATGTTACGTGTAGATAATTTGTACAGGGGGTGAATTTTAGGGGATAATTAAGGTAGGTCATCACTTCTCATCAATCTTAGATGCCCAACAAATATTTTTCAATGAATTAGCATCCCCAAAAAAATGTTTGCGCTCAGAAAAAATACTAAAAGCGTTAGGTGTAGTTAATTTGTACAGGGGGTGAATTTTAGGGGATGATCAAAGTAGGTCATCACTTCTCATTAATCTTAGATGACCAACAAATATTTTCCAATCAATTATCATCACCCAAAAAAATGTTGGCGCTCAGAAAAAATAAAACTAAAAGCGTTAGGTGTAGATAATTTGTACAGGGGTCAAATTTTAGTGGGTGATCAAGGTAGGTCATCACTTCTCATTAATATTAGATAAACAACAAATATTTCCCAATCAATTAACATGACCCAAAAAAACATTTGCTCTCAGAAAAATTTATAATATCCCCTAAAATTCACACACTGTACAAATTAACTACACCTAACGCTTTTAGTATTTTTTCTAAGCGTAAACATTTTTTTGGGTGATGCTTATTGATTGAAAATTATTTGTTGGGCATCTAAGATTGATGTAAAGTGTTGACCTACCTTGATCATCCCCTAAAATTCACCCCCTGTACAAATTATCTACACCTAACAATTTTAGTTATTTTTCTGAGCGCAATCATTTTTTTGGGTCATTTTAATTGATTGGAAAATATTTGTTGGTCATCTAAGATTGATGAGAAGTGATGACCTACCTTGATCAACCCCTAAAATTCACCCCCTGTACAAATTATCTACACCTAAAGCTTTTAGTATTTTTTCTGAACGCAAACATTTTTTTGGGTGATGATAATTGATTAGAAAGTATTTGTTGGTCATCTAAGATTGATGAGAAGTGATGACCTAACTTGAGCATCCCCTAAAATTCACCCCCTGTACAAATTATCTACACCTAACGCTTTTAGTATTTTTTCTGAGCGCAAACATTTTTTTGGGTGATGCTTATTGATTGAAAAATATTTGTTGGGCATCTAAGATTGATGAGAAGTGATGACCTAACTTGAGCATCCCCTAAAATTCACCCCCTGTACAAATTATCTACACCTAACGCTTTTAGTATTTTTTCTGAACGCAAACATTTTTTTGGGGGATGATAATTGATTGGAAAATATTTGTTTGTAATCTATGATTGATGAGAAGTGATGACCTAACTTGATCATCCCCTAAACTTCACCCCCTGTACAAATTATCTACACCTAACGCTTTTAGTATATATTTCTGGGCGCAAACATTTTTTTGGGTGATGCTTATTGATTGAAAAATATTTGTTGGGCATCTAAGATTGATGAGAAGTGATGACCTACCTTGATCATCCCCTAAAATTCACCCCCTGTACAAATTATCTACACCTTACACTTTCAGTTATTTTTCTAAGCGTAATCATTTTTTTGGGTCATGTTAATTGATTGGAAAATATTCGTTGGTCATCTAATATTAATGAGAAGTGATGACCTACCTTGATCACCCCCTAAAATTCACCCCCGGTACAAATTATCTACACGTAACGCTTTTAGTAATTTTTCTGAGCGCAAACAATTTTTTGGGTGCTGATAATTGATTGGGAAATATTTGTTGTTTATCTAATATTAATGAGAAGTGATGACCTACCTTGATCACCCCCTAAAATTCACCCCCTGTACAAATTATCTACACGTAACGCTTTTAGTAATTTTTCTGAGCGCAAACAATTTTTTGGGTGATGATAATTGATTGGAAAATATTTGTTGGTCATCTAAGATTAATGAGAAGTGATGACCTACTTTGATCATCCCCTAAAATTCACCCCCTGTACAAATTATCTACACGTATCACTTTTAGTAATTTTTCTGAGCGCAAACAATTTTTTGGGTGCTGATAATTGATTGGAAAATATTTGTTGGTCATCTAAGATTGATGAGAAGTGATGACCTACCTTGATCAACCCCTAAAATTCACCCCCTGTACAAATTATCTACACCTAACGCTTTTAGTATTTTCTCTGAACGCAAACATTTTTTTGGGTGATGATAATTGATTGGAAAAAATTTGTTGGTCATCTAAGATTGATGAGAAGTGATGACCTACCTTGATCATCCCCTAAAAGTCACCCCCTGTACAAATTATCTACACGTAACGCTTTTAGTAATTTTTCTGAGCGCAAACAATTTTTTGGGCGCTAATAATTGATTGGAAAATATTTGTTGGTCATCTAAGATTGATGAGAAGTGATGACCTACCTTGATCATCCTCTAAAAGTCACCCCCTGTACAAATTATCTACACCTAACGCTTTTAGTATATTTTCTGAACGCAAACATTTTTTTGGGTGATGATAATTGATTGGAAAATATTTGTTTGTAATCTATGATTGATGAGAAGTGATGACCTAACTTGATCATCCCCTAAAATTCACCCCCTGTACAAATTATCTACACCTAACGCTTTTAGTATTTTTTCTGGTCGCAAACATTTTTTTGGGTGATGCTTATTGATTGAAAAATATTTGTTGGGCATCTAAGATTGATGTGAAGTGATGACCTACCTTGATCATCCCCTAAAATTCACCCCCTGTACAAATTATCTACACCTAACGCTTTTAGTATTTTTTCTGAGCGCAAACATTTTTTTGGGCGATGCTACTTGATTGAAAAATATTTGTTGGGCATCTAAGATTGATGAGAAGTGATGACCTACCTTGATCATCCCCTAAAATTCACCCCCTGTACAAATTATCTACACCTAACTCTTTTAATATTTATTCTGAACGCAAACATTTTTTTGGGTGATGATAATTATTTGGAAAATATTTGTTTGTAATCTAAGATTGATGAGAAGTGATGACCTACCTTGATCATCCCCTAAAATTCACCCCCTGTACAAATTATCTACACCTAACGCTTTTAGTATTTTTTCTGAACGCAAACATTTTTTTGGGTGATGATAATTAATTGGAAAATATTTGTTTGTAATCTATGATTGATGAGAAGTGATGACCTAACTTGATCATCCCCTAAAATTCACCCCCTGTACAAATTATCTACACCTAACGCTTTTAGTATTTTTTCTGAGCGCAAACATTTTTTTGGGTGATGCTTATTGATTGAAAAATATTTGTTGGTCATTTACGATTAATGAGAAGTGATGACCTACCTTGATCATCCCCTAAAAGTCACCCCCTGTACAAATTATCTACACGTAACGCTTTTAGTAATTTTTCTGAGCGCAAACAATTTTTTGGGGCTCTAATAATTGATTGGAAAATATTTGTTGGTCATCTAAGATTAATGAGAAGTGATGACCTACCTTGATCATCCCCTAAAAGTCACCCCCTGTACAAATTATCTACACCTAACGCTTTTAGTATTTTTTCTGAACGCAAACATTTTTTTGGGTGATGATAATTGATTGGAAAATATTTGTTTGTAATCTATGATTGATGAGAAGTGATGACCTAACTTGATCATCCCCTAAAATTTACCCCCTGTACAAATTATCTACACCTAACGCTTTTAGTATTTTTTCTGAGCGCAAACATTTTTTTGGGTGATGCTTATTGATTGAAAAATATTTGTTGGGCATCTAAGATTGATGTGAAGTGATGACCTACTTTGATCATCCCCTAAAATTCACCCCCTGTACAAATTATCTACACCTAACGTTTTTAGTATTTTTATTGAGCGCAAACATTTTTTTGGGCGATGCTAATTGATTGAAAAATATTTGTTGGGCATCTTAGATTGATGAAAAGTGATGACCTACCTTCATCATCCCCTAAAATTCACCCCCTGTACAAATTATCTACACCTAACGTTTTTAGTATTTTTTCTGAGCGCAAACATTTTTTTGGGCGATGCTAATTGATTGGAAAATATTTGTTTGTAATCTAAGATTGATGAGAAGTGATGACCTACCTTGATCATCCCCTAAAATTCACCCCCTGTACAAATTATCTACACCTAACGCTTTTAGTATTTTTTCTGAGCGCAAACATTTTTTTGGGCGATGCTAATTGATTGAAAAATATTTGTTGGGCATCTAAGATTGATGAGAAGTGATGACCTACCTTGATCATCCCCTAAAATTCACCCTCTGTACAAATTATCTACACCTAACTCTTTTAGTATTTATTCTGAACGCAAACATTTTTTTGGGTGATGATAATTCATTGGAAAATATTTGTTTGTAATCTAAGATTGATGAGATGTGATGACCTACCTTGATCATCCCCTAAAATTCACCCCCTGTACAGATTATCTACACCTAACGCTTTTAGTATTTTTTCTGAACGCAAACATTTTTTTGGGTGATGATAATTGATTGGAAAATATTTGTTTGTAATCTATGATTGATGAGAAGTGATGACCTAACTTGATCATCCCCTAAAATTCACCCCCTGTACAAATTATTTACACCTAACGCTTTTAGTATTTTTTCCGAGCGCAAACATTTTTTTGGGTGATGCTTATTGATTGAAAAATATTTGTTGGTCATTTACGATAAATAAGAAGTGATGACCTACCTTGATCATCCCCTAAAAGTCCACCCCCTGTACAAATTATCTACACGTAACGCTTTTAGTAATTTTTCTGAGCGCAAACAATTTTTTGGGCGCTAATAATAAATTGGAAAATATTTGTTGGTCATCTAAGATTAATAAGAAGTGATGACCTACCTTGATCATCCCCTAAAAGTCACCCCCTGTACAAATTATCTACACCTAACGCTTTTAGTATTTTTTCTGAACGCAAACATTTTTTTGGGTGATGATAATTGATTGGAAAATATTTGTTTGTAACCTATGATTGATGAGAAGTGATGACCTAACTTGATCATCCCCTAAAATTTACCCCCTGTACAAATTATCTACACCTAACGCTTTCAGTATTTTTTCTGAGCGCAAACATTTTTTTGGGTGATGCTTATTGATTGAAAAATATTTGTTGGGCATCTAAGATTGATGTGAAGTGATGACCTACTTTGATCATCCCCTAAAATTAACCCCCTGTACAAATTATCTACACCTAACGCTTTTAGTATTTTTTCTGAACGCAAAAATTGTTTTGGGTGATGATAATTGATTGGAAAATATTTGTTTGTAATCTAAGATTGATGAGAAGTGATGACCTACCTTGATCATCCCCTAAAATTTACCCCCTGTACAAATTATCTACACCTAACGCTTTTAGTATTTTTTCTGAGCGCAAACATTTTTTTGGGCGATGCTAATTGATTGAAAAATATTTGTTGGGCATCTAAGATTGATGAGAAGTGATGACCTACCTTGATCATCTCCTAAAATTCACCCCTTGTACAAATTATCTACACCTAACTCTTTTAGTATTTATTCTGAACGCAAACATTTTTTTGGGTGATGATAATTGATTGGAAAATATTTGTTTGTAATCTAAGATTGATGAGAAGTGATGACCTACCTTGATCATCCTCTAAAATTCACCCCCTGTACAAATTATCTACACCTAACGCTTTTAGTATTTTTTCTGAACGCAAACATTTTTTTGGGTGATGATAATTGATTGGAAAATATTTGTTTGTAATCTATGATTGATGAGAAGTGATGACCTAACTTGATCATCCCCTAAAATTCACCCCCTGTACAAATTATCTACACCTAACGCTTTTAGTATTTTTTCTGAGCGCAAACATTTTTTTGGGTGATGCTAATTGATTGAAAAATATTTGTTGGGCATCTAAGATTGATGAGAAGTGTTGACCTACCTTGATCATCCCCTAAAATTCACCCCCTGTACAAATTATCTACACCTAACACTTTCAGTTATTTTTCTAAGCGCAATCATTTTTTTGGGCGCTGATAATTGATTGGAAGATATTTGTTTGTCATCTAAGATTGATGAGAAGTGATGACCTACCTTGATCATCCCCTAAAATTCACCCCCTGTACAAATTAACTATACCTAACGCTTTTAGTATTTTTTCTGTGCGCAAACATTTTTTAGGGTGATGCTTATTGATTAAAAAATATTTATTGGGCATCTAAGATTAATGTGAAGTGATGACCTACCTTGATCATCCCCTAAAATTCACCCCCTGTACCAATTAACTACACCTAACGCTTTTAGTATTTTTTCTGAGCGCAAACATTTTTTTGGGTGATGCTTATTGATTGAAAAATATTTGTCGGGCATCTAAGATTGATGTGAAGTGATGACCTACCTTGATCATCCCCTAAAATTCACCCCCTGTACAAATTATCTACACCTATCACTTTCATTTATTTTGCTGAACGCATTTATTTTTTTGATTCATGTTAATTGATTGGGAAATATTTGTTGTTCATCTAAGATTGATGAGAAGTGATGACCTACCTTGATCATCCCCTAAAATTTACCCCCTGTACAATTTCTCTACACCTAATGCTGTCAGTAATTTTTCTGTGTCTAAACATTTTTTTGTGTTAGAGTAATTGATTGAAAAATACTGTATGCTTATCTAAAATTCATTAGAAGTTTGGAAATGCACGTAATTTATCCATGATGTCAGATTGGGCCTGGGGCCCAATGTGTTAGTTATGTATGACACATATTTTTGTTCATGTAATCACGATGACAGCAAATATTCTCTAAAAATTTTAAAATTACATTTACTGAAAACGTTGATTTGACCTTGGGTCTTACATTGGGCACATGGCCCAAGAATATTTTTAAGTGGTACACAACTCTGAATATTTGTTTGGAAATTTTTGCAAATCGCATTATCGTGATTAGTTTAATGAAACTTATTTACGTATTGCACGTAATTGATCCAGCATGTCAGATTGGGCCTTGGGCCCAATATGTTGGGTATGTATCACACATGTAATAGTTCAAAGAATCACGATGACCGAAAATATTCACTAAAAATTTTGAGATTTCTTTTACTGAAATCATTGATTTCACCTGGGGTCTTACATTGGGCCTGGGGCCCAAGAATATTGTGCATGATACACAACTCTGATTATTTGGTTGGAAAAATTTGCGGAGCGCATTCCTGACCTTTTAAGGTAATTAAACCTAGTTAGGAAATGCACGCAATTTATCCAGGATGTCACATTGGGCCTTGGGCCCCATGTGACAATGTTGGGTACAATGTTGGGTATGTATCACACATGTCCTATTTTAAGGAGTCACGACGACAGAAAATATTTACTAAAAATTTTGTGATCTTATTTACCGAAAACATTGGTTTGACCTTGGGTCTTACATTGGGCCCAAGGCCCAAGAATATTTCTTCGTCGTAGACAACTCTGATTATTTGTTTGGAAAATTATGCGGAATGCAATATTGACTTTATGGTAATTAAACAGATTTACGAGAGGCACATAATGTACCCTTAATGTTACATTGGGCCTTGGGCCCAATATTTTGGGCATGTTTCACACATGCCTGGATTCGTAAAATCACCAGCATTATTAATATTCAGTTGGAAGTTAATGATATTTAGTACAAAAATCAACTTTTCATCTCTTGGGCCTTACATTGGGCCTTGGGCCCCTTTTTTTAAAACTTCACATAATAGATTTTTTATTACTGCACAACTTTTGTTTAAAACTTTTTTTTCTAAAATTAATATTTTCCGAGATATTTGACCGTTTCCAGACTTTCCGGACACCCTGTATATTGTACCAAACGTGTTCCCCAGGACGTAAGATAGCTGCTGCTCTAAACTTTGGTACGGCTCCCATACCAAACTGAGACAGCTCTGTTACCAAATTGTAATCATCTATCTATATCAGTCATTTCGAAAATATCGTGTACTAAACTTTTTTCGGTGCATAAATGCAAATAAATTTTTTAATAAAGGCATCTGAAATAGTACTAGCTTGATGATTTGATAATGGTATTGCTAAGGAATATTTAGTTAAATTATCTTGAATCGTAAGAATATACTCATTTCCATTTTTAGTAACAGGTTTCAAAGGACCTACAATGTCTAAACAAATTTTTTCAAACGCATTTCCCAGAGTATCTGTAATAATCATCGGATTTTTAGTTTTCACTCGAACAAGCTTCTTTAACTGGCATTGTAAACAAGTCTGTATGTATTTCTGAATATCTGTTTTCATATTTTCCCAAAAATGTTTTTGTCTGATGCGGTTGTAAGTTTTACTTACTCCTTTATGACCGCCTAGTGCTGAAGAATGTGCTTCTTCAATTAAAACTTTTCTTTGCTCGTTTGTTGCATACTGAGTATAAGCATTACAAATTATAATTATTAATAGTTATATTTACTATTAGAAATCAACTAAACATTTTTATAATCAATAATATATCTTCAATATTTTTACCCGCGTAGGGAAATAACAATGGGTCAAATCAAGCAAACTATGGGCTAAATCGTTTGCTAATGAATAGCATGATTTCACCCACGGTCCGACTATGGGAAATATCAAGCCAACCATTGCTTATTTTCCATACACTCTGTCAAAGACTCGAAAAGCTATAAAACGACAAAAAATAATGCCAAGGTAATTTTTCAGAACATAAAACACTAATTCCACTTAATAATCTTAATATTTCCAATTTCCAAAATTAACAACATCAAATAATTGAGGCCATGGCGGAAATCGTGACAACAATGGGCACAGAAAAAAGTTAAAACTCAAATCTCTTATCATTTTTTACAGTTTAAAAAACTTTCTAAACACCACCAAAACTAAATTCAAACATAAAAATTACATTTTTCAAATTATTAAAATATACAAGTCTAAGTCCAAAGGACCGTGGCACAAATCGTACCAAACATGGGTCGAGAAAAAAGTCAAATTTTAATCTCCTATTCAATCTTTTCAACAGCAAAGATGATAAAGAACAATTAAAAAGAGATTATGCCCAAAAATAATTATTTTCCACAAGTTTCAAAATATACAAAAACCAAATTCAAAGAACCATGGCAAAAATTGTACCAAACGTGGGTCATAAAATAAATCAATTTTCAGTTACCTATTTAATTTTTTAAATGGTAAAAATTATATAGAACATAGCCAAAAAATGATTTAACACAAATAAATTATTTTCTATAAGTTTCAAAACATACAAGCACAAAATTCCAAGCACCATGGCACAAATCGTACGAAACATGGGTAGAGAAAAAAGTCATATTTTAATCTCCCATTTAATTTTTTTAATAGTAATAATGATGCAGAACATAGCAAAAAAATATTTATCCCAAAAAAATTATTTTTCTTAAGTTTCAAAATATACAAGATGCAAATTCCAAGGACAATGGCACAAATCGTACGAAACATTGCGTAATAAAGAAGTAAAACTTGTATCACCTATCTAATTTTTAAATAGTTGTTCTGTCTCATTTTAACTAATTAAAAAATTATGTAGCTGATAAAAATTTAATTTTTCTCTTACTCATGTTTAGTACGATTTGTGCCATGGTCCTTGGAATATGCTTCTTGTATATTCTTAAGTTGCAGAAAATAGTTTTTGTGGGATAAATCATTTTTTGCTATGTTCTATATAATTTTTACTATTTAAAAAATTAAATATGTGACTGAAAATGAACTTGTTTTATTACCCACGTTTGGTTCGATTTGTGCCATGGTTCTTTGAATTTGTTTTTGTATATTTTGAAACTTGTGGAAAATAATTATTTTTGGTCATAATCTGTTTTTAATTGTTCTGTATCATCTTTGCTGTTAAAAAAATTGAATAGGAGATTAAAAATTTAATTTTTCTCTCACTCATGTTTAGTACGATTTGTGCCATGGTCCTTGGAATATGCTTCTTGTATATTCTTAAGTTGCAGAAAATAGTTTTTGTGGGATAAATCATTTTTTTGCTATGTTCTATATAATTTTTTTTATTTAAAAAATTAAATATGTGACTGAAAATGAACTTGTTTTATTAGCCACGTTTGGTTCGATTTGTGCCATGGTTCTTTGAATTTGGTTTTTTTATATTTTGAAACTTGTGGAAAATAATTATTTTTGGGCATAATCTGTTTTTAATTGTTATTTATCATCTTTGCTGTTGAATAAATTGAATAGGAGATTAAAATTTGACTTTTTTCTCGACCCATGTTTGGTACGATTTGTGCCACGGTCCTTTGGACTTAGACTTGTATATTTTAATAATTTGAAAAATGTAATTTTTATGTTTGAATTCAGTTTTGGTGGTGTTAGGAACTTTTTTAAACTGTAAAAAATGATTAGAGATTTGAGTTTTAACTTTTTTCTGTGCCCATTGTTGTCACGATTGCCGCCATGGCCTCGGTTATTTAATGTTGTTAATTTTGAAAATTGGAAATATTAAGATTATTAAGTGGAATTAGTATTTTATGTACTGAAAAATTACCTTGGCATTATTTTTTGTCGTTTTGTAGCTTTTCGAGTCTTTGACAGAGTGTATGGAAAATAAGCAATGGTTGGCTTGATATTTCCCATAGTCGGACCGTGGGTGAAATCATGCTATTCATTGGTAAACGATTTAGCCCATAGTTTGCTTGATTTGACCCATTGTTATTTTCCTACGCGGGTACTAACTAAGTTGAAAATATAAGACTGAATTTAAATAATAAAATTAATATTAATCTTCAACATAAATATCTGTTCTAGAATATTAAAAGAAATAATATTTATATACAATAAACAAAAATATTTAAACAAAAATTATATATTTTATAATAATATAATAAAATTATGCTTACATAAATAAAATACTAACTATTAAAAAAAAATAATAATAATAATCAAATCTTATAATTAATAATAAAATATTCTTTATAAATAAAATAAATACTACTTGATCAATAAATAATGAGGCAATAATTACAAATTAAGACTTTTAAAAATAACTAAATAATTATTATATTATTCTATCTAGGAATTTAAAACAAGCTACAGTTCAGAGCATATATATTATTCTAATAAAACATAACTATATTTATTTCTAATTATTAGATAATTAATCAATTAACCAATACAAACCTAAGATTTTAATTTAACCTTATAACATGACTAAAATAAAATAACAAACAAATAAGTAGATAAAACCTTTGCCTACCGTAGTCGATAGAACAAAGTAAAAATAGAAACATTAGAGATTATTAAATTAGTCCTTTTAATCTCAAAAAGGGCATATAAAATACTACTTAGGATAGTAAATGACATAAGAGCAACTAGTAATATTTAGTCAATATTTAGTCAATGACTAAGAAAATATATATTAAAGATAGTTTAGTTATAGATTGATTGAAAAAATTATTAGAATACGAAATCTTGCGAATAGAAAATTCAGAGAGAGAGAGAAAAAATTCTCGTAAACCACTAAATAACAGGAAAAACAAACGCAAGAAACAAAAAAAAAAAATATTTTGTTTCACGTTACAAACTTTCAAATTTCATGAAACATATTTTAATAAAAATAAATAAATAAATAAAATAATAATAGTAGTAATAATAAAATTTAATATTTATGTAAAACTTGTTTGAAATTACAGACAAACACCCTAAAATTTATATCAAATTTAAAATACTTCTGCTAAATTCAGTCCGTAATTTTAATTTGATCGATCCGAATTAGACGAAGATGATTAATTCAACAACAATAACAACACTTAAATTAGTAAACAAAGTTTTATCATAATATCAGTTATTTTCAAAAATTGAATACGATTAATTGTTTTATTTAAAATTAAAAATCAACCACGAATTTGGTACTTCGTCTAAATCAGATCAAAAAAGAGAAATTGAAGCCAAATTTTACAATAAAAATAAACTAAAGTACGAACAATGTTTACAGATTAAGTATCAACTCCAGGCATAAGAAATCCGATAATTGGATAGATTTTCGATTTGGTAGATTACACAGCCCCACAAAAAAAAAAGTGTCATGTACTTTTGACCGGAATACCTTAGCCCTATGTATTTTGACGCGCTGAACACGAATCCGAAGTCCATTTTGCTCCATCACGTCAGGATTTTTTTCTAACCTCAAAAAACATGTCGGATTTTGAGAGGTAGGCGGTTTTTTAAAAAAATTTATGGATTTACTTCAAACTTGGTATCTGAAGGTTTTTTGGGTCGCTAATTACGAATCTGAAGTTAGATTTTCAAAATTCAAAATGGCGGATCCAATATGGCGGCCGAATTAAAAAACATATTAAGATTTACTTGGCGGCAATAATATGGCTGATGAATTTTTTTAAAATATTAAAATTTACATAAAATTTGGTATCTAGTGGTTTGTGGGGTGACTGATTGCAAATCTGAAAACAGATTGTCAAAATTCAATATGTCAGTTCTGAAGTATATAATTTTCCTTTATTCCTTTTTATGGTAGCGCACTCTTTTGTTTTCGAAAGATCTGTGTAGCGGTTTTCTCTTTAAGTTCACACTACCTGGTACAACATCCCTTTTCAGCATCCAGCAAAAGTCGGCCATCATATTTACGCCCCACCTTCCTTGATAACGACGTTCCATTTCTTTAAGGTCTTGATGAAATCGCTCTCCCTGTTCCTCACTGTAGTCTCCTAAATTTTCGGGGAAGTACTTTAGATGTGATTCTAAGAAATGTAGCTTCAAGCTCATCAAGCATCCTTGCTTTCCGAAGTTTGTTATCATATTATTTGCCATTTCTTTCCAATTCTCGCTTTTGTTATTCCCCAGAAAATTTTCAACAATTAGTTTAAAACTAATCCATGCATTTTTCTCAGTTTTACTCATGTTTCTGACAAATTTCTCATCTTTTAATAATTTTCGAATTTGTGGGCCATCAAAAACTCCCTCATTTAGTTTGGCATCAGAGACCTCAGGGAATTTTTGTTCTAGGTATTTAAAACATTTTCCATTTTTATCTAAACTCTTAACAAACTCTTTTGCTGCTCCTAGTTTAATGTGCAATGGTGGAAGCAATACCTTTGAGGGATGAATCAATGGCTTCTTAATGATATTTTTCGATCCTGGTTTAAAAGATTTTCTTTTTGGCCATTCCTTTTTTTGTAATGATTCTTTCTATCTCTACTATCCCACAGACACAAAAACAGGGCGTTTTTGTGAAACTTGCTTGTTGTCCAAGCATAATACTTAAGATCTTAAAATCCCCACAAATTTGCCAGTTATGTTCTTGATATTTTATTTTATCTAAAACTAGTTTTACAGATTCATAGCTTTCTTTAAGTTCTGTAGAATGAGCCATAGGAATCAAACCATAAATATTAGTATTATGAAGTAATACTGCTTTTAAACTTCTTTTAGAAGAGTCTATGAATAACCTCCAATCTTCATCTTTGTATACGCCAGGTTTTAATTGATCCATTAACCCATTAATGTCAGAACAATATACCAATGACTGCTTTTTGTCTTCTGTAAAATATTTTCTGAATTCCTTTTCCCTATCGCGATAAAAGGAAGATGTAGTTCCTTTCGATAGCATTTTTTTCTTCTTAAGAACTGATGCAAGATATTCTGCAACATCTTTTGGTAGTTTTAAATCTCTGATGAGATTGCTGAGTTCTTCTTGTGTGAACTTTTCGGGTATTTCTTCTTCCTGTTCACCAGTTGGAATGTAATAGTCATCTTTGTCATCAATACTCATGTCGTCATCTATATCACTAAATACATCTTCTACTTTTGAACAGTCGATTTCAAAATTTTTTGAAGAAGAAGGTGTATCACAAAAAATTTCTGGTTTTGTTACAGTTGTCACATCAGCGTACAATATTTTTCCTTTATTCTTGTTATTATAACCTTCTACATTGGTCATGCAAAAGTAACAATCTTCTTGTTTCAATGGTTTTTTCCACAGCATTGGTTTTTTAAATTTAAAGTACTTATCCTCCTTAGTATTATTCCAACGAGTTAACATTATGTGACAGGATAAGCAAATTTTGTGTGGAACCCAATTTTCATTTTGATCGGCTATCTCTAAATCAAAGCAATCTTTGTAAATTTGTCTAATATTGTCATTGATTGGTTTACAATTCTTTGGAACATCGAACTGTCCACATATATAACAAAATGCATCTGCATTGCTATTGCATATGTGTTTTGATCTTAATGCTTTAAAATTAATTTTTGAAGCATTTGAAGTTTTTGTGTTGTTTTGATTTTGAAAAGCCATGATTTATTGAATAACCCGCACGTTAAAGATCCTGGTCCGATCGCAGGCGAGTCCACCGTCCTAGGGGTGATAACTCTCATACCTCCCCAGGCCTAAGTATGAGAGCTTTCCGACTTTGACGAGGACAATGTCAACTCGTCGTCGGACACACTACGGTATCATCCTCACACCCTAACGCCCACCTGCAAGGCAGCGCGCCTACGCTGGCTTCGTTACTTCGATAAACAGGAAGCGAATCATTCTACACATCCCCTTTCGGGGCAGTTGTCATCGCCTACTACATTTATCGAAGCAGCAGGATTTAAATTGTGCCAAAGCTCAATAAGAACGTTAGACATAGAATGACAATGATATGTCCTTTATGAATAAGATGCAGAATGAACAATGTACTTTCTTATTTGGCTTCTGCACCAAACATATCCAATCTGTTACCAAGGAATATTTTATGATAAAATTGTAATAGAAGTCATATTTGAAAATGTGAGAAACTTGCTTCGAAATCACACTTAGCAACTTAAAAACCTGAAGATACCAAATTTCATAAAAATTTCGAAAATATGACGTCAGATTCGCAATCAGCGACCCAAAAAACCCCCAGATACCAAGTTTGAAGTAAATCTTCAAATTTTTTCAAAATTCGTCTGCCATATTGGATCCGCTATTTTGAATTTTGAAAATCTAACTTCAGATTCGTAATCAGCGACCCAAAAAACCCCCAGATACCAAGTTTGAAGTAAATCCATAAATTTTTTTAAAAAATCGCCTACCTCTCAAAATTCGACATGTTTTTTGAGGTTAGAAAAAAATCCTGACGTGATGGAGCAAAATGGACTTCGGATTCGTGTTCAGCGCGTCAAAATACATAGGGCTAGGGTATTCCGGTCAAAAGTACATGACACTTTTTTTTTTTGTGGGGCTGTGTTATGTATGGACCTTTTTTAAAGTTGGAATACTTATACTAGCAATCATAGCAATAAAATACTTGCTCAACATCGTAACACTATTAAAAAGAAGGCGCCAAAGAACCACCAACAACCAACCAGCAAAAACCGACAATAAAATATGTAATTTCCCGATATCAAAACTTATGGAGGACGAAACAAAATGGGAAAATCAATAATTAGATGGATTTTCGCCGCCAAAGACTACATTATTTTAGGACTCCAAATTATTCGTGAAAAATTACCAATAAAGGAAAGACCAATTATTAATCCCAATTCGGCGCGGACGCTTAAAAGTAAGGAGGGAGGGGTGAAAAAATCGCAATATTCAAAATCCTAAACTTCTAAAATAATCACAAGATGGACATCGATGAAATCAATTCAAATCGAACAAAGAACATGTAACCCAATCTTCAGAATTCAGAAACCAACCGGTGTCAGACCAAAAACTATTGTCTGACTGTAAACAGATGTATCCACTGCGACAAGATGGCTGGCCGAGATTCGCGGCGGACCTATGCAGCATCCACTTATCAACACCGACCGCATTGCAACAACAAAAATTTGTAAGATAATTGATAATATGTTAATGCATAACTAATATAAAATACAGCTTAATCGTAATAATGTGAATAATTTAATTAATAATATTAATTAAATTAAAATAACTTTAACAAATCCGCAGTACGAGCCGTATTTTCCATTGGTTAAACATGAGAAAGTTTAAAATATTCGGAATTTTATGATACGATTAGCGATAATAGTTGAACAAATTGTAAGAATGTTCAATAAATATAATTTCATTCATTATATTGTCATGATAATAACTAAAACAAGACATTAAGCACGATTATAATAGTCATCAGAGACATTCAATTCAATTATTATTATTCAACATCTTTTTCAAAATTTTTCATTTTATCAAACAACTATAGATACACCTTCGAAACTCTACAATCGCAATTGCGCATGTTATCAATTTGCGCACGTAATTTGAAATAGTTTCAAAAATAAAATTATTTCTTAATGACAGATTGTGCTTAAATGAGCTTTAATTTAAGACAAATAAGTCTTAAAAACATAATTAATAAGAATAAATTAATTAACATAAAAATTATGTTTATTAATTTAAACATACATTTAAGAAAAATATATGTTTCATTAGACGCGCGCATTTTGACTAAAAGTAGCAGGTGTTTCAGACTTACCAGTCTTGAAAAATGAAATTCTTAAATGCTGCATACATAATTTATTAATTTCTGTCAATAAAATTAGTATTTCAAGACTCAAAATTTCACTCATATTTTGTGACAATACAATTGATAAGTGTTTTTCTAATGACAATCAATTATGTTAGAATTGATAAAAGGTAAATTCCAATGAAAGAAAAGATTTTACTTAACCAGTAAACAAAATATTATAGTTTCTTTTTGTGTCTAAACCACAAATTGTTAAAGAAAGAGTAACAAGGACAGAATAAAAAGGTGAAAATAATTAGAGATCTTTGCTATAACAGGAGCAAAGTTTCAAATCTGAAAGTCGAAACTTTAGTCTTACTATAGCGACACAAATCATTTTAATCAATAAAATTTATTTAATAATTAACCTAAATTGAGAAAGAAAATATACAGTAATATCCGACAAACAAGAAAACTAATTGATTGCAATGTGTAAATAGAAAACAAATCATTCGCAATAAGATATGTCGAGCTGCTGATCTTTAAAAACTTTATAATATTCTAACATCATTAATATTTGCACTAAACAAATAAAAATATATATAATTTATAATAACAATAATTAGTAATTAAAGTCACCAAATAATAAATGACCAGTAATATAATAATTTTGCCACACTTATGGTTCACTTCGGAATCGTGACACAGTCATGGCACAAAAAAGGTAGGGAGGCAGCACCGAAACCATATCCACTACCGCCCACACATCTTCCTCGTCTTCCGCTTCGACGGACGAATTGCCAGAGCATTGGACCTCAGGTTCAGTTATGCTGAAATCACAACAAATAAAAACATAACCACTCTATTATTCCAAACGAAACAAAAATAAAAAGGAGATTGAGTATAAAGAAAATAATAAAAAGACAAAGAGAAGAAATTTCTTAAATAATAGCACTAATAAAAGAAAATTTATTACTTATTGTTTGGAAACAGCTGATTCTATTACTGTTTTGGACAAAGCGAAGGATTTTACAATTTCAACAAGAGCTTCCCTAGCCCCTTTAAACTCTATCCTATGCTTGGCAAGTTTTTCTCTCTGAAGCTTCTCGCCTGGAAACTCTTTGGGCACCTACGTCATAACGCCTTTTTTTTGTAAATTTTTGGGTGGCCGTCCTCGAGGCCTAGATACTCGGCACGACAGTTTTACCCGCAAATCGAGATGTTTCTGGATGACCTTCATACTCCTTGAATGATGGTCCATCTCAGTAATAAAGAAGAAAACTTTGGCTAAAAGGTTGGGCGACACGTTACGCCAAGTGATGGGACCCAAACATGCACAAACAATATAAGGAAAGTTTAAAACAAAGATCAAGTATAAAAGAACGACGAAGTAAGGAAATTAATATACACAATCAACTGTGAATCATAAGTCACGTCACGGTCACGAAAGGTCCATCTGATATCCGTGGGTATTAAAAACGAGTTTGTTGTAAAAAATAATGTTTTTTAAACCTTAAATTGCCCACACGAACTAAAACACCGCGTCGGCGACAATCTATCTCGGAAAGCCGCAGGTTGAGAGCCGCTGCTTTTGAGACTGTCCCCGGAGGGAGTTTGGATGACATTACAGGCAAGTTACCGTTGTTTACATCTTGCACTGAATTTGAGCCTGTGGATACAAGAAGATTAGAGCTATCAACAATTTCGGAAGGAGATTCCGATGACATAGTAGCTTCTACCAATAACTCACTGTTGTTTGAATCTTGCATCGAATTCGAGTCCAAAAACACGGAAAGGTGAAAATTGTCAATGTAACCTTCGAAATCGTAAGACGACTCACTAAGCCCGGTCGAAGATTCTAGTCTTTCGGACATTGGAACGTAAAAACTAATCACAAAAGAAAATATTGCACGAAGATGATCACCACTTACGTTCAATAGATGTTGAAGACACTAAAACTACTTACAGATTACTATTGCTTCGCGACGTAAGGCCGAAAAACTACCCTTCACCCCGCACCCTTCGCTTTCCACGATTTAGTTCAAACTAAATGCACTTAGAATGACACTGACAACACAGGAATGATCTCATCACAATATAAAACTTCCAACTGCAGCCAAAGAAGACGAGATAGATGAACACCTGGACAATTGCAAGCTTGCAAAAGTAGGATATTCGCCTCACATAGATTTCCGACACCATGATGCTGGGCATACTTCTACATTAAGGAGAAAAATTACTATTCGCCTCACCATAAATGTTCTAAAAAATTAATCAAAATATCCAAAACTATAAACAAAATTGCAGTACTTACCCCTGTCTCTGCTACGCTTTGTTTATTGAGGACAATAAACATTCTAAGGAGGGAGGACTGTTACATCCCGTACTTGCGTAATTTTAAATTCTAATGCTTAAAGTCCTCACTTCTTGTTTGTTTGTCGAAAAAAGGGAAGAAGGACAGGTTTTACGTCTCCAAATTCCAGGACTGTGTGATTTCGAATAAAATTATTATTTAAATTAGAAAAGAAAACAGCATTTTAAGCCTAAAGTTACACAATGCGTTCGTTGTTTTCTCGCGGATGCGGGCTAGTAATCCTGTAATTCTAATCCTCTCATAAAAGCAGATATTTTTGATAATAATTTGGGTTTCGCCAATTA
The DNA here is from genome assembly GCA_037103525.1 of Ganaspis brasiliensis. NCBI lineage: Eukaryota > Metazoa > Arthropoda > Insecta > Hymenoptera > Figitidae > Ganaspis > Ganaspis brasiliensis. Next base: position 1,893,750 of record JAZKLR010000135.1, on the reverse strand, counting down.
TAATTTTCCCACTATTGTTGTAGGATTAAACATAAACAGCACAGATAAACACAAAAGAAAAGCGTCAAGTCACGACTGAACTCAATAGCAATTAAAACTAAGTAAGCCTACGTTCAGCCGACTTTCATTATTGAAAATCTGTTTTAATGTGGCATGCCAGTATTGGCAAACCAACAGTCAAGACAACGCACTGGAATGCCATTGTTAGCATCTATATAATCGGTCAATTAACTCATGTTTTTGCGTAAATTTACTCTTTAGTCCGCCTTGCCAGTACTGGAGCGAAGCGAAACCAGTGTACGCACTCTAAAATACGTGTAAAATTATTCTTATTATGCATAATAATATGTAATATGTTTACACTAAGGCACCCATTTTTGTAATAGTAATTTTAAACAAAGAATGGAATCTGATCCGTAAAAGAAAATTAAAAATAGGCATTCATATATAAAACTTTACGTAACCTATTGTTGTTTCTAATATTGGTCCGATATTTGACCAATACTAAAAACAAGCAACAGTTTTAAATTAAAATAACTTAATTAATAATAAAGCATACCATTATTAAACCTGAAAACATAAGTTCTATCGTATCAATAAAACATAGCATTGGTTGAGTATCGGGCCAAGTACCAATAATGAGGTTCGACTTTGCGAAGGCAATAGGTTGAGCGAATTGATGAACATCCATTATAAATGGCATGTTTATTAATTAACCACCTTTCTTATGTGAAATTAATTAGAAAATGTATCGATCAATGTAAAATATGAGTTATATATTGAAACGTGACTTTTTGCGCTTTGTCGTAGCTCCTAGATCTTCGTGTTTTCTTGCGCTTTGTCGCGTCTATCTATGATGGACCCCACTTCTCCAATTGTAGTCTTTTTGCATTTTCCACCCCGCAACTCTTAGTTTAACTTCTATAAAATAAAGCGACGCATAATGAAGGCGGTCTAATCTTCCGAAACTATTGTACGAATAACGTCGTGAGTGACCCGTCAGTTTTGACAACAGTTTCCGCTTCATATTGTAATTGTATGGGAGAGTCGAGTGCAAAATAACGAATGTCGTGGATATTGATTGTTAAACTGTCGATAAAATAACAATAAAGTCATGTGTGTTTATGTGAGCGGATACCGAGCGGACGTTGTCAACGGATTACTCACTTCGATTGATCGATCGTTGGATTGCTGTGCCAATCACCCTTAACTTATTCTGAACTTCCTAAAAATAATAAATGTAAGTACTTATTTTACACTTATCAAAGAGAATAATCTCTATTGGAAGAATCCGAAATTGATGAAAACTGTCATGAAAACGGCATAAAGAGTACTGTGTTAGAAAATTGGCATTAAAAAAATATGAAAAATTGTAGGAGATAGATTTAAAAAAAAAAAAAATTTCAACAAGAAGAAATTTTTTTTTAATTTTTTTTTTCAAAATTTTTTTTTTTAATTTTGATAATATGGCATTCTTTTACATCCAATATAGTCCCAGAAAAAAATTGGCACCGATAAGTAACATATATTTCGATGGGTTGAAATTTCTCAGTTGACTCCACTTAATCAACCAAATTTGATGATTTTCATTTCTCCCAAAAAATATGTTTTTTTCAGCCAATCAAAAAATGGCTTAAACAGACTTAAGGTACATGTTTAAAGCTTTAAAAATCTACTTAGAAATTTTATTTATGTCTATTTTTGGTGTTACTATAGCTATTTGAAAAAAACGACTTTTTACAAAAGTATCTTTACATTTCTTGAAATATTTAAAAAAATATTAAAGACACATTAATTTAAGCTAGATATTCTTATTCTACAGGTTCTGGCAATAAGTTTAAAAAAAAAGACGTCCTGATATGTTCATTAGGCTCTGAGCAATCAGCGTTTGAAAATCGCTCGGGTCCCGTAGACCCAATCTAGCAGTTACGTTAAATCCCGATAGTCTAGCAGTTGAAGGTTAATATTATTAGTAATATTATTATTATTATTATTATCATTATTTTACTAGGTGAAAATTATGTCCATTTCGTGGATATTTCGTTTCAAAGTTAGCAAACAAATTTGCTTTCTTATAGAAAAAGCAATATATTAATAATATAAAATTTAATTCGAGAAATTCTTTAAAAAAAGGAATTTTAAGTGCAAAAAAATGAAAAAACATCAATTAATTTACGAATTTTTGATTAATTATAAAAGTTATATAGGTCAATCGATTGGTTTTGAGATAAGGAATTTGATTTTTTTATTCATTGAGTTGTATTTTTAGCTTGGAAAAAAATTTTGGCAAAAAACAATTTTTTTCGATGAAAAAAGGTGATTAACAAAATTTGATTGTATATTTTCAAAAATCCCTGTGTCCAAATTTAGATATTCACGAGCTTAAAAAGTCATCCAAATTTTATTGAAATCCGTTGAAGCGTTCTCGAGATATCCTGGCGACAAAAAACGCTATACACACACACGTACACACACACACACACACACACATACATCTGGACATTTGCTTAGGAATGAAAATTTACGTTTTTTAGATGAAAATGAGTCGATTTAGACTATTTTTGGAAAATCGAAAATCTTAACGATCACAAAGCTTCCTCTATGAGGAAGCAAAAATCATTTCTTCTCCCAAAACAAATTAATTCACATATATTTAGTATATATTTCACCGAAAAGTCGCAAAATAATTCATGACTTTTCGGTTTCTTTTTGACATTTTACATTCTATTTCCTATTATGACTTGTCTAATTTTTATTTTTAAACCTTACGTAGTTCATATAGAAAAAATATTAAAATATTCTACTAAATTAAAAAGACTAACTGATTGGTTTATATACTTCTCCTCATGGATGAAGTATCGCTTTACCCCCCAAATCCTCAATTGCAATATATCTCCGCATATTTCGAATCCACGATGTCAGAAATGATGACTATAAAAAATGTCCTTGTATCCTAAAATTTCGTGAACCATAATAGTTAGAACCATCTTCTTTTAACCTAACCTTCTAACCTTATTTTTTTAGATTTAGAAATTTTGAAAAATCATTCCTTTGCAAAGTTGTATATTTGTTGTTAAAAAAAGTTAAAATGTCAGTATTTCATTATATTTATTATTTGTAAACGCATCGATTTATTTATTATAGTGAACCCTTTATTTTACTTTCATCCAAAGTTACTAACATTTCAAACATTAAAAATTTGGAAAATCCTGTTTTTAATAGGTCTGCGCACGATACGATACGATACCATATTTTACAAAGTCTCGTCTCGGTCTCGAAAAGTAAGAAAATTGATTGTCTCGTCTCGGTATCGTCTCGGTCTCGTCACGCTTGGTATCGTCTCGGTATCGCCTTCATAATTGTGGTCTCGTCTAATCTCGATCTTAAGAACATCGAAAAAATAAAACATAGTAATTGCAGAATAAAATTGTTAACTTATTTATTGTAAAAAGATAAGTTTTGCAAATCAGCTGTTAATTGTTATAAACGTCTTGGGTCTTGTTGATTTAATAGTGTCGCTATTGCTTACAAATTCTCAGCTAAACAAGATTAAAAATAAGATGTTGTTTAAAATGTGATGCTGACAAGCAGCAAAATCTCTCATTATATTAAAACGAAACCTTCGTCGTCAACAGAAATTCGTTGTTCAGTCGTTCTTCCCCTTCCACTTAGTTTACTACTTTTCCTTATAAGCAACTTTTAAAATCAATTCACCTATAATCTTTTTGAACTATTAACATTAATATAACTTAGGCACTTATACAATTAAGTGTAGTAGTGTGTCATGATAGTGAAACAATGCGCAGTTGATCAAAATGGTCCATTTGTATGCGCAATAAATCAATATCAATAATTCTTATGCGCACTTGATCATTATGTTCATGACGCATGCGCACTAGATGTTTATAGCAATTACACATGCGCAGTAATGCTCTATGGCAATTAAGTCTAACGAAAATTAAAATTTTATTTATTTACATGTGCAAAATGTCTTATGTACATTTTACTTTTCAAAATTATATGTTCTACGCAAAGTATATGACTTTTTTGTTTACATGTTTTTTGGTTTCCGTTTACGTTTAAATTGTTATGAATCCATTCTGTTTTGAGATTTTGTTAACTGCGCATGTGTAAATTATTTTGAAACCTATTACGCATCTGTAAAGCTTACAGAAACCTACTTGTGCATGCACAACTACACGAAAAAAAAAGTTCTGAAATATACATAAACTTTATTCTTGAATTTGAGACAAAGAAGCAAATTTAGTAGTTATTCAAACCTAAAGATTTTAGGTAAATAATTAACTAGTTCCTGAGAAATTCTTAAAGACTAAATGAAAAGTAAAATTTATATTTTAACTTCTTTTGGTCTTATTTTAAACATGTCATTTACCTGTAGATTGTTGATTTAAATGAATTATTTTAAAATATGAAACAGAAAAATCCTACGCTAGAAGACTTGAACTCGCGACCCCTCCCTCTAAAGCCGCTCACTGTATCCACTAGGCCAGTGACGCAGTTGGAAGTCTTTACAAATAGGTTATATACAAAATCTTTTTATTCTTAAAAAATCCCCCAATACTTCGTTATAATTATATTATTTGTAAAGACACTTTAAAATATAATAGATTTTTTTTACCTTTTGGAAGAATTGAAGAATACACTCATATTATTATTCAACATAATAGAAATTTTAATATTAAGCATGGTTTTACGAAGCACATTGTTTCACAATTGCAATACCAAAAGATTTATCCATATCTTTAAACGATAAGTATATGTTTTCGGAATTTTTAAAATTATACTTTGGAAGCATGAATTTGACACTTATTTAATATTTATATTAATATAAAACTAATTTATCCAAAATTTTGGATTTTCTAAAAAATAATCACTCTCCTTCTTCTTTCATTAACAAAAAAATTAAAACTTATTTGAATGTATTTAAATTCCTTAAAAAAATGTTTAAAATATTTATTCTCCAGTAGTAGCTTTATGTAAACAAATACCGATAGTTTGCATTCCTTATAATTATATTGACTTTACTAGACTCTCAAAAATTTTAAAATCATTTAATTTGCAAGCGATTCCTATTGTAAAAAAGAATTTAAAAACCGTTGTTAAATTGGGCAAAGACTGTACTGACAAATGGCAGAAAACAAACATTGTATATAAAATCAATTGTAAAAACTGTTCAGCGAAATATATTGGGGAAACAAAAAGAACTTTAAAAAAGCGTACTAGCGAACATAGGGGAAATAGCAAGAATGATGATTCTGTTTTCTTTGCTCATCAATCTAAATTCAATCATGAGTTTGATTGGAATAACGCAGTGATTCTTGATGGGGAAAGTAATTATATAAAACGAGTGTTCTCAGAAATGTTGCATATAAAAAGTAATAATTTTACCATTAATAAAAAATCTGATATCTTATACCTTAATAAAATTTATTTCCCTCCCATTGACCGATTGAACTCAAGATCGAATTTCTCTTTCTATTAGTTTGTGCCTCTCTGTTTATATGAAAGTTCATTGACGTCTATTTACCAAAATATTGTCTAATTACTTCGATTATTTTTAAGTTTAGTCTACACAAGATGCTTTTACTATTATGACGATTTTATATTTTATTAAAAAGAATTTTATTTTATTTTAAATTTTGATTTATAATTATCTAACGCCGAATTTTTATTGAGATATAAAAAAAATGTTAATTATTTATAATTTGTGTTTTTATAAGATTAAGTAACAGTGCAATTTTTTAAAACTTGGTGTATTTTGTGTTTTTTTCAAAATTAGCCTGATGAGGATGACACAACAGTTCATCGAAACGTAGCAATGACCAAATAAATAAATACCATGGAGGTATAAGAATAGAGGACGCGAAAGGCCTGAAAACGCGTCAAGTCGATAGAAAGAGTCAACTAGTGTACTCAACGTCCCCTCTGTTGTCTTTGTCTCTGAACGCATGCGCGCTGATGCGTTGTAGTAGAAACAGCTGTTTCTCTTTGATTGTTTCACTGTTTATTTCCTGTTGAGTAATTTTGTATATATAATTTTCTTTTCGGTTTTACATGTTTAATTTGTCGCGACTTATAGTTAATATACAATAAAGAAAATGACAAGAAAGTGCATTATTTGTCGGGAGAAACCCAGCAAGGTTGACAGTCGTACTTTTCACAGGTAAATATCACGTTTAACATATGTATATTCCTAACCTCAAAATCCTTTGTTGTCTTTTTTTACGTTTTTATTATTTTATCTTTATTTCTTGGGATAATTACAGTTTTCCGAAAGATGAAGGCCTACGAAAAAAGTGGATGCTTGCACTAAACTTGGATGTTGCGCCAAATTTTAAAAGATCTTATGTATGCAGTGATCATTTTAATGAAGAATCATTTCGTCGAGCAAACAATAATTGTATTCGGAGGATGTTAAGTCCAAATGCAGTACCTCTAAATTATGTAAAAAGCAGTTGTGAAGAAAGTGGAATGATTAAAACTAGAGACTCTATTGAAGCAGAAAATGATATAAGTTTAAAAGTATCAGGTCTCAATACTAACAAAAGTGAAATGATAATTAAATCTGAAGACACTATCGAGGCACTACATGATATAAGTCCACAATCTTACGAAGAAAATGTAAACTCATCTCCATCTAATAAAGAGACTGATAACCAGCCTATGCCGAATAGTGATGCAACAAGCAATAAAAAAAGGTTATATATTTTATAGATTCATATTATGTTTAACCTCAAAATCATATTGTCTGTTTTTATATATTTTCATTATTTTGTTTTATAATTACATATATGCATTTTTCTGTTTAAATATATACTAATTTCATTTTTTTTAATTTTCAGGCTTCACTCTCCTGAAAGGGATAACCACTCAAGGAAAAAAATACGCTTTATGAATAATTTTAAAACCGAATATATTTCTCGAAATGATTTTGTTTCCGACGAAGCATGGACAAAATTTCTGAGATCTAATTCATGTAAAAATAAAAACTTGAATGCTGCTTGGAGTAAACATGTCGAAAGAAAAAAAAATTGTTAACATTGAAAGAGACTATAAATTGCTTAAAAAATAAAGAGGAGTTCAGTGCTGCTGAATATTTAAAGGTATATTTGGACTAGTTTAACAATTCACTTAATCGTTAATTAAATCTTTGGTTAATCAATTGTAAAACATCTTTAAGGATTGAAGTTTTAGCTAAATGAATTGTGAAATCGGACTTTTTAAGAAGGTGTTTTTTAACTTTGTTAAACTAAATTTTGAAAACTGGATTTTGATTTATTTTCTTTAAGTTAATCGTTGGTTAACATTGAACTTAAAGTTTCAATAGACATGAATTTTTACACAAACCATGAAATTTATATGAACATTTGATTCGAATATTAGTTAATTTCATAATTTTGATTCCCAGCAAATATTTATTTACAACTTTCTTTTCTATCATGAATTTATTTATGAAATTAGTTTTTAATAGTAAATATATATATTTTTTATGTAAATATTTTATTTTTGTGAATGACTAAAATACCATAAAAGCGGTAATATTATTTTTTTCTGATTTATTGAATTTTTCATTTAAACTTTTAATTTTCAAGTGTCACTTTTTAACTATATTACTATATTTTTAAATCGTAATTCTCACATTTTATGAGAATATAAAACACCTTTAAATTATTCCAACAGCCACTTTTCAACTAAATTTGAAATAGAATATCCTGAATAGATATACATATATATATGTACATAAATAATAATTTACAGAAAACTATTGTTTTTTAAAAAATTAACTATCAAAAAACGGCACTAACTTTATTAAAAAAATATATTGTAAGACGCATCCCAAATCATTCAAAGAAAAGTTTTTTATGCTCATAATATAAATTATGTTCTTTATGCTATTAATTTTAAAATTAAAAGTACAAGTTTCGTAAGTATGTTTAAAAATATCCCAATATATTAAATTTTTCTTTGAAATTTGGGCAACTCTTTATGAAATAATATTATAAATATATACTGAATGCATATTTACGAAATTGTAGTGTTACATATAATGTTTAGGTACATCAATTATATATTGAAAAAATTAACTTAAATAAAGAAATCTTGATTTTTATATGAAGAACAAATATTATTTTCAATCTATACCTTTTGTCCATAGGATTTACCACCTCACGTAAAAGAGCTTTTAACAAGAATGACAAATCGTAAACCTACTGTGCCTTTTCCGTCGAGTTTGAAGAATTTTGCACGAACCCTGCATTTTCATTCACCAGCTGCATACGAAGTTGTTCGGCGTAATTTTTTGAATTGTCTACCTTGCAAACAAACACTAAATAATTGGTATAGTACAAAAGAATATAGACCGGGTATATCAGAGGAAATAATCAATAAAATTTCTAATCTTGTTAAACAAGAAGAAGCAAAAGGCAAAAAACTTGTATTTAATGTAACGTTTGACGAAATGCACATTAAGCAACATCGTGAGTGGGATAAGATTACACATTCCTGGAAAGGTTCAGTCGACTTGGGAGGACAATTAAATGAACTTAGTAAAGACGGAGAACAGAAAATTACAAGCAGAGCATTAGTATTTATGTTGGTAAATATAAACGGCGGATTCAAGGCTCCAATAGCTCATTATTTAATACACTGTTTAAACGGAGTCGAAAAATCTATATTGTTAAAAGATTTGCTATTGCATTTGAATTCAAAAGGAATTAAGGTTGTTAGCGTGACTTTTGATGGAGATAAATGCCACCGAACAGCGTGCGAAGCGTTGGGTGCAAATTTAAATTATCGCGACAAAGAAAATTTTAAACCGTATTTCGAACATCCTGCAACTTCGGAACCAGTTTACATTTTCTACGATGCTTGTCACTGCTGTAAACTTGTTCGAAATTATTTTGGATTGAAGGGGCCGTTGATTTTTAAAAAAAATCAATTTATATATTGGAAATTCATTCAAAAATTGAACATTAAGCAACAAAACGAAAAACTACACTGTGCCTGTAAAATTAGAAAACGACACGTCAATTTTGAAAAGGAAAAAATGAAAGTTTTTTTAGCGACACAGGTTTTAAGTAATAGCGTATCATCTGCATTGAATTTTTTAGAATTTGATTTAAAAGACCAAGACTTTAAAAATTCTTCTTCGACAGCGAAATTTTGCAAGATATTCAACTATATATTCGATTTATTGAATGTAAGAAGCAAATTTTCTTCTACTCCAGGTAGACTCGGTATTACTGAAAGGTCCTTGCAAGAATTAAAGAAAAAAATTAATGAATACATTGATTACATCGAAAATTTGGAAGTAAATGTTCGCGTAAAAAAAAAGAAAAAAAAATTGTAACCCCAAGAATCCAAAATCTAATTTTCAAATTGTACGTAAACCTGTAGTTGAGGCCAATTCTGTAAACACTGGTTTTGTTGGATTCATTATTTGTTTGCGAAACTTATATAGTTTAGCTAAAGATTTAATTGAAAAAAACATTGTAGAATATATGTTAAGCTATAAGTTATCAGAAGATCACGTAGAAATGTTCTTTTCGACTATAAGAAGAATGAATGGATTTAATAACAATCTAACGACGACGCAATATTTATCTGCCTACAAAAAGATTTTATTAAACAGCTAGAACATCATGATCTCATCGAATGCGAATTGCTGTCCAATAGATGAAACCCTGCTAATATCAGAAAATTTCAATTCGAGCGAAGAAAATTCAGTAGAGGGGACTACGGAAAAAAATCTAAATTCAAAGAAAACTACTATCAATGTCAACGAGTTTTTGCCTAGTATGAATTTTGAATTCACTCAACGCAATTTAAATGAAGATCGAATTTTATCTTCAGAATATGCAGAAGAAATTGTTAAACATATTGCAGGACTTGTTGTGAGAATTTTAAAATCGAAGATTCATTGTACAAAATGCGTTAGCGTCTTAGATGGTCAAAATAGTAAATTCAAATCGAAATTGACTGAATTGAAAAATCGTGGAGGACTCACTTTTGCTTCCGACGATGTGAATTTTATTTGTAAGAAAACGGAAAAACTTATACGTCAGCAAAAAAAATTATATGTAAAGAACGTTAATTTTATAATATTGACAGAAACACTAAAAACAATTCCGAGTCAAATCTTCGATGATGATGAACACTTTCTCGAACAAGAACCTCTAATGAACCATCGAAGTCAATTACTTTTATTAATAATACAAACGTATCTTGATATACTTCTCAAGCACGAAGGGACTATGGTTAATGATAAAAACCGAAGAATTCGTATGCAAAATAATAAAGTCACTATTTTCAGTGGACAATAATTTGTTCAAATTCAAACGTTTTCACTTTCTTTATATTTTATGAAGATTTTTTATTAGATTTAAGTGAATCGAAATGCTATAATTTATTCATATTTACGCTGTGTTTTATCTCATAATTATTTTATTTTTCATTAATAAACATTTATATGAAAAAATGTTTTATTAGAAAAAACGTTTTTCAAGTTTTTGCTATTACGTTCTTCTACAATTTTTAAAACAAAAATTGTAAAAAGCCTAAGTATGTTGGTTTCTTTATTATTCATCTACTGAAAGGTTGTTAATTTATCAAAAGAATAAATAAAAATAATAAATTATGTACGAAAAGTATAAACTATTATATATTACTTATTTTTAAATTATTTTTCTCATTTTCCTAATTCCCTATAACTTATTTTCCTCCGTGTATGTTTGAAATACGCGCGACGTTCATTTCGCATGCGTCTATAGAGAGAGTAAAAAGAGGGGACGTTAACTACACTATCTAACTCTCTATCGGCTTGACGCTCCCACCTATAGAGTTCGTACTGACTCGCGTCCTCTATTCTTATACCTCTATGATAAATACACAAACCAATTTCACATGTTTTATGTATTTTACGACCTTCCAAGGATTGAATTTTACTCTCACATATGTATTAACACGGAAGGGAATGTCTTTGTTACTATTTTAGTTTTAGTATATTGTTTGTTTTAAACAAAATTAATAAACAATTTATTTTAATATTAATAATATTAATATTACTAATTAATAAAAAATTCTTGAAACAAAATTATACTCTTTATATATATTTTTCACAAGATTGAAAAATAACAACAATAAAATAAATGATAAGTTCATAATAGTTTTTAATATTTAAACTTAGATAAGCAATTTCTTTATCAATAAATATAATTAAGCGAGCGTCAGCGAGCGAATCAATATCGCTAGTTAACAGTAAGTGAAATATTGCACGGAAAAACATTTACACTGTTAAAATCGATGTCAGAAGAGTCTTACACGGTTCATGCATAAAAAATGTGAGTGTCATAGTTGGAACCTAACTTTTCGATGTCATAAATGGTTATATTCACAGTGGAGTCGCGGTATTTTTTGGTTCTTGACACTGGAATTCACAGTGTTACGTCTTACAGTTTCACATTCAGTGTCAGGCACATGTTTTTTCTATTCGTGTATCGACTTTTTCGGTTCATCATTTTAATATTAAAATGGATGAATATGTGTGTGACGTTTTGAAAGATTGGAAATTACCAATGTTACAGCAAATATTTCGATGTAAGTATAAGACCATTTTTATTTTTGAGTATAAATAACTTCTTTTTATTAATATTATACAATTTTTTTACTTACAAACGATTTCTAATTGTATTTAAAAAAATCATTAAGTTTTAGGTTAAAGTTACTTAAATTGAGAGTTTTACTATCGGAAATCAATAATTTTAATATCAAAACAAACATGCTAAGTTGTAAAATATTTTTTCTACCACACATGCACGAAAACCTCGTGTTTTCGTTCGCCTTAAGCGGGGCAGAACTCACAGTTTTTAGGTCAGTGAACGTTTTTAGGTCAGTGAACGCGCCGCAATGCGCCTGCGCGATGAGATTTTTTTTCACTGTTCGGAAGTTTTTTTATCTCTAACGTCACTAACCTGAAAACTGCGAGTGCTGACTTGCTAACGCGTACAAAACACGAGATTTTCGTACATTTGTGATAGAAAATAGCATATGCACCTCGGGAGGCCGATTTTTTGTCTCGCACAATGTTTTTCGAACATTTGTGCTTGACAAAAAAACACGGACTTCCCTCCCTTGATGCATAATATACTATTCACATAAAGTTTTTTTAATTTTTAATTGTATAATATGTTCTTTGAAAATGATTCAAAAAATTTTCTTTTCATTTAAGGAAATCTTAGAAACATCAAATACTTGATAATTGTAATTTTTTCAATTTAACTGTATAAGAGAAATTTGAAATGTATATTTTTATTTACAAAGTTGTTATATTGCTATTACATAAAAAATATTTATTGTCTAATCTTTAATTGTACAAGATTTAAAAGTAAATATACTCTTAAATAAACAAAGTGCCTGTTTAGCCCTACAGTAGGGTTAAGTATTTGTATTCATTTTGTTAATTTTAACTAGTTTTTTTATTAACATAAAATATATAAATATATTTTAATATATAAAAATATATATGTTATTACTTACCTCTAAAATTAAAATATATTAGTTCAAAAGACTATTTGTAAGAACAAACTAAAGAATATTTTATTGAAATTTAACCTCATTTACAAACATCAAGTAAAATAAATACAAATATAAAATAAAACGAATAATATATATATATATTTTTTATGTATTAATAAGAAAAAAGTTTAAATAAATAAAAACGTTAAAAAAGATTAAATCTGTGAAAAATATTTAAAACAAAAACTTCAGAAGATATTTTGGTTTTACAAAGAATTCAATTTTCCAAAATATATATTATTTAGAATTTTAGTTAGAATTTTTAAAAATAAAATAATAGTGTTTTGAGCCAAAGTTTTTAGTATATATTTTTTGTAGTTCACAGCATTGATAAAGCAAGATTTTTTACGTTAACTGATGATGAAATTTCTAAAATTATTCCGGAGGAATATGATGAAGAAGTTATTTCTGATTTTAAAACAAAATATAAATTGAATTTGCTTCAAAATTTTCAAGCGTCGAATAAAAATGATCCTAAAAGTGATTGTCAAGACTCAGGGAACTCATCGCAATTAAATGCCCCCAACAATGACATTAACTCATTACCAATAATAATTGTAGAGCATGCAATTTTTAACAATGAAAATTTAGAAGTCGAAGTTCCCAGTTCCAAAGATAATATTGAAAAATTAAAACGCGTTGAAGATTTGTACCTCCAAAGTAATTATTTTTTCTTTTAGTATTCGCAAACAACATTATTTTTAATTATAATGTACATTATCCATTTAGTCTTTTTTTTTTCATTGCATTGTATTTAAATTTGCAGTTGAGAAAAATTTGCCCATTTTTAAATTATTATGTACAAGTTTAATGGGTAGAATCATATTATACAATTATTCAAAGAGTACAGTTTTATGGAGAAGAGAATTGTACAAAATCATTATAGAAAATACATTGTTGCAAAGTCTGGAGAGCGAATGTCCCTTTTCGTAAGCTACTTATTTCCAATTTAAAAGTATTTATTGCCATTTTTCTAATTTTGGGTAAGCTTCATAATGTCTATCTATTAACACTGTTAACATATTTTTGAAACGAATATAGTTTTACAATGTAAGAAACTCAAAATTATTCTGGATTCATTAATCATAATATTATCGTATAATTTTTTATGGGTTTCTTTTAATGTTGTTAAGCAATGATTATTTAAGCAATTTGGTTTATATAATCCTATAATTAACATTCTTAAATAAAATCAAAAAATTAATATACTTTCAAACCAAATCAAAACACTTATGTTAAATTTTAATAATAAATTAATTCTTTTCAAAAACTCAAATTTCAAGGTCGCAAAAAAAATTTCCAGACGAAGGATTTTCTTTTTTTTTCAAAGTAAAAAGTCTTCGAATTCGACTGATTTAATTATTTTTCATAATAATTTCGACGTTTCTATGTTAAAAACTAATCATTTTATGCTTTTAGTAATTTGTAATATGTAATTTTAAATCATTTTTTAAAAGTTACGTATTCGAAATTCCAACTTTTGATTAATTTTTCTTAAAGAAATAAATTTCTAAATCTTAATGCTATTAGAGCTAAGTCCCCTGATCCATTTTGTATTACGTTGTAATGAGATAGAAAAGGAGAAAGTATATGTATGCCCTATTCTTTCACATTATACAACGCAACACAAAACAAATTCATGGAACACAGGCCTTATAGTCAATAAAATAAGAATATTTATATTTTAAAAAAATTATGTCAACAATTATAGATCTATATATAGATGTCCAGTTATATATTTTATTTATTAAAACAATTTCTTTAATTAAATAAACTGGTTGGAATTTTATTTAATACTCTTGAAATTGAAGGTAAAGTTAGAGTTTCGTATTAATTTTTTCTTTTTTATAGAATACCTTGTGCTCAATTCAAGAATCTTGTTTAGGAAATAAAAGAACTTTTTTATTTTGAAGAAACTGAATTGTATTATGAGCCTGGTCATGCTTTTCAAGAAAACAATAAAAGAAAAAGGGTTAATGCCTCAGGGTTGTTGTACACGACATATTTATCTTTAAGAGACAAATTGGCTCAGGTTGATCTGATAGACGTTACAAAAAAAACTAAAATTAAAAAGGGCGAAGAAAATGAAGGTAAGGGCAAGATAACTCAAAATTTTTTCCAACTTTGTAAACGACTTTTTAAATTCAAATTTTTAGGTTTTAACGCTTATCTTTATTTATTTTTGTAGAAGTGGAAGAATTTCCTATGAATTGGGACATTTTATACGCTGAAGAGCCTACAGATGAAAATATAGCCCTTGCAACTTGGAAATATTCTTACATTCATCGAAGCGAACGGATTTTTTAAAAAAAAAGTGGATTAGAAATTCTTCACTTTTTTAAAATTTTGCAAGGAAGTGTTGGAAAAAAATTGGTACGTATATATGTTACCGTTAGGACTCGAATTCATTTAAAACTAAAACTTCTAACTTAGTGAAATTGCATTTTAATTCAACAGGAATTCTGGTTAATTTAACCGCAATTTCTTTTAAACTAACCTAGAATACCAGAAAGACCCTATTTAATATGAGTTCTTGGTTAATTTAAACAGAACTTAAGGATCATTTTTCAGTGTAATTTTGTCTAATACTCTAACTTAAAACTAGTCTTAACTGTTAAATTTGTTAGTTAAAACCAGTTTTAACTGGGCAATTTTAGTTTTAATTGATTTCGGGTTTTAACTGGAATGTAATTCAGTATCACTTTCTTTCTTTATATAAATTCGCAAATACTATGTGTTGCAGATTTTAGCAGATTTCGAAGAGATTTTTAAAGGTTACAAATCTGATAAAAATGATAGATATAAGAGTGTTGACGTGAAGGATCGTTTAATTTTAAATTGGTCAAACGTTGCTTCAAGCATAATTAACTTTGCTAAAGTAGTTGATGCGACTGATAAAACTGAGAAAAAGAAGAAAAAGCAAAAAACTAGTGAAAAAGATGAATCACTTTTAGGCAATTACCCGGAAGTCAATAATACTCTCGTAAATAAAAGCGACCCCCCAAATACTGGTGAGTACAATAAATAAAAGTTTTTTTGATTTCCTTTTCAGTACTCAGTAAGCAAAATAGTTTTCTAAATTGATTCTCATAGCAAAAATTGTGTCATGTTACTAATTGTTTTTAGGATATAAGGATACTTTAGCATTATTGCTTCTGCCCAAGTTAATAAAACATGCTTTCAAAAAGAACAAAACTAAAGATTGTTGGAGACCTGAGCAGAGTGATATAGCAAACTCTTTTATTGTTCACATGAAAGAGGTAAGTTTAAACTTACTATTTATGAAAAGTGTTTCCTTCCGTTACAGAATAGTAATATTAACAAAACATCTTGAGCATCTTTATTTGTAAAAGTCATAATAAAATATTTTATAATATTTTACAGGTGCCAGCAAATCGAGAAAAACTTCAAGAATTCGTAGATCAGAAATCTGCGTTTTACGAGAGTAAAGAAGTCACGGTAGTCGATTGTTTTGCCAAAGTATCGATTTACCAGAGTACGATTTGACCCTGATTCTGCCAACTTCAGAGTAAACTTTAGTTCGACGCATGTGGCATGAAATAGAAACATAATAGAAGTACAATTTTGGTGTAAAAGAAACGTGTAACGTGTACATTTGTTTACTTTTTCAGTTTTAAAAAGTTTGAATTGTAATTTTAATCAAATTAAGTTAATTGAAGTGTTTTAAAGGATTGAAAATTATGTGTGGAATATGGAAGGAAGATATAATATTCGTAAGTTTTTATAAATAAATTGTATTTAGGTTTTCATTAAATTTAGGTTAAAATATTCTAAACAGAAAAGTTAAAAGGTTAAGGGTAATAATATAATTATTTTCAGACTATTCAACTTTAAAATAAATAATACAAGCAGATGTTCTACAAAATCAGCAGAATAATTATCCATAGCAGTCATCAAATTGGTAAGTTTTTACAAAATACACATGTTTTGTATATTTTTATTAAAATAAGATTATTAGTGTAAAAAAAACTTAAATTGTAAAAATACATTAAAATTAATATTAATTGTAGTAAATAACTAAAATTATTTTTTTCAGAAAATATCTCTAATACAGCAATTTTTTTTTTGGAAGTTGGAAGACTAAAAAAGAAACATACAGCGTCAACTGGATTCAAACATCAATTAGAAATATTTCTCCCAAACTAAAGTTTTATTAAATACATTTAAATTTTTTTTTTTAACAAAAATTAAATATATGCAATAAAATAGAAAAAGAAATTAATAATATTTATTATTTTACAGGATATCAAGGAGAATAAACAGATTAAAGACGAAGAAGCCAAGCTGCCACACATCATATTTAAAACAGCACGAAATTCATCAAATTGATCATCAAACTTTATTTGCTCGTAAATCAATGTTTTTCGTTTTTAAAAGCACTTAGGTATTTAAATTTGACATTAAAATTAACAAAATTAAATTTCTTGAATACAAACTAATTTCTAAATCTTAATTCAGAATAAAATTTCTATAATCTATAAAATAAAAACCTTATTTTTCCGGTAATTAATTTTTTTTCGTTTTTAAAATCACTTAAGTCATTAATTTTTTCTTTAACATTAAAATAATTCAATCTATTAAATACAAATATGTTCTACAATCTACTTTTAGTGTGAATTTTTTATAAACATAAAATAAGAACTTTATTTGCTGGATAATTAAGTGTTTTGGTTTTTAAAATCACTTAAAAAACGAAATTTGACTTAAAAGTTATCATAATTAATTTTATTAAATACAAACAAGTTTCTAAATCTTATTTCACAATAAAATTATTATGATCTTTAAATTAAAAACTTTATTTGTCCGATAATAAATTCTTTTCGTTTTTAATATCACTAAAGTCAATAATTTTGCCTTTAAAATTAAAATAATTAAATTTATTAAATACAAACAAATTTCTAAATCTTATTTCAGAATAAAATTATTATAATCTATAAATTAAAAACCTTATTTGCCCGATTATTAATTTTTTTCGGTTTGAAAAGCACTCAAGTCATGAATTTTGTCTTTAAATTTGGAATAATTAAATTTATTAAATACAAACATGTTTTAAAATCTGCTTTTAGTGCAAATTTTTGATAATCTTTAGATTAGAAACTTTCTTTGCTCGGTAAATCATTTTTTTCGTTTTCAAAATAACTTGAATCACTAAATTTGCCTTTAAAATTAACACAATTAAACTTATTGAATACAAACAAATTTCTAAATCTTAATTCATAATAAAATTTTTATAATCTATAAATTAAAAACTTTCTTTGCCCGATTATTAATTTTTTTCGGTTTTAAAAGCACTTATGTCTTTAATTTTGTCTTTAAAATTAAAATAATTCTATATATTAAATACAAACAAGTTTCTAAATCTTATTTCACAATAAAATTATTATGATCTTTAAATTAAAAACTTTATTTGTCCGATAATTAATTCTTTTCGTTTTTAAAATCACTAAAGTCAATAATTTTGCCTTTAAAATTAAAATAATTAAATTTATTAAATACAAACAAATTTCTAAATCTTATTTCAGAATAAAATTATTATAATCTATAAATTAAAAACCTTATTTGCCCGATTATTAATTTTTTTCGGTTTGAAAAGCACTCAAGTCATGAATTTTGTCTTTAAATTTGGAATAATTAAATTTATTAAATACAAACATGTTTTAAAATCTGCTTTTAGTGCAAATTTTTGATAATCTTTAAATTAGAAACTTTCTTTGCTCGGTAAATCATTTTTTTCGTTTTCAAAATAACTTAAATCACTAAATTTGCCTTTAAAATTAACACAATTAAACTTATTAAATACAAACAAATTTCTAAATCTTAATTCATAATAAAATTTTTATAATCTATAAATTAAAAACTTTCTTTGCCCGATTATTAATTCTTTTCGTTTTTAAAATCACTTATGTCTTTAATTTTTTTTTTAAAATTAAAATAATTCTATATATTAAATACAAACAAGTTTCTAAATCTTATTTCACAATAAAATTATTATGATCTTTAAATTAAAAACTTTCTTTGCCCGATTATTAATTTTTTTCGGTTTTAAAAGCACTTATGTCTTTAATTTTGTCTTTAAAATTAAAATAATTCTATATATTAAATACAAACAAGTTTCTAAATCTTATTTCACAATAAAATTATTATGATCGTTAAATTAAAAACTTTATTTGTCCGATAATTAATTCTTTTCGTTTTTAAAATCACTAAAGTCAATAATTTTGCCTTTAAAATTGAAATAATTAAATTTATTAAATACTAACAAATTTCCAAATCTTATTTTAGAATAAAATTATTATAATCTATAAATTAAAAACTTTCTTTGCCCGATTATTAATTTTTTTCGGTTTTAAAAGCACTTATGTCTTTAATTTTGTCTTTAAAATTAAAATAATTCTATATATTAAATACAAACAAGTTTCTAAATCTTATTTCACAATAAAATTATTATGATCTTTAAATTAAAAACTTTATTTGTCCGATAATTAATTCTTTTCGTTTTTAAAATCACTAAAGTCAATAATTTTGCCTTTAAAATTAAAATAATTAAATTTATTAAATACAAACAAATTTCTAAATCTTATTTCAGAATAAAATTATTATAATCTATAAATTAAAAACCTTATTTGCCCGATTATTAATTTTTTTCGGTTTGAAAAGCACTCAAGTCATGAATTTTGTCTTTAAATTTGGAATAATTAAATTTATTAAATACAAACATGTTTTAAAATCTGCTTTTAGTGCAAATTTTTGATAATCTTTAGATTAGAAACTTTCTTTGCTCGGTAAATCATTTTTTTCGTTTTCAAAATAACTTAAATCACTAAATTTGCCTTTAAAATTAACACAATTAAACTTATTGAATACAAACAAATTTCTAAATCTTAATTCATAATAAAATTTTTATAATCTATAAATTAAAAACTTTCTTTGCCCGATTATTAATTTTTTTCGGTTTTAAAAGCACTTATGTCTTTAATTTTGTCTTTAAAATTAAAATAATTCTATATATTAAATACAAACAAGTTTCTAAATCTTATTTCACAATAAAATTATTATGATCTTTAAATTAAAAACTTTATTTGTCCGATAATTAATTCTTTTCGTTTTTAATATCACTAAAGTCAATAATTTTGCCTTTAAAATTAAAATAATTAAATTTATTAAATACAAACAAATTTCTAAATCTTATTTCAGAATAAAATTATTATAATCTATAAATTAAAAACCTTATTTGCCCGATTATTAATTTTTTTCGGTTTGAAAAGCACTCAAGTCATGAATTTTGTCTTTAAATTTGGAATAATTAAATTTATTAAATACAAACATGTTTTAAAATCTGCTTTTAGTGCAAATTTTTGATAATCTTTAGATTAGAAACTTTCTTTGCTCGGTAAATCATTTTTTTCGTTTTCAAAATAACTTAAATCACTAAATTTGCCTTTAAAATTAACACAATTAAACTTATTGAATACAAACAAATTTCTAAATCTTAATTCATAATAAAATTTTTATAATCTATAAATTAAAAACTTTCTTTGCCCGATTATTAATTTTTTTCGGTTTTAAAAGCACTTATGTCTTTAATTTTGTCTTTAAAATTAAAATAATTCTATATATTAAATACAAACAAGTTTCTAAATCTTATTTCACAATAAAATTATTATGATCTTTAAATTAAAAACTTTATTTGTCCGATAATTAATTCTTTTCGTTTTTAAAATCACTAAAGTCAATAATTTTGCCTTTAAAATTAAAATAATTAAATTTATTAAATACAAACAAATTTCTAAATCTTATTTCAGAATAAAATTATTATAATCTATAAATTAAAAACCTTATTTGCCCGATTATTAATTTTTTTCGGTTTGAAAAGCACTCAAGTCATGAATTTTGTCTTTAAATTTGGAATAATTAAATTTATTAAATACAAACATGTTTTAAAATCTGCTTTTAGTGCAAATTTTTGATAATCTTTAGATTAGAAACTTTCTTTGCTCGGTAAATCATTTTTTTCGTTTTCAAAATAACTTAAATCACTAAATTTGCCTTTAAAATTAACACAATTAAACTTATTGAATACAAACAAATTTCTAAATCTTAATTCATAATAAAATTTTTATAATCTATAAATTAAAAACTTTCTTTGCCCGATTATTAATTTTTTTCGGTTTTAAAAGCACTTATGTCTTTAATTTTGTCTTTAAAATTAAAATAATTCTATATATTAAATACAAACAAGTTTCTAAATCTTATTTCACAATAAAATTATTATGATCTTTAAATTAAAAACTTTATTTGTCCGATAATTAATTCTTTTCGTTTTTAATATCACTAAAGTCAATAATTTTGCCTTTAAAATTAAAATAATTAAATTTATTAAATACAAACAAATTTCTAAATCTTATTTCAGAATAAAATTATTATAATCTATAAATTAAAAACCTTATTTGCCCGATTATTAATTTTTTTCGGTTTGAAAAGCACTCAAGTCATGAATTTTGTCTTTAAATTTGGAATAATTAAATTTATTAAATACAAACATGTTTTAAAATCTGCTTTTAGTGCAAATTTTTGATAATCTTTAGATTAGAAACTTTCTTTGCTCGGTAAATCATTTTTTTCGTTTTCAAAATAACTTAAATCACTAAATTTGCCTTTAAAATTAACACAATTAAACTTATTGAATACAAACAAATTTCTAAATCTTAATTCATAATAAAATTTTTATAATCTATAAATTAAAAACTTTCTTTGCCCGATTATTAATTTTTTTCGGTTTTAAAAGCACTTATGTCTTTAATTTTGTCTTTAAAATTAAAATAATTCTATATATTAAATACAAACAAGTTTCTAAATCTTATTTCACAATAAAATTATTATGATCTTTAAATTAAAAACTTTATTTGTCCGATAATTAATTCTTTTCGTTTTTAATATCACTAAAGTCAATAATTTTGCCTTTAAAATTAAAATAATTAAATTTATTAAATACAAACAAATTTCTAAATCTTATTTCAGAATAAAATTATTATAATCTATAAATTAAAAACCTTATTTGCCCGATTATTAATTTTTTTCGGTTTGAAAAGCACTCAAGTCATGAATTTTGTCTTTAAATTTGGAATAATTAAATTTATTAAATACAAACATGTTTTAAAATCTGCTTTTAGTGCAAATTTTTGATAATCTTTAAATTAGAAACTTTCTTTGCTCGGTAAATCATTTTTTTCGTTTTCAAAATAACTTAAATCACTAAATTTGCCTTTAAAATTAACACAATTAAACTTATTGAATACAAACAAATTTCTAAATCTTAATGCATAATAAAATTTTTATAATCTATAAATTAAAAACTTTCTTTGCCCGATTATTAATTTTTTTCGGTTTTAAAAGCACTTATGTCTTTAATTTTGTCTTTAAAATTTAAATAATTCTATATATTAAATACAAACAAGTTTCTAAATCTTATTTCACAATAAAATTATTATGATCTGTAAATTAAAAACTTTATTTGTCCGATAATTAATTCTTTTCGTTTTTAAAATCACTTATGTCTTTAATTTTGTCTTTAAAATTAAAATAATTCTATATATTAAATACAAACAAGTTTCTAAATCTTATTTCACAATAAAATTATTATGATCTTTAAATTAAAAACTTTATTTGTCCGATAATTAATTCTTTTCGTTTTTAAAATCACTAAAGTCAATAATTTTGCCTTTAAAATTGAAATAATTAAATTTATTAAATACTAACAAATTTCCGAATCTTATTTTAGAATAAAATTATTATAATCTATAAATTAAAAACTTTCTTTGCCCGATTATTAATTTTTTTCGGTTTTAAAAGCACTTATGTCTTTAATTTTGTCTTTAAAATTAAAATAATTCTATATATTAAATACAAACAAGTTTCTAAATCTTATTTCACAATAAAATTATTATGATCTTTAAATTAAAAACTTTATTTGTCCGATAATTAATTCTTTTCGTTTTTAAAATCACTAAAGTCAATAATTTTGCCTTTAAAATTGAAATAATTAAATTTATTAAATACTAACAAATTTCCAAATCTTATTTTAGAATAAAATTATTATAATCTATAAATTAAAAACTTTTTTTGCCCGATTATTAATTTTTTTCGGTTTGAAAAGCACTCAACTCATGAATTTTCTCTTTAAATTTGGAATAATTAGATTTATTAAATACAAACATGTTTTAAAATCTGCTTTTAGTGCAAATTTTTGATAATCTTTAAATTAGAAACTTTCTTTGCTCGGTAAATCATTTTTTTCGTTTTCAAAATAACTTAAATCCCTAAATTTGCCTTTAAAATTAACACAATTAAACTTATTGAATCCAAACAAATTTCTAAATCATAATTTAGAATAAAATTTCTATTGTTACGAACGGGAAAATTAATTTTAATAAAAATATATTTTCGAATTTTGAAATTTATTTCCTTGATTTGACTCTGTTAAAATAAATTAGGTTAAATTCTTCCTTGTTCGCTGGAGGAACCAATCTGTTGTTATTTCACTAACGAAATAACTTTATTTTTAGTTTTAATGTGGGTTACCAAAATGTTATAATAATGACACTTAACAATTTCCTTTAATTAAAATTCTTTTTTCTTTATTTCTTTAAAAATCAAATATTGTTAAAATATACAAAATTTAGCGATTTTACTATTTAAAAATGTTTTTGTTTGTAACCAGTAAAAATAATCATTTTTCTCTAAAATTTGAATGATACAATTCTTTTTACTTACGAGCTAGATCCTAATTTTTACCGCCTGGAAGCCGGGTGGAAAGAAGGATGCTTCTTCTCACCTGTCAGTCTTCCGACGGGCAGAAAGAGTGGAAGGGATGGATAACCACGCGTTCCATCCACTACGCGTATCGAGATTTTGGTGCAGGTGGAATATCGCACAGTTAAGCGCGGAGAATATTTCCCTTAACCGTTTTAACCCCGATTGAAATTTGGCTGATTTTAAATAATAATATTTTTTTTAACGTCCGTCCAAAAATAAGAAAATTTGGAAACAGCTCGCGGACGGGCCTTATTCTCAAATTGTCATCTGGCTCTGCGAAAATCTATCGAGATTCAACAGATAACAATTACTCGAACTTGGCACTATCTCGATTCACTACTTGGCTCGACGAAAATCTATCGCGATTCAGCAAGTAGCAAAAATTGAGCTTTTTCCAATGTTTCAAATTTTTGAAAATTACTATTTCAAATTGAAGTGAAAAATTCGTACCAGCAGTTCACGACCGTATCAAGTCCCGTCTTGATATTAACGATCACCCGTGATTGAATAGGCATTGACACCTCGCGAGCTTCTGCTTTTATAAAGTGTCTAAGATGCATTATGATGGGATGAAATCAGGGGTTTAAGGGGTAGTTGATGTGGGTACAGGATGATTGACTCATTAAGTTATAATTAAACCTCGATATCTGAGATTTCTATATCTCTTTTCTTTGTTGGCATTATTAGAATAGCATCTCCCATACAAGTTTGAATAAGTGTGACTTGTGCCCTTCTTAGGTTTCAGAGCGATCGTTGATCTGTATGTATTCGATAAATTCTATTTTTGCAGATTCGATCCTCACAAGTTCAATTTTGTCACGCATTTGCGTGTATTAAGAGAATGACATATTTTAATTATATCTGCCGACATTGTTCTCTTTTGAGAATTATGTATCAAGGTAGAGTGAGAAAGGAATCAGAAGGAAAAAGGGATAAATGCATCGCGCGACACTCTACAATGCAGAAGATAAAATACATTGAAGATTTCATGGGAAATTTATGCTTGTATGTGTGCTGCGTAATGCACCCGCACCGCTATACTCGATGCACCTGACTGGGTAAGAAAGAGAAGAAAAAGAAGAAGAAGAAAAAGAAGAAGAAGAAGAAGAAGAAGAAGAGATGAAGAAGAGATGAAGAAGAAAACGCGAAAAGGAACGAAGAGACATCCTCCTCTCCTCTGGCTATTACACATTCTTGTGTACACTCATTCTTTCATACAGGCATAATATAGGTTACATTAATAATTATTATTTTACAAATAATAATTGTCTCACTAACATAAAATAATAATTGCAAATAAGTAATAATCATAATGACAATAATAATAATAATAATGACCGTAATAACAACAATAATAACAATAATGACCGTAACAATAACCATAGTAATAATAATTGTAATAAATGATTATTGCAATAACAATAATAGTAATAATGATAATCATTATCATTACCACCATTAACACTACAAAAATGGTAGTAGCTCGTATCATTATTATTAATATTAACGGTCATTACCTAAAAATAGTAATAGTAAGAATAATTTTTCATTGCATAGCCACTATATAGTACTAGAATTGTACCTTTAAGGAAGACGTAAGCATGTGGCTTGACTGTTGCCTGTCAGTCAACGCACGTGGTTATCGGGGGACTTGAATTACATATATATATGTCATATATGCAATACAATGTATCGCTGTCTTTAATTTAAATTTTCCTTTTGTCTTATAGAATAATTCATTTTAATAAAATTATGTTACGTACGTAACAATCCACCGCGGAAATTTTTGTTTTCGTCCCCGAAAACTCACGGTCCTGACCGCAGCATACTTTAGTTTAATGTATCAATTCTTTTAATGTAAATATTATGTCTACTTGCGACGTCTTCTAAGCATTTCTCGAAGAGGTTTATACAATATAATATTCTGTATCAAATTTTTGACGGGATACAGTCAGTGTCGTTCTGGACGGTCTCGGAAACACTTAGTGAATAAAAGTTTAGTTATATAATTAGTGTAATAATAAAAAGGATAAAAATGGAAAGTGATGGAAATGATGGAAATGATGTCGATGTTGAAAACCTCAGTGGTACGTATTTAGTCAATATTTTATTCTTTTATCATTCTGCTGTTATTTTTTTAATTAAATAGTTTTTATTCTTTACTGAGAATATAATTACCGTGGTCATCAATTTATTTTATGGAAAAAGGGTAAATGTAATCAAATTTATTAATAGTAGTTAGCTTGATATAAATATTTATTTCGCACTACTAACGAACGGATAAAGAAAATGATTAACTTTACTCGTTCTTTGTTTTCTTATTTTGTTTCCAATATAAAATTGTTTATTTCCAAATATTAAACTGATATAATCGATATAACACTATTTAATTTTATTCTTAGATGATTCTGAGGAAATGGAAATTGCGGAGGGAACAAGTAGTGAAGAGGAAACGACCACGAGTTCCTCAATGAGCGAGTCGTCCAGTGAATGTAAGTAAATGTGTATTATATATTCTTGGTTAACACATATATTTTTTTTTTTGTATTTGAAACCGTAATTAGTTAGTAGTAAAACGTGTTTTTTTTAAATAATTTGTATTGATTATAATCGCATCATTTTAAATTTATAAAAGCTTTATTTATTTATCTTTAAATTTTTATATATTTACGTATTATATTTATTTAAAATTTACAAATTAAAAAAAATTAAAAACATGTACAATTTAAATTTTTATTGTTAATTTGACAGAATTTTAATGACAATTTTCAATTTAATCAAAAAATTATGATTTATTTTACAGAAAAATACATTATTTTGTTTAAATAATGGAATATCACTCGATTTGTATTTTAGTTAATTTACTTTTATTACTTAGACAAGTTTTGAAAAGGTTTTTCTAAAGTAAATGAAATAATGTACCAAAAGTCGTTCCTGTAAATCTCGAACCGGGCAACCGGGCACAGAGGGTTAGAGCGCCCGACTCGCGTTCGAAGGATCCCGAGTTCGATCCCAATGGGCTCCAAAAAATTTTTTTTTTATCTTTTATTATTATTATTACTTTTTTATTTATTTATTAAAAACAAAAATTTTTATTTAGGATAATTTAATTGTTTAGGTCTAGCATACTATAATTAATCTTAATAATCTATTAAACCAATAAAATGTAAAAATAAAATTAGAGACCAAATTGTATTTAGTTGATAGAAATATTATGTATATATATCAGTTGGAGTAATCGTGCCAATAATAATTTATAAATAGAATAAAGATGAATATAGAATAATTTTAAATAACTTTAAAAGTGCTTGAAAATGCATGAAAATCATTTTGATTTATTTAAATTTTATTTATTTTAAAGAATTGCAAGTAATATAAATTGTAGAATCAGATGTTTATTTTTAACTTCATAAATGAATCTTATAGAAAAGTAGTCAACTTCTTCTTAAATAGTGTTAATACAGTATCGGCACGATACAGATCAGGGCTATTACTGATTTAAATCATTTGCAAAACTTGCATTAAGGTTTTGATTTAAACAAAAGACTTTTCTAGATTGTAGTGTATCAATTTTGATAAGTCTTACATTGAACAGAAATTCGTTTGTAAATTCGGACGTTGTACTAGTATTGATACTCTGTATTACGCCGATACTGCCAGTACTGGCGCCATACTGGGCCAATGGTTTTTTTTTTCTTTTCATTTAAATTTTTCATTAGTAATTATTTTATTAACAATTAATAAATATTTATTTATTTAAACTAGTTTGTGGTTTAATTTTATTTATTTATTTACTTTATTTTATTTTTCTTTCATGCCAAGATGTATTAAAACTTTTTGTAGAGTCCGGTCACACTATAAATTAATTTTTATGGAAAACAAAAATTGTGAGTATCCCGAGTGATATAAAAATTCTTAATAATTTTGGTCTCGTGAGATATTTCATCAAAATTTGAAAAAAGTTGACGGAAAATTTAAAGATCTCGCTTTATCTCGAGATTCCTATTCAAAAACCCTTTAATTATTGAATAGTTTATTTTTAATTTGAACCTTGTGTAAAAAAAATTAAAAATTATTTACAAGAATTTACATGCTGGTTTTTGTCACTTGCTATATTTCAACTTCAATTGTTATGGTAAAAGAACTAAATAAGATTTAGAAATACTTGAAGAGAAATTTCTAAATCATAGAATACACGCATGTACTTGTTTTTAGATCCGGACATGAAACTCCCTCCATATGAGGAACGAGTGGTCGGTGTAATGCTTAAGTTCAGAATAATTGACGAGGGAGGCAACTCTACGACTGAGTGCCGCTGGGTTCATTATGAATCGGAGGAAGATCATCCTCCACCTTGTAAGTTGAGGATATATATATATATATAAATTTTTTTTTATATTTATTGAAAAAATGATGTTAGAGTATATTCATGTTTCTCTTTTTTTTTTAGATTGGTGTGGTGCTCCGTGCAATCCGGAGGATCAGCTAATAAGTTGTGTTGTTAAGGTTCAGATCACGGAGTTTGGAATCCGGCGGATTGACTTTCGTTGTGTATACGGTGTTGAAGATTAAGTTTCTCTATATATATAATTTTTTACTTAAAAATTTTTTTATAATTTTTTTTATATTTCCTTTTTCCATAAAATAAGAATTTTTAATAATGTTACCAGTATTTTTCTATAGATTTTTATAATAAAAAAAATTGCAAAAAAGTATAAAAATTTTTCCCTCAATTTCATTTTTAGACCAATAGCAATCTTAAACCATCATTCTCCAATTCAATTAATTCTTTTGTAATAAAAGATTACTTTGTTTTAACTTAAAATTTTTTCAGTCCACTAAATACGTAATAGCGCTCTTAAGAACAATTCTTGAAAATTTCTTGTGACTAGTCCTTCCACTGACGCGTCTATTTTTAGCTTCCTTTTCCTTTTTTAATACATTTTATTTATTTATTGATTTTATTTTTATTATTTTTTTTTGTTTTGCAAAAAAATAAAGTTCATTCAGAAAAAAAAACTCGTCACTAACTAGTGCTATATGTATGTAGTTTTGTGAATATTTAATTCATGCAACACATTTGTTATCCATAAAAAAATTAATAACAAATGTGATGCTTTGAAATGGAACTTATTGAGTCTATAAAATTTTGTCTTGTTCACCTTAAAAATAAGATTTTGAGGTGATTCTTTTCACTAACCACAATCTTGCGATATTTTTAAACAATTCCACTGAATCTATTTTCACTTTGTTCTTTAAAGTCACAAAATCTTCCGGATGATCTTCATAATAGAGTAAATGTTTTTTTTTTTTTTTTAATCCAAAAATCCCTCGTAAATCCATAAATTCATAAGACTGTTGATATCCCTCTGGATCCTCAAAATGAAGTTATGGCCGCAGAATTTGGATTCTTTAATTAATTGGTTGGTATAATTCATTTAACACTGGTTAGATGTTCCTTTAAAAATTCTATAACAATAACTTTTATTTCAGCTGCTGGAGTAGGATTTGTCTGTCCCATATCCCTTCAACTGCGAGAAGGGATTGTTTTCCTTGACATGGATCATGCATGTGGTCCTTAACTTCCAAGTTCAACGATGATGACGAGGAAAATGAGCAGCCTCCTTTTGAGCAAATTGAAAAATTCGGAAAGGTTTTCATCAGGGAAAAACTTTAAGATGCATACTGCTATCGTCATGTGTCAATCAGCTGAGCTGGCAAAATTTGCTCTTTTCATTTTTGGTGTAAGAATCATGATGAAAAACAGTTTCATCTTCAGATGTAAGCCGTTAATGACCACCCTGTCTTGGAGATTTATAGGCGGTGGTGGAGGTGGGAAGTTGTTGTGCCTCCTGCGTCTGTTTGTTATTCTTTTGTAGAGCAGATATCCCTGTCGAGCTAGGAACAGGAGCAGTAGGACAAGTAGGGCCTTGAACCCTATGGAGATGTAATTTGTGACATCAAAAATTCCTCCTATTAGTGGAAGCTCCATTTTTCCGTGCCTGTGGTTGGTCTTTCAGAGACTGCCTAGATGACCCAAATGCCCTTGATCAGCCCTCCGATGTAGTTCTATTGGGTATGAACACGGTACATTGCGAAGAACTATAAACAGAAGAAACATTTATTAATATACAAATTTACATTAATGTATGGCATCTGCCATACATTAATACGTACACATTTAAGAGATAGTCCACCTAATTCGATTAGAAACGAATTTTCAGATTAGCAGTGTACCTGCATGACCTTGTCCTTATGCTTTGAGAACCTTTCTCCATTTTCGTCTTCAAGAATTACATTGTTATTTTGTGTAAATCCGACTATGGTGAAAGGTCCATCAGCCCTGTTGTCAAACTTATTTGTTCTTATTTCTTTGAATACAAAAACCTGATCACCAATGTCTGCTTTTAGGGGACGGGCTGTTTTGTCATGATGTTGTTTCGATCTTAGTTTGGCCTGAATAAGGTTCTTGGGAGCTATCTTTTGTATTTCGCTCATTCTCGTTATGAGTTCCTTAAGATAGGACCCATAGGTCTCAAGGGCAGGCCCTTGAGGAATTGAGCTGGGGATTCTAGCTACATGTCCGAAAATCAACTCATAAGGCGTGAAATTAGTTGCCTCATGGACTGAGGTATTATAATTAAACATTGCAAAGGGTAATAAACGATCCCAATCGTCGAAGTCCTTCGCATAATGCTTAATAAAATCCGTCAGTTCAATGTGGCTTCTTTCCAGTGCCCCATTGGTTTGAGGACGGTAGCCAGATGTGGTGATTTGTTTAACGCCAAAAATCCTTTCCAGTTTTCTCATCAGTACACTTACGAAGCTTCCCCCTCGATCTGTCAGGACGCATCTGGGTGCTCCAAACACCGAGAATAAGTTCGTAGCCACTGAGTGAGCAATCGTGGTAGTTTTAATATCGGAAATAGGAACTGCGATGCAATACTTACTGGAATTATCTTGCATAGTCAGAATGTACCGATTTCCATTAGGGGTGGTAGGGAGTTTACCTACAGTATCTAATGATACTTTGTCAAAAGGGGCGGCGGGCGTGTCGGTAATTATCATCGGTTCACGAGTGCGGGCCCTGGCTAGTTTATTTCGAAAACAACTTTGACATCCCCTGATAAACTCTGTTACTTCGTCTCGCATTCTAGGCCAAAAATAACGTTCCCGGATTCGTCTGTACGTTTTCGTTATTCCCTTATGACCCGCTACGAGGCTTTCGTGGAATTCTGCAATTATTTTCTGTCTTAATTCTGGAGGGGGGACTTCAATCTTTCCGTGGCACAAGGTTATAGAGATATCGCCACCACGGAATATTTTTGTTATAAGTTCTGTCATTTTATTTTGGCTGAGTATAGACCTTTCAAACCCTTTTCTACGTCGCTTTTCTTTTATATCATGAAGGTCAATTTTCTCGGTTGCCAATAAAAGTTTCGAAATAGCATCGATCGGTTGACAGTCTTCAGACATAAAATGTGCGTATTTATCTCGTCTGTAAGTAAGTGGTTCAGTCCATTGTTGAATTATTTTAATGTCATGACATTCTTCATCAACTGTTTTTAATTCATTATCATCATCAGTTTTGGTAGAGGATGAGGATGAAGGATCAAATTCAGGTATTTTTAAGTCTATTAGGGCATTAGAAGAGGGCGCGTACTGTGTTTTGGTCACATCAATATTGTTTGTTGCTTGTAATCGACGCGGTACAATATTGGATTTTCTTTTTGCACCTTCTTTGTTTATTTTTGGATGCAAGAAAGGGGTGGATTGAGCATTAGGAATGGTGATATGTCCTGGTGTTGGTAAGACTGTTCCTGAACTATATGGGGCACCTGCAACTAGGGATTGAATTACCTCTGGCGTATCCTTAAATCGCACTAAGCTGTTACCATACATTTCTTGATCATTGATGGAAGGATCTGGAGATTGGGGTAGTTCATTTCCTCCTTGAGTTCCAGCAGAATATCGGTGTTTGTTATAGTTTTCTAGAAACCTTTTTATTCTTTCTGAAAATAATTTATCGTTATATTCCTGACAAGGATCGAGAGATTGTAATGTTTGCAAAAGTTCTTCATCACTCTCTCCTTCGGATACGTGGGTAACTTGAAACTTGGGAGATTCTTCGTCCATACCTTCATGGTCCCATGCTAGTGTCATGTTGGAGATGTCGGTTTGGTTGAGACCTCTGTTTTTGAGTGAATTATCAAATTTTCGAAAGGATTTTTCCATTCCACTTAAAAACTGTTTCCTTAATTGATCAGCTGATTCTTCTTCACCAGAGTCACTACTACCAATAGGTTGTGAACAGATGTCGACAATTTCTGGCATATATTCTTCTTCTTCAGTCTTATCTTCTTCTGGGATGATAATTTGTTTTTGATCGACTCCTTCCTTGGCCAGTTGATCGGCCATTTCGTTTCCTGTTATACCCTGGTGACTTGGTACATGTTCCCAAATCACCTGAAGAGGTTTTAGTGCCTCTATCAATTTTTTAAAAGCAGTTTGGTTTTTAACTGGTTTGTTTTCTTTTGTTTTCCACTGACTAGAACAAAAACTGCGCGCTACGCGCGCCTTGTCATGGTGTCATTTTAACATATGAATAAATAAAGGCCAGCTTATAGAGTATGATGTAACGGGAATAAGGTTGTAATGATTATAACACTATTTTACTAAAATTCTAATTTATATTTTGTCATGAAAATCGTTAGAAGTACCTGAAACAAAAATAGAAAGGTCTGTTAAACGTGATGTTCCTTAAATATTGACTAAATATGAATTTTTGAGTTTCCTTTTTTTCGAAAATTGTCAAAAATAAATTGTAAGCAAATAGGGGAAGAAAGAAAATTTTATTAAAAAAAAGTAAAAATGAAAAGAAATGTATTGACGATAGATCGATGTAATATATAAGAAGTGCAAGTTTGGTCATTTCAATGTTGGAAAATTTCAAAATTAGTCCAAATGCAAATTCGGAGATTTCAAAATAAAGATAAACGTTAGTTCTGTGATATCAAATGTCGGAAAAATGCAAATTTGGTTGTTCTAAAATTGTGACTAATGTAGATTTATTGTACAAAAACTGATTTCGTCCCATTGACTGCAATGCAAACCTGTCATCCAGGTAGCCGCCATTTTGAATTTCTCCCCATCCAACTTGAATATCCTTATAAGGGTAAAGCCCAAAACATAATGAATACGGTTACGGAAGCTAGGCATGAGATAAAAAGGACAGAGACTGTTTCTGTCCTTCTCTGTCTCATGCTTTAATCTCGTACGCGTATTCAATCTGTTTAGAGCTTAAAATCCCATGTGATCAGAAAGCGCAAATGCATAAAATCATGAAAGTGAGAGAGACAATAATATGTACCTACCTCTCTCACTCTCATAATTCATGCCTTCGGTTTTACGCTTCCTGCTAACACAGGATTTCACCCTAAGGATGTTTAAGTTGGATGGGGATAAATTCAAAATGGCTGTTATCTGGATAGTGACGCGCTTGTGCTGTTTGCCCCAAGTAGTAACTAAAGTAACCTAACTGGTACTTTCAAGTAATTACTGTTAAATATTTAAATATAAAATTGTATGTACGGTTGAAATTAAAAAATAAAATTGTAAATAAAAACAATGTTTTTAATAACAGATAAAGTACATTTGCATTCAAGAAATATTTTATTCACTGATTTTCTACCGAATAAATAATTAAAAACAATGTTTTTAATAACAGATAAAGTACAGTTGCAATCAAGAAATACTTTATTCAGTGATTTTGTACGTAATAGCAAACACAAATATATTTGTGTATACACTCATAACCTTACTTTCAATATTTACATTGTTTTAACCATTACATTTATAATTGATGATAAACTCTATTCAACTGTTTTCCTTGATCATAAGACCTACAGATGTATTTCATGAACGCACTTTTAAATAATAAATATTGATAAAAATTAATACTTGTGCATAATTATGCATTTACTATATTACAATCTTTTAAATACAATTAATACCATGCAAATCTTCATGTGTTTTAAATTAATTAAAAAGATTATGTGACCAACCTCATACAATAATTTTCTAGTTATATAGTCAAAATAAATTATGCGCAAACCCACAATTGAAACCGATATGTATTTAAATGTAATAACCCTGCTAAGAGTAAAAAGATAAAAAGGGAAAGAAATATGAGGATAGAAAGTGATTACACTTTTCCTGTCCCTTCCATATATCTACTTTGCATTCCAAAAACATAATATCTTTCTATCTCTAAACTTCTGCCTCTTTATATCTTTT
The DNA here is from genome assembly GCA_037103525.1 of Ganaspis brasiliensis. NCBI lineage: Eukaryota > Metazoa > Arthropoda > Insecta > Hymenoptera > Figitidae > Ganaspis > Ganaspis brasiliensis. The sequence continues at coordinate 1,860,027 of JAZKLR010000135.1, read as the reverse complement.
CTTTATTCGCTTTGAATATGTATCTGTTTCTACTAAAATAAATAAATCTCTTCCTATCTCTTCGTCCATCAACTATTTTTATCTCTTTCTATATCCCTTTTCTATCCCCTTCTTTTTTACTTTGCTATAAGAAATGAATCTCTTTCTATTCCCTATCTTTTAGTTTATCTACCATTTTAAATACCCAATTGCTTTAGTTATTTTATATGGTATTATATATATCTATATATACTGAAATTAATCTGATATTTAACGCGTATAATACTGAAAAATCGTTTGGTATGATGGAGCGATCCCCTAACCTCGTGCGCATTAACCTCTTCTATCTTTTTCTATCCCACATGGTATTTATATTTTTAAAGATCCATACTGGAAATAAAGAGATAGAAATCTTATCAATTTTTATCCTTTCTTATCTCTGTTATAGAAAGAGATACATTCTATTATTTAAATATACATTTTATTATTTCTCTATTTGTTTATAACAAATTGTTTAAACAAATTTTTTTGTAAACAATTTTTAATATAGAAAATAATTGTTTGGTAAACGGTCCTCTTTCCCGTAGTCACTTTTTTGATAAAAATTTTTCCCTAAGCATGAACCTTAATGGGTTCATTTTCATGAACTATTTGCAACTGTGCTACAAAGTACCTTCTATAATAATATTATATGTTAAGAATATATATTCTATTTTTACAAGAAGAATTATTCAAAAATTTCTTTGTACACATAATTTTTAATACATTTTCTACTTCTTTGATTTCCTAAATAAACTTTGATTGAATTGAATGAACAAACTCTTGATAATGCAACATATAATTGACCATGATTAAAAATATCTTTTCTTAAATCAATTGCAATTTTATGAAATGTCTGTCCTTGATATTTGTTTGTAGTCATAGCAAATGCTAGTTTAATTGGAAATTGTGTTCTTTTAAATGTAAAGAAATAAACATTTTCACAGTACAATAGTATTCGATGTATGAACACAATATTTCCACATTTATCTCCCGTTAATATTTTGCATTTTATAACATGATTAGATAAAGCTAAAACTAATAATCTTGTTCCATTACATAAACCTTCGCTAATACTAAGATTTCTTATAAGCATGACTACGGAATTTATTCGTAAATGCAAAACATGTGGTGGTAAACCAGATGGTGATAGAGTGTTTAAGTAATCAGGTAAAATGACTTCATGATCATTATTATTATCACGATTATCTACACTGTCAATACTTCTATAAACTTTTTCTTCGCTCTTATCTAATAACTGGACAACATTATTATTAATTTCATCTACATCAATATTTCTCGGAGCTAAAATAGCACATAATGCCAAATCTTCAAACCTTTTCTGTTTAATCAACTCTCCATATACATCTGTACTGATATCAATATTTCCTTCTTCCAGAATGTTGTCTGGTAATTGAACACAATCTTTTACATCGTTAAAAGTGCCATTTCCTATGTCAAGTAAAAAATTAACAAATTGTGTTTCTTCCGGTAAAGCTCGCATGTTTTCAGATAATGTAAATTTTGCAAATATCTTCCATAATTTGCTGTTTTTAATTGACAAATATATAATTTCAGATCTTGTACCATTTTGTTTTATAGGTAATACTTGTCTAAAATCACCTCCTAAAATAATCGTTTTACCACCAAAAGGAACATCTACTTGCATAATATCTCTTAATGTTCTGTCCATAATCTCTAAGGCATACTTCGGTGACATTGGAGCCTCATCCCAAATGAAGACATCAACATTTTTCAAATACAACCCCTCTTTAGATTGCACTTTTATATTTGAAGATGAATCATTATATAATGGCACGGGTAAACCCAATATTTTATGAACTGTTCGACCCATGGGAAGTAAGGTTGCAGCTATCCCTGTAAATGCCATATTGCAAACAGTTTTACCGAGACTCCTCAATAAATGCCACAATGTAATATACATAAATGTTTTTCCTGATCCTCCAGGACCATCGACATATACACACCGACAAGTATTATCGATATTATCATTTACTGCATTTAATATAAAATCGACTATATCTTCTTGTTTGACTTTCAGTTAATCATACCTTTCTTTTCCTAATTCCTTTTCCTCTTCAATATTTATAGAGTGGGTAACTGCAAAATTATCAGTTTCATCTTCTACAACCATCAATCCAAGAAAATCATTTAACTTATAACCTTCATCAGATAACATATTTTTGACATGTATGTGTGCCATTTTTTCAGCAGCAATGTTATCAACGTTTCTAGCATAATCTTCGGACATATAAATTTTGAATTGTTCCCAAAGTTCACCAGCATTTATAGGACGACAGTGAATTAAAATTCTGACAAATAATCGTCGAAGTGATTGAGGCATCATCCATAAAGTAGACTCTTGTAACGTTGCCTTCCATTCATGATCATCCACTATTAGTCCTAATGCTAAACAAGCTGACGTAAATGTCTCATGTCATACGCCATTAACAGTCTTCAATGATTCGTATGAAATCGCACCTTTAGTTGTAAGTAATAATAATCTAAGGTGAAATAATTCTGTGTGGCAGGGATTAACAGAATAAATTCTGCCTATTGCCTTCTCTTTACGGAGTCTCTTGTTCCATTTACATTTTGTTTTATCCCATGAATAATATTCGGGAATCTCAGTATAAAAATACTGACGAGCATTTACATCACGTTTATTTAAAAGGAAGTAGTCTAATAATTTTGTATTTTTATTTAAATTAAATGATATTTCTTCCTCTGTATCTACTTGCCGAATAAGAATATTTTGCTCATTTTGTAAATGTATTGGTAAACGATTTATACTGTGACTTTTTTTGGATAAAGTTTTACTTAAAATTCTCCATGCTGCTTCTACTGGACCAACATATCTGTTTTCTTCATAATGATTGATTTCATTATGATAAATAGTAGCTTCTCCATTACTATTTGTAATGATAATTGATGCAGCATCATGACCCTTATAAATATATTTATACAAATATTTGACGGACTTAATACTGGATACAACTTCAACATTAATATGACAATTGAATGTTTGTGAAAGTTTAAGAGAATAAGGTACAACAAAACGATTATCAACAACATATTCATTAGGTCGTGTATAAGTTTTACCTGTGTTTCTTCTTCTATATACCACATAACAATTTTCTTCAACAGTAGTGTCTTCTTGTAAAGGTTTAGGAAAATTTTTTGAGCATTTTCCATCAACGAAACACCAATCTCCACAAGGACCGTGTATATTATTTGCCATAATAATTTCATGTAATCTAGGATTAACCAATTCATCTGGTATTTCAGCTGAAATATGTCCATCAACACTCTCTGGTGTTAATATTTTTGAATTGGACGTTAATATAACCAACAAATGGATATGTGGTAATCCTCTTTTTTGAAATTCTATAACATAAACGTAGGACTTGACATCTCCAAAGCATTTATTCTTAACAATACATTCTATCAAATGTTTTACTTTTAAAGAAAAGACTCTCGCGACAATGTCAGGTCTATCAGCTACTGTTTGATTAGGTAATAAATTTTCTGTTATTTCTTTCCACTGTGGATTACATGTCATTGTTATAAATAAATCTGGTTTTCCATGTTTTGCCACAATAGCCATTAAATCTTGATATAATTCCATCATATTACGAGGTGAACCAATAAATGTTGATGGTAAGACAACTAATTTTCCTAGAGGTGTATCATTGCTTTGTGCTACATCCTTCATGTGATCTATTAATCCTCTGTAACTTTCACTTCGCAATTTTGTTTGATGATTTGCGCAATATTGAAGCCGATCTTTTTCCATTTTAACATAATTGTCAACCAGCCACTGTTGAAATAGTCTTCCACCGTATAGAAACTGATTAAATATATCATCTCTAATTGCCATTTTATACTTTACATAAGATGCCCTCGAAATTCTATGTTTTTTCAATCTTTTATCTGTATCATTTCGAAGCATATCAATACAATAACCTTTTTCTCCAAAAGGATAAAATAGAGGATATATAAAAGGTTCTACACAAGGATCCAAACTACTAACAAATTGCAATTCTTTACTTATTTTGTTGTACACAGTAACATAAGAATTAGGTATTTCACCTTCTGAATTTGTATTAAAAATAGCAGCTACTTCATTAACTCTTTGAAAATTAAATCGCCGTGGATATTTTCCTTTTTTTAAAGTAAATAATAATTTCAATTCTGGAATTTCTTCATCATTTTTTGTCGCTAACGCTGTTTCTATTTCTATAACTTCTTTCATCATTCTAAATGATTGACTGAACGTATTATGTTTTCTCATAAAATTCTCAATTCCTCCTACAATGTCTCTATCTAATCTATCATTTTTATTCAACCTGTATTCAATTGCATCATCAGGATCGTAAATAAACAATTGACCATAAGACGGATCATCACCGTTTTCAGGGAATAAAGCTTTATTTATTTGATAATTTATTTGACCTTGTATTTTAAAACAATACGGTCCTCTTCGTGTACCATGGAAATTAATAACATTAGCATTAAATGACGCAAAAGCAAATGAATTATTTTAACTTCTTATATTCTGGCGAAAATGGTTTGATTTCTCATGTGAACCATCTAATAACATTTTCAATTCAGATGGATAATTTAAAGGTTTCAATTTAATACCTCCATGGCTACAACAATCAGCAAAAGAATACTTTTTGTTATCATCTTTTTTATGTTTCAGGTTTTTAGTATCTGAATTAGTTATTTTAGTACTAACTTTTTCATCTTTGAAGTGTTTAGCATCACAATGAGTGCAATAAAGTAACATTTTACATAAATAATTCTCTGCATAAGTACGTGAATGCAATTTATTTACTTTTAGTTCTTTTAAAGAATTATCTGATGTATTCACCAAATCTTGATTTAAACAAGAAATAGAAGAATTTTTAACTGTATCATAACAATTATTTGTGTCTCTCTCTCTTAACTTATGATTCTCTAATTCTGCCTCTATATAATTTTTCTTTTTTTTTGCACGACAACGTTTCACTCTTTCCCTGTTCAACATTTGTCCATGAAGAAGTTGTTTATCTTTTTAATTATTTTCAGACAATTTATTAATTTCTACTTTTTCTATTCCATGTAATGAAGGAAAAGATTTCTTCACTTGAATTACAGTATCTTCTGAATCAATCATTTTTCTTTTACTTGCTTTTTGTTTTACTACGTCACTTTTTACTTCAATAAACTGCAAAATAGATGGAGAAACAGCTTCTATAATGGAATTTTCATTATTTATTTCTACATTTCGGAAATGTGAAATTGTCTGAAAGGATGTTGATGGTATTGCGTTCACAACAAGAGTTTGAGAATCTGCATTGCAAGTTCCTTTCTCCACCTCTTCTGATACATTCATTTGTAATTCCTTTTTTTCTTTCAATCTAGCACGATAGCACTTCATTGATTCTCTATGCAATTTTCGTTTTTCCATTTTTTTCTCTACAGTTAAACTCCTACGATATCGTCTCACTCTTTCTGTACTGACAATTTTTGTACCAACTTCTTGTAATTGTTCTACTTCTTCTTTGGTAAATCTTTGCTTTTCTTCAAATCTTTTCCCTTCTATTAAACACGTACTAAACTTCTTCATTCCTGACTTTGCCAAACTTTCAATATCTTTTTCCTTTTCTTGTAATATTTTTGTCCTTTCTACTTCGCCTATTGAATCCAACATACACAAAGATCTCTTTTCTGTAATTGTAGGTTTTGGTAAATCAGTAATTTTTCTTTTACTTGCTTTTCCTTTTACTTCGTCACTTTCTAGTTCATTAAACTCCGAAATAGATGGAGATACAGCTTCCGTAATGGAATCTTCATAATTTATTTGTGCATTTTGGAAATGTGAAATTGTCTCAAATGATGTTGATGGTATTGCGTTCAGAACAAGAATTTCAGAATCTGCATTACAAGTTCCTTTCTCTACCTCTTTTCTTACATTCATTTGTAATTCCTTTCTTTCTTTTAATCTAGCACGATAGCGCTTCATTGATTCTCTATGCAATTTTCGCAATTCCATTTTTTTCTCTTCTGTTAAACTCCTACGATATCGTCTCACTTTTTCTGTACTGACAATTTTTGTACCAACTTCTTGTAATTGTTCTACTTTTTCTTCGGTAAATCTTTCCTTATCTTTAAATCTTTTACCTTCTGTTAAACTGGTACTACACTTTCTCCTTTCTGTCTTTCCCAAACTTTTAATATCTTTTTTCTTTTCTGTGCTCACATTACTTTTATCATTTTGTCGTTTCATGATTTTATACAAATCTTTATTTATATAATCAAAATATGTCAAATTGTTAAAATGTTAATCTAATAACATATCAAATTTGCAATGCACAATTTTAAAATGTCCAAATTTGAATGACCAGTTCACAGTTATATTAATAGCAATTGACACATTTGCAAATATCTAATAGAAATGTTACCATTTGTATTTTCTAATTTTATAGCCTTCCACAAATGATTAAAATTTTAAACACAATTCATCAATTAACAAATTTCGAAATGTTCCAATTTACAAAAGACCCATTTTAACAATTGTCGAATTTAGCAATTTTTAATTTTTCTATTTTTACATTTATTATTTATCAATTATATTCAATAGTCCAATTTACCAGTTTTCTATCTTACCAATTTTCCACTTTACAAATTAAACAATTTTCCAATTAACCTATTTTCCAATTTACCAATTGTCCACTTTGCCAATTTGCCAATTTACCAATTTTCCACTTTGTCAATTTTCCACTTTACCAATTGTACAATTTGCCAATTTTTCAATTTACCAATTTTCCACTTTGCCAATTTCCCACTTTACCAATTTTCCACTTTACCAATTTTCCACTTTACCAATTTTCCACTTTACAAATTAAACAATTTTCCAATTAACCTATTTTCCAATTTACCAATTGTCCACTTTGCCAAATTGCCAATTTACCAATTTTCCACTTTGTCAATTTTCCACTTTACCAATTTTCCAATTTGCCAATTTTCCAATTTACCAATTTTCCACTTTGTCAATTTTCCACTTTACTAATTTTCCAATTTGCCAATTTTCCAATTTACCAATTTTCCACTTTGCCAATTTTCCACTTTAACCAATTTTCCACTTTACCAATTTTCCAATTTGCCAATTTTCCAATTTATTGATTTTCCACTTTGCCAATTTTCAACTTAACCAAATTTCAAATATAACAACTTTCCAAATTACAAAATTTTTCAATGTACCAACATTTAATACAAAAATTAAAGTATACTCAGTGCTTATAACTGCTACCTCTTGTTCAGAAATAACAGTAAGTCTAATAACTTGGAAATTGTACGGTATAATGATTAGAAAAGAAAAATATTTCTATATCTATCACTACCTGCCTCGTTCTATTTTCAAGAAAGTATGTTTGCTTACCTGAAACAAAATTATCTCTCTTTCTCCCTCTTGGTCCCTCTACATCTCTTTCTCTTTCTCCTTCTCTCACTCGCCCTCTCTCTGTCTATTAACAGTCTTTACAAAAATTATACCTTGTGTTCGACATCTTTTTCATTTTTATTATATAAAAACTCGATAATGTCATAGCGAAAACAACAAAACAAAGTTGGGGGTCTTTAGGGTCCCTAATTACGAATCCATCATTAGTTTTTTAAAATTCAAAATGGAATAAATGAAACATTTAATAATCCGTGTTACATATTTTTTTTAGGTACAATGACTTACAATTATTAAAAATTAAATATTATTTTTTATTTCTCTTTTGTGACCAATATTTTTTAATCTCATTTTAATAATTACAAATTCAATTTTTAAAAATATTTTACAGTAAATGTTTGTAATTTTTCCTTACTAACAAATTACCAATTCAAAAATATAAGAAAATTGATTTGTCTAAACAAATTAAAATTGTTTTTATTCTTTAAACAATTAATGAAATTAAATAAATTACACTAAATTCTTTTAATTATTTTCATTATTCTCCTCTTCACTATTTAAAAATTTCTAAGCTTTTAAGATATTTTTATTAAAAACGAAGTATTAACAAAATTATTTAACAACTAAAAATTAAATTAACAACATAAGAAAATAATATTTTACACCTATTTACTTGTAGCATATTTATTAATTGAGGGCCTGGATGCAATTAAGAGATACGGGCAACTTTCGAAGTCCCCTGCTTCTGCCGGAGACTCGCTGTACGCGGGGCCAACGAAAGTCACGCGTATCCCCTTATTGTATCCAGCCCCTCAATTGTACTTTCCTTAAAAGTTTGAAAATTATTTTTTCAATTTCAAAAATTTTTTCTTCAAAACCATCATTAAAATGTTTACTTAAATTCTTTATTAACTGTACAATTTTTATTTAAATATATAATAATTAATTAAATATATAATAATAATTAAAATACAATATTATTTAGGGTCATTCACATATCACGTGATAAAAATTTTAGCTAATTTGAACCCCCTCTCACCTCTACGTGATACTTTTTCTATTGTTAAAAAAATTGATTTTCCATGGAGCGTGATATTTTGCTTACCCCCCTCCCACCCCTAAGGATAACACGTAATACGTGGATGATTCCTTTTCCAAGAAATAACAGATAACGCCTTTCTGTATAATAATATAACATAATTGTACGAAATAAAGGGGGGTTGCTTTAGATTTTAAGAAGTCTTTATATATAATACTATAACCTATAAAGACGCCGTAAGTTATATTATTATTATACAGAAAAACGTTTTAAAATCCAAACCAACCCCCCTTTATTTTGTACAATTATATTATATTATTATACAGAAAGACGTTTTTAAATCCTTATGTTATTATACAAAAAGATGTTTTTTTAAATCCAAACTAACCAACCTATATTTCGTACAATATTATATTATTATACAGAAAGACATCTTAAAATTCAAACCAACCTCCCTTTTTTTCGTAGGAATGTATGGTATAATTATTCTTTTTAATTTATACCTATGCTTTTTATTAAGGGAAGAGGTAAAAAAGATTTAAAAAGCTAAGAAAATTAGGAAACGTATATAATTTAAGAAAAAATATCGTTTCCTCACATATAAATTGTTTAAACAATCAAAATTGCAGACGGATAACTTTGTGATGTTTTTTTAATGAAGAAAGTCGAAAGCGAAATCCTTATAAGAGAAGGTAATAAAAATTTGTTTTAAACAATTTAGTTTATTTAAAGAAGTAATATAAATATTTAATAAACAAATTTTTTATAAGTTGTTACTAAAGAATCGACAGCTGTTAAAAAAATATTTTAATTTGAAAATATAAGAAACATACATTGTTTACAATAAATAACTTCTTATTATCACAATTTCATCAAAAGTTGATTTTAAACCATTTTAATTGTATAAACAATCGACTAAATTAAGTAAATTAAATTGCAATTAAAAAGTTGTAAGCTTTTAAAATATTTAAAATAAATGGTGGTTCTTTAAGACACCCTATAGAGAAACGAAGAATATCATCATCAGCTAACTCTGCCTTTTTCTATCCCAGACACCTGTTATACCTCTCTCTCTCTTTCACATTTCGCACGCTGTATTCTAAATCTTTTATTTCGAACCCACCTTTAGGTTTCTCACGCTTTAGTATATTCTGTCTTAAGCATGGCAGTAAATCTATAGCTATGACTAACTGATTTCTTATATAGGATTAGATTCCCATCTAGGAATCCATTCAGTAACGCTCTTGATTAAAAACTGCGAATCGATCTTTATTCGCAGATTTTTAATCCCGGCTTCTCGTGCCCTAAGAACGGCTATAGTCGCTGCTTCAATTTCTGCTGCATTGTTTGTTTGCCGACCCTTCGACCGTTGTGAAACATTCAGGGGATGATTTGGTCCAAACCAGACTCCTACGTCTGCTCTTGGTTCACCACTTCCATTGGAGCTACATGCACCGTCTACATAAACGTCTGTATAAGTTTCTATCAGTGGGGGGAACCAAGGGTTCGGAGGCTGGTTTGAAACGTTATCACTTACTGGGGGACTGGTAGCACTTTTATGCACTATATTCGGATTGACACTAGGGAAAGCACTATGTCCTTGTCTAAACACTGGGAGACCGGAACTTTCAGACGTCTCATCGTCAGAGAACGAATCCTCGGAAGATGTTGAATCTGTAGGTTTAGGGGAACCGGATGCAGCTATTGTCTTTCGTCTAGTAAGTCTTTTCCCGATGCAACTTTGGTCTAGGTCGGGTTGTTGCTGACTAGTGGTGGGTAAAAAAACTTCGTCTTTATTTTTGTCCTTTTTCTTTATACTTCCCTTGGGTCTCCCAGGTAACCTTTTTCCGGTTAGTGGTTTTGTTGGTTCAGGAGGAGGGATCGAATAGGAAACCTTCTTTTTCAAGGTTGAAGACTTAAGTGGGGCACTTAACGTTCTTGTAAGTTTTGGTCTAGGATTTTTTAGAATTGATGGTTTTTTGGTTTCTTTCTCAGCTTGGTCTGTTTCCTTAGACCTTGTAGTTTTCTGAGAAGAAGTTGAGGGCTGCTGAGTTTATTTAATGTCTTTTTTCGCAGAGTCTTGATTGATAACTCTTGGTTTAATTACCGATCTTGTTATAATAGGTAAAGCACGATATTGGACGGGTTGTTCTTTTTTAAGTATCACTTTCACTGGGTTCACTGAGTTTTTAAAAGGATCAGGATTGGTTTCTTTGTTGGATAGGATGGATATTGCTGAATCAGAATTAGAAGTCGAAATTTCATTAATTTTCTTGTTGAAAAAATCAACGGGATTATGTGATAATGCTTCAACAATTCTGTTGATTTTCCCAGTCTTGCATTCATATTTGTATATATAGTCTTGTAGACGGAGACGCCACCTATGAAGCCTAGGTCCTGGATTTTCAATATAACTCATCCAGTGTATAGGTTCAAAATCACAGGCCAGAATAAACTCTCGACCATAAAGATAAGGTCGGAAGTTTTCCACAGCATAGAGAATTGCAAGACACTCTCTCTCTGCTTCTGGGTACTTTTGTTCGTTTTTATTTAAGATCTTAGAAAAATAAGCGACAGGAAGGTCAATGCCGTCCTTTTCCTGAGTCAACATAGCGCCTATCGCATGCTCAGAGGCATCGGTAGTTAATCGGAAAGTTTTAGTAAAATCAGGATATAGAAGAATAGGTTCTGTACAAAGGTAATTCCTGAGTTAACAAAAACTTTCTTCCTGACTGTTAGTCCAATTCCAAACAGCGTCTTTCTTTAATAGAACTGTTAATGGACTGGATATCTTGGCATAATCCTTTATAAAGCGCCTGTAGTAACCTGTTAAGCCAAGGAATCCTCGGAGTTCTTTTAGTTTAACAGGTCGAGGAAAATGTTTAATTGCTTTAATCTTTTCGGGATTTGGTTTAACACCCTCAGGACCAATTATGTGACCAAGATACGCCACCTCAGTTCTTAGAAAATCGCACTTGTCAGGCTGCAGTTTCAGATTTGCTTCACGGAGACGATTAAACAGCCTTCTAGCTCTCCTATCGTGTTCGATTAATGTATCAGAGTGAATGATGATATCATCCAAATACACGAGAGCTTCTGTATCAAGCATGTTGCTCAATACATTATTTAATAAGCGCTGGAATGTGGGCGGGGCATTCTTTATGCCCATAGGCATGCGATTATACTCAAAATGTCCATTGCCTGCGGAAAAGGCTGTTTTATGTCTATCATCAGGGTGTGTTTCCACCTGATGAAAACCGCTAGCAAGGTCGAAAACTGTGAAATACCGTGCAGTTCCGAGTTTCTCTAATAGCGAAGTTATGTGTGGCAAAGGAAATGAATCACCTATTACTTGTTCATTTAATTTTTGATAATCAACAACAACTCTCCATTTCCTTTGCCCTGAAGCGTCTAGTTTTTTGGGCACGATTAGGACCGGAGAATTGTATGGTGAATTTGATGGACCAATGATTCCACTATTTAATTGTTTAAGAAGCTGAAGATCCATTTGCTCTCGAGCTTCATGGGGACATCTGTATTGCTTTTTGTTGATAACTTTGTTGTCTATTGTTGGAATCCTATGCTGTATTAAGTGGGTACATGTTAATGTTTCTCCACTTAAATGGAAGATATCAGCATAGTCTTCCACCCATCCGAAAACAAGTTTTCTCTTTTCTGGACTCAGGTGTGACACGTGAAGAGCATTTTTGACCTTAATAACTCGATCAGAATAAATGTTGCCATTTTCATTTTGCACTTCCTCTGGATCAGAATCTGTAAATTGTTCTCCAGGAAAGTTACAAAAATCAAAAGGTATTAATTCTTGTGGATCTAGTTCAAGGTCAATATCCTCCTCAGCTGTGTTAATAGCTACTGCATAGCATACGCCGTTTCTATTTGTAACTACTGCTTCACCAAGATAGAGTCCTTGGGGAGTGGATATTCGTGGTAAATAACCTTCTTTGACATTTTTGTTGGAAACATCTATAGCTATAGGTTGTCTTGTTCTAGCCTTAATTCTTAGGATTCGAGCAAACGGTTTTATTTCAGGTTTTAAAATTTGTTTAGACTGTTGAGATTCTGAATCTATGAAGGGTATAGGGGTAATAGGGTCAGAAATGGTAACCAAAGCGTTATGTCTAAACGAAATTTGTGCCTGTTCCTGGCGAAGATAAGGTCTCCCTAATATTCCGGAAGTGGATATAGGAAAATTATTCTTCACAACATGGAATTCGACCAGATTTTTCTGTATTGTGAGTTTAACCGTTCCTAAGGTTTTTACCGAATGGTCTGTTATTCCTGCAATTTCCGCGCTATTATCGACAGAGAGCAAAAGTTCAGGATCCAGTACATTTAATTTGATCAAATTAGTATCAGAACCAGGATCAACTAGGAACTGTATTTTGGGGTGTTTGAACTCTGGGGCAGTCAATTCAACTACTGGGGAGTCTTCATTCCTGTTTCCGACTCTAAGGACTTTACCGAGTTCTCAGCAAAGTGTACGGTCTTGGAACGCTGGGGAACTGGACTTACCACCGCGTCTAAGTGGTGTTAATTTTGTTTTTAAAATTGGAATAATTAAATTTATTAAATACTAACATCTTTAAAATCTGCTTTTAGTGCAAATTTTTGATAATCATAAAATTAGAAACTTTATTTGCTCGGTAAATCATTTTTTTCGTTTTCAAAATAACTTAAATCACTAAATTTGCCTTTAAATTGAACACAATTAAATTTATTGAATACAACCAAATTTCTAAATCTTAATTCAGAATATAATTTCTATAATCTATAAATTAAAAACTTTCTTTGCCCGATCATTAATTTTTTTCGGTTTTAAAAGCACTTAAATCTTTAATTTTGTCTTTAAAATTAAAATAATTCTATTTATTAAATACAAACAAGTTTCTAAATCTTATTTCTGCATAAAATTTTTATAATCTATAAATTAAAAACCTTATTTGTCCGGTAATTACTTTTTTTGGTTTTTAAAATCACTTAAAAAACGAAATTTGCCTTAAAAATTATCATAATTAATTTTATTAAATACAAACAATTTTCTAAATCTTATTTCACAATAAAATTATTATAATCTTTAAATTCAAAACTTTATTTGACGGGTAATTAAGTCATTTCGTTTTTAAAATCACTAAAGTCATTAATTTTGCCTCTAAAATTAAAATAATTAAATTTATTAAATACAAACAAATTTCTAAATCTTATTTTAGAATAAAATTATTATAATCTATAAATTAAAAAACCTTATTTGCCCGGTAATTAATTTTTTTCTGTTTTTAAAGACAAAATTAAAGACATAAGTGCTTTTAAAACCGAAAAAAATTAATAACCGGGCAAGTAAATTTTTTAATTTAAAGATTATAAAAATTTTGTGCTAAAATAAGAGTTAGAAACTTGTTTGCATTTAATAATTTTAATTGTGTTAATTTTAAAGGCAAATTTAGTGATTTAAGTTATTTTTATAACGAAAAAAATGATGTACGGAGCAAATGAAGTTTCTTATTTAAAGATTATCAAACATTTGCACTAAAAGCAGATTTTAAAACATGTTTGTATTTAATAAATTTAATTATTTCAATTTTAAAGACAAAATGAAAGACATAAGGGCTTTAAAAACCGTGAAAAATTAATAATCGTGCAAAGAAAGTTTTTAATTTATAGATTATAGAAATTATATTCTGAATTAAGATTTAGAAATTTGTTTGTATTCAATAAGTTTAATTGTGTTAATTTTAAAGGCAAATTTAGTGATTTAAGTTATTTTGAAAACGAAAAAAATGATTTACCGAGCAAAGAAAGTTTCTAATTTAAAGATTATCAAAAATTTGCACTAAAAGCAGATTTTAAAACATGTTTGTATTTAATAAATTTAATTATTCCAAATTTAAAGACCAAATTCATGACTTGAGTGCTTTTAAAACCGTAAAAAAAATTATTAGTTGTGATAATTTTTATGGCAAATTTCGTTTTTTAAGTGATTTTAAAAACCAAAAAAATTAATTACCTGGCAAATAAGGTTTTTAATTTAAAGATTATAAAAATTTTATGATGAAATAAGACTTAGAAAATTGTTTGTATTCAATAAATTTAATTGTGTTAATTTTAAAGGCAAATTTAGTGATTTAAGTTATTTTGAAAAGGAAAAAAATGATTTACCGAGCAAATAAAGTTTCTAATTTTATAATTATCAAAAATTTGCACTAAAAGCAGATTTTAAAACATGTTTGTATTTAATAAATTTAATTATTTTAATTTTAAAGACAAAATGAAAGACATAAGGGCTTTTAAAACCGAGATAAATTAATAATCGTGCAAAGAAAGTTTTTAATTTATAGATTATAGAAATTATATTCTGAATTAAGATTTAGAAATTTGTTTGTATTCAATAAGTTTAATTGTGTTAATTTTAAAGGCAAATTTAGTGATTTAAGTTATTTTGAAAACGAAAAAAATGATTTACCGAGCTAATAAAGTTTCTAATTTTATAATTATCTAAAATTTGCACTAAAAGCAGATTTTAAAACATGTTTGTATTTAATAAATTTAATTATTTCAATTTTAAATAATAATAAGAGATGAATTTTTGATAAATGACAAATTTCTGTGATTGTTTGATTTACGTTACCTGACTGATAGGATAAACAGTCATAATATAATTAAAATACTTGATTACGCGTTTGTTTAAAGAAAAGTAACTTATAGTTTATGTAGAGTAGCTTCGTTACTATACAAGGTTTTGTAAATGTTAAATGAATATTTTCATTTAAGACAGAGTAAATAAGTATTATATTTATAAATCCATGTATTACAGTGTATTCGACTCTTTTGCTTAGAATAATAAAATGGATCTTAAAGAGAAAATCTTGAAACTAAGTTGCGTCTTTTATAATCATTACAATTTTGCAAAGTCTGATATACAGTTTATAATAGAACAATTTCAAAATTTTATTTCCAATGACTATAATCCATTTTCGTTGAAAGAGTTGAATACAAGATTGCATAACACTGTCGAGAAAAAGCTTTCTGATGCAATAAACAATGTTTTTGAGAAACACAAAGATCCCTTCGAACTGTATGACTCGGAGAGAAAACGTCTAGTTTTGTATAAAAATATGGGATACTATGTGGAACCGGAAATGTGTACCTTGAAAGAAGAGCGAGTGCCAAAATTTTACGAAAACAAAGTCTATTTAACTACGAAAAGTACAAAAATGGTTCATTTATCCATAAAAAATAGTTCACAAAAAATTCTACAAATGGATGGATTATTGGAAGCGACCTTAGCGTACATGAAGTTTTTAGAATCGGAACCAAATACAAAAATGAACTTTGTACAAGGATCGTTGTGGAAAGAGCAAACGAAAAATTGCAATAAAAACGACATTATTTTGCCGATATTTACTTATTTTGATGACCTTGAAACTGGCAATGCCTTGGATTCTCATGCTGGTAAAAATGAAGTAGGATGCGTTTATTGTACAATCCCTTGCTTTTCTCCAGATTTTTCGTCGAACCTTGATAGCATATTTGTGACAGACATTTTCCATACTCATACCGAAAAAAATTTGGAAATAAAGTAATATTTGAAAAACTTATTTCTGAATTGAAAGAATTGGAGACCTTTGGACTTAACATAAATGTGAATAACAAAGTTTATAAATTTTTTTTTTTTGCAAGTCTGATTCTAGGGGATAATCTTGGTCTCAATGGGATTTTAGGATTCGTTGAATCCTTCTCATCAACTCATTTTTGTAGAATTTGTTACGCTGGACCAGACAAAACTACCATTATGACGAAAGAGGACACAGCCAAACTAAGAACTAAAGACCAATATGAAAGGGATGTACAATTATCGAATTATTCCATAACAGGTATTAAAGAGGCTTGTATTTTTAACGAGTCAACAAAATACCACGTTTATGAAAATTCCAGCGTTGATAAAATGCACGACGTTGATGAAGGCCTATCAACCTACGTTATGGCAAAAATATTGTTAAAATTAATTGATGAAGATAAACTTTTTTCTATTGATTTTGTAAATAATGCCTTAAATTCAACTGATTTTGGATTTGAATCATCAAATGTTCCTCTTAACATATCCTTAGAGTATGTTAAGACTCATAGTCGATTAAAAATATCAGCTTCAGAAGCATTGTTTTTTACGACGTATTTTGGATTATTGGTTGGACACATGGTTCCCGAAGACAACGAAGCGTGGATCTTATACATAAAACTAAGGCAAATCATTCACATTATAAATTCACCTACTTTTACTCACTCAAACCTCTTAGAATTGGAAATGTTACTTGATGAACATCATAAACTGTACATCAACATGTTTGGAAAATTAAAACCAAAGTTTCACTTCTTGCTTCATTATGTTCGCTTAATGTTACAGAATGGCCCTGTAGTGCATACGTCATCAATGCGTTTTGAAGCAAAACACAGATTAATAAAAAAGATTTTAAATGGAACAGCATCAAGAACAAATATCTTACAAACTCTTGAAGTTAGACTACGATTAGGCCTGATGTACTTTTTGTATTCTCATTATAAAGACTTTTGTGTAAAGTACGGTATGGAAATACTCGATGATTCTGTCGGTTATCATTTCCCGCTATCGCAGTTTCGTAAAACTGTTAATTCGGTTGTAATAAATGACGTGACATACAAAAATGGGACAGTTATACTGGCAAGTATTTTGGAAAATGGTCCTGTTTTTGGAAAAAAACATTCAAAAATATTCAATTATAATTATAAAAAAATAATCATAACGGAAAATGAAAATGTAGATTACTGATCTTCTGTTAACAAGATTTTTCAACTGATGATTTAACACTAAAAATCATTTCTAAGATGCAAGTATAGAAGTCGAGGTTGTCGAAGAAGAATGTGAAGAATCGGTTTAAAAGTACTGTCAAAAACAATTACACCGTAAAAGACAGTGTACAGACTGACAGGCTATAAGATAATATCAGACCATCGAAAAATACGGTGCCAATGTGTGATTTATATTATCCATGTGTGTTAAAATATAATGTCAACTATGACATGAAAAAATACAGTGCAAGAAGAGTTATTGATGTCACGCATGGGAAATCTGAGTTCATGCACCGAAAAAGTCGATGCACGCACCGACCGACCGACAGTTGACATTTAACATACAGTGTAAATGTATCAAAAAGTTTAGGAAACTTTTTAGTTTTTATAATAGAAAAAAGTTATGTGTGAATAACAATTTGTAATTAAAAAATGAAAAATCATATGTGCAATAAAATATAACTTTAAATTTACATGCTAGTTAGATTTCTTTAAAAAATCTAATGCTGAAAGTAGAAATTTGTTTTTCGTCATTAATTTTTTTAAAATGAGTATTCAGAAGTAAATTTTAATATCTCTTATAAATAAAATAATTATTGTTTACTGATTCACTTAAAAATAGTATATTTAAAATTATTTTTTTTAATCAACAAAATAGTGCACTCTAACCTATTATAACCTCAATTTTTGTATGCTTTTCATATTCCATTTGTTTCTCAATAAAACGTTGAAATATTAAAAAGAAACAGATATTACATTTTGTTTTATATACTCTAAAATAAGACATATTAAAAGTTGCTTAAAAATGTTGTTTTTAATTTGTAAATAGAATTGTTTGAAATGTTTTTATTTTTTTAAAAAACTAATATATTTTATTATTAATTAGGCAAAAAAGTTTTTTGGCAAGAGTTTTTCACAGCCAGCTGTTAAGACTTAAAAAGTTTTGAACATAATAGTAAAGCGATCAATATATTTTTATGGTTTTCAGTCGAAGAAACCATATGTTAATTAAATTATGTCGAAGTTTTCAAAAGTAGATAAAAGGTGCATGTATAAAAGCATTTTTTATGTATAGAAATCCACCTTGCACACAATCTTGTCTTTAAATCAAGAATTTTTTTGCATTTCTCTATTCACAGTTTTTAATTTTAAACAAATTTAAAATTTCAATAGGAACCTAATTTTCAATCTGGGGGTCAATTGCGTAAATTGTTTTTGATTTTGTTTTTGTCATTGTCTTTCACGTTCATTGTAGTCTTCAATTTTTTTCCCTAGACACGTGAAAATATAATTTTGACAGCTCTTACGTTCACTTGCAAAAAACGTATTTTAGAAGTGAGGTTTGTTTTGAAATTGTGAGTGTTTGATAAAACCGAGAACGGGTTGCTTACGAAGATCTCTCGATGCTGAACGGAAAATTACTTTGCCGAATATTATGGGTAAGAGTTATAGTTTTTCTGTGTATAATATAAAATTAATATAAATAATAAATAATTTTTGTATGAAGGTTAAAAATATTATTAATATTATTAGTCAGTAGGAATATACAGTTAAAGTAAATAAATCATTTCTCTGTAGAAATGTAAAATGTTCAATCTTTTTAAATAATATTTTTAGCTAGATTTAATGTTTAAGTATCTTTAAATATACTGTATTTAAAATTAAAAAAAAATTACAAGCAATTTAAAAACATTAAAATAATACTTCGAACTTTCATAATTATAAGAATTTTTTCCTTAATAAAATAACGTAGACTTAGATGTAATGTAACGTTGATTTGGAAAATTAATAATGATTTGATTTCTCTTTTAAATTATTACTAATAATTTATATTACAAATGATATCACTTACTTTGATAGGTCCTAATAGTCTAATAATATATGTAAATAATAATTTATCCATATCAGATATTTACTGATATCTGGCCAATTGAACAATAATAATTTTATATATTTCTTATGGTTTAATTTACATTATAATAATAATTACTATATTATACATGATAAAAATGATGTTTAATTACATAATAAAGTCACGCTTAAGTAACACACAAGTAAAAATCAGTTTACTTTTTACAAACATACGACAGTTTTTTTAATTTTGCAAATTTCTTTTTACAATTTCTATTCTTGTTGATGATTCTTCTTTTTTTTCTTTTAACTTGGAAGTTTTTTTCTCTTTTTCTTAATCTTCTAACATTTTGCCGGAAAGGATTTAAAAGACCATCATGGATCCAAAAAATTCTAAAACCTCATATATTCACTGGCTCAGATTTGGATGATTTTTTAAATAAAATTTTAATAAATTTTTAAATAAATTTTTTTCACCAAATTTTGAAATATCAAGTTTCACATTTCTTAGAAAATACTACGTTGGGTCAAAATTTGATGTCATGTTATTTTGTAATGCCTCTGAATGAATTTACTTATTTTCAAAGTGGTAAAAAAAGTTTAAGAATTTATATCGAGGTTTTCAAAATTTACTTTCCTTTTTCTAAACAATAAGTTCTTTTACCGACAAGAAAACTCTTTTATCCCCTGAAAATAATATGGGGCATTCTCTTAAACAAATATCTTCATTTAAAATTGTAAACAAATTTTCCAGGAAAAACATTTTTTTTTTTTTAAATTTGAACCTTAGAACCCCACACGGACAAATGTTTTAAACTTTGTCTTTTGAAAACCTCCTAAGGTTATACCTCTTAAAATTATTTTCAATCTTGATCTTTAAAAAATTCAAATAATAATGTCTGAAATTCGCAAAATTATCTGAAGGCACAAAACATAGACTGAGGTTCTAGCGTTACAAATAAATAGATTTATTCAGAATAAATCCCCATGATATTTTTATTTAATAAAAAGTTTTCGACCCATAAAATGTACCCATTATCTAGAAATTTTTGAAAAATTTGATACGAATTCTTAAAACATTTTTTTACAACTTTGAAAATAAATAGATGTTCCGTCATTTCAGATAATAAAAAGTTTTTTCAATTCACGTAAAATACCTATTAGCTAAAAGAACAAAAGTATTTTCTAAAAAATTTGATAAAAATCATTAAAAATTTTTTTTCAATCTTGAAAGTAAGTGGACCAAATTTATTTCAATTCAGGCAGGCTGGACAAGGACGGAACTAAAAATCAATTTTATCTCCAAAAAGTTGTTTTTCAAATATTTCTTGTTTGGCTAAAAAAAATTTTTCATGGAGTTATAAAGATTTTAATTTTGAAAGTCGAAATCCTCGTTTTTTATTTCAAATTTGAAAAAAACCTTATAAGTGTAATAACTTTTTTAAATAATAGGGATATTTTCCTAAAAAATTTTAAATTACAGTTACTCAAAAACACCAAAGTTTTTTGGTTAACATTTTTTTGAAAATTTTAGTAATAGTAAAGATTATTTTCCATAAGAATTTAACTTGTGCCCGATTTTCATAGAAGAGAAAAATAATATTTTTTTTTTTTAAAGGAGAATTTCATTTTTTTCAAAAAATACACTAGATATAAAAAAATTTTCAAAATAAAAGTTGTTCCTCTTCAAAACATATAAAAAAAATTTTTCTCGATATTTTACTCTATTTCTCATTTTTTCAACAAATTTCGTCAAAATTCAGTAAAAAGCTAATTTTTAGAAAACTTTGAAGTGTTTTTGGATGCAAATAGGCAAATAATTGTTAGAAAATGTGTAATTTTTCAGAAGCGTTTATTTCTCAAACATATATTTTTAGTTTAAGTCTCTCCATTGACACAACCTTAAACTAAAAAATGGCTTTTCTTTTCAGATCGAAAATAAATGTTATTTTAATTAATTTAAACAAATTTAAAAAGATACAAGTGTACATTTTTTATAAAATATTAGGTTGAGCTAAAATTTGTTGTCAAATAATAATTATTTAACAATTGATGTTGTTTTTTTTATTAAGTCTAGATAAAATCTCATCCTATTTTGCCAAATAATAGCTCTTCTTACTAGTTGAAACACTTTCTGCACATTTTTATCGGTTAGATTTTTAAAAATATTTTATTCAAATTTATTAAATAAATAAAATTTGATTATATAATCTATTTTTAAACAAAATGTTATTTAACAAAATCCACCAAATAAAATTCTAAAAAATGTTTTAAAGAGAAAAATTAGCTATTATTTGTCAAGATTGGGTCAAAATGACATATTTTCAATATGTTCGAAGAAAACACATAAAATGTTAAATAATAATTATTATTTGACATCAAATTTTGACCCAACATAGTATTTTCTAAGAAATGTGAAACTTGATATTTCAAAATTTGGTGAAATTAACTTTAATAATATTTTTATTCAGCTAAAAAACTACTTCTTAATTTGAATTTTCTAATGAAAAAAGTTTAAAAATACATAAAAAATTCATTTAAACTAAAAAGTTATATGTTTGAGATATAAATGATTTTGATAAATTATACGTTTTCTTACAATTATTTGCTTATTTGCATCCAAAAACACTGCAAAGTTTTCTAAAAATTAGCTTTTTACCGAATTTCGACGAAATTTGTTTAAAATACGAGAAAAATACCCAGAAATTTTTTTTAATTTTTGTGAAGAGGAACAACTTTTATTTGGGAACTTTTTTGATATCTAGTGCATTTTTTTGAGAAAAATGAAATTTTCCTTTAAAGAATCAAAATATAATTTTTATCTCTTTTATAAAAATCGGGCACAAGTTAAATTATTATGAAAAATAATTTTCACAATTACGACGATTTTAAAAAAAAATTTCAACTTTACAAAACATCTTTGTAAAGACAAATCTAATTTTCAGTTCCGACCATGCCTAGCTTGTCTGAATTAAAATGAATTTGGTCAGTAAATTTATTAAGGAGAATCCCATGTAATATCTTTCTGTAATAAAAAGAGTTTTTAACCCAAAATGGTACCTACTATTTGGAAAAACGAAAGTAATTTCTGTAAAATGGCATCAAATTCCTGAAAATAAATTTTAGCAAGTAATATTTTTCTCAACAATCTCTTGATGGATTATATTTTTTTCCAGCGATTAATGTTCTTCAAGTGCAAATAGCTTTTCTAGTTACAAGAAATGAAGAAGTTTTAACCTTAATTTATAAGAACAGGAATATTATTAAAATTTTATGGAATGAAATGCAATAAAACTTAAAATTTTTTTATTAAATCGATCTTACCAATGCCAGTTTTTGTAGTCGACAACTGCGCCGTTGAAAGTAATAAATTTTGTATTGCTAAACAGCGAGCACAATGGCCAGGACAAAATACTTATTTAAAAAATCATCCAAATCTGAGCCAGTGAATATATGAGGTTTTGGAATTTTTTGGATCCATGATGGTCTTTTAAATCCTTTCCTGCAAAATGTTAGAAGATTAAGAAAAAGAGAAAAAAACTTCCAAGTTAAAAGAAAAAAAGAAGAATCATCAACAAGAATAGAAATTGTAAAAAGAAATTTGCAAAATTAAAAAAACTGTCGTATGTTTGTAAAAAGTAAACTGATTTTTACTTGTATGTTACTTAAGCGTGACTTTATTATGTAATTAAACATCATTTTTATCATGTATAATATAGTAATTATTATTATAATGTAAATTAAACCATAAGAAATATATAAAATTATTATTGTTCAATTGGCCAGATATCAGTAAATATCTGATATGGATAAATTATTATTTACATATATTATTAGACTATTAGGACCTATCAAAGTAAGTGATATCATTTGTAATATAAATTATTAGTAATAATTTAAAAGAGAAATCAAATCATTATTAATTTTCCAAATCAACGTTACATTACATCTAAGTTTACGTTATTTTATTAAGGAAAAAATTCTTATAATTATGAAAGTTCGAAGTATTATTTTAATGTTTTTAAATTGCTTGTAATTTTTTTTTAATTTTAAATACAGTATATTTAAAGATACTTAAGAACCTATATCTAAATTAAAAATCAAATTTTCAATTTACTTTGAATTGCGTTTCAGTGAATTAGTTGTTAATTATTTAAAAATGTAATAATCATTTCTCGAATTAAGTTAAGATTAATATAGAAAGTCTAATTATTTATTAACAACAATGAGAATTTAATTAATTATAAGATAATCAAATTAAAACATTAAATCTAGCTAAAAATATTATTTAAAAAGATTGAACATTTTACATTTCTACAGAGAAATGATTTATTTACTTTAACTGTATATTTCTACTGACTAATAATATTAATAATATTTTTAACCTTCATACAAAAATTATTTATTATTTATATTAATTTTATATTATACACAGAAAAACTATAACTCTTACCCATAATATTCGGCAAAGTAATTTTCCGTTCAGCATCGAGAGATCTTCGTAAGCAACCCGTTCTCGGTTTTATCAAACACTCACAATTTCAAAACAAACCTCACTTCTAAAATACGTTTTTTGCAAGTGAACGTAAGAGCTGTCAAAATTATATTTTCACGTGTCTAGGGAAAAAAATTGAAGACTACAATGAACGTGAAAGACAATGACAAAAACAAAATCAAAAACAATTTACGCAATTGACCCCCAGATTGAAAATTAGGTTCCTATTGAAATTTTAAATTTGTTTAAAATTAAAAACTGTGAATAGAGAAATGCAAAAAAATTCTTGATTTAAAGACAAGATTGTGTGCAAGGTGGATTTCTATACATAAAAAATGCTTTTATACATGCACCTTTTATCTACTTTTGAAAACTTCGACATAATTTAATTAACATATGGTTTCTTCGACTGAAAACCATAAAAATATATTGATCGCTTTACTATTATGTTCAAAACTTTTTAAGTCTTAACAGCTGGCTGTGAAAAACTCTTGCCAAAAAACTTTTTTGCCTAATTAATAATAAAATATATTAGTTTTTTAAAAAAATAAAAACATTTCAAACAATTCTATTTACAAATTAAAAACAACATTTTTAAGCAACTTTTAATATGTCTTATTTTAGAGTATATAAAACAAAATGTAATATCTGTTTCTTTTTAATATTTCAACGTTTTATTGAGAAACAAATGGAATATGAAAAGCATACAAAAATTGAGGTTATAATAGGTTAGAGTGCACTATTTTGTTGATTAAAAAAAATAATTTTAAATATACTATTTTTAAGTGAATCAGTAAACAATAATTATTTTATTTATAAGAGATATTAAAATTTACTTCTGAATACTCATTTTAAAAAAATTAATGACGAAAAACAAATTTCTACTTTCAGCATTAGATTTTTTAAAGAAATCTAACTAGCATGTAAATTTAAAGTTATATTTTATTGCACATATGATTTTTCATTTTTTAATTACAAATTGTTATTCACACATAACTTTTTTCTATTATAAAAACTAAAAAGTTTCCTAAACTTTTTGATACATTTACACTGTATGTTAAATGTCAACTGTCGGTCGGTCGGTGCGTGCATCGACTTTTTCGGTGCATGAACTCAGATTTCCCATGCGTGACATTAATAACTCTTCTTGCACTGTATTTTTTCATGTCATAGTTGACATTATATTTTAACACACATGGATAATATAAATCACACATTGGCACCGTATTTTTCGATGGTCTGATATTATCTTATAGCCTGTCAGTCTGTACACTGTCTTTTACGGTGTAATTGTTTTTGACAGTACTTTTAAACCGATTCTTCACATTCTTCTTCGACAACCTCGACTTCTATACTTGCATCTTAGAAATGATTTTTAGTGTTAAATCATCAGTTGAAAAATCTTGTTAACAGAAGATCAGTAATCTACATTTTCATTTTCCGTTATGATTATTTTTTTATAATTATAATTGAATATTTTTGAAAAAAGTTTCGTCGAATTATACATTATATAGCTTTTAAAAATAGATATGGGACGTTCTTTGTCAAACGGAACAAAGCTCTGCCCAGAATTTATATTGACCGACTTTAATGACCCTGGGCTTAAAATTTTCGTCATCGATCACTCTTTAAAAGCCCGTGTGGCGTTTTTTAAATTCTCAAAATGGCGACTCAATATGGCGGCTAGAAAACAAGAAAAAATGAATAGGTCGAATTAAAAAACTTGTTAGAAAAAAAGTTGACGTTCAAAACAATTCGTTTATGGTTCAAATTGTTGTTAAATGATGTCCCTAAAAAGTTATCATGTTAGGTTGGCAAAATCCAAAATGGCGGATCCAAGATGGTGGCGGAATTTTTAAAAAAACATCGAATTCGCTTGAGATTTCTTAGGGATTTTTGGAGTCGCTGATTACGAATATGATGTCAGTTCTTCAAAATTCAAAATGGCGGATCTAAGATGGCGAATAAAAAATTGAAAATTCTTTTAGATTTACCTGAAATTGGTTACTCGGGAGTTTTTGGGGTTGCTCATTACGAATATGATGTCAGTTTTTCCAAATTCAAAATAACGGATCCAAGATGTCGAACATATTGTTAAAAATTTAATGGATCTGCTTGAAACTTGTTACACGGGGGTTTTAGGGATCGCTGATTACGAGCGTGAAATCAAATTTCATAAATTCAATAAGGCGGATCCAATATGGCGGACATAGTTTTAAAAACTTAATTGATCCACTTAAAACTTGTTGCTCGGGGTTTTCGGGGTCGCTGATTACGAATCCGGTGTTAGTTTATAAAAATAAAAAATGGCGGATCCAATATGGCAGATGAAAAATTGAAAAATCCTTTAGATTTTCCTAAAATTGGTTACTTAGGGGTTTTTGGGGTCGCTGATTACGAATTTAGTGTTAGTTTTAAAAAATACAAAATGGAGGATCCAAAATGGCGGAATGTTTTTAAAAAAGTGTTTAAAATCGCTTAGAATTGGTTACTCAGGGGTTTTTCGGATCGCTGATTACGAATCTAATATCAGATTTTTAAATTTAAAATGGCTCATCCAATATAGAAAAATAATTTTTTTAAAACTGCTAAGATTCGCTTGAAATTTGATAGCTTGGGGGTTTTAAAATCGTTGATTACGAATCCGGTGTTAGCTCTTAAAAATGCATATGTTCAACTGACTTAAGACATCAAATTTTTAAAAACCAGTTGGTTTATTTAACCCATTAACGCCCAGACGGAAGAAAAATTTCTGTTGACTTTGAGGACCTCCCTTTTAAAAAAAATGCCTACAAAAAAATTAGCACTTATCATTTTTAACGTAAAATTTACTCCTCTTTTAGATTCTGAAGTTAAAATTTGTTTATAACAAATCGTTAAAAAGTTATAAACAATTTTTTGCAAAAAAACACGATTTTTTGAGAAAAAATTTTCATTTTAGACATATTTTCACCGGAAAAAAGCAAGTAGATGCTCTCAAAAGCTCAAAATATCGCGTCCATGGACCCCCAGCTATTAGACCCTGAAGCAAAAAAATTTTTTTTTCAAAATGGCGGACGCCAATATGGCGGCTAAAACTAAAAAAATGGCTCAGATATGAAACAGGGTGCTCCAACTTTTTCATGTGACTGAAATCGCCTAAAACTCTTTATACGGGGGTTTTCGGGGTCGCTGATTACGAATATGATGTCAGTTTTTAAAAATTCAAAATGGCTGATCCAATATGGCGGACGAATTTTTAAAAAAATTTTGGATTCACTTGAAACTCTCCACTCAGGGGTTTTTGGGGTCGCTGATTACGAATATGATGTCAGTTTTTAAAAATTCAAAATGGCGGATCCAATATGGCGGACGAGTTTTTAAAAAAATTTTGGATTCACTTGAAACTCTCCACTCAGGGGTTTTTGGGGTCGCTGATTACGAATATGATGTCAGTTTTTAAAAATTCAAAA
Source organism: Ganaspis brasiliensis (assembly GCA_037103525.1). Taxonomy (NCBI): domain Eukaryota; kingdom Metazoa; phylum Arthropoda; class Insecta; order Hymenoptera; family Figitidae; genus Ganaspis; species Ganaspis brasiliensis. The sequence goes on along the minus strand of JAZKLR010000135.1, from coordinate 1,832,869 downwards.
TGGAGTTGGCAAATTTTTTAAGTCTTATTATTTTTTTTGGTTATTTTTGTTTATTTGACGCTGATTTATTTGCTGTGGTGCTGTATAACTTTTAACTATGCTCACAACTAAGACGGTTTTGCGCTTGTTGTTTCCGCTAAGATCTGGCATTTCGAAGTCGGCGCATTACTAGTTTTGCAGAAAATGCAATGGCATGCAGTTATTACTGCTGTACTGCTTGTTGGCATTGTGCCAGAATTTGCTTGCAGCTCTGGCTATTGTTACTGAGCCAGCATTTGATTCCACCACTGGTTGTCCTTACTGTGCCAGCGTTGCTTGCAGCTCTGATTATTGTTACTGCGCCAGCATTTGCTTCTACCACTGGTTGTCCCCTTACAAAAAAGGAGTATTAGAATGAGTATTGAATAATGAGTACTGCAGTGAGTATTGCAATGAGTATTGCAATGAGTACTGTATGAGTACTGCAATGAGTACTGCAATGAGTATTGGAAATTCCAGTACTTTTTTCGCCACATGTATTTTTTAAGTACAGTAAACAATTTTTTTTAAAATTATAATGAAATTGTGATTTTGCGTTCCATGTATTTCTGTATATTTAGTTTACAACAAAAAAAGTAGTGCGCAGACGTAGGAGCCGTAGAAACTTAGTGCGCAACATATTATATTTTCAACAATGTTTGGCGAAAAAAGTACTGGAATTTTCAATACTCATTGCAGTACTCATTGCAATACTCATTGCAATACTCACTGCAGTACTCATTATTCAATACTCATTCTAATACTCTTTTTTTGTAAGGGTCGTTACTGTGTCAGCGTTGCTTGCAGCTCTGGTTATTGTTACTGTGCCAGCGTTGCTTGCAGCTCTGATTATTGTTACTGCGCCAGCATTTGCTTCAACCACTGGTTGTCGTTACTGTGTCAGCGTTGCTTGCAGCTCTGGTTATTGTTACTGTGCCAGCATTGCTTGCAGCTCTGGTTATTGTTACTGCCGAAGCATTTGCTTCCACCACTGGTTGTCGTTACTGTGCCAGCGTTGCTTGCAGCTCTTGTTATTGTTACTGCGCTAGCATTTGCTTCTACCACTGGTTGTTGTTACTGTGTCAGCATTTGCGTGCAGCTCAGGTTGTCGTAACTGTGCCAGCATTCGTTTGCAGCACTAGTTGTCGTCATTGTGCCAACATTCACGTGCACCACTGGTTGTCTGCACTGCGCCAGCATTCTTTTATTACTGGGTCGATTTTAAAAATGTCAACAAAGCGTAAGTCGAAACGGCAGAAAGTTGTAAATGACGCCGAGAGTTTCGAAGTTGAAGAACATGACGAACACCTAGATGTGCTAATGCTACCAAACTCGAATGATTCTGGCGAATCTGATTGTGAATCTGATTCAGATGATGATGCTATTCATGAAGAGCTAGAAAATTCGCTTAAGAATGAATGTGCCGATTTACCGCAAAATTCATACCAGACGATTCGAGAAAATTATACTTCAAATCAATCGAAGTTGGAGCCAGATCATATTTTTGAATGGGTTGATGGTGAACAGAAGTATGATCCTCAGTGTAAAAAAAAAACTTTTATACCTGATAGCGTTGCAAAAAAAATTCGGTCATCCTCGTCAACTGAACTATTTGAATTTTTCTTTTCCAAGGAGCTAAAAGAATTCATATTAGACGCGACACGTCTGAATGATTGTCAAATTTCGTTGACTGAATTAGACAAATTTCTTGGAATAATTATTTTGTCTATTTTCAACGAAAGGAAATCTCAACGAGATTATTGGTCTCAGAATCATCTTCTAGGTTGTGAAGCTGTAGCTGGAGCTATGAGTCGCAACAAGTTTGAAGATATCAAGTCCAAGCTAAAGCTATCCAAACCTGAAGATGAAAATGCTGATGATAGAGCTTGGCGAGTGAGAGGTCCTTTGGAGATTTTTAAGAAAAATGCGAGGCAGTTTGGGTATTTTTCATCAGCTTTGTCAGTTGACGAAATGATGACGAAATAGTTTCGGGGAAGAACTATTTTGAAGCAGTTTATAAGAAACAAGCCTGTCCGTTTCGGTATCAAAATGTGGGCTCTTTGTAGTTCCGAAGGATTTTTATTCGATTGTGACATTTATTGTGGCAAGAATTCAAAAAGTTTTTTTTTTGGCAATGAAGAAAAGCTAAATAAATGTGCTTTAGGTAGCTGCATTGTCGTTGGTCTTCTCCAAAACCTTCTTTCTTCAGTTGTACCCAGAAATGTAGTGAAATATCACGTATATTTTGACAACTTTTTTACAAGTCCAGATTTACTGGTTCATCTGAAGAAAGTTGGTTTGCGGGCAACAGGGACAGTCAGAGCTAATCGAATTCAAGTAAAAAATCCGATTACGGAAAAGGATCCAAGAGGGACATTTATTGCCAAGCATGACAAATGCAGTGGTGTCAATTATGTCACAGTAAAAGATTCGAAAGTAGTGTCTATTCTGTCAACACTGATAGGTGTTACACCAATTAGTTCAGTCAAAAGATATTCTTCGGAGACAAAGAGCAAAGTTGATATAGCATTTCCTAATGCTTTTACAACCTACAACAAGTTTATGGGCGGAGTAGACTTGCACGACGCACATTGCAGCAATTTGATGCCATGCATAAGGTCGAAGAAATGGACTTGGGTTATACTTATGAGACTCGTTCAAGCATCAATTGCAAATGCAACTGTTCTAAGAAACTTAGTTGTCCAAGAAAAAAAAATAGGTACTAAAGACATGGCTCTACAGATTGCAGAAGCATATCTAAAAAAATCTGAATCCATCAAAAACCACAAAGTTCAAAGAGTTGAACAAAAGAAAAACTGCTCTAATTTCTCCAAGTGCACCTGTAGAACGCAACGAAAGTGCGTGGAGTGTGATGCATATTTATGCGTTTCCTGCTTTCAGGATTTTCACACCTAAAATGTAAAAATGTAAAAAATATTAAAACAAAAAAAAAACAAAAAAAAATAAAATAAAAAACGAAAAAAACAAAAAAAAATAAAATAAAAAACGAAAAAAAAAAGACTCTTTATTGTCCACCTCCTCGCGGTAAGAGTCGGGCAACGGCGAATTGTTCGACGGCAAACGGACCAAAAAATTCTTATTCATTGTATAATACTTATTGAAATTCAAACAATTTGACTCTGCTATTTTGTATTTTCAAGAATTGCCATCAGATTTGCAATTAGCGACCCAAAAAACCCCCGAATAGAGAGTTTCAAGTAAATCCAATAATTTTTTACAAAACTCGTCCGCCATATTGGATCCGCCATTTTGAATTTTTAAAAACTGACATCATATTCGTAATCAGCGACCCCAAAAAGCCCTGAGTGGAGAGTTTCAAGTGAATCCAAAATTTTTTTAAAAATTCGTCCGCCATATTGGATCCGCCATTTTGAATTTTTAAAAACTGACATCATATTCGTAATCAGCGACCCCAAAAAGCCCTGAGTGGAGAGTTTCAAGTGAATCCAAAATTTTTTTAAAAATTCGTCCGCCATATTGGATCCGCCATTTTGAATTTTTAAAAACTGACATCATATTCGTAATCAGCGACCCCAAAAACCCCTGAGTGGAGAGTTTCAAGTGAATCCAAAATTTTTTTAAAAATTCGTCCGCCATATTGGATCAGCCATTTTGAATTTTTAAAAACTGACATCATATTCGTAATCAGCGACCCCAAAAACCCCCGTATAAAGAGTTTTAGGCGATTTCAGTCACATGAAAAAGTTGGAGCACCCTGTTTCATATCTGAGCCATTTTTTTAGTTTTAGCCGCCATATTGGCGTCCGCCATTTTGAAAAAAAAATTTTTTTGCTTCAGGGTCTAATAGCTGGGGGTCCATGGACGCGATATTTTGAGCTTTTGAGAGCATCTACTTGCTTTTTTCCGGTGAAAATATGTCTAAAATGAAAATTTTTTCTCAAAAAATCGTGTTTTTTTGCAAAAAATTGTTTATAACTTTTTAACGATTTGTTATAAACAAATTTTAACTTCAGAATCTAAAAGAGGAGTAAATTTTACGTTAAAAATGATAAGTGCTAATTTTTTTGTAGGCATTTTTTTTAAAAGGGAGGTCCTCAAAGTCAACAGAAATTTTTCTTCCGTCTGGGCGTTAATGGGTTAAAAGTAATGTATTTGTTTACCAGGGTCGGGATTTCAAACGAATTTAAGCAGTTTTTGATAATATTTTTTTTATATTGGATCCGCCATTTTTAATTTTAGAAAACTGATATTAAATTCGTAATCAGCGACTCTAAAAACCACCGAGTAACATCCTTTAAGCGATTTTAAACAATTCATTAACATTTTTCTGTCATTCTGTATTTTTAATTTATAATTTATAATCTGAATTTATAATCAGCGACCCCAAAAACTCCCGAGTGACCAATTACAGGTAAATCTAAAAGATTTTTCAATTTTTCGTCCGTCATCTTTGATCCGCTATTTTGAATTTTGAAAAACTGACATTATTGTCGCAATCAGCGACCCCAAAAACCCCCGAGTAAAAGGTTTCTAGCGAATTCGTTGATTTTTAGAAATTCGACAGCCATCTTGGATCCGCCATTTTGGATTTTGCCAACCTAACATGATAACTTTTTAGGGACATCATTTAACAACAATTTGAACCATAAACGAATTGTTTTGAACGTCAACTTTTTTTCTAACAAGTTTTTTAATTCGACCTATTCATTTTTTCCTGTTTTCTAGCCGCCATATTGAGTCGCCATTTTGAGAATTAAAAAAACGCCACACGGGCCTTTAAAGAGTGATCGATGACGAAAATTTTAAGGGTCATTAAAATCGGTCAATATGAATTCTGGGCAGAGCTTTGTTCCGTTTGACAAAGAACGTCCCATATCTATATCTGTTATCCGTAGTAAAGAAATTCTTAATTATAGTTACTTCCCTATTGCGGTATCGTCTCGATATCGTCTCGGATAACGAGACGAGATTGGGCTCGGTCTCGTGCGCAGCCCTAGTTTTTAATAATTTTTTTTCATATTTTTTTACAAGTATTTACATATTTTTATCAATTTGTAGGTGATTAAAGAACACTTCAAATAAGCTATTTTTAAACCTTCTAGCATAAGCCTGTTAATAATTTTAGCAATGTTTTAAAAACCAAAAATTATGAAAAAAATTATTCTTTTACTTTTTTGACAGATATAAATTTTCAAAAGATACTTTCTACCAATTTTGTAAACAATTTAAAAACGCACTAATTGGCATATTTAAAATTTTTTTTAATCACAACTGGACATTCGACCATTTAAAAATTCGACAGTTTGAAGATTCGTCAATTTGGAAATGAGTCAAAATGGAAATTCGATCAAATGAATATTCGACATTTTAGATATTTAATAAAGTGGATATTTGACCATTTAGAGATTCGTCAAAATGAATATTCGACATTTTAAACATTCGACAATTTGGATTTTCAACCTTTTAGATTTTTGAGAAACTTCATGCGCCCTTATTTTATTAGTGACAAAATGTATATTATTGAATGTTGATATATGACCTATTTTATTTTTTCTAACTTATACATAAAAAAAGAAAATCCCAGTTTTAATTTCTGCAAAATAAATTTTCTTTTATTTATTAAAATTTGTTGTTAAATATCAATAAATAAAATATAACGTATAGTCTCCAGACCAAGTCCATTTAATAAAATTAAAGTGCGTTTAACTGATAAGTTGGATAGATTAAAGGAAAATAGTGAATTAAAGAAACCAAAAATAATAAAATTGAATTTACATAGAAATATGACAGAAAATTTTAATAATAAAGATCCTTGGCTTATCAATTGCACTGATATGAGTATTCCAACTGAAGTAGAAGATACGTTAAGGTTGGGTCATAAATTTAGTTCTTCATTCAATACGAACAAAAAGAATGTTGGGTTGGACTGCATTAAAGACGTAGAAGCGAATATTTATAAGTTAAATGCAGATGATAGAGAAGATTTTAGACGTAAATTTGTGAATGTTTCTTCAAATTTTTTAAAATGTAACTGCACGGTTATTATGGAAAAAATTGAGTATAAGAAAAAAATGTTAGATTTGTTAGATGAAAAAAACACGTATCAAAGTGTTGATTATAATCCGTTATCAAAATTACAAAAAGATTCTCTTAAATTAATGGAAAATTGGAGAAAAAAACAATATTTGGGAAATACAACTAGAAAATTTAATATACACATAGAAAAAACACAACTGGCTAGAACTTATGGGTTACCGAAAATACATAAAAATAATATTCCATTGAGACCTGTGGTTTCACTTATCAACACACCGACGTATGCTATGGCAAAATTATTTAATAACATTCTGAAGGATACATTAACGGTTTCTAAATCAAATGTAAAAAATTCTTTTGAATTTGTCAAACAAATTTCAAAAATGACAATAGATGATGATGAAGTAATGGTATCTTTAGATGTTGTTGCTTTATTTACTAACGTGCCTAGTGAGTTAGTTATAAAATCAATAAATAATAGATGGGATATTATTAAAAATAAAACTAAGTTTTCAAAAGATGAATTTTTAGAAGGAATAAATTTCCTAATGAATAATACTTTTTTTCAGTTTGATAATAAATATTATAAACAAACTTTCGGTACGCCAATGGGTTCTCCAATTTCTCCAATTTTACCAATTTTCTTTGGGTAACTCAGACATTAGGATAAAGTGTTACATAAGATATGTTGATGACACTTTTGTTATTAAAAAAATGATTTGATTAAATTAGTGGATAAGTTTAATTCCTTTCATGCTAGATTGAAATTTACTCATGAAGTGGAGAACAATAATGAATTGTCCTTTTTAAATGTCAAAGTTATTAGATTACCTGATGGAAGATTAATTACAGATTGGTATACAAAAAATACATATTCTGGTAGATATTTAAATTTTTACTCAAATAATCCTATACAACAAAAAAGTGCTATAATAAAAAATTTGGTAGATTGTGCTATTAAACTGTCAGATACTACTTTTCATATTAATAATATAAAAATAATTATTTTTGATTTATTGTTAAATTCTTATCCATCAGAATTTATTGTTAAACACATAAAAAATAGATTGGAGTTTTTAAAAAATGTTAATAATTTAAGTCCTATAGCACAATGTAAATCGTTTGAAAAACATATTGTTTCTCTTCCATTTGTGGGTAAATATTCCTGGACAATAAAAAGAATATTAAATAGTTATAATGTTGGTACTGTTTTTAGATCCTGTGCTGCTTTTGATAATATTATAACGTTAGGCAAGGATGGTATAAATCCAGAGGAACAGACTAATGTGATTTATAAGTTAACATGTCAGAGTTGTCCCAAGACGTATATTGGTCAAACACAAAGATATTTATGGAAAAGACGTGATGAACATCGAGATAATATTAGTTTAAATGAGAAATATCACAATGTCATTTCTCAACATAAAGTTCTACATAAGGTTAATGATACTTTCACTCATGATTTTGATTTTGATAATATTAAAATAGTTCACAAAGAAAATAATGATTATAAACGAAAAGTAGGTGAAATGTTTTTTATAAAAAAGAAAAAGAGAATAGTTTAAATTTGATAACGGGTCTGAATAATTATAATGATTTATATAATGTGATTCTAGATAAATATTGATTAATTTGATGAAACATATTAATTTTAAATACTGATAGACAAAATAGTGTTCTACTTTATCTGCATAGTAATTGAATTTTGTTGTGTGATCACTCTAACCTATTTTAATTTTGACTGTTTTTAAAAATGTGACTACGATTTTTATCGTTGAAAAAAGACAATACGTTTTATGTTTATTTATTACTATTTATTTTTTATTGTTGACTGTATTGTTTTTGTTTTGAATGTTTATGTCAATTTTATGCTTGAAATAAGTAAGTTCATTCTTGTTTTGTGGTTTAATTTAATTCGTTTTATGTCTTGTTTTTAACCTAAAAAACTGTATTATGGATTTTAATTATGTAACAATGTTTATAATTTTTAGTTTTATGTCCTGAGGAGGCCTTCTTATTAGTTGGCGAAACGTTGACGTTTTTAGTTATGTGATGATCGTTTAATTTTATTAAATGGACTTGGTCTGGAGACTATACGTTATATTTTATTTATTGATATTTATTCCCAGACGTTAAAAAAACAATTTTTGTTGTTAAATAAAATTCATTTCTTGGAAATCGAATAATTTTTTTTATCTTGACAAAATGTGACAAAATACATATTATTAAATATAGGCATGATCATGCCTATCAAAAAAATCCACGAGGAATTCCACGTGGAATTCCTCGTGGTAATTTTAGACAAAATCCACGTAGAATTCCTCGAGGATTTCCTCATGGATTTTTGACTTTAAAATTTTTTTCCTGTCGATCAAAAAGACACGTGGAATTTGGACATTTTAAAAATTTGTTACTGTCGATAAAAAAGGCACGTGGAATTCCTCGAGGATTTCCTCGTGGATTTTTAACTTTAAAAATTTTTTCCTGTCGATCAAAAAGGCACGTGGAATTTGGACTTTAAAAATTTTCTCCTGTCGATGAAAAAGGGACGTGGAATTTGGACTTTTAAAATTTTTTCCTATCGTTCAAAAAAGCACGTGGAATTTGGACTTTAAAAATTTTTTCCTGTCGACCAAAAAGGCACGTGGAATTTGGACTTTAGAAATTTGTTCCTGTCGATGAAAAAGGCACGTGGAATTTGGACTTTTAAAATTTTTTTCTGTCGTTCAAAAAGGCACGTGGAATTTGGACTTTAAAAATTTTCTCCTGTCGATGAAAAATCCACGTGGAATTCCTCGAGGATTTCCTCGTGGATTTTTGACTTTAAAAATTTTTTCTTGTCGATCAAAAAGGCACGTGGATTTTGGACTTACAAAATTCTTCCTGTCGATGAAAAAGTCACGTGGAATTTGGACTTAAAAAGTTTTTTCCTGTCGATGAAAAATGCATGTGAAATTTGGACTTTAAAATTTTTTTCCTGTTGATGAAAAAGGCACGTGGAATTTGGACATTTTAAAAATTTGTTCCTGTCGATCAAAAATCCACGTGGAATTCCTCGAGGATTTCCTCGTGGATTTTTGCCTTTAAAAATTTTTTCCTGTCGATCAAAAAGGTACGTGGAATTTGGATTTTAAAATTTTTTTTCTGTCGATAAAAAAGGCACGTGGAATTTGGACTTTATAAATTTTCATCTGTCGATGAAAAAGGCACGTGGAATTTGGACTTTAAAAATTTTTTCCTGTCGTTCAAAAAGGCACGTGAAATTTGGACTTTAAAAATTTGTTCTTGTCGATCAAAAAGGCAAGTGGATACGTGCCTCTCTTAAGTGGTATATGGTTTCGAGTAATGTGATATATGGTCAACTGATTGAACGTATTTAAGAAAGAAATATGGTTTTAGCAGGTAACTTAAAGAATTTAAATCAATAAATAAACTGTACAAAACCTAGATCTATGAGGGGAATAGCCTATTTCATAAAAAAAAATAAGAATTGTTAGGTTATGTAGACTACATATGGCTACCACCCTACCAACTCTGTTTGAATTTAACGCGCGAACAATTATTTTTTCTTAAAAATATAAAAACTTATTTAAACAATAAATATACATTTTTAATATAAAATTGTCAATATGTATAATTATGTCAAAAATATATATTAATTGCTGCTATCACTCGGTATAATTTGAATATATGAAATAGAATTTATCGATTTCTCCGAGTCAATTTGGCCAATTAGGTCCATTAATAAATAAACAACATTTGTTTCTTTGACGTTTCGACTATCGATGTAGTCCTCATCAGATCAATAATTTTATTATTGTTATTTAATACATTTAATTTGAAAATCATTTATTATTTTTACGAATATTTTGATACAAACAGTTGAGAGTACTTACATAAATAAAAATGTCCGTAGTGATTATTTAATATTATACACTTTCTTAACAAGCTTCTTACATTTCGTCATTTTTTTACCAACATGGTATAATAACATTGTTATAAACTAATTACGATTATTTATTACCATGTGAACAAACAATATATTTTGTCAAATAAATTTTTAATTCATACTTTTGCGTGTGGATTGTCTGATTGTCAATTTGTAACTGAAAGTTCAATTATAAATTTTGTTTACATGTTTACTATTTACTAAGTGATACAAGGAGAAAATTAAACGAACTTAATTTTAATTAGCCAGTTAATTAATTTATTTATTTTTGATTTAATTTATCGTATTATGGAGTCATATTGTTTATTAAAATTTAAAATGTCTTCTTTTCTATTAATTGATTTTTTTTGTAATTTTATATGTATCATTTCCGACACAAGTCGTTTTTTCTTTGATGGTTCTCTGTCAAGTATTTTTGTATTTTGCCAATCAAAATCATGTTTGAGTCTGTCTTTGTTAATTACTGATTTTTTGTGTTCTAACATACTTGACAGAGAACCATCAAAGAAAAAACGACTTGTGTCGGAAATGATACATATAAAATTACAAAAAAATTCAATTAATAGAAAAGAAGACATTTTAAATTTTAATAAACAATATGACTCCAAAATACGATAAATTAAATCAAAAATAAATAAATAAATTAACTGACTAATTAAAATTAAGTTCGTTTAATTTTCTCCTTGTATCACTTAGTAAATAGTAAATATGTAAACAAAATTTATAATTGAACTTTCAGTTACAAATTGAGAATCATATAATCCACACGCAAAAGTATGAATTAAAAATTTATTTGACAAAATATATTGTTTGTTCACATGGTAATAAATAATCGTTATTAGTTTATAACAATGTTATTATGTTTTTTTATTATTGGACCTAATTGGCCAAATTGACTCGGAGAAATCGATAAATTCTATTTCACATATTTTTAATATATATTTAAAGAGAAAAGCAAATATAATTAAAATTATATTAATTAATTATAATTTATTCAATCATTATATAAAAAGAAAATTAAAAATTATTTTTTTGTTCAACAATTTTAATTTTTTAATATTAAAATTTTTAAATTATTTCAAAATTATTATTAGTAAAATTATTATTATTACTTTTGAAATTAATAAAAAGAATATATATGGGCGATTCTTACGTAACTGCCATACTTGGCGGCGTTGAAAAAATACCCCTAAATTAAAAATATATTCTGAAGTGTATTAATGAATTTTAAAGGTATATATGAGAGTAACTGAAAACCAAATATACATCAATATGTATATTATAACTTCTTTTATATTGCACTCTAACTGCTAAAATTTCAGCTCCGTGGCGTGTCCCTTTTGCAAAATGTTAACTTTAATTTAATAATTTTCGGTGAAAATATTATTATTATAACTCAGCCTTTTTCAAGCATAAAGTGTCTATATTTATGAACAATTTAGGTTTATATTGAACTTCATAATACTTTTTTCATACTTAGAATCTGTAAAAATATTTTGTCCCTCAATTTTTCTAATTTTTGAACGCAATCTGTAGACTTATAATTAAGGTGTCATGTGTTTAGTTATTACGCTTTCTAATAAGTTAAATCTTAATTTTTATCCATTAGCACTAAATCACATGTGAAAAAAGTTTAAAAAAAAAAATTACTTAAAAAAAAAATCATTTTTGTGAAAATCGCATGTGTACAAAAAAAGCGTTCAGTTCCATGTCACTACTATTATATTACTGTAACAACTATTTGATAGTATTGTTACCATTTTCTTGAAGTTTTCATGTGAAACAAGCGATCTGCAAAAGGAATAGATTTATTTTGCAATATTGTAGAAGTGAGGTTAGAATAAATGTCAAATTTTAGCTCCATGGCCTATATGAAGTGTTCAGTGTGCTTCATGCAGAGCAAATTTTTTATCTGTGGTGGTTATTTTAAAATAGTATTCTATAAAGTAGTTTAGAAAGGCCGGATTACACTGCTCGATCTCCATTTCAAATTATCCAAAAAATAAAACGAAATATTCATTATTAAATATTGTATTTGCTGTTTTTTTATAAAATTTTATATATGTTAACTAATATCTAAAATACTGTGAAGTTACGGTCACACCTCGACAACTGCCTGCCTGCGCAGGCAGCCGATATGAGATAAAGGGAGAGAAAACATTCAAATTTCTATTTCTGTCCTCTGTTATCTCATATCGGCTGCCTGCGCAGGCAGGCAGTTGTCGAGGTGTGACCGTACCTTTAGAATATTAAGGGGGCATATACAGTCGTGAATGACCAAAAAATGCATATTTTTTTTATTGCATATTCTTGAAGTATATATTCTAAAGAATACTCTCAGTAAATTTCATAACCACCGGGGCATTAGAACTGTAGTTATAAATATTTAAAGAAGACTACATGCGCAGCTACAATCGGATCATGCAGCTGCTGGTCGGTATGAGCGGGGCCATTTATTTTCAAATCGATGTTTTTGAGTCTGCAGAGGACACAGAAGGAGTATTATATGGTCCTGGAATCACTGACTCGATGTAAGTAGAAAAAAATTAGTTTTAAATACGAAAACTACAAAACTTTAAACGCGATTATCTCAGAATCTTGTTTTTTCAAAAGTACCTTTGCGGTGGACACGATTACTCAAAAACTATCAACTAGATCAACACCAAATTTATACCATTTATTAATTATCTCAAAAAATAGAGGGTGAACGAAGGATTTAAAATTTAAATAAAAAAAAATGTAGGAGCAAAAAATCGAATGTCAAAAAATGTCAAAAATCGAACTTCTTGGTAAAATCGTCGCCATTTTTTTTTAATTTCAAATTTTGACAAACCCTTCGTTCACCCCCTAGATATTGCAATATACTACTGAAATTTTTTTGGGATTTTGATTTCAGATGAAGCATTCTCGACTTATCATGTCCACCGCAAGACACTTTAAAAAAAAAGGCGTTTCAGGAAAACAGCGTTTACGTCCACTATTTTCAAATAATTTAATATAATAAAATATTTTTTTCTACCTTAAAGCATGTGCAATTGAATGGTATAAATAGTTTTTTAATAAATAATTACTATCTTGCAAAAAAAAAATCGAGAAAATGGCCTAGTTTCTCTCGCCCTTAAATAATTTATTAATTTATTATTTATTTTTGTTTTAGCAAAATATTAAGAAGAAATTTTTATTTTGTACAATATATTTACAATAAAAGGATGCGGTTCACCTCCACATGGCAGCCAATTTTCAAAAATTTGCTATTATTTTCGTATAAATATAGTTGTAGTAAAATCGTTTAAAATATGATTATATTATACCCTAATAAGAAAAATAAGTGCAGAGAAACATTGAATAAAAAACATTTTTTTTTTACCAAAACTTATCTTGAAATGGGGCAGTTACGCAAGAATCGACCATATACAAGTACGAGAAATAATTTTAAATTAAAATGAGAAATATATAAAATTTTAGAATACACTAAATTTGATTTATTATTATTATTTCAATTTAAAACATTGAGAAAAAGAAGCACATATAATATATTATATTTATAAAATTCGTTATAATTAGTTAAGATTTATTCATAAATGAAATTAAATTAATTTTAATATACCTATTTTATTAAAAATTTAAATTAAAATTATTATTGTTGTTTGTTAAATTAATAAAAATAAATATTATTAATTTACAAATAATTGCAAATAAAAATTACGAAAATGTAAATAAAAAATGTTTCTAAATTTATTTGCAAATTAAAAATAAAAAATTAAAATTTTAAAGCCAAAGAAGTAGGTAATAGTTTTAAAGTTTTATTTACAATTTTAATTTATCATTTTGTAATTTTAATTTAAATATAAGACAAAAAAGAGAAAAAATTATTTAAAAAATAAATTTTTTTATAAATTTTGTTTTGTTCATAAATAAATTCTGATTAAGGCCGTTGGAGGGGGGATCAGTGGTTCTCAAAGACTGTCCTTATGCGTTTTAAAGACTTAGGAATTTTTCGCGACAAAGTCCAACACTTTTCCCACAAAAGAACATCGTACTGCAAATTCTATTGAAATAAAGATTCAGAAAAATACTTACTTTTGATAAATCAAGTGTTTCCTGAGCTTTAGTGTATCGAGGAAATTCGTGTGATGAAAACAACCTCCAATGATGTTCCAAGTTTGGCAATTGTTTCCAATAAAACCCGACACTTTTTCCGAAAATGAAAATCGTACTGCACATTTAAATTTAATTAGCACTTTTTCACTTATTTTGTTTTTGGCATATGAGTTTTTAAATTGCGTCAGTCTCCCGAGGAAAGAAAAAATTACTTAACACTTCACTCACTGATTCGGATTTTGACAATTTTTTTCGTCAAAACCCGACACTTTTTCCGCAAATGGTCATCGTAGTGTAAATTTAAATTTAACTAGCACTTTTTCACTTATTTTGTTTTTGGCATTTAAGTTTTTAAATCGCGCCAGTCTCTCGAGGAAAGTAAATTTTTTTTCAATTTCATCAAAGAAAATGTCAAACAATATAGCAGAATATAGTATGTCGTGCGCTTTTCTGATACGGCATTTTCGGGAACTAATTCCCACGGCGCCGCCTTTGAAATTATACATATTATGTTCCAAGATTGGCAATTTTTTCCAATAAAACCCGACACTTTTTCCGAAAATGAAAATCGTACTGCACATTTAATTTTAACTAGCACTTTTTCACTTATTTTGTTTTTGGCATTTGAGTTTTTAAATTGCGTCAGTCTCTCGAAGAAATGGAAAATCACTTGACACTTCACTCACTGATTCGGACTTTGACAATTTTTTTCGTCAAAACCCGACACTTTTTCCGCAAATGGTCATCGTAGGGTAAATTTAAATTTAACTAGCACTTTTTCACTTATTTTGTTTTTGGCATTTAAGTTTTTAAATCGCGTCAGTATCTTGAGGAAAGTAAATTTTTTTCTATTTCATCAAAGAAAATGTCAAACAATATAGCAGAATATAGTTTGTCGTGCGCTGTTCTGATACGGCATTTTCGGGTACTAATTCACACGGCGCCGCCTTTGAAATTATAGACAAGCGTGCATTATATTCATTATATTAATCAACCTATTTATAAAATTTAATGTTTAGATATTA
The DNA here is from genome assembly GCA_037103525.1 of Ganaspis brasiliensis. NCBI lineage: Eukaryota > Metazoa > Arthropoda > Insecta > Hymenoptera > Figitidae > Ganaspis > Ganaspis brasiliensis. The sequence continues at coordinate 1,817,758 of JAZKLR010000135.1, read as the reverse complement.
ATTTTAAAAATTTAATATAAAGAATTAATGTCAAGTTCCGAACATAATTTCGCTAACTTTTTACAAAAAATAAAAGTTGTTTGATGAATAATTTGATCTCTGTTTCCGAACTTCTATGTAAGTCGGGTTGCCTTCTTTCTCTGCACTAAATAAACCATAAGGATTTATGATGTAACTCTTAGATTTTAAGAAATAATTTAGCAAAATAAAGATAAAATATTTTCCTACATAAATTTTAATTTGTTAATTTTAAATTATCCAATTTTTTATTAGAATATTAAATATAATAAACAAATTAATAATGTTCTAAAACAAGTATTAAAGTAAATTTCTTATTTCTTAAAAATAAAAGAGAGAATTTTTGTTACATAATATAAACCCTAATAGCACCGACTAGGCCGGGAACGTTCCTGGAATGGGCTGCTGGCCCCTTGGGTACGTTCCCTTGGACCGCTCCAATATACCTGACAAATCCGTTCCGGATTTCACTAGGCTAGGAACGTTCCCGCGGAACGTTCATGGAATGTTCCGAGAAACTTTGAATACACATTCAAAAAATCGCAGAACGGGTTGCGGAAAAAGTATGCGGAAAAAGCTGAAAATTTTTTTATTAATATTATTTAATGTTTTTAATATGATTGCTTCTATAGAACAGTGGTCACTAAAATCAACTGCGCAGCTCTAGGTGCGATAGAAAACTACTGCGCAAGATATTAACATTAATTATTTTTCAATGTGTATTTAAAGTTCCTCGGAACATTCCAGGAACGTTCCGCGGAACGTTCCTAGCTTAGTGAAATCCGGAACGTATTTGTCAGGTATATTGGAACGGTCCATGTGAACGTACCCCAGGGACCGGCGGACCATTCCAGGAACGTTCCCGGCACAGTCGGTGCTGTTAGGGAATATTATATAATTTTTTTTAATATATTGAATGTTTTAAAAAGAAAATAAATTAGTTCAAAAATGATATTAGATTGAACTACATATTTTTTAAAAATGAAATGTAAGAAACTAATTGGTAAATAAATTATATTTACTTATTTAACTTTTAATCATACATTTTTTAAACAACGTTTTTTTTCCTATAAAAAAAGAGATATACATTTGTCTGTGTAGCATGAAATACATAAAATTTATTGACGACATTTTCCGAAAAAGCTATCTCAAATTCGACCAATTCGGACGAAAATTCTAAACATAAAATTTAAATTTGTAAAATATTTGTTAACATGCCCAAGTTACAAAATATTTAACAAAATAGATATATAAGAACGATTTGTTTTTCTAGAAAGTGCAAAATTTGCATTTTACAAAACTTTTAAAACAAAATTTGTAGAAAAATTTAATTCTTCTTCGGTCAATAAGCACAAAGTTTCTTATTTCTGATCTAAATTTGTTAAATATTTGATAACATGCCCAAGTTATTGAATATTTAACAAATTAGATCTACAAAAACGTTTTAGCTTTCAAGAAAGTGCACAATTCGCAGTTTACAAAATTTTTTCCACGAAATTTCTATAAAAGTTTGATTCTTCTTCGGTCAATAAGCAAAAAGTTTCTTATTTCTGATCTAAATTTGTTAAATATTTGATAACATGTCCAAGTTATTAAATATTTAACAAAATAGATCTATAAAAACGATTTAGCTTTCGAGAAAGTGCAAAATTCGCAGTTTACAAAATTTTTTCCACGAAATTTGTAGAAAAATTTAATTCTTCTTCGGTCAACAAGCACAAAGTTTCTTATTTCTGATCTAAATTTGTTAAATATTTGATAACATGCACAAGTTATTGAATATTTAACAAATTAGATCTTTAAAAACAATTAAGCTCCCGAGAAAGTGCAAAATTCGTAGTTTACAAAACTTTCTCCACGAAATTTGTAGAAAAATTTAATTCTTCTTCGGTCAAAAAGCAAAAAGTTTCTTATTTCTGATCTAAATTTGTTAAATAATTAATAAATAGCCCAAGTTATTGAATATTTAACAAACTAGATCTATAAAAACAATTTAGCTTTCGAGAAAGTGCAAAATTCGCAGTTTACAAAACTTTCTCCACGAAATTTGCAGAAAAATTTAATTCTTCTTCGGTCAATAAGCAAAAAGTTTCTTATTTCTGATCTAAATTTGTTAAATATTTAATAACTTGTGCATGTTATCAAATATTTAACAAATTTAGATCAGAAATAAGAAACTTTGTGCTTATTGACCGAAAAAGAATTAAATTTTTCTACAAATTTCATGGAAAAAATTTTGTAAACTGCGAATTTTGCACTTTCTTGAAAGCTAAAACGTTTTTGTAGATCTAATTTGTTAAATATTCAATAACTTGGGCATGTTATCAAATATTTAACAAATTTAGATCAGAAATAAGAAACTTTGTGCTTATTGACCGAAGAAGAATTAAATTTTTTTACAAATTTTGTTTTAAAAGTTTTGTAAAATGCAAATTTTGCACTTTCTAGAAAAACAAATCGTTCTTATATATCTATTTTGTTAAATATTTAATAACTTGGGCATGTTAACAAATATTTTACAAATTTAAATTTTATGTTTAGAATTTTCGTCCGAATTGGTCGAATTTGAGATAGCTTTTTCGGAAAATGTCGTCAATAAATTTTATGTATTTCATGCTACACAGACAAATGTATATCTCTTTTTTTATAGGAAAAAAAACGTTGTTTAAAAAATGTATGATTAAAAGTTAAATAAGTAAATATAATTTATTTACCAATTAGTTTCTTACATTTCATTTTTAAAAAATATGTAGTTCAATCTAATATCATTTTTGAACTAATTTATTTTCTTTTTAAAACATTCAATATATTAAAAAAAATTATATAATGTTTATATTATGTAACAAAAATTCTCTCTTTTATTTTTAAGAAATAAGAAATTTACTTTAATACTTGTTTTAGAACATTATTAATTTGTTTATTATATTTAATATTCTAATAAAAAATTGGATAATTTAAAATTAACAAATTAAAATTTATGTAGGAAAATATTTTATCTTTATTTTGCTAAATTATTTCTTAAAATCTAAGAGTTACATCATAAATCCTTATGGTTTATTTAGTGCAGAGAAAGAAGGCAATCCGACTTACATAGAAGTTCGGAAACAGAGATCAAATTATTCATCAAAGATATATGTATAGATTGCTTGAAATAAATAAAATAAATGTAATCTAAAAACAGGGCTGTTATTGATTTAAATAAAAAAAAACTTTTCAATTCTCCGGATGTCCAATATTGCATGTAAAATATCGCAAATCATAAAAAAAACAGAAATTTGTGGATAAATCTTGAAAATTTCAATATTTTATTCGTTAATTTGTTGTCAACGGTTCTGCTAGTCAATGATTAAAAATAAAAAATTCAATTTCAATAAAAATTCAATAAAAATTCAATAAAAAAATTGAATTTTTTATTTTTAATCATTGACTAGCAGAACCGTTGACAACAAATTAATTATATAAATTGCTAGTGTATCATAACAAGACCTTTAAATATTAAAACTATTTTATTCGTTATAAAATTTAAAAAATTGTACTAATACAGATGATCAAAATACCTACAATTTACAAATTTTTGGAATGAAGTTAGCAAAAAATAATATTAGATTTGTATATCTTCAAGTCATTAAATTTATATAAATTCCAAACGTCAATGAACTCATATTCCAATTTGTTCCAACTTTTAAATTTAAATTAATTTAAATTTTAATGCATCTTAATTCAATAATATTAATTATTTTCCATATTCACAATAATCCTTTCTTTGGTAATATTCTTACAAGATTTTTAAGAGATTTTACTTTAATTTTTATCTTATAATTTATTATTTTTACAACATTTTAAGATTTTTTCTCCGTTTAGATTTTTTTTTTTTTTGGTATTTGTCTCTTTTCTTTTTATGATTTTCTTTAATTTTCTTCTTTTTATAAAAATTATTTAATATTATATTACACAGTTTTCTTATTTATACATTCATTAAACTTTTTATTACGTTAATTTTAATAATTATTTCTATACTTTTAAAAGTAAATACACTTATTTTTTTGTAAATTTATTCAATTTCTTTTCACATCTTGTCTATTTCTTGAGAGATTTTATACAAACTTACTTACTTATTCTTTTTTACTTTTTACATTTTTTACAGTTTGTTAGATTAAGAAAAAACATCTCTCCATTTTCTTCCTGTTTATTTAATTTTCTTGATATTACACTATTTTTTAGTCCTTCCTTGCGTTTTAATTATTTCTTTAATTTTTACGTTATGTATAAAATATTTATCAAATGCTCTGTTTATTTAATTTTAAAAAATTAAAAGAAACACTTATTTCAGTCCCTATACAATATCTATTTCCGATCTCCTCTGTAAGTCGGGTTGCATTCTTCTGATAAACTAAATAAGCCCTACTGTTTTTCCTTCAACTCTTAGATTTTAAAAAATATTTAAATTGTTTAGAAATCATTAATGCATGATTTACAATAAATTAAGTACTTGTTGCATTTGAATGGTTTAAAGTATTTTAAATGCGTCTTTTCAATAGAGCTAATTTCACTTGAAATAACAAACAACTTTTATTTTTTGTAAAAAGTTAGCAAAATTATGTTTGGAACTTGACATTAATTCTTTATATTAAATTTTTAAAATTAATATCTAAACATTAAATTTTATAAATATGTTGATTAATATAATGAATATAATGCACGCTTGTCTATAATTTTAAAGGCGGCGCCGTGTGAATTAGTACCCGAAAATGCCGTATCAGAACAGCGCACGACAAACTATATTCTGCTATATTGTTTGACATTTTCTTTGATGAAATTGAAAAAAAATTTACTTTCCTCAAGAGACTGACGCGATTTAAAAACTTAAATGCCAAAAACGAAATAAGTGAAAAAGTGCTAGTTAAATTTAAATTTACCCTACGATGACCATTTGCGGAAAAAGTGTCGGGTTTTGACGAAAAAAATTGTCAAAGTCCGAATCAGTGAGTGAAGTGTCAAGTGATTTTTTATTTCTTCGAGAGACTGACGCAATTTAAAAACTCAAATGCCAAAAACAAAATAAGTGAAAAAGTGCTAGTTAAAATGAAATGTGCAGTACGATTTTCATTTTCGGAAAAAGTGTCGGGTTTTATTGGAAAAAATTGCCAATCTTGGAACATCATTGGAGGTTGTTTTCATCACACGAATTTCCTCGAGACACTAAAGCTGAGGAAACACTTGATTTATCAAAAGTAAGTATTTTTTTAAAACTTTATTTCTCTGCGGACTCTGTGTCTCCAACGGCCTTAATTATAATGTATATTCTTCTTAAAGTACTTAATTATATTTACTAATTTTCTTTTTTCTCTCTAATTAAGATAATAATAAAATAAATTTATTTACGTTAAAAATATGAATTTTATCATTGTGAACTTAGATTAATTTTACAAATATTAATAACAATATTAACAATTTTGTAATCATTTTATATTAAATTGTAAATTAAAATTGGGAAATTATATTTTAAACAAAAATATAGTTATTAATTTTATTTTATGTGTAAATAAAGTCTACAAGATTATAAACAAATGTTAATAATATAATAATAAATATATTTACGGCTTTTCTTATATGTTTTAAATTAAAACAATAATAATAATAATAAGTAAGATTTTATTTACGTTAAATTTGAAATTTATGACTTCTTAATTTTACTTAAAAATTATTTCAAAATTATTCTTCTTTTATTTTGTTAATTTTACAAATAGTTATATTCACAATGAATAATAATAGTAATAATAATTGTGAAATAATTTTAAAGTACCTACACTTCAAATTTGTATTCTGAAAAAAATTTTAATTTAAAGTAAAAAGGAATTTCGAATTAATTGCATATAATATAAATAAATTTTGTGAATAAATAAGTAAATGCTAGTTAATTAAATTAAATGATATTTCCTGCCTTTCTTATATTAATTTTTCGAAAAATTCTTCTGAAATAATTGTTAGTTAAATTTCAGGTAGAAAAGTTTTTAATAAAATAGATATATTAAAATTAATTTAGTTTCATTTATGAATAAATCGTAACTAATTATAATAAATTTTATAAATATAATATATTATATGTGCTGCTTTTTCTCAATGTTTTAAATTAAAATAATAATAATAAATCAAATTTAGTGTATTCTGAAATTTTTTATATTTCTTATTTTAATTTAAAATTATTTCTTGTACCTGTATATATATTCTTTTTATTGATTTCAAAAGTAATAATAATAATTTTACTAATAATAATTTTGAAATAATTTTAAAATATATATTAAAAATATATATTTATTGTTTAAACAAGTTTTTATATTTTTAAGAAAAAATCATTGTTCGCGCGTTAAATTCAAACAGAGTTGGTAGGGTGGTAGCCATATGTAGTCTACATAACCTAACAATTATTATTCTTTTTTATAAAATAGGCTATTACCGTCATGGATCTAGGTTTTGTACAGTTTATTAATTGATTTAGTTACCTGCTAAAACCATATTTCTTTCTTAAATACGTTCAATCAGTTGACCATATATCACATTACTCGAAACCATATACCACTTGAGAAAGGTATATGGTTTTTGCTCGAAAACAATATACAGTAAGGTCGCGGTAAGTGTCCACTCGTTGGAAACAGCGATTTCAGTAACTGTCCATTCCTTAAGCCACGCCCCAGAATCTTTTCGGGGGTTAAAGCAGGAGCGTAATCTGCGTTCAAGCAGGTGGGTTTGAAAATTGTTCAAAAGTCTCTTGCCGCAGCGAAATAGACATCACTGACGGTAGTAGTAGAGGAAGGGACACTTTTTGAAACATGCTCCAGGACACTTGCTGAAATCGACAGTTACTGAAACGGACACTCACCGCGACCTTACTGTACCAGGTCGTCAAGTGATATACGGTTTCCTGGGAACTGGTATATTTTATTTTTTACTGGGTAGTTACATTCAAGATAATATTAAATTTGAATTATAACTTCAAATAATATCGTATTTAAATATAGCTTTTATAAAACAACTACTGTCTTTAAAACGAATCATGAAAACGATTAAAAACATGAATACAAAAAACTTTAAGTTTACTTTTATAATTAAAAAATTAAAAGGTTTTATTTAAGAACTTTTAATAAATTTAAAAAAAAAAATAATTAAAAAATTTAATGACTTTGTTTTTTTAAAATACTATTTTTTCAGAATGAGTTTTTCAGAACAAATAAAATAAACAATGAGGTTTTTTCTAGCTTAAACTTAATAAAAACATATCTAATATTCAAAAAAATTGTGTTTTTAAAAATAAAATTAAACTTGAATCATAGTTTCAAAAAATCAATTACTTAAACTTAGCTTTTAAGTACGTCAATTGTTTGTAAAATGAATTATTTCGAATAATAGAAAAATATGAACACAAAAAGATGTCATTTTTCTTTTGAAATTAAAAAAAAATTAAGCTTTGAAAAATGGTTGATTAAAAATTTTCAAGAAAGTAAAAAAAACTTTTAAGTATAAAAAATAATGCCGTTAACGATAATATTAGACTTAGATCGTAATTTAAAAATATAATTCATTTCACATGCCATATTATGCTTTTTATTTTTTTAAGCAACGTTTTGATAACATTATTCGTTATCTTCTTCAGGCTAATATTCAAATTTGAACCAGAAAATTTATATGATTCGGGAAGGTAAATGTTAACACAATTTTAATTATGTCATTCAGCGACGTTTCACCAACAAAGGTTCGTTGGCCTCATCAGGCTAAATTCGTTAAAATTTAAACATTTTTTAACTTGTCAAACAATTAGAATATAAATGGAAGGATTTACATCTCTCTCATCTAATATTCAAATTATAAGTTACATGGTAACTCGTCGAAACAGTTTTTTGGTTTAAAAAACCCGTCAGATCGTAATGATCATCTTGTCAAGACAAAATGTTTTTATGGTATTGTCTTTACCTTCCTTAGATCAAATTTAATGCTTCGGCTTTTCCTATATTAATTTGGAAGGAAATTTATATTTCTCTACTATAATTCATTTCAATTTAGCTTTTATAAAACGTTATTTTATCTTATATTAAATTTTTGCAATTCGCTTTTTCAATTTGGTAGGGAATTTTTACGAGGCCTTATATCGAATTTAAACCTCATTTAAATAAAGTTGTTATTAGTAGTTTATTTATTTGACTACATGTTTTGACATAATAATCATGTCCTCTTCAGGTCAATAAAAAGAAATGTTCTAATATAAAATAAATAGAAATCTGCAATAGAATAAATGATAATGAGAAATTAATTTAAAAGTATGAAACGTATAAAACGTTGACAATAAATTATAAAAAGCAAACATTGACAATGTAACGTTGACAATTCATTATGTAATTTTATATGTACAGACATCTCCTCATGGAGGTAAGGAATTTGAATTGTATAATTGTCAACATTGTCAACGTTTGAATTTTATAATTGTCAACGTTTTATACGTTTTATACTTTTAAATTAATTTCTCATTATCGTTTATTCTATTACAGATTTCTATTCATTTTATATTAGAACATTTATTTTTATTAACCTTAAGAGAACATGATTATTATGTCGAAACATGTAGTCAAATAAATAAACTACTAATAACAACTTTATTTAAATGAGGTTTAAATTCGATATAAGGCCTCGTAAAAATTTTCTACTAAAATAAAACGTTATTGTTTAGGACTGATCCGGACAATACAACATCTCTCTATAGTTCTCTAAATATACAAAAATTTTAACTGTCAATTTTGTTCGTAATGTGTTTTGAAATTCTTTAGGTATCTCTTGCTTTAAGTTAAAAAGATAAATAAAATTTTCTGAACTTTAGTCTGTAATTTTAGGGTGTTTCAGAAAATGAAAATTTTAGAATTTTGTTTAAAAACCCTCGGCAATCACTAAAAATAAAAAAAAATTTGCACTTTTTTTTTTTGATTTGACAATATTTAGGGGTGCTGGCTTTCAACCCCTATTTTCCTATTAGTAATACATAGGAAAAATTATTATTTTTTGCGAACTGACCCTCTCTAGGGGTGCCTTAAAGAACCATTTCTAAGTTCTAATAGAGAAAATTTGACGATCCTTGATGAGCTTTTATTAACAATTAACGAAAATTCAGAAGAAATCCCGAAACAGTAATGTAGAAACTAAAATTTGGTTCAGCACTTTATATTTCAGTAAACACTACTGAACCTGTTCCTGATTTTTATACGAAGCCTCACGCCCACTGTCTTCTAGCGCGCTCCAAGCCGTTGCTTGTATATAACGTATTTGTAAAGACTTGTGACTGCGTCAATGGCCTAGTGGATACAGTTGGCGGCCTTAGACTGATGGGTCACGAGTTCGAGTCTTCCAACTTCGAATTTTTATATTTCAGATTTTAAAATATTTCATTTAAATCATAAATCTACAGGTAAATGGTTTGTTTAAAATCAGACAGAGAGAAGTCAAAATATAAATTTTTTTTCTATCTAATCTTTAAGAATTTTTCAGGAACTAGTTCATTATTTACCTAAAATATTTAGGTTTGAATTAGTACTGAATTTCCTTCCTTGCCCCAAACTCAAGTACAAAGTTCATGAATATTTAAGAAATTATTTTTTTCCGTGTAAACGTAAATTCAGCATTAATAAGTAAATAGGTCGAAAATAATATTTTTTACGTCGCTTTTTTTATAAATTTTTTTACTTAACAAAATACAAGACAATTAATTTAGCTTTTAATTTAGCTGGAATCATATGGTTTTCTTGCAATTTTCATTGAAGAACTATAAGACCCGACTTCGAGGCATAACATAGCGTTTTGTTCGTGCATGTGGGATAAAAAAGATATTTATTCATAATTCGTAATATATATTCAATTGTTTAAAAAATTTATTTTTCGTATATTTTTGAATTTAAGTAATTTTTTAATAGCTGTCGATTTTTTAGTAATAAATGACAGAAAGTTTTGCATTAAATATTTTGTTTATTTGTTTAAACAATTTAAATCGTTCAGAACAACTTTATATTAAATTCTCCTAGAAACATTTCGTTTTTTGCTTTCTTTAATAAAGAAGTATCACGAATTCTTTCGTCTGAAATTATTAAGACTTTTAAATTGTTTAAACAATTTAAATCGTTCAAAACAACTTTTCATTAATTTCTCCTAGAAACATTTCGTTTTTTGCTTTTTTCATTAAAGAAATATCACGAATTCTTTCGTCTGCAATTATCAAGACTTTTAAATTGTTTAAACAATTTATGTTTATGTAAACAATTTATTTTTTCATATTTTAGAGGTTGACTAATTTTTTTTCAATAACTCATAGAAAAAGCTTTTTAAATCTGGTTACCTTATACTTAATCAGAATCAACCAGTTTCGTTCAATAAAAGTAAAAATAAAAATCTTCTAATTATGTGGACAAAATTGTTGTAGGTAATCAAACGTTTTTAAATTTGTTTAAAACTTTTTTTCATTTATTATTGTTATTATTATTATTAATAATATTTTTTTGAGTAAATAAAAAAAAGTTTATAGTGTTTAAATTTAATTATTACAACATATTATTTTTTTTGGCAGAATACAACTTTGTATTTCAATTTTACTTCTGGATTTTTTATTGTTTAACTGTATCGATTGTAATGTAGATTTATACCCAGAAACTAAATCTAACGTTTAACCCCAAATTAATTTTTAATACCTGAAAAGAAATAAATTAAATTAAGCCTATACTTACTATATCCGCCAATATAAGAAAAGAAATCCAAAAATCGCAAAAGCGACAAAACTAAGCGAAATATGGCAACAAAATTCAAAATCAAAGAATGTCACGCCTAGAATCTACATCCAAATTAAGATCCCAGCATCGAGATCTCCGAATCGCTATAATTGTTTAAAATTTTGTAAATCTTTCATGCTGAGCGCCAGTTCGTTGCAAAAAAAAATTAATTAAAAAATTGATCTATAACCAATATCAAAAATCCACGAAATTAAGAATAACGGCTCGACGAGGAAGCCGTTAAGCGGTTAATCTAACAAAAAAAAAATTATTAATCACGAAGGTTGTTACGGTCCTGACGTGACATAATCATACGTGACGGTTGTTACGGACCCGACACGATAATCAAACCAAACTAAATCCAAAAGAAAAGACTATTCGCGAAAATACGTGACATAATCTTCATTTCTAACACACCGAGCCGTGTATAGAAATTACCAAAACCAAAATCACCAAATTATTTAAAATAATCGAGTCAGTAACGAACAACTGGCTACGATTAAAAAGGTTAAAAGCAAGCTTTACTTGTAATTAATAATAAATTGCGCGTGGAGACTGATGACCTTTTGATTAACCCGAGGTATAAAATTCAGAGTTCCTAATAAGTCAGTAAAAACGCCTCGAATATTTGAAGAAAATCTGAATTTTTTGTTTTGAGTGCTAATAACAATGGTCTTCCGCTCAACTAAATTGGATGATGATCACCTTTATTTTGCGTCTTTTTTGATGACCTTTTGATTGACCCGAGGTAGAAAACTCAGAGTTCATAATAAGTCAGTGAAAACGCCTCGTATATTTGAAAAATAACTGAAATTTTTGTTTTGAGTGCTAATAACGATGTTCTTCCGCTCAACTAAATTGGATGACGATCCCTTTTATTTGCGTCTTTTTTTATGACCGTTTGATTGGCCCGAGGTAGAAAACTCAGAATTCATAATAAGTCAAAAGAAAACTAAATAAACCAAAATTAATAACCAATATTACAATAGTAACGAGAATCGATAGGGAAGTACAAAACCTGAAAAGGGGGAAAAACTAACCAAATTATGAAAACTATTAATACTCTAAAAAGGGGAACGAAGTTTATACAAAACTATTAGTCTCAACATATTTTTCATAGTGCCAAATATTCATATTATAACCACAAATAGTATGCAGCATGGTATATTTTACCATGCTGAACGGTAAACGTGCTTCTACATTATAGTATGCGACAGGACATACTGAGTTGAGTTCACAAGTCACACATTATCAAAAAAAAAATCTTAAATGAACAAAATAAAATATTTTGTTTATTACAAAAATTATTAAGAGTTGATCTTTAACCACGATGAGTGAGCAACAAGGCATCGAACTCGAAAATAAGCGAGGGATTAAATTAAAGAAATTTCAGTTGTAGTAATACCAAAAAAAAATATTATAATTTCAAGAAAAAAATAAGAATCAATATTAGTTATTATTAACTAATTAATTATATGTAAATGACATCAATGATAATTTAAATTTAATAGAAAATTTGAAATTTCTTTAACCAAAAAAAAAGGATTTATCAATTAATAAAACAATTGTGTACTTATAAACTCAACCGCAATATACAAATATTTCAAACTAATTCGATTTATAAAATTTTCTGAATTTGAAATTTAAATAAAATTACATAATTGTCCTAAAACAAATTTAAACATGATAAATAATTAGTTAATTAAAATAATGTTAGTTCATTAAGATCACTGAGAATAAATTTTGAGAAATTAATACATATAAATTTTATCCTGTCCTGCCGCAACTATTATTTGGCACAGCTGTACTCTGCTAAGAGTACAGCTGAATCTTCAATTTTGTACAACATTTCCAATTTCAATACTAATAATTTTTAATTAAACATTAGATAACCAAACACCAGCCGTGACCGCATCTCTCTATTTTAGTTAAATTATTCGCACATTATAAAAGAAAAGCTATGATAAACTACAACATTAATGCATTCTTAAAATTACACTAATATCACAATAAAATTTTAAAGAAAATTTAAGAATTCATTAATTTCAATTATTAAATAAATTAGAGAAATTCATTTTTAAGAAAAATCCCACGTGTGACTCTGTGCTCTACTCTCGGAAATAACATATTTAACACATCTTGATCCTTTATAACAAAGTAAAAGTAAATTTAAATTAAGAAATTACAAAACATTAAATTGTTACAATTTATCTCAATCATTTTAGCACTTAGTTTTTAAAATTTACATATTAAAATTTCAATTTAATCCAAAAGCACGTGGTGAGCAACGCTATATTCCATTTCCAGTCAAACAAAAATTTAATTCTTTTATCAAAAGTTTTACAAAAAAAAATTAATTTTCAAGATATATATAAATGACGCGATAAACTTTTACACAAAATAACAATCGTTTGACAATTTCAACTTTTAATTAAAATCTTTACAATCGGCAAAATTCTTTAATTTTCCTAGGAGAAAAGAGTTTTTACTTATCCTAAATATAAAAGACCTACTTACTTGAATTTTTCGATGAATATCTAGTTTCAATTTTAAACAAATTTTCTTTAATTATTAATACTTTTAATTTTTTTTAACAAATGATATAATTAATACGGTTCCAAATCGATGAAAATGTGGTAATCTGTTACACACCGACCTTCCAACTTCTCTTTCCTTAAGCAGAACACAGAGTGAATTGGACTTCCTTTTTGCTTTCTTTTCTCCTCTTCTGTCACATACGTCTGTCCACTGTTAATCCTAGAGTGACTCCAGTGGATATCGGTAGCTCTCTCTCATATCAGGATCGTAATGTTTGTGGTAACCCCTCAGCTATCATCGATTTTAAATCTTTATACCTAACTACGCATAAAACATGAATAAAACCAGAGTCATACACTCTCAAAACCCGTCTATAACGAGACCAGACTCTCACAAGATCCAGGATGGCTCGGCAACCTCTACTTGAAGTCAGGAAACACGTCCATAAACGTCAGGGCCCAGGCACCAGTGTTTCGGATCAACAGATCGAATTTTGACTCTGGAGTTTCCCCAATTAATTTTATAATATTTTACGCTATAATTAAGCTATCGGGTTGTCAAACCAGCTGATTAATTTAGAGAATTTTAGCAGATTCTCTAAAATAACTCAATGTTTAGTTTCTAATATCAGAAACATGAAATGGGGTTTGAGTCTGCGCAGCGGTAGTATTGAGTACCGGAATTGATTCCGCTTGAAAAGTCGATGATTTACGGGTAGGTGTCGACCTCATTCGAGATTCATATGAGTTAGTATAAGAACTACCGTGTCGGCTGAGTCTTGAGATGGAAGGGGAGTTGGGCGGAGAATTTAAATCTTAGACTATGATCTCCAACTGCTAGATCGATAACCCGTCAAGTGCTGCGAACGAGGGGCGAAAAGAAAACCCAAGAAGCGAATTCGATGTAAGAAGACAGTTGGTCGATATGCTAGGACTTTGTTCTACTATATGCGATGACGTAGTTGATCTCAGCAGACGATGTTTCAGCCTCGTGGAATCGGTCGACGACATGAAAACAAATAAATGTGGTTCGCGCGGTTAACAATGTTGTTTAATTAAAAGTGCGGATTCGGTACGGCTGGTTGAGTTTTGTGGAAAGTGGGTGTGTGAATTGTGCTAAATAATCGGGATTTACATCAACTGGAACCGGTAAAATTTACCGCGTTACAACACCCCTCTCCTTAGGAGAGGCCTAAGCAGGCCTCTTGCTTTAGGCAAGCAAAACTCCTCTAGGAAAATTTTCTCAACCAATCATACAGAGTTCCGAATAAGTAATAATTCAAAGCAAAGATATATTAAAGAAAACAACGATAACTTTCTTATCAAACATCATGTGTATTTTGCATATATAATTCTGTATTACAGAACCATAAGAAAAAAATTAAAATTATATGACAACGCGTAGCGTAGCCCAAAAAAAAAAAGGATAGTAAAGGATTTAAATTTTCTATTTCCAATTTAAAGGATAAATCTTTGAAGTTTCTGGTTTCACATGTGCCGAAAATAAGAGGAGCATTACATACAACATGTTTCGGCCGAATATAGCCGTTAATAACATAGTGAAATGAAGTTAAACAACTTATACTGGCAAGCGTAGCCAGTGTTAAAACAAAATTAAAGTAACAAAATAATAAATTCTTTGGTTGTGGCGAAGCGTAGCCAACGACAAAACAAAATTAAAAATAACAAGTAAACAAAAATAGTGTGGCGAAACGTAGCCAACGATAAAACAAAATCAAAAGTAACAAAAAAGATAAATAAAAATGGTATGGCGAAACGTAGCCAGCGATAAAACAAAATTAAAATTAACAATCAAACAAAACTTCAACCAAGTGATTTTCTTGGTTCGGCGTCGCGTAGCCAACGGGGTGTAAACTAAAACAAAAAATTTAAATTTCTCCTACCGTGTTCGACCCGAAAAAATAAATAAAAAAAATGGTTCCTGTCGTAATGGCCAGGTGAGAGGGGACTCGGTAGGGAATTTATCTCCTTTGCGTCTCATCAGTCCTACGGGGAGTCTGAGGACAACTAAGGCAATCTCGTGGAGTGTGGTCCGTCCGACCACATCGTTGGCAGTAGGTCCTCCTAGCTGCTCTGGGACAAGACGCGTATTTGTGGTCTGGTGTACCACAACTCCAGCACCTAGGACCAGCTGATGGTCGAGGCTCCATTTTCTGTGTCGTCATGGGATAAGCGGGTGTCGGTAGGGATGATATTATACGTTTTGAAATAAAAGAAATTATAAAAGAAAAAAATTAATACATTCAATTTTCAATTTCAGAATTAACAAAATTAGTTTTTAAGTAATAAAAAAGATTTTTGGGACTTTAGTGGTGGGCCTCTTGATTAATTTGGTGGGTCTGTTTACAGTAACTGCAGTCATTGACGGTGACACCTCTTTGACCACAGCGCTTGCAGAAAGTGCGTCTGAGTTTACTGTCACACTGTGAGAAACGGTGATCCAGAGAATCACATCTCCAGCATCCTGGGCGATTTGGTCTTCGTAGCCACTCCACCGTGACTTCGTCTACAATTTCGGGTTTCGGTAGGGTTATGGACATAAGGGAAGGAAGGGAACAAACGGATCCTGAAGAACTAGGAGTATTTGACGCCCATGAGTCCTGCGGAAGATCAGGATAATTACTTCTTGTCCAAATGCCTTTAGGCGGATGAGGATGGTCATAGTTTGGTTTTTGAGTGGGAGGAGGAGGACAATAGTGTGGGCGGTTACGTCGAGAGGGGAGAGGGCCGGAAACTACCGACCAAGAATGGTCATATTCAACATATTCCTCTGGATGAAATTTCGGAAAGGCAAATGAGGTCATGGAAGGAGAATCGAAGTAAGGCCCTGTAGGTAAGGGTGGGGGAGCTGTCACGTTGAGGATACGTTTCTTTAGGGATGGTCTATCACGGACATCTCTTTTAAGTTGTTCTATCTCTTCCTCCAAAGTCTCCACATTGGTCACGTGTTCCAAGACCATAGTCCTCAGATAGCCCAATTGTTTTTCTAGGCGTTGATTCTCCGCCTCCAGCTCGCCCAAGCGTTTATCTTTCTCCTGGACCAGAGTTTCTAGTAACGCGATGCGTTTGTCCTTATCCTTCGACATCTTACTCGGACTAGGGACTTGTCGTTAGGGTCAAGGGCGATAGGGTTCTGAAATAAACATTAAATAAATAAAAAAATTTTACTGAACTTCATTAAAATCGGTGCATAGTAATGATTTATTAAAAAAAAAAATTCTAAATTTTCTAGATAAAGAAAAGGTTTAAGAATCACTGTCAGGAGGGACGAAAGGCTTTAAATCTGACACGGAGTATTTCCCTATTCGGTTCAGCGATAAATCACTCAACTCATAGACTGCCAGAGACAACACTTTGGTTACTCGATAGGGACCTTCGAATTTCGGATACAGTTTGGCAGAGACCTGTTTAACCTTGGAAGACAAGTTTCGGCCACGCATTAACACGAGATCTCCAACCTTGAAACTACGCGGTCTGTGCCGTAGGTTATAATATCTGGCTTGTTTCTGGAAGGAGTCTTCTAGATTTTTGGACACCCAGTCCTGTAAGGCCGAAAGCTTGGCTACTCTTTCTTCCCACAACTTTGGTTTAGAAGGTTCTATCTCGAGGTTTCCTTCTCTATTTTTCTTAAGAGAATTGATCGGTTTGAGATTCCTTCCCGAGTTAAGGAACGCTGGAGACGTTTTCAAGGAAGAGTGGTGAGCAGTGTTGTAGGCGAACTGAAATTCTCCGAGATGTTGATCCCACATCCGATGGTCTTCGTCAATATATGACACGATCATGGTCTTAAGAATACGATTAACTCGTTCCACTGGGTTTGCCTGAGGATGGTACGGAGGCGTAGTAGAGTGATAGATGTTAAATTCTTGGGCCAAAGATCGCAGAGTACCATTAACGAATTCTGTACCGTTGTCGGTGAGGAGGACTTGTGGGGTGCCCCATCGGTGAATAATGGATGCCAGGAAAGCCTTCTTGACTAATTTGCCATTGGCAGATCTTAGAGGAATGATTTCGACGTATTTAGTAAACAGATCCTGGAACACAAGAACGTACTGAAAGGCTGACCGGCTTCGGGGTAACGGACCCATCACATCAGCGGCGACAACTGCCCAAGGTTCTTCTACTACTCGTTGTCCCATGTAACCAGAGGGGCCTTGTTGTTCTACCTTGCACAATTGACAGGTTTCGCAACGTTTTACATAATCAGCCACTTCCTTGTAGCAACCAGGCCAATAGTAACTCCTAGCAATTTTCACATAAGTCTTATCAGTACCGAGATGGCCAGACTGAGGATCGTCGTGAGCCTCTACAAGGATTTCTTTTCTTTCATGGTCAGCTGGGACTAACTTCCATCCCTCTAAATCATCCATAAACACAGACACGATAGGATCAGGACGATATCGATAAAGCCTATCACCTACTATCTTCCAGTTTGGGAATTTTAGTGGAAATTGAGTAACGGCTAGAAAGCGTTTTAAATACCATGATGGATTATCCACATTTATCATAAACAAGGTTTCTCCCTCGATAGACTTTGACTCCACATTCCTATCCTCATATATTCGGGATAGAGCATCTGGCACATGGTGGTTGGCTCCTTTGCGGTGAATGATGGTAAAATCATACTCTAAAAGGGAGAGAGACCACCTTGCTAGTCGACCTGTATGGTTTTTGAGGTTATGGAGCCATCGGAGGCTACTGTGATCGGTTATGACAGTGAACTGATATCCTTCCAAGTAGGCTCTATATTTTTGGATGGCCCATATAACAGCTAGACACTCCTTTTCTGTCGTACTGTAATTCTTCTCCGCAGCCGACAAAGATCTGCTTGCATAGGCTATCACGTGCTCTACGTTATCGATCGTTTGGGTTAATACTGCTCCCAATCCAGTGTTGCTTGCGTCGGTTTGTAATTCGAATGGTAATTCGAAATCGGGGCAAGAAAGGACAGGAGCCTCCGTCAGGCGACGTCGAATTTCTTGAAATGCCTGTTGTTGAGCGTCTTGCAAGATCCACTTTTGCTTTTTACGAAGTAGTAGCGTGAGGGGAGAAGCTATGGTCGCATAATCGGGAATGAATTTACGATACCACGAAGTCATACCTAAAAAGCGACGTATCTCTTTCAGGTTTCGTGGAGCTGGATACTCATTAATAGGAGCAACTTTTTCGGGGTCGACCTGTAAGCCATTCTCGTTTACAAGGAAGCCTAGGTAGTGAACTTCAGAAGTGCAAAACTCACTCTTTTTAGCGTTAATTCTCAAACCGGCTTCAATGATGACTTGTAATACCTTATGCAACCAAAACAAGTGTTCCTCGAATGTTGATATAACGATTATTATATCGTCTAGGTAGGTGAAGACGTAAGGTTCCATTTCGGCGCCAATTAATCGATCCATCATTCTCTGGAACGTTGCCGGTGAGTTTGTTAAGCCGAAAGGCATTCTTTTAAAGTGAAACAATCCACGACCGGGTACCGTGAAAGCAGTATATTCTTTACTATCGGGATGGAGGGGGATTTGCAGAAAACCTTTATGTAGGTTAATCTTGGAGATATAACGCGCTTGTCGGAGCTTTGAGAGAATCGATTCCATTTTCGGCAGCGGGTAGGCGTCCCTCTTAGAAACTTTGTTTAATTTACGGAAATCGAGACAAAATCGGTAGGTCGAATCGGGCTTTCTTATCATAACTATTTGTGTAGACCAACCGCTATTCGCCGACATCTATTTTATGCTCGATGACATTAGTTAAACCTGGCTTCTCGGGAACTTCGGGAAGCTCTTTCGCTAGAAAATCTTGTAGGATGTCTGCTTGGGTCCTCGTTAGTTCTCTAAGGCCATGACATTCCTCAATGTCGGGTTCTTCTTCTTCGAATTCGTAAATTTCTGAAGGTTTATCCCTGAAAGACCAAAGACGAGTGCCATATTGAATTTGGATATCAAAATATGCCATACTATCAAGACCTAGGACTAATGGTACTGGTAGTGGTTCGAAGATTCGAGTTGGTATGGTTCGAGTCTTGTCCTTCAACTTTATGGGCAAGAAAACTTCCTGTGAGACCACTCTCACTTCTCCATCACCTGTTCGGACTCTTCCGTTTCGAGTACTAGTAGTTAATTCGTGATTCTTCAGCAACTCTAATCCCTTAGGACTAATAAAGGACCTTGTCGCGGCGCCATCTGTTACTGCCTTTATTTTAACTCCATTTATCTCGACGAAAACAGACATCAATGGTTGTTGGCCCGGGAATCCAGGAGGATAAGGAATCTCGGACAACTTAAAGAAGGTGTACACGTTATCTTCTGCTCGTGCATTCGATTTCTCGGAAGATTCGAGAGAGAGGTTGTCTATCGGTTCAGGGCAAGCTTCTAATAACAAAGTTGTACTTCCTATGGTCTCTGTTGGACGATTCTTCTCTGAATTTGGAGTAATATCAGGCGACGAGGTTGTGATTTCGGCAGACTTTAAAGATGAATTATTTTCGGATTTTAAGAGAGTCTCAGACAATGGAACTGGATTTTCGCAAGATTCTATTGGGACATTAGTTAAAGGAATCAAACTAGACTCAAGCAAGGAAGTTAGGTTTTCAATAGATACTACGAAAGGAACATTTTCGGATTCCAGGATGATTTCAGGTGTCGGAATTAGACTTTCGGCAGGCTTTATTTGGATATTATTTACAGTTTCTGTATGGATTTTGTTTTCAGGTTCTACAGGAATTTTATTTTCAGGTTCTACGGGAATTTTATTTTCAGGTTCTAGATTGATCTTTAATAAACGGGTATCGGTAAGGACGGTTTGGGGACTTTCATCAGGCAAGTGAGTGATTGACGAGGAACATGAGGGCGGAATTACGGAAGGGAGTGACACTGGTAGGGAGGGTTGGACGTCTGTCGAAATCTCATTGTTTTCGATCACAGCCTGAGCGGCGTACGTGGATTGTGGTAGGTCGTAGGGCCGTTCAGGTGTAGTAGTAGACGTCTGGGCCCTATTCAGCAATCCTTTTTCTCGTTTCCCGAGCAATTTTGACAATTTAACTTGGTTACATCTTTTGCTCCACAGGTATAACAGAAAATGTTACGAGGTTCTGTACAGAGTTGAAATCGGTGTCCATCCTGTTGGCAATTCCAACACTTTAGTGTAGGCGATCTTTTAGGACTGGTTGGATTCTTGCTCTGTTCTGGAGTTGTAGGAGTTGTATTCACAGTGGAGGAGTTGGAATTTTCCTTCGTTCTAGTTTTATTTGTCTTAGATTCCTCGGGAGATGTATCTTTGGGTCTTTCTCTCCTATCCTGATGACTATTTGAACTTCGTTTCTGTGGAACCTTCTTCTTAGTATCGTGTACGAGGAAGAGGTCGTCTACGGAGCTTTGTTCGCTGGAACTTTCCGAATCATAACCGATTAGATTTAATTGTTCTTTACGTCGAGTTGGACCACGATTGGTGGGTTCGTGATACGCTAGTTCAGGAAGCAAAGACCTATCTGGCCTAGGAGGTGGTTTGAAGGATCGAGCCACCCGGAAGGCTTTTTCCGAAGCTATAGCGACCTGTTCTAATTGCGTAAAACTTCTGATGGTTGCCCTAGATATATTCAGGTGTAATCGCGGGAGCATGTTTTTATGCGCATATGTTACTTCGTCACTCTCGGATAAGGGTGGAGAGAGCTTCTCAAACATGGACAACATGCAGGTTAAGTAATCTGCTACTGGTTCATGTTCGCCCTGTGTCCGGCGGTAAACTTCTTGCATCAGTTCAAACTGAAAATCAGCATCACTGAAACGTTCCCTAAACGCGATAGCAAAATCCTCATACGAATACCAATATCTTTTATGGCCGTCGAACCATCGGGTTGCGATTCCACTGAGGAAAAACGGTAACAAACGCAATAATTCGGGGTCACTTATGTAAATCATAGACCTTCCGTTTTCGATTCTTTTTAAAAAAGAATCAGGATCTTCATTGCGAGCTCCTGAAAACTGTAAGCTCCATTTCCTCATGGTTTCATAAGCGGAAGCTAACGGATTGTTTACGTTTCGTCTAGGAGGATATCCCGAACGATAATTAGGCAACGAATCATACATATCTCGATAATCATGAACGTTATGAAAGTTGCGTGGATTTCTCATAGAGTCGCGGTTCAAGGGGGGAGGAGAATTATCTCGCGGTACTCCTGTTCGGGGCCTTTGATAACCGGACCTCCTATCGTTGTAATCGTCTTGAGGGTAAAGCGAATTTCCCATTTGGTATCGAGATGAGGGTGGAGTAAAATCTTCCTGCTGTCGATCTTGTTGCCGTTCGCGAAATCCACGTCCGCGATATTCATAATTATCTTGAGGACTACGAGAATTCCCCATAGGATATTGTGGTGGTGATGGAGAAAATCTATCTTGACCACGAGTATGATAGCGTTCTTCATAGTCAGGCCTCTCGTTTTCGTATCTACCCGGAGGATGATATGATGGACTTTTATAACCTCGCGAGCCCGAGGGAGTAAAATTATGTTAAGAGTTTGGGACATATCCGCGATCGTCATATC
Organism: Ganaspis brasiliensis; assembly: GCA_037103525.1. Taxonomy (NCBI): domain Eukaryota; kingdom Metazoa; phylum Arthropoda; class Insecta; order Hymenoptera; family Figitidae; genus Ganaspis; species Ganaspis brasiliensis. The sequence continues at coordinate 1,795,856 of JAZKLR010000135.1, read as the reverse complement.
TTTCACCTTCGTCATAAGGATGAGTTCCCGAATGATCATATCTAGACTCACGTGAATCTTGGGATCTTTCCGTATGTCGGGTGTCTCGATTACGTCGAGCTGACTGGTCGTTTGGGCGGTGAGAAGTCCCATCATTAACTTCTGGTTCGTTAGGGTGATAATCTGGATTTCTAGGGTGGTAACGCGGATCTCGGTAGGGGCGATTGACATTTGGTTGAAACGGAGGGGTTGAATCTCGATTTCGGTTAGTCCTATTGTAGGTCGAATCGTGATTTTGGTCCCTTGGTGAATTCCTAAACTGCGACTGTGTGTTCGGCGAGGGTATATCGAAATTAACTCGCGGTATTTGACGAGAATTTTTCGGTGGTCGGTCTTTATAATCATATTCACGAGATAAATCCCGAGGTACTGTTCTCGTTCTGTAACTATCACGATCCTGAGGACGTGACCTATTAGTTGGAAAGGTACGCTCCCTATAACGAGATTCGCGGCGTTCAGCAAATTCGTCGGCTGAAGTACTGTCTGGTTCGCGAAGATTTCCGAATTTTGGGATTGCTCCCTGCCTTTTGGGGGGATTTCTATCTGAAGGTGGGAAACTTGTATTTCGGACAGCGTCTTCTGAGAATAGAAACTGCCTATCGAAATTAGACCGAGTTGTAGACCTCGTTTTATAGGGTCTCTGTTGTTCAAAATTCCCATTTTGTGAATCATTCCGATTACCTCCCGCATGGGAGTCATCTATCCTACTTCCCGGATTATGACTTTGTCTAGTCGTAGTGTCGTAATCGTCCTCTAATCTACCTGTCTCTCCTCTAGACATGCGTAAATGCCTGAGCAACCTTTCCCGTAATACTGGCTTAGAACCGACAAATGATAATTCGCGATTCTGTAATTGTAACAGGAGAGCTTCTTTATTTAATCTCCATACCCATTGGTCAGGATCCTCTGGTGGGACGGGTGGGATCGGAGGTGGATTTGATGAGGCATTGTGCTCAGCGGTGTCCTCTGTTTCGGAGGGTATGGAAGAGGCTGCAGTTCTGTCTGCGCCTTCTTCATATGGGGGGTCTGCTTGACCAGGGGGAGTAGTCCGGTTTTGTTCGCGATCACTCATCTTGGGATAAGCAGTATTTTCTTAAAACGCGAGGGTAAATATATAATAACAAATGACTAAAGAATCAATTAAACAGTCGAATCTATCAACTGGGATTTTTTACTATTGAATTAAATTCAATATAATCTTCCAAAACAATATCAATTATTTCCAATAAGAAGGAAATCAATTATAATCATAATCCAAAACAATTTATAAATCAATATATATCATAATCATAAGCAATTCTATAAATCAGAATCCAATATTTTCACCAAATCGATACATAGAGAGAGTATGCGGGTCACGGCTAAGTAATCAGGGCAAAAATTATAAAAATTGGGTAAGATGACAAAAAAAATTAATTTAAACAATCTGTTAACAACAGGATTTATTGAAATTAAATTATAAAGTTATTCCCGAAATTTCTGAGCTAAAAAGGAGCTCTAAGAAATTCTCGTTTTTATTACCAAAAAAAAAAAGATTATTTTACTGAAGCTAGAAAATTAAGCATCTACTCTATCCCAGAAAACTATAGAATTCAACAGCAAAACAAAAAAAAAAATTTGTACCATAAAAAAAAAAGGAAGCTAAAAATTCAAGACCAAGATTCTAGAATTTAATATACAAAATTTAAATCGACAAAAGCTAAATAATTAAACAATTAACTCCCAAAAATGCTAAAAGCAAAAATTCCTATGTATACGCATTTCCAAAATCTCAAAATTCCAAAAAATATTCCAAAGACAAAAGCAAAATAACAATCAGCAACTAAAGCCAAAAAAAAATTCAATACCAAAAAAAAAATATAAAAAAAATGATAGAAAAAAAAAGTTTTTTTTGTATACACTAAAGAAACAATCGCTTGAATCATAATTAAAGTAACTATACCTTTAAAACAAATTCAAAAAAAAATGACTTAATAAGATCAATAATTTAAATTGTAAACTATAAACTGTTATAAGCAACAATTTGTGACAATCCAGAATTTTTGGCGTGAGGCCCCACGTTGGGCGCCATTTTGTAATGTAGATTTTTACCCAGAAACTAAATCTAACGTTTAACCCCAAATTAATTTTTAATACCTGAAAAGAAATAAATTAAATTAAGCCTATACTTACTATATCCGCCAATATAAGAAAAGAAATCCAAAAATCGCAAAAGCGACAAAAGTAAGCGAAATATGGCAACAAAATTCAAAATCAAAGAAAGTCACGCCTAGAATCTACATCCAAATTAAGATCCCAGCTTCGAGATCTCCGAATCGCTATAATTGTTTAAAATTTTGTAAATCTTTCATGCTGAGCGCCAGTTCGTTGCAAAAAAAAATTAATTAAAAAATTGATCTATAATCAATATCAAAAATCCACGAAATTAAGAATAACGGCTCGACGAGGAAGCCGTTAAGCGGTTAATCTAACAAAAAAAAAATTATTAATCACGAAGGTTGTTACGGTCCCGACGTGACATAATCATACGTGAAGGTTGTTACGGACCCGACACGATAATCAAACCAAACTAAATCCAAAAGAAAAGACTATTCGCGAAAATACGTGACATAATCTTCATTTCTAACACACCGAGCCGTGTATAGAAATTACCAAAACCAAAATCACCAAATTATTTAAAATAATCGAGTCAGTAACGAACAACTGGCTACGATTAAAAAGGTTAAAAGCAAGCTTTACTTGTAATTAATAATAAATTGCGCGTGGAGACTGTTCACCTGATTTTAAGCGCAATTCTCCGACTAAAAAGAATCAAAATTTACAAAATTAACACGAGAGATCTCGAAGCTGTAGGAAATGCTCGGCTCTCAGTAGTGTAAAGGAGAGAGGGGGGGGGGGGTTCCGGATTGTCCACAAATTATTAGAAAGAAAACTCAATATTTAAATTTAATAAAATCCAAAAGTACAATTTATTCAAAAGAAATGACTCGACATAATAAAAACGGGAACGATAGGGTCAAAAGAAAACTAAATAAACCAAAATTAATAACCAATATTACAATAGTAACGAGAATCGATAGGGAAGTACAAAACCTGAAAAGGGGGAAAAACTAACCAAATTATGAAAACTATTAATACTCTAAAAAGGGGAACGAAGTTTATACAAAACTATTAGTCTCAACATATTTTTCATAGTGCCAAATATTCATATTATAACCACAAATAGTATGCAGCATGGTATATTTTACCATGCTGAACGGTAAACGTGCTTCTACATTATAGTATGTGACAGGACATACTGAGTTGAGTTCACAAGTCACACATTATCAAAAAAAAATCTTAAATGAACAAAATAAAATATTTTGTTTATTACAGAAATTATTAAGAGTTGATCTTTAACCACGATGAGTGAGCAACAAGGCATCGAGCTCGAAAATAAGCGAGGGATTAAATTAAAGAAATTTCAGTTGTAGTAATACCAAAAAAAAAATATTATAATTTCAAGAAAAAAATAAGAATCAATATTAGTTATTATTAACTAATTAATTATATGTAAATAACATCAATGATAATTTAAATTTAATAGAAAATTTGAAATTTCTTTAACCAAAAAAAAAAGGATTTATCAATTAATAAAACAATTGTGTACTTATAAACTCAACCGCAATATACAAATATTTCAAACTAATTCGATTTATAAAATTTTCTGAATTTGAAATTTAAATAAAATTACATAATTGTCCTAAAACAAATTTAAACATGATAAATAATTAGTTAATTAAAATAATGTTAGTTCATTAAGATCACTGAGAATAAATTTTAAGAAATTAATACATATAAATTTTATCCTGTCCTGCCGCAACTATTATTTGGCACAGCTGAACTCTGCTAAGAGTACAGTCTGCCACTTCAATTTTGTACAACATTTCCAATTTCAATACTAATAATTTTTAATTAAACATTAGATAACCAAACACCAGCCGTGACCGCATCTCTCTATTTTAGTTAAATTATTCGCACATTATAAAAGAAAAGCTATGATAAACTACAACATTAATGCATTCTTAAAATTACACTAATATCACAATAAAATTTTAAAGAAAATTTAAGAATTCATTAATTTCAATTATTAAATAAATTAGAGAAATTCATTTTTAAGAAAAATCCCACGTGTGACTCTGTGCTCTACTCTCGGAAATAACGAATTTAACACATCTTGATCCTTTATAACAAAGTAAAAGTAAATTTAAATTAAGAAATTACAAAACATTAAATTGTTACAATTTATCTCAATCATTTTAGCACTTAGTTTTTAAAATTTACATATTAAAATTTCAATTTAATCCAAAAGCACGTGGTGAGCAACGCTATATTCAATTTCCAGTCAAACAAAAATTTAATTCTTTTATCAAAAGTTTTACAAAAAAAAATTAATTTTCAAGATATATATAAATGACGCGATAAACTTTTACACAAAATAACAATCGTTTGACAATTTCAACTTTTAATTAAAATCTTTACAATCGGCAAAATTCTTTAATTTTCCTAGGAGAAAAGAGTTTTTACTTATCCTAAATATAAAAGACCTACTTACTTGAATTTTTTGATGAATATCTAGTTTCAATTTTAAACAAATTTTCTTTAATTATTAATACTTTTAATTTTTTTTAACAAATGATATAATTAATACGGTTCCAAATCGATGAAAATGTGGTAATCTGTTACACACCGACCTTCCAACTTCTCTTTCCTTAAGCAGAACACAGAGTGAATTGGACTTCCTTTTTGCTTTGTTTTCTCCTCTTCTGTCACAAACGTCTGTCCACTGTTAATCCTAGAGTGACTCCAGTGGTTATCGGTAGCTCTCTCTCATATCAGGATCGTAATGTTTGTGGTAACCCCTCAGCTATCATCGATTTTAAATCTTTATACCTAACTACGCATAAAACATGAATAAAACCAGAGTCATACACTCTCAAAACCCGTCTATAATGAGACCAGACTCTCACAAGATCCAGGATGGCTCGGCAACCTCTACTTGAAGTCAGGAAACACGTCCATAAACGTCAGGGCCCAGGCACCAGTGTTTCGGATCAACAGATCGAATTTTGACTCTGGAGTTTCCCTAATTAATTTTATAATATTTTACGCTATAATTGAGCTATCGGGTTGTCAAACCAGCTGATTAATTTAGAGAATTTTAGCAGATTCTCTAAAATAACTCAATGTTTAGTTTCTAATATCAGAAACATGAAATGGGGTTTGAGTCTGCGCAGCGGTAGTATTGAGTACCGGAATTGATTCCGCTTGAAAAGTCGATGATTTACGGGTAGGTGTCGACCTCATTCGAGATTCATATGAGTTAGTATGAGAACTACCGTGTCGGCTGAGTCTTGAGATGGAAGGGGAGTTGGGCGGAGAATTTAAATCTTAGACTATGATCTCCAACTGCTAGATCGATAACCCGTCAAGTGCTGCGAACGAGGGGCGAAAAGAAAACCCAAGAAGCGAATTCGATGTAAGAAGACAGTTTGTCGATATGCTAGGACTTTGTTCTACTATATGCGATGACGTAGTTGATCTCAGCAGACGATGTTTCAGCCTCGTGGAATCGGTCGACGACATGAAAACAAATAAATGTGGTTCGCGCGGTTAACAATGTTGTTTAATTAAAAGTGCGGATTCGGTACGGCTGGTTGAGTTTTGTGGAAATTGGTGTGTGAATTGTGCTAAATAATCGGGATTTACATCAATTGGAACCGGTAAAATTTACCGCGTTACACGATTATTTATAACATTTTAATTGTTTGATTCTACACAGACTTAGTTAGATTCGCATAACATTCGTAAGACCGCAACAATTACAACTACCTAAAAAATTAAAAATTCGCACGGACCGAATCCTCAACGCTTGGGGTATAAGTTGTACGCTCTAACCCCGCATACGCACTAGACTTGGTATAAGAAATTGCAAACTCTATAGTATATGAATATCAGTCCTTTCAGAGGCGGACCAACTTTATAATTTTAAAAGTACGTACCTTTTGAACCATTTTAAAGTTTATGTAATAAAAGTAATAAAAAAAACCTTCTTAGATATTACTTATAAAAATAAGGCATTAAATATTAAAAAAAAATTATATAGAAACTAATTATCCACAAGTTAAAACTTTTAAACATTAATATATCTACAAATTAAATTGAAAATTGTAATAATAATGTCCTTGTTAAAAGTACTTTTAATAGGAAAAAAAAATTTTAAAAAAGGAATTGAAAAAAGATGGAATTTTATTAAAAAATATATTAAATTGCCTAAACAACACTGTAAAAAATTTCGGAAATATATCCGTTAAAATGTCAGGAAATATTTCCAAAATGATGGAAATAATTCCGAATTTTCGGAAAAACACAATAATTCCAGTAAAGTTGGGAAATTTTTCCGGAAAATAGGATTTATTTCCCACATCGATGGATTTTTTTTCCAGAACATAGGAAATAAATCCTAATTTTAAATGGAAATATTTCCGAAATTCGGAAAAATTAAAAAGTTCCAAACAAAATAGGAATTTATTCCTAAAAAGTGGAACAAATTTCCAAAAACGTGGATTTTATTCCAAATATTAGGAGATAAATCCCAGTTAATACTGGAAAAAATTCCGAAACTTTAATGGAAAAAAATATTTCCAATTATTATTGGAATTTATTCCAGAATGAAGGAAATATTTCCAAAGTCAATGGATTTTTTTCCGGAACAGTGGAAATAAATCCTAATTTTAAATGGAAATATTTCAGAAATTCCGAAAAATTAAATAGTTCTGAGCAAAATAGGTATTTATTCCTAAAAAGTGGAAAATTTTCCAAGAGATGCGGATTTTACTCCAATTATTAGGAGATAAATCCCAGTTCATACTGGAAAAAAATCCGAAATTTTAATGGAAAAAAATATCTCCAATTATCATTGGAATTTATTCCGGAAAGGAGGAAATATTTCCAAAGTCGTTGTATTTTTTTCCAGAACAGTGGAAATAAATCCTAATTTTTAATGGAAATATTTCCGAAATTCGGAACAGTTAAAAAGTTCCGATCAAAATAGGTATTTATTCCTAAAATGTGGAAAATTTTCCAAAAGAAGCGGATTTTACTCCAATTATAAGGAGATAAATCCCAGTTCATACTGGAAATAAATCCGAAATTTTAATTGAAAAAATATCTCCAATTATTATTATTGGAATTTATTCTGGAAAGAAGGAAATATTTTCAAAATCAATGGATTTTTTTCCAGAACAGTGGAAATAAATCCCAATTTTTAATGGGAATATTTCCGAAATTCGGAACTGTTAAAAAGTTCAGAGCAAAATAGGTATATATATACTGTCCAGGAAATATTGGTATTTTTTCCCGAAAATTTCAAAATTTTCCGAACTAGTGGATTTTTTTCCTAAGGTTAGGAAAAATCCACTATTTCCAAAAAAAGTTAGAAATTAGTCCTAATGATTGGAAAAATTTCCGAATACAGCGGTTTTTTTCCCAAAAATTAGGAAATAAATCTCAAGAATTGGTGGAAAAAATCCCAGTGTTTTTAGATAAAATATTTTCTTTAAATAATTGAAAATTTTTTCAACAAATCGGAAAATTGTCCAAACGCGATGAATTTTTTTCCAGATCTTAGAAAATAAATCCTATGTCTAGATGGAAATAATTCTGTAGTTCGGAAAAATCCACCTATTCAAAAAAAATCTGAACTTATTCCTATATAAAGATTGGAAAATTTTTTAACTATAATTGACCCCCCCCCCCCCATGTTCGAAACTAACTTCTACATATTTCATTCACTCAAAAATATATAAATATATTTTTGTCTAATATATATTTAAAAAAAAATTAAACAACAATTAACAAAATCAATTGAGAATCCCACAAAAATGTTAAATTATAAATCCAATTAATATATCATAATCTACTACTTCTACCAAAATCAACCACTTACCTTCATAAGTTTAAAAAAAAATCATTTACATTAATTAAAAGAACTTCAAATTTAATTTTTAATTGATTTTTAATTTAAGGTTTTTTAAAAAAAACTTTCTTACGGAGGTAAGTAGTTTATTTTGGTAGAAGTAGGAGATTATAATTGATTATAATGTATTAAGTAGATTAATATGTATTAATTATTATAAGTAGTATGTATAATGTATTCATTAGATTTATAATTTAAAATTTAACAATTTTTGCAGGTTTCTTTATTCATTTTTGGTTGTTAATTGTTGTTTTAAATTTGTGTGAAACCCAATATACCGGGTGGTCCAGGCAAATGCGAGTACTCCTAATTTCAAGCCGTTCTGTAGACGCAAAAACACTTAAAGAATATATACAAGTACAATTCTAGGAACTCCCTACGGGGGACACTCATTGGGCCAATAAGGTCGTTAAAACGAGTGTATAATAACTAAAAAAAAAAAAAAAAAAATTTGTGTGTCGAAACATGTTGTCGAATGAAAATAAATGAATAAGGGCCTTTTCACGTCAGAAATATCAGAGTTGTCAAAGGGTTCATCGATTTTCTTGAAACTTCGTGGTATTATACTGCTATATGAGAAACTTTTTCCCTCTAAATGATTTTTAAAAAAATTCAAAATTTTAGAAGATACGCCATTTTGAATATCAACATTAATTTAACAAAATTGGTAATATCTCAAAATATTATAAAGATATTTTGATGAAACTTACACATGTTTTAGTTAAAAATATGTACTTTTAAATGAAAATAAAGTCAATGAAAAAGAAAATTTTTTCATGTAAAAAAATTAAAAAACCATTTTTAATTCAATTTCTTATTTACTTACTCCTCTCTGACAGAAATTTTATTAGTATTTTTAAATTTCTTATGATTTTTTTAAATTAAAGATAAATTCATAAGGAATTTAAAAATATTAATAAAATTTCTGTCAGTGAGGAGTAAGTAAATAAAAAATTGAATTAAAAATGGTTTTTTTAATTTTTTTACATGGAAATTTTTTTTTTTTTCATTGACTTGATTTTTATTTAAAAGTACATATTTTTAACTAAAACATGTGTAAGTTTCATCAAAATATCTTTATAATATTTTGAGATATTAACAATTTTCTTAAATTAAGGGTGTTCCAGAGCCAAGCTAAGTCATGACAAAGACAGATGATATACATCAAACGTCAATTTTTACACATAAATTTTTGGCACAACACAATACTTGACATAAAAACGCAATACCAACGAGAAATTTTACATATTTGTAGTTTCTAAATCACTTGGAACTATTTTATTTTATTCCCGGATGCGGCAACAATTTGTGGTAGAAAATTCGGTTCCCAAAACAGGTGATTGAAACAAAGACAGAGTAAACTTTGACATCGCGCCGCCTGGTGGCTCTGGAACACCCTTAATGTTGATATTCAAAATGGCGTATCTTCTAAAATTTTGAATTTTTTTAAAAATCATTTGGAGGGAAAAAGTTTCTCATATAGCAGTATAATACCACGAAGTTTCAAGAAAATCGATGAACCCTTTGACAACTCTGATATTTCTGACGTGTAAAGGCCCATAAATGAGTTAAAAGAGAATTTATTGTGTATATTATCGAAAAAAGGCATTGTAAAAATTATTTAATAATAATAATTAAAGATACGAATTGTAAAATTATTTCAACAATATATTTGTTTATTAAACATTTAAATATTGACATTAGTAAAGAGTGTTTGTCAATTATTTTATGTATTCAAAGTGGATTTTTATTTCACGTCATCAAAAAGATTTTTCTCATGGACTCGATTATGGAGAAGGTAATAAAAAAAACTTAAAATTTACAATAGGGAAATAAAAGTTGAATATTTTTTTGAAAGTTGAAATTCACAATTAATTTGATAAATAATGCAAAAACAGATACTTTATAATGTAAGAATAAAAATGATTTTATGGGTTAATTTTATTTTTTAAAGACCTAATGAAAAATGTAAATAAAAAGCACTGTTTTGATGTTTTAAGGTAGTTCTCCGGCTTCAGGGCCGCACAAATACTATAAAAACAAATAAATAAAAAACTAATAAATTAAATCTGAAAACGTAATTTAAAGCAATATGTAAGTCTCGTGACACTTCACATGTGCTTCAAACGAAAGAATTTTGACAATTTGCGACCGTTGGATTTCCTTTCGCTCGTAAATTCAATGGAAAATCACATTGGTTTCGAATTTCAGATTAGTATAATTAAAAAATGAGCATCGATACCCCTATAAATTTTTTTTTATATTATTTCTTTTATTTGTCCCTATAACATACTAGTTTTTGAAAAAAATTTAGCGAGTAGTTTTCCACATATTAATAATAGTGTGCCACTTTTATACGTTTAGTGTATGATTCCCATGTAAATGTTAAAACTTTGAAGGTAAATATCTCAATTTTTAGCATCGCAAGGGGCCCTGAGATTTTTACCACACATAAAGCATACAAAAAAGAACATTTATCCAAAGTTTAAGAAAATTCTAACAAAAATCGATTTGCCGGAGAAATACCTTAATTACGATTGGTTCTTTAAATTTCTGATAAAACATTTACTAAATTTACTTTATTATACATCAGAACTTTTGCTTTAATGCACATTCTTATCATATTTAATTATGATACCTTTACAAGGTGAAGAAACATTTTTTTTTTAAATAAATTTTTAAATTGTTGTAGATGTAGTCAATTTTTTTTATTTAATAAAACCCTTGAGCCGGATTTTAGATTTGAAATCTTATTCAGAAATCATAAATTTTATCTCTAAATTTTGTAGAAAAATTTTGAAATTATTATTAAAAAGAAATTATTAAAAAAGTTAACTTTACAAAATGTGAATAAAACTAAACTTTTATATTGGTATACAGTAAAGGGGTCATCCCAATTTTGGAGCGCCGCACGAATTTTATCTCAAAACTTGGATGCATGCGAGTAGAACCACCCCTGTGTATACATTTTATTCTGCTAACACATTTCAAATATCTAGTGTTGAACTTCCCCAAGATTTCTTGAAAGCATCTTATCTCGGCACCGCGGCCGGGTTCGTTAATGCGTTGCGTCTGTAAGGCTTAGGCTAGGGTTAGGTTTAGGAGTTCGAATCCTTTAATAGCGATAAGGATTAATTAGCGTTATAAGCGTGCGTTAACTTGTTTAACTAATAAATCATGTCAGCAACAACGAGTAAATAAAGAAACCACTTTGAAAATATTTTTAAAATCAATTTTTTTTTATTTATTAAAAATTTTTTCCATCCGATTGTCGGTAATGTATTTTTATGGAAAAATTTCCAAAAGTTTTATTGGAAATTTTTCCAAATGTAGTCAGGCAGCTGCAGTTCCAAATAGTTAGGAAAAATTTCCGATGAAAAGGTTGGAAATATTTCCGAAAGTAGTCGGGCAGCTGCAGTTCCAAATTGTTCCCTATCGAAAATTCCGACATCGGAACCAATGTAGTAAACTATGTCGGAAACTGTAACGGAATCTATGTCGGAAACTATGTCGGAAACTACATCGGAAACTATGTGAAACTACGTCGGAAAATAAGAACGGTAACGTTATAGTTTCCGACGTAGTTTCCGACATAGTTTCCGACGTAGTTTCCGACATAGTTTCCGACGTAGTTTCCGACGTAGTTTCCGACGTAGTTTCCGACGTAGTTTCCGACATGGGTTTTCCCCATAAAATTTTTTTTTCCATAAAATTACTTTTATAATAAAAATATTTGTAAATAATTTAACTTAGGACTAAGTTATTATATAAATATAGATCTAAGGTGTCACAAGTTAACCAATATGCACATACCATTAATGATTTTTTAAAAATCTCTCCACTGATATATTATAATTAATATTTTAACTCAGGCGCGTAACTAGGGAATAAAAAAGGGCGGTAGCCCCCCCTTACGAATTTAGAAATCAATTGTTGAGAAGAAAATTTGACTCATAATTTTTGCAAAACTACTCCCGAAATTTCCATAAACCACCCTGAAATTTTTTCTGCATATATGTATGTGACCGCGTCTGAGAAGAGTGACCTCACTACCAAAACCAGCTTTTCAAGTGAAATGCGTTTAAAATTTTTTATCTTATTAAAGTAGATTTCTCAAAACTTTACATGTTTTTAAATATCTATATGAGTATTTCTCATGTAATTTTTTTTGGTGAACACGAATTTTTTGGTTTGATAATTGTTCAAACAATGATTGTTTCACTGAGAAAAATGGATGTTTACCCGTAACGACTGGATATTAAGCGTTAACATCTGGATGTTAAGCGTTAGCATCTAGATGGTCAGCGTTAACATCCAGTCGTTGTGGGTAAACATCCACTTTTCTCAGTGTATAAACAAATTATTTTGCATAAGTGAAATGATTAAAATTTCAAACCTAATTTTAACAAACTCTAGATGACCTACATTTTGCGCTGTTAGGAAAGACAACATTACAATAAACTATGGTCACTTATTGATTTGCTGAACCAGGTCGCAGATGACGGGCATCCTTGGCGGTCATCTCCAAGGGACCATGTGTAATTTATTGGAGAATGGTTTGATATTAGTATTTAAGACTCGGGACAATATTCCCGACACTTAGAGATTCAGGTCGCCGATGACGGGTTTCCTTGAAGGTCATCTCTGAGGGTTCAGGTCTAATATATCTTAGATGGATTCGATATTCGTATTTGAGGTTTGGAAAAGTTAATTTTTTAAAAGTTTTAACGTAAAAACAGTTATATCAAAAACTAAAATTTTTTTTTTATTTTGAAAAATTTATAAATTTTTAATTATTGATTTTAAGTGAAAATACCTTAAATTCTTTTTGTCACAAAAAACCTTTATTTTCATTGAAAAATTTTGTCCGGGTTAAAATTTTTTTATTTTTGATTTGTTTAAAGACAATGCAAAAAATTTGGAAAAAATTTCTTTCTCAAACGCAGTCAAATACACAATATGGAGTATTATGCTGTAAGGTCAATTCGCAAGTAGTCACTTAAATAGTAATAAGTAAAAATTTGTCAATACATCATGAGATCGATTAAAAATGCCTGTAACGTTATAGAATACTTTGTATAAGAAATTAAAAATTCTAAAACAGGTACGAATTAAAACTATTTACAACGTAAAAATATAAATTTTTTATCCCACAGGCACAAACATGGCGCTTTTAGATGCCTGTAGGCAGGGTCTAAACGCATTCATTTGTTCGACCGGGTAAAAATGGCTTCCATTTTTTCCCTAGGGAAAAAATGAACAGCTGATCCATGCATTTTTTTCACCACAGGGCAAAAATGGCCGCCATTTTTATACGGTCAAACAAGTGAATGCATTTAGACCCTAACCTACAAACATTTAAAAGCACCAAGCTTGTGCCTTTGGAATAAAAAGTATCGTAAGCAACATGGGTTTAAAGTCAGTCCAATTTGTTTACAATGATGTTTGTGTACTCGTTCACGTCTCGGGCTTCGCCCTTGACTGTCACTCGTACACAAACATCAGCGTAAACAAATGGCTGCCCTTAACCCCTTGTTGCTTAATATACTATTTTATATATAATGTTTTGAAACTGTCTACTTGCGAATTGATCACAGTGTATAATAATATTATTTCAGTAATTGGTAAAAAATGGATATATATTAAATAACAAAAACTTCCAACAAAAAATTTATTTCATATATTTATAATATGCATTTTTTGGCTTTACATAAATTTACAATTACAAATCATTTTTGCTTATTTACATTACTTAAAAGCTTGTGAATATGTTGTTTAACCTGCAGACTGCCGGGTATTGATAGATTTTATTCACCTTTAGAAATTCAAAAATGATGTGGCTATAGCCTCAAAATATGTTATAGAAAGTTCCAATCACACGCAGAGTCTATATATAGACTTCCCGGTAGTCTACAGGTTAATCAGAATAGTTAATAAAAAATCTTTTAAGAAATTTTACTTACAATATTTTAGTATTTAAGAGGAAAAAAATTTACAGATTTTTATATAAAATATACGATCTTCTTTTTTGAAAATAATTTTAGCCTGATATATGATCTTTACTCTCAAAATTTAAACTCATTGAAATTTTTAAAAGAATTCTAGTTCAAATATAAATTTTTAAAAATTATTCTGAAAAAAATTTTTTTCTTTTGCTTTATTGCAAAGATTGAATTACTAAATTGATATGACATTGTATTGCGAAAGTTAAAATAAATTTTAATTTATACTGCAGAAAGTACGAAAAATCATATTTTGTTAAAATAAGTCAAAAATAGTCTCATTTATTGAAAAATTTTGTACAATTCGATGCCTAAGTGTCAAAAAATTTTACAATTAGATGTTCATTGAGTATTAAACAATCATGTTTATTGAACGGTGTTATACAAAGAGAGACTTCACAGTACGGCTAATTTACCAAAAAATAATTTTTGATATATTTTTCATGTTTACTTTTTTAAAAAATCGCATTAATATATAGATTTTTAAAGTCAAACTAGTTTTGCATTTCTTATCAAACTTAAATTTTTGTTAAATAAGTCTTTCTATTACAAGCTTCGTTTACGAGAAAACGAGTAACCGGAAAAGTTTGTCTATTCTATACCGTGAAGCATGATCCAACTAAGTATTTTTTTACAGCACCTTACAAAATAATAACCAGAGATGCCACGGACCCTCTATAAACGCATCTGCGCAAGTGTTTGGAAAGTTGTTTGATTGGTCGAAATGAGCGGGGTGGTTTGAAATCGTTTTATTAAAAGAGTTTCAAATCACCCCGCTCATTTCGATCAATCAAACAATTTCCCAAAGACTTGCGCAGATGCATTTGTAGAGGGTCCGTTGCATCTCTGACATTAACGCTTAACAAAAATTTTTAAGAGACATTAATAAAAGTACAGATTTGGGACAACACTCAAGTACTCACAATCATTATACGTTTTCATATGTACGCATACTTTCGAAATTTCATTTGTTGCAAAAATTGAGGGTTCATTATCAATTAATACAATTTTTTGTATCATTTTACAATGTTCGTCATTAAAATTTACTGTTTTAATTTGTTTTACAACAACATACTCTTTTTTATTAATAGGATCAACTATAAAACTAATTAATTGGACATAAATATTACTATGTAATTTTGCAAAAGTGTTGTCAGATCTTTCATTATTTTTTTGTGCAGTCATATATAAACAACTATTCTTCACAATTTTCTTGTAAGAAACAGCTTTCTCTGATATACATAAATTGGTAATCCATTTCTCTTCCACGGAAGCTGCTGCTCCAAAATATCTTATGTCATTTATTTGCAAAGATTTCTTAACGTACACCGTACCAATGAAATTATAATAATCTTGGACTTTAAATGAACATTGAGGATATAGATTATCTTTTAGAAACAACATACAATACTGCAGACTGATTCGTCGACAAATTTGGTGGTGAACACCTTTAGCAGCATGGATGACCTTCAACAATTCCCCATTACCCGATTCAAATGCAAATGCATTATGTGCCCAAAGTGGGCCCCAATCGTAGACACTTTGAGATAAATGAAGAAGAATATGAATGTTATAGGTCATACATGCTTTCGAATACAATATTTGTGTTTGTGCAACGAAGTTGTGTAACAATAAATCGGCAAAGTCTATCTCGGAAGTGGAAATTTTATCTTTCAATAAGATGTAAATGGCGTCAACAAACAGAGTCCAATGCTTGAAAAGATTATCAGGTAAAATAATTTGCATAATTGGACTGCTGTAAAATATGACCCAATTTTCCCACTCTCTAGCTTTCCAGAAAGCTCTTTCAGAAAAAGGACGTGTAAGCCTACCGACTTGGTTTGGAGCTTTAATGCTTTTTAAGGCGTTATCAATTGTTGCAATCTCGCTTTTTGAAATTAAACCAGTTTTCGTATTATTGCCAAACCAAATTGTAGCAAATAACTTAGCTACTCCGGTAATACAGTGCATACTATCAGATACACATCCTTTGACAAAGTTAAATGAGTTTAAATTAATTAATTGCGAAGGTCTTTTAGGACCAAAAACAGGCTTTCCTAATTTAACTGCTGATTCCATATGCTCAATAGTTTGTTCGTTGCTTCTACTTTCTGCTACTTTCTTTTGCAAAGTATACTTAATACACCCAGAACGTTTTTTATTTTTATTTTTATTTTCAACCCACTCTCCCTCATGAAGGCACTGATGACACCCATATGATCCATTAAATTGCACGAATCCCATTATTGGAGCACGAGCTACTGAATCTGCACATGAAATTTGTGTAAAAATTTTAATGTTTATTTCTTCACCCCCTATATTGCAATTAGTACCTGTTGTTGAAAGACTGTTCATTTGCTGAACAAATGGTTTGAGAAAAACATTCATATCAGGTTTGTCTTTCCCAAACCAAAGACCAACTAGAATTAAATTTTTTGTCCTAACATCAATCGGTAGCTCGTTCACCATTAAATAAATTGGCCAAATGGAATAAGCAGAGCTGGTAAATAAGGGTGCACCGTCTGTATTAAAAGTCGTGGTAGCATATCTTTTTCTGTCAGTTTCACTAAGATTTTTAACGAAATTGCGGTATAACTTGCCATCATAAATATCACTAACAAATCCTTTCTCATACGTTCTTTCATTAATTACATATCTATAATAAACACTATTAGATTCAATTAATTTAGAGATATGAGAAGAAGCTTCCATAGTTACGAAAAAGTCTTTATACTTGTAGTCTTTTGTATCTATTTTTGTTGCACATATTGGACACTGCAGAAATTTATCCTTAGAGTTAAATTTACCAATATATGCTCTACAGTTTGTACACGTTGCATGCAGTTCTGTACGCTTTTTATCATAAAATAGTTTATCTATCAAATATTTTGTATTTGGCAAGATGTTGAAGGAAAATATACAATTTATGAGTTTGAATAAGTCAGTAATTTGTATTAATGATATTGCGTGAGTTATCGCATATTTCAATATCATCAATATTATTTCGCCGGGAGTTATATCTACTGATACTTTTATCGGAGAATTCACAGTAATGTTTTGAACCATGTCCTCTATGGATGAAAAGCATTTTCTAAATAATCTCTCGTCATCGCTTGATTCTTCAAAATCTTTACACATTGAACTTTCATCGTCATCAAATGTTGTAAAGAAATCATCGTCCATTTCTCTCTGAAAATTTAAGGAGAAGGTATAAAGGGTTAGAATAAAAATGTGTTCATGAAGCAGAAGGGACGCCAACGGCCGTTACTAAACGCATCTGCGCATGTTTGTGGAATGTCGTGTGATTAGTCGAAGGAAGCGCGATGGTTTGAAAAAATTTGAATAAAGCTATTTTAAATCGTCTCGCTTCTTTCGACCAATCACACGACATTCCACAGACATGCCCAGATGCGTTTGGTGACGGTCGTGGCCATCATATAGAGCACCACGTAGCTCTACAGGAAGAGAAAAAAGACAAACATAACCTGTGAGTCAATTACAAACTGTTTGAGTACGAACTCAAGGCAACGCAACTTTCATTTTCTATTACATGGGTGACATTAGGGTAATATTGACGTGATATAAAAATGTCTGCCTCTAGGTAACTTTACAGGGTGCTGTTGAGGTAAGATTGACTTAATACTACGAGAATATAATAAGAAAGCACGATAATATTGAGGTAATATTACAGTGACATTGAGATAATATTACGATAATATTATGACGATATTGAGGTAATGTGCGATTTCAAGTGAAATTTACGTGATTTTTAGGCAGGTTAACGGCGGGCAATGAAAGTTTGGAATTTTATTATATTTATTATGACTAATGTTTCACATAAATATTTAGGTCAAAATATTAATTAATTTACGAGAATTGAAATTTCGAAAAAAAAGTTTAAAATAGCAATATCTTCCGTTCTATCAGTCGTATCAAGGTTTTATTTTTTTGAAATGCTCAGAAAAATATAAGGAATATTTTTATTTTAAGTCAATTTTTTATAATTTTAATATTAAAAAAGTTATTAAATAAAAATTATTTAACTTTCTAACAGCATTAAAAAATTCAATGACCCAAATACTAAAATGAACTTACCTGTGTTCTTTTCAAGATCCCAAAAGAAATGAAGTTTACTATTACTTCCTTGATATTTAATGTTAATAAATTATAAATGTGAACATTGGATATTTCTGTTAGTAAACAAATCAATATGGTTGCGCGCGCATTTCTGTCAGCCTCACATTTTTTAAAAATTATATTTCATGTAAACTCTCTGTGATATTACCTCCGTATCACCGTAATACTACTGTAATATTACCGTCATATTACCTCAATATTATCTCAACAGCACCCTGTCATATTACCTTGAGACGGACATTTTAATGCACCCCGTAATATTAATAACCTTCCATTTAATATTACTGTGAGGTTATCGTAATATTATTTTTAACTGGGTTGGGACCCAGTCAGTTACTGTTTAGCACCCAAGTCCAGTAGCTTATCTGGAGGGACGCAGGGGGGGGGGCAGTCCTCCGGGCACCAGCCTCAAGGCCAATGCAGTTGGAGGCGGCAAATCGATTAAATATTTTTCAATCAGGCTGTCAGATAACGTGGGTACGGTGGATAGCACTATCCGAAAAATTCTGGCTAGGTAGAGTTCCCACTCAGAATTGGGTAGCGCTTACTTTGAAAATTTATTTATAAACAATTTTTCACCAATCATACCTTTCTTACCCCCTCCCTCCTGCGTCAATTACTCATCCGAGTTCTACATGAACCGTCGTGCCTGTTTTTAATAAGGGTTGGCAAAAAAGACCATTTACATTATGTTCTTATAATGAAATAATTAACTCAACATGAAAATCAGTGACTATCAAGCGGTAACTGCCTGAGACCCGAGTTACATTGACTACCAAATAAGTCGCTCAGGCTGGATTCTGCTTGAGTTACAAGTTATGATTGCCTTTTTTTCTTTCCGTCAGAGGTGTAGATAGGACTAGTTCGTCCCAAATTATTTTCGAATATGCGGAATTATTTTTTTTATTACGGTGTAGGAAAAATTTACAGACTTTACGTTGCAATATTTTAAAAATTTCTATACAAACTGTAGGAAATATGTAAGAAATTCTTTGTGTTATAGAGTAAACCAGTGTGACGTCACAAGTCCTTTAAATTTTGTCATTTGTCAAGAAGGTTGGGCTCGAAACCCAAATTTACATTGAAATGCATGGGATTATTATTATAAAACGGTTTTACGATTAATTTATTGTAAAATTGCATAAATTATTGCAACTAGAAGGTAGAATATGTTTTTTTGCATCTTTGTAATATACTTATATTCCTTATCAATTATTTAATTTGCACTTAACAGGTAAATAAACAATCACAATGACAGAACTTTCTAACCTATTTTCAATTTTTCACTATTTTTTTTGGCATTTAAAAATAAAGCAAATAACTGATAATGTGTATAAATATATTTTAGAAACGTAATATAATATGTTTTATTTCTCACCGTTAATAATTCTAACCGTATTTTATTGTATTGTTATAAAAATCACTTTTTATTAAAATTCCCATACATTGCAATGTAAATTTGGGTTTTGAGCCCAACCTTCTTGACAAATGACAAAACTTAACGGACTTGTGACGTCACACTGGTTTACTCAATATAAGGTGAGCAAATAAGATAATATAACTATGTATACATAAACTGTTCGCTCGTAAGCATTTCCTCCAAAATCTATTTAACCGAACTTGCATTTGCCCGAAATTTAATTATCCGAATTTTTAATTCTCCGAACTTGCATTTGTCAGAATTCGTAATTCCCCCAACTTGCATTTATATGAACTTTTAACTACCTTAATTTCCATTTGTCATAACTTTAAAATCACAAAATTCTCATTTACCAAAACATTCAAATTCATGAAATTGCATTTGTTTAAATTTCTAACTGCTCGAACTTGTATTTGTCCGAACTTCTAAATCCCCAAACTTGCATTTGCCCAAACTTTGGAATCACCGAATTTCCATTTTTCCGAACTTGAAATTACCAAACTTGCATTTAGCAGAATGTTTAACTCCCCAAATTTGCAACTGTCAGAACTTCTAAATGTCCTTATTTAACATATTTCATTAATTTTATTATAAAAGTTTTCTTGTAACTAGACAAAAAAACGCATCATATTTGACATTATCGATAAACGAAAAGTAAATCAAAACCGCACTGGCCGCGCATGCGCCATACATATTTGGTACTGTTAACAGAACTTTTTAATAAACTTAAATAAAATTAAATATTAATTACTCAACAAAACTATTTTGTTATGATTACATTGTTAACTTTTTCAGTGTTCGCCACTGTGCCAAAGAAAGCCAATACACAGTTTACACAAACTACAGTAATTTTTATTGTAATATTTCAATAATACAATGTTGCTAACCTCCGTATAGGGTACACTGCTTTCTTCCTCATTATGTATATCGTCAAATAAACGTTCTACTACTTCCTCAATTTCGCTATCTTTTGTTACATTTGTATTATCCATTGTATTATTATCTGGATCGTTTATCTGTCAACAAAATAATGCTTAAAATTCTAATATTTAAAGAAAAAAATATGACAGGTATATATTGTGTATGTTAGGGTGTTTCAAAAAAAGAAAATTTTTGAAAATCGTTTAAAGTCGCACGGAAATCGACTAAAAATGGAAAAAAAATTACTCCTATTTTTTTTTGGTCTGACAATATTAAGGAGTGCCGCTTGCACTCCCTATTTTCCTATTAGAAATACATGAAAAAAGTGTACTTTTTAAAAAAGTGCGAAAATTTGTTCATAATTTTATCGAAAAAGGCTTAGAAGTTTATGAGACTTCGATAAATGTTTAAAGTTAAAGAAACTGTGGATTTTTATTATTTTTTTGCAATCTGACCCTCTCTAGGGGTGCGTTAAATAAATATAGCGAATGGAAAATTAAATTAATTAATTTAAATTAATTCATTGTTTAAACAATTAAAATTGTTTAAATACAACTTTTTATTCAATTCAGCTACAATCATGTAGTTTTTTGAAATTTTCATTGAAGAATTATAAAGAAATTATTTATTCATATTTCACAATAAACATTCATTTAAAAATGCGTCATAATAATTATATCAAGCTTTATTACAACACATATACACGTATAGGTTTATTAATGAAAAATAAACGAAATTAGTAGATTCTGGGTAAATATAAGTTAAAAGAGATTTAAAAACCTGTCTCTATGAGTTACTAAAAAAAATTAGTTAAACCCTTGAAATATGCGAAAAATGAATTGTTTATGCAAATATAAATTATTTAAACAATTGAAAAGTCTTGAAAATTGCAGACGGAAAAATTCGTGATATATCCTTAATGAAGATAACAAAAAATGAAATCCTTCTAGAAGAATTTAATGAAAAATTGTTTTTAATAATTTAAATTGTTTAAACAAATAAACAAAATATTTCGTTTAAAAATTTCGTGTCACTTGTTACTAAAGAATAGACAGCTATTTAAAAAATTATACAAATTAAAAAATGTAAAAAAATTAAATAGTTTAAACAATTGAATGTTAATTGTAAATTGTGTATACATAACTTCCTCATAGTTCTTCAATGAAAATTGCAAAAAACCACATGATTCTAGGTGAATTTAATAAAAAGGTGATTTTAAACAATTTTTATTGTTTAAACAATCAATTAAATGAAAGTAATTAAATTATATCAATTTAATTGTTTCTCTCTTCGCTAATTAAAAAGTTGTAAGCTTTAAAGATATTTAATAAAAACGGAAGATATGAATAAAATCGTTTAAACAAATTAAAATTGTTTTGGGTGTATACCCAGTTTGGTAGACAGTACATAATGAGGAATACCAAAAGAAGACTTGGCCCAGCAAACGATGTTGCCATATGTTGGCAATTTCTGCACGGGCTTCTTTATTTCTTCCAAAAAACCGAATTTGGATTAGAAATTCTACCGAACAGGGTAGAAACAGGGACAGGGTTCTTACAGGACAGGGTACGCACAAAAAAATTTCGAAAGGGTTTTTTAAAAAATTGGAAATAAAATTTTGTTCTTAACATTATATTTTTTCAATTTTGGTGGGGGTATGATTTCGTCATCCTTTAAAATACATGATGCAGAAAAAATAAAACAGAATCAGATACATGACATTTTTTGGTTGTTTTTAGGCAACAAAATGAAAAAAATGATCCCCTATCCACTTAGTTTTTAGTCCAAATGTGTTTTAGGCTAAATGAGTTTTAAGCTATTTGGTATTTAGGCAACATGGGATTTAGGCCACATAAATTTTAGGCTAAATGCGTTTTAGGCAAAATGAGTTTGAGGCCACATGGTATTTAGGTAAAATGGTTTATACACTGACGAAAACAGTACGTGAATCTTTAATTGAAAATGCTTGGCTTTTGGATAAGACACAAGTTTCTGGAAATTTCCAGTAGTTTACTTTAATCATATTAGGATTTACACGGAACAGTACAAACTAGTCAAAGATTTGTTAAAGTTCAGTCAAGAATTGATATACTAGAACTGCTATTTCACGAGTACTCGAAAAATCCGTTGACTTTGCTAGAGTGAGATTAGAACGGATATAAAGAAGAAAAACAAAATATTAATTCAAATTACTTAATTTTATAAAATAAATTATATAAAAAAAATTCCATCCAGTAATCTTTGTATGATAAATTTATTCTCAGAAATATTTATCTAGATAAATTTATTAAAACTTAGCTCATTAGCCAAAATAAGCCTGAAGAAGATGTCCACGTTCGTATCAAAACGTCGTGTAGACGAAAAATTTGGCTAGTGAGCTAAGTTTTAATAAAAATTATCCAGACAAATTTTTCTGAGAATTAATTTGTCATAAAACAATTTACTTATTTTCCGTTACATGGAAACGGCGTTTACGTTATAAAAATGTTTTTAGAAAATTTTTGAAATCCGTTAAAAGGTTCTCGAGATATCCTGGCTACAAAAAACGCTATACACACACACACACACACACATATATATATATATATCTGGACATTTGCTTAAAAATAAGAATTTTCGCTTTTTACATGAAAATGAGTCCATTTAGACTATTTTTTGAAAATCGAATATCTTGATGATCACAAACCCTCTTCTATGAGAAACTAGAAATATAACTTTTTTATATTTTTAAAATTCTTTTCATCAACTAAATTTAATTTTCTTCAATATAATTAATGCTCTCTGAGACATTCTATTAGAATGGGCTGATTGCAGTTAACTTAAGAAACGTCGCACGTGGCGGTACGCGTGAATTGCGCCATGTGAGTATCTTAAACATTTAAATGTACTATAGTCATTAAATGCGTGCCATTTGTTCTCAACGGAATATTATTCAGAAAATGTTTATAAAATAATGTGGTATTTTTTTATTTAGTCATTTGATGAGGAACATGATTTTTTATTGACTATTTATAAATATATAATTTTTTTGACAAGTAAATAGCAAATTTTTTAAATAACAAATTTTTTCAAATAAACTGTTATTGAATACAAAAAAAATTCTATTCAAAATCGGTCAATAAATTTTGGAGATATTAATTTTTTAAAAAAAGTATTAATAATATTTAATGGTTAATAACATGACAACAATTTCTTTTACAAAATCCTTTTATGTAGTAATTTTTTGCAGAAAATATTACAAGAAAAACAATATTTTACCGAAAAAGAAAATTATTGAATTTTAGGTGGCACGTTTCAGAAATTCTGAGACGTATGACGGTTCCCTAAAATGATTGTCTAGAAAGTTACATAGTCAGAATTTTAGAAGGCAGAATGTTTCTTTTACCGACTGCTTGTTTCCTCGGACTAGAATTTGTAAGAAAGCGCATGTAGACGAAAAGTCGTCGAATCAAATTATCAATTATAAACATTTTCGTCAACATTAGTTTGTAAATAAGACAATATGGAGTTGAGTGAATTTTTAAATGTACGAATTTAAGTTTAATATGCATTTATCCCAACAAAAATTTTATTTCGACCAATTTTTGTTAAATAGATGGACAGTTTAATATAAATGTCAGATAATCTAACTTTTGTGTGTCAGAATTTTTATAAAACCTTATTTTCATTTCTACCAATTTTTACTCCAGTGAATTATAATTTGACCGATATTATATATAACGCAGAAACTTTATTTGATACATTATCTATTTAGCCGAATTTATATATGTCAGAATTACAATTCAATAGAAATAGCAATAGTCATAAATTTTATTTAACACAAAATTTATTTAACAGATTGTTTGATAAATTTAATTTTCGGTTGTCATATGATTTTTATATGTTAGAATTTTTATTTAATATAATTTACACTTGTTAAAAAACAAACAAAAAAAAAAAACGTTAAAAACATTTTCGTTTGTCATATCATTTTTATATGTAAGAATTGTTATTTAATATAATTTACACTTATTAGAAAACAAAAGAAAAATGTTAAAAACGAAAACCCTTATAACTTTTTTCACAACTATCTTGAGGTCTCAAAAATTTAACTGCATCATTATAAAACCATTATCTACCAGTAGACTCAATTTGATTAAAAAGGTAATGTTAATTCTTTTTACGATAGAACCTTCTTAAGTCCAAAAAAAATTTCTATATCATTATAATTAATCTAGGGGTTAGGTGCAAATCTGAATTTATTTAATTCTCTTGCAATAATAAGATGTGCATTTATCAACTTAAAAGTGTTTCTCACTTTTTAATTACTTTTTTTTTAAAGTATACACCCATAGATGTGTATTATTAAAATTTGAACATTAGAAAATTAGATTTACGAAAGGAAATTATACAATATGCCATTCTGCAGTGAAAGGAAGCGTAGCTTCCAAAAGTGGATTTTGAATTTCTATTGTTAATCGATAGATTGCGTGTTTTCTTTCACAAACAAAAATGAAAAATTCCTAAATTAAATTTCTTTGTTGAAACTAAATACCTACTAAATCCTACTACATTTATTTTATTTGTACTTAACTATTTTTTAATGCTTAATAAAAGCGATAAGAATTCAGCATACGCTTGTAAGCATTTCATTAGTTACTAACTAACTTTTGTAAATATAATTGATTAATTCTTTATTTAATTCATGACATTTTTATTAGCAATAGTAATAATGCTTAAATAAAAAATACGTTATCTTACTTCAAATTGTTGTTCTTCTAAATGTATCGAACCATCCTTAGCTTCTTCATTTTGCATATTCAAATTAAGATCGTTCATAGAATCTTCAACAAAAAGACACTCTTCAAATGTAGGCACGTCGTCTTTTTCAACAGGTAATTTTGCAGGATGATTACTAGAAGACGCTGAAGATTCACTGACCTAATTGAAATTAGAATAATTAATTTTCATTTTTATTCAATATAGTTTTATTTTTATGGATAATAATGTCAATGCATAATTATAGTACCTTATTTTTGTCTGCAAGTTCTTTATGTCGGTACAATGTAGAGCAAGGGATATTTTTGTCTGATCCGGGTTGCAAATATCCTTTATAACTCTTTGGTCTACGATTATTATCCATATTTTGTAATCTTGAAATGTAAAAAAATTCTAAATTTTTAGGAAATAATAATACATTTACAATCACAAGTTTCTTTTTTTTTATGTTAATGATCCAATTTTGAGTAAAAAAATCTGCATATGGTCATTTAGGTACTATTTTTTTTCTTAAACTATTATTTCTAAGGATGCCGTCCTATAACGGCATAAAATATTCGGCAGAAAGTGTCATCCATGTGATAGAAGTTTCTGATTTTTTTTATTTAAATCAAAAATTTATTTTTTGAAAGTAAATTAGCATACTATAAAATATCCTGTTTATTTATAAGTAGTTTATTAAAGAAATGAATAAATTAAGAAAATAACACAAGAATTAAACAGTGACATAATTATTTAAAAAAAAGTAGAAAGTCTTTTAAAAAAATTAAACTATTTACGGACATTTCTTTAAATTAAAATAATAAATAAGATGATAATTAAAAAAACGTTTAAATATATTACTAAGCGGAACACAATTTTAAAATTAGAAAAATTAAAGAATGATTTTACAAATTAAATGAAAAATAATCAATAAAAATTTGTAAAATTTAAAAAAAAAATTTAAAATTTAAAAATTTTAAAAATTTGTAATTGTAATATGAAAACTAAACAATTGAAAAGACAGAAAAATGTTTCATAGAAATGGAAAAATGATGACAAAAATGAAACAATTAATTAAAATGCAAGAAAGAACAAAAAAAATAGTAAAACATAAAGAAAATTAAATAAATAGAAAGAAAGTAGAGAAATGTTTTCTTCCTTAATCTAATAAACCAAAAAAATGTAAAAAGTACAAAAAATAAAATTAAAAAATGTATATATCAATATAAATAAAAAGTCTACAGAAGAAACTTAAAAATCCTTTAAAAATAAAAGTTTAAGCAAACCAAACACATTTTTATAATATTACACATAAAAGAAGTCCAACATTAAATTTAGAAAAATAAAGAAAATGTACAAACTTTATGGAAGAATAAGTAATTTTGCAAAAAATCTTTAAAACAATAGACAAGATGTGAAAAAATTGAATAAATTTACAAAAAAAATGAGAGTATTTATTTTTAAATATATGGAAATAAGTATGAAAATCAACGAAATAAAAAGTTTAGTGAATATTATAATAACAAAAATTGTGTAAAATATTATTAAATAATTTGCATAGAAAGAGAAAAATTAAAGAAATTTAATTTAATTAGTTTAATTTAATTAGTTTGCATCAATTAACATGCATTTAAATTTAAATTAGTTGAAATTTAAAAGTTGGAACAAATTGGAATATGAGTTAATTGACATTTGGAATTTCATAAAATTATAAAGACTTAAGGATATAGAAATTTCGTACTATTTTCTACTATCTTTATACCAAAAATTTGTATATCGTAGGTATTTTGATCATCAGTATTACCAGAATTTTTCAAATTGTATAAAGATTAATATATTAAAATTAAAATAGTTAAGAATTATCCACAAATTTGTGGGTTTTGTTTATCGTTTGCGATTTTTTACTGGTAGTATTAGACATCCAGAGAATCGTCAAATTTTTTTATTTAAATTATGATTTTAATGCAAATTTTCCAATAATGTAAATCATTATTTAAATCACGATTTAAATCAAAGTGATTTAAAACAATAACAGCCCTGGTACATTCTCGACATTGGTTCGTTTATCCTATAAAGTTTGGAGAAATACAATGACAATAATTTAGAATGTATAACTGAAATAAAAACAGAGCTATTGAAACAGATTAACGTTTGCTTATGGCATTTGTTTGTTTTCAAACAAACAATTGTCTCTATTTATTTATTGTCAATTTGTCTCTATTTATTTTAGTTTTGAAATGATCTTCACAATTTAAAACTTTGTAACGTTTCAAATTGTTTATTTACACCCCTTTTTAGGCAATTAACCTTTTCTGTCACATAGCTTCTGTACAAATTTTGGTAATTATGCAGTTAAGCGGCTCTTGTAAAATCTTGAAAACTAAAACTTTTTTGATGGGTTTTTATGCTGATTTCTATTGCATTAGATGCAAATACACGGCGCATGATGTTAAGAAACGTAACTTACGTAAATTACTTAAGTTACGTAATTTAAGAAGATTTTGGATATACTTCCGAAAGCAACGCAATTCTGATTTTTTTTAAACTTGGTATGCTTATGTAATTTGATGCGCTGATTACGAAAATCATAGTGAAAGGGGTTTGGGGTGACACTAACAGTGGCACCCCAACCCCCCGGTATTTTGGACGTATGACGGTCATCTCTTTATTTTTAAACAAACAGCGGAGAAAAAGGTGCAGTACGGCCGTAGGCCGCTCTGTATTTCTGTCCTCTTTCCTTGTTTTATTACATAAAAGGGAAAAAATTTACATAGAGATGTATAGTTCTTAATCATACGTAAATTACGTAATTTACGTCTTTTGTCATTACGCGCAATGGAGTTGAATCTAATCGGGGTTGTGCTGTGGGAACCCTGCATCTGATACAATCTATGACACAAAATACAAAAATACATTCTTTTTTTGTTTCTTTTTTGAGGAATTTGACTTATTTTTACGTAATTTACATAATTTACATCTCTTAACATCACACACAGTCTATTTGCTGCTAATTTAAAATAAATCAGCAAAAACTAAAAAAAAAAATTTTTTTTTTTTAACAGAAAAATTACGTAACTTACGTAATTTACGTAAGTTACGTTTCTTAACATCATGCGCCGTGTATTTGCATCTAATGCAATAGAAATCAGCAAAAAAAACCGTCATAAAAGTTTTAGATATCAAGATTTGACAAGAGACGCTTGACTGTATAATTACCGTAAGTTCCTCACAAGATCTTGGGGGAAGTTAACCTCTAATTTCACAAATCGACTTCTAGAAGGTACATAAGTGCTCCAACGACGTCAAGGTCGGTTCCTCACAACAGCTTTTAAGAAATTAACCTCTTATTTAACAACTTCGACTACCATAATATACCCAAGTGCCCCAACGATGTCAAGATCGGTGCCTTAAAACATCTTCGGGGAAGTTAATCTTAAGTTTTACAAATCGACTTCAAGATGGAACATAAGTGCCCCAACGATGTCTAGCTTAGTTCCTCACAGCATCTTCGGGAAAGTTACCCTTTAATTTCACAATTTGATTTCTAGAAGGTACCCAACAGCCCCAAGGATGTTAAGCTCGGTGCCTCACAACATCTTCGGGAAAAGTAACCTAAAATTTTACAAATCGACTTCCAAAAGGTTCATAAGTGCCCTAACGACGTCTAGGTCGAATTCTCACAAAATCTTTGGGGAAGTTAACCTCTAATTTCACAGTTCGATTTTTAGAAAGTACCCAAGTGCCCTAACGATGTCAAAGTCTGTGCCTAACAACATCTTTAGGGAAAGTTAACCTTAAATTTCACAAATCGTCTTCAAGAAGGTACATAAGTGCCCCAACGACGTCTATGTCGGTTCCTTACAACATCTTCAGAAAAATAAACCTCTAATTACACAATTTGATTTCTAGAATGTACCCAAGTGCCCCAACGATAACTAGGACGGTTCCTCACAACATCTTCGGGGAAGTTAACCTTAAATATTACAAATCGACTTCCAGAAGGTACGCAATTGCCCCAAGAAAGTCTAGGTCGGTTCCTTACAACATCTTAAGAAAAATTAACCTCAAATTTTACATATCGAATTTTAGAAGGTACTCAAGTGCCCCAACGATGTCCAGGTCGGTTCCTCACAACAGCTTCGGGGAAGTTAACCTTAAATTTTACAAATCGACTTCTAGATGGAACATAAGTGCCCCAACGATGTTTAGGTCAGTTTCTTACAACATCTTCAGATAAATAAACCTCTAATTACACAAATTGATTTCTAAAATGTACCAAAGTGCTCCAACGATGTCTAGGTCGGTTCCTTACAACATTTTCAATAAAGTTAACCTTAAATTTAACAATTCGATTTCTAGAATGTACCCAATTGCCCCAACGATGTCTAGCTCAGTTCCTCACAGCATCTTCGGGAAAGTTACCCTTTAATTTCACAATTTCACTTCTAGAAGGAATTCAACAGCCCCAAGGATGTTATGGTCGGTGCCTCACAACATCATCGGGGAAGGTAACCTCAAATACTTCAAATTGACTTCCTGAAGGTATCCAATTGCCCCAACAAAGTCTAGGTCGGTTCCTTACAACATCTTAAGAAAAATTAACCTCAAATTTTACTAATTGACTTCTAGATGGAACATAAGTGCCCCGAACGACGTCTAGGTCGGTTCCTCACAACATCTTAGAAAAAGTTAACCTCTTATTTCACAACATCGAGTTCTAGAAGTTACCCAAGTGCCCGAACGAAGTGTAGATCAGTTCTACACAACATCTTTAGAAAAGTTAACCTCTTATTTTACAATTCGACTTCTACAAGGTACATAAGTACACCAACGATGTCTAGGTAAGTTCCTCACAGGATCATGGGGGAAGTTAACCTCTAATTTCACAAATCGACTTCTAAAAGGTACATAAGTGCCCCAACGATGTCTAAGTCGGTTCCTCAAATTAGCTTTGAAGAAGTTAACCTTTTATTTCACAACTTTGTCTTCCAGAAGATACCTAAGTACCCCAATTATGTCTAGGTCAGTTCCTTACAACATCTTCGGAAAAATAATCCTCTAATTCCACAATTTGTTTTTTAGAATGTAAAGAAGTGCCTTAACGATGACTAGGTCGGTTCCTTTCAACATATTGGGGGAGGATAACCTCAAATTTCGCAAATCGACTTCTAGATGGTACATAATTGCCCCAAAGACGTCTAGGTCGGTTCCTTACAACATGTTTGGGAAAAATAACCTTAAATTTCGCAAATCGACTTCTAGAACTAGGTCTAGGTTGGTTCCTAACAACAGCTTCGAAGAAGTTAACCTCTTATTTCACAACATCTTTAGGAAAATGAACCACTAATTTTTACAAATCGTATTCTGCAAGGTACCCAAGTACCCCAACGATGTCTTGGTCAGTTCCTTACAACATCTTCGGGGAAGTTAACCGTAAATTTCACAAATCGAGTTCTAGATGGGACCCAATTGCCCCAACGATGTCTAGGACAGTTCCGCACAACATCTTCGGGAAAGATAACCTCTTATTTCACAACTTCAACTTTTAGAAGTTACCCATGTGCTTGATAGATGTGTAGGTCAGTTCTACACAACATCTTTGGAAAAGTTAACCTCTTATTTCACAATTTGACTTCTAGAAGGTACTCTAAGTACCCCAACGATGTCTAGGTAAGTTCCTTACAAGATCTTAGGGGTAGTTAAACTCTAATTTCACAAATCGACTTCTAGAAGGTACATAAGTGCACCAACGACGTCTAGGTCGGTTCCTCACAACAGCTTCGAAGAAGTTAACGTCTTATTTCACAACTTCGACTCCTAGAAGGTACTTAATTGCCCTAACGATGTCTGAGTCAGTTCCTTACAACATCTTTAGAAAAATAAACATCGAATTACACAATTCGATTTCTAGAAGGTACCCAAGTGCCCGAACGACATCTAGGTCGGTTCCGCACAACATCTTAGAAGAAGGTAACCAAAAATTTCACAAATCAGCTGCTAGAATGTTCATAAGTACCCCAATAACGTCTAGGTCGGTTTCTTTCAACATATTGGAGGAGAATAACCTCAAATTTCGCTAATCGACTTCTAGATGGTACATAAGCGCCCCAACGACGTCTTGGTCGGTTCCTTACAACATATTCGGGGAAGATAACCTCAAATTTTGCAAATCAATTTCTATAAGGAACATAACTGACCTAACGACGTCTAGGTCGGTTCCTCACAACATCTTTGGGGAAGTTAACCTCTTATTTCACAGTTCGACTGTTAGAAGGTACTCAAGTGACCGAACGACGTCTAGGTCGGTTACTCACAACATCTTCGAAAAAGTCAACCTCTTATTTCAAAACATCTTTAGGAAAATAAACCACTAATTTTTACAAATCGTCTTCTGCAAGGTACCCAAGTAACTCAGCGATGTCTTGGTCAGTTCCACACAACATCTTTGGGAATGTTAACCTCTTATTTCACAATTCGATATCTAGAAGGTACATAAGTGCCCCAACGATGTCTAGGTAAGTTCCTCACAAGATCTTAGGGGAAGTTAACCTCTAATTACACAAATCGACATCTAGAAGGTAAACAAGTGACCCAACGATGTCTAGGTCAGTTCCTTACAACATCTTTGTAAAAGTTAATCTCTTATTTCACAACTTTGACTTTTGTATGGTACCTAAGTGCCCCAACGATGTCTAGGTAAGTTCCTCACAAGATCTTAGGGGAAGTTAACCTCTAATTTCACAAATCGACTTCTAGAAGGTAAATAAGTGACCCAATGATGTCTAGGTCAGTTCCTTACAAGAGCTTTGTAAAAGTTAACCTCTTATTTCACAACTTTGACTTTTGTATGGTACCTAAGTGCCCTAACGATGTCTAGGTCGGTTTCTCACATCAGCTTCGAAGAAGTTAACCTCTTATTTTACAACATCTTCAGAAAAATAAACCACTTATTTTTACAAATCGTCTTCTGCAAGTAACTTAAGTACCCCAACGATGTCTTGGTCAGTTCCTCACAACATCTTCGGGGAAGTTAACCTCTTATTTTAAGAGTCGATTTTTAGAAGGTACCCATGTGCCCCAACGATGTCTTGGTCAGTTCCAGACAACATCTTCGTGAAAGATAACCTCTTATATTACAACTTCCACTTCTAGAAGGGACCCAAGTGCTTGAATTATGTGTAGGTCAGTTCTACACAACATCTTTGGAAAAGTTAACCTCTTATTTCACAATTCGACTTCCAGAAGGTACTCAAGTACCCCAACGACGTCTAGGTCGGTTCCTCACAACAGCTTCGAAAAAGTTAACCTCTTATCTTACAACTTCGACTTTTAGAAGATACCTAAGTGCCCCAACGATGTCTAGGTCAGTTCCAGACAACATCTTCGGGAAAATGAACCTCTAATTACATAATTCGATTTCTGAAAAGTACCCAACTGCCCCAACGATGTCAAGGTCGGTGCCTCACAACATTTTAGGGAAAGTTAACCTTTAATTTGACAAATCGACTTCTAGAAGGTACATAAGTGCCCCAACGACGTCTAGGTCGGTTCCTCACGACATCTTCAAAGAAGTGAACCTCTTATTTCACAACTTCGATTTCTAGAAGGTACACAAGTGCCCGAACGACGTCAATGTCGGTTCCTCACAACATCTTCGTAGAAGTTCACCTCTTATTTCACAACTTCGACTTGTAAAAGTTATACAAGTACCCGAACGCTGTGTAGGTCAGTTCCTAACAAAATCTTCGGAAAAGTGAACATCCAATTACACAATTCAATTTTTAGAAGGTACCCAAGTGCCCCAACGATGTCCAAGTGGATGCCTTAAAACATCTTTTGGAAAGTTAACCTTAAAATTTACAAAACAACTTTTTGAAGGTACATAAGTGACCCAACGATGTCTAGGTTGGTCCTTCATAACATCTTCGGGGAAGGTAACATAAAATTTCACAAATCGGCTGCTAGAAGTTTGATAAATGCCCCAACGACGTCTAGGTCGGTTCCTCACGACATCTTCAATGAAGTTAACCTCTTATTTCACAACTTCGACCCCTAGAAGGTACGTAATTGCCCTAACGAGGTCTAGGTCAGTTCCTTACAACATCTTTGGGAAAATAAAAATCGAATTACACAATTAATCTAATTGCACAAATCGACTTCTAGAAGGTACATAAGTGCCCGAACGACGTCTAGGTAGGTTCCTCACAAGATCTTAGGGGAAGTTAAGCTCTAATTGCACAAATCGACTTCTAGAAGGTACTTAATTGCCCTAACGATGTCTAGGTCAGTTCCTCTCAACATCTTCGGGAAAGATAACCTCTTATTTCACAACTTCGACTTCTAGAAGTTACCCAAGTGCTTAAATGATGTGGAGGTCAGTTCTACACAACTTCTTTGGAAAAGTTAACCTCTTATTTCACAATTCGACTTCAAGAAGGTACATAAGTGCCCCAACGACGTCTAGGCCGGTTCCTTACGACATCTTCGGGAAAATGAACATCTAATTACACAATTTGATTTCTAGAAGGTACCTAAGTGCCCGAACGACGTCTAGGTCAGTTTCTCACAACATCTTTGGGAAAATGGACCTCTTATTACACAATTTGACTTCTAGAAGGTACCCAAGTGCGTCAACGATGTCTAAGTAAGTTCCTCACAAGATCTTATGGGAAGTTAACCTCTAATTGCACAAATCGACTCCTAGAAGGTACTTAATTGCCCTAACGATGTCTAGGTCAGATCCTCTCAACATCTTCGGGAAAGATAACCTCTTATTTCACAACTTCGACTTCTAGAAGTTACCCAAGTGCTTAAATGATGTGGAGGTCAGTTCTACACAACTTCTTTGGAAAAGTTAACCTCTTATTTCACAATTCGACTTCAAGAAGGTACATAAGTGCCCCAACGACGTCTAGGCCGGTTCCTTACGACATCTTCGGGAAAATGAACATCTAATTACACAATTTGATTTCTAGAAGGTACCTAAGTGCCCGAACGACGTCTAGGTCAGTTTCTCACAACATCTTTGGGAAAATGGACCTCTTATTACACAATTTGACTTCTAGAAGGTACCCAAGTGCGTCAACGATGTCTAAGTAAGTTCCTCACAAGATCTTATGGGAAGTTAACCTCTAATTGCACAAATCGACTCCTAGAAGGTACTTAATTGCCCTAACGATGTCTAGGTCAGATCCTTACAACATCTTTTGGAAAATAATCATTGAATTACACAATTCGATTTCTAGAAGGTATCCAAGTGCCCCAACGATGTCTAGTTCAGTTCCAGACAACATCTTCGGGAAAGATAAACTCTTATTTCACAACTTCGATTTCTAGAAGGTACCCAAGTGCCCGAACGACGTCAATGTCGGTTCCTCACAACATCTTCGTAGAAGTTAACCTCTTATTTCACAATTTCGACTTCTAGAAGTTACACAAGTACCCGAACGATGTGTAGGTCAGTTCTGCACAACATTTTTTGGGAAAATGAACCTCTAATTACATAATTCGATTTCTGAAAAGTACCCAACTGCCCCAACGATGTCAAGGTCGGTGCCTCACAACATTTTAGGGAAAGTTAACCTTTAATTTGACAAATCGACTTCTAGAAGGTACATAAGTGCCCCAACGACGTCTAGGTCGGTTCCTCACATCATCTTCGAAGAAGTGAACCTCTGATTTCACAACTTCGACTTCTAGAAGGTACCCAAGTGCCCCAGCGACGTCTAGGTCGGTTCCTCACAACATCTTCGAAGAAGTTAACCTCTTATTTTACAACTTCGACTCCTAGACGGTACTTAAGTGCCCCAACGATGTCTAGGTCAGTTCCTTACAAAATCTTCGGAAAAATGAACATCCAATTACACAATTCAATTTTTAGAAGGTACCCAAGTGCCCTAACATGTCCAGGTGGGTGCCTCACAACATCTTCGGGAAAGTTAACCTTAAGGGGACGCCTAAGTGGAAAAATGACAAAAAAACGATTTTCTTTTTATGTGTTTATCCAAAACTAGACTTAGTTAGGAATAAAATAAGAGTAATTAAAACCTTGTCTGATGTGTAGAAGTAGCCTAAATAAATTTGTAAAGTTGGATACTTTATCTCGAGAATAATAAATCCTTAAGTTCATCAATAAATTATGTACGAAAGCTTCAATTGTATTAAAATTTCTTATTTTTATACTAAAAATGAATAAATCAAAATTTCATATATATTTCTCGACATGATTTGCAAATTCAAAGTGGCGGATCCAATATGGCGGACGAATTTTTAAAATTGACTGAATTTGCATGAATCTTGTTTTATTGGGGTTTGCGAGGTCACTGACTTCAATTTTGAAGTCAGATTTAAAAAATTAAAAATGGTGGATTCAATATGGTGGATGAATTTTTAAAAATGAATTGAATTTGCATGAATCTTGGTATATTGGGGTTTTTGGGGTCGCTGATTTCAAATTTCAAGTCAGATTTGAAAAATTCAAAATGGAGGATACAAAATGGCGGTCGATTTAAGATTTCAAATCAGTAAACCCGACAATTTCCGAGTAACAAGTTACAGGTAAATTTTAACAATATTTGAAAATGCAACCCTCACATTAGATTTGAAATTATTAAATTTGAAATATAAATAACAAATTTGTACTCAGCGACCCCAAAAACGCCAAAGTAAAAAATTTCATGCACATTTAGTAATTTTTTAGAAATTTGATCACCATATTGGATGCGCCAATTTGAATATTTCAAATCTGACTTTAAATTTGAAATCAGTGACCCCAAAATCCCCAAGATACCAAGATTTATGCGAATTCAGATAATTTTTAAAAAATTTGTCCGCCATATTCGATCCGCCATTTTGATTTTTTAATATCTGACTTCGAATTTAAAATTAGCGACCCAAAAAACATTAATATACAAAGATTCATACAAATTCGTTATAAATTTATAAAAGTTCGACCGCCATATTGTATCCAACATTTTGAATTTTGATAATCTGTCTTCGAATTTTAAATTAGCGACTCAAAAAACCTCAATATACTAAGATTCATACAAATTCGTTAAATTTTTAAAAATTCGACCGCCCTATTGTATTCGCCATTTTGAATTTTGATAATCTGACTTTGAATTTGAAATTAGCGACCCCAAAAACACCAATATACTAAGATTCATACAAATTCGTTCAATTTTTAAAAAATCGACCGCCATATTGTATCCGCCATTTTAAATTTTGATAATCTGACTTCGAAATTGAAATCAGCGACCCCAAAAACCCCAGTATACCAAATTTCATAAAATTTAGATTATTTGATTCTGAAATTCATGAGATTTTTCTTCTTTTTAGTTATTCGTCCCTCCTGTAAAATTTGATTTTTTAATTTTTTTTTATCTTTCGGTACACTTTTTTCTTGAACTACTAAACCGATTTACAAGTTTTTTTTTAATTTGTTCAGGAAGGAAATCAGAAAAATTGGGAGTGTTATTTACATTTTGGTATAAATGTTTATAAAAAATATCTATTAAAGATAACGTCTTATTACTTCTTATTCATACAATTGAATATATGTGTAATCGAACAAAACAAGGAAGAACGCAATTGGAGTAATAGTTTTTGAAAAAAGTGTACCGAAATTTGACTCTTTTTGCATTGTTTTAAGGTGACTTAGGCGTCCCCTTAAATTTTACAAATCAACGTCTTGAAGGTACATAGTGCCTCAACGATGTCTAGGTCAGTTGCTCACAATATCTTCGGGAAAGTTAACCTTTTATTTTACAACTTTGACTTCTGTAAGGTACCTAAGAGCCCTCACGAGGTCTAGGACGGTTCCTAACAACAGCTTCGAAGAAGTTAACCTCTTATTTCACAACATCTTTAGGAAAATAAACCACTAATTTTTACAAGTCGTATTCTGCAAGGTACCCAAGTACCCCAACGATGTCTTGGTCAGTTCCTCACAACATCTTCGGGGAAGTTAACCTTAAATTTCACAAGTCCAGAGCTAGAAGGGACCTAATTGCCCCAACGATGACTAGGTCAGTTCCAGACAACATCTTCGCGAAAAATAACCTCTTATTTCACAACTTCGACTTCTAGAAGATACCTAAGTGCCCCAACGATGTCTAGGTCAGTTCCTTACGACATCTTCGGTAAAATGAACCTCTAATCACACAATTCGATTTCTAGAAGCTACCCAAGTGCCCCAACGATGTCAAGTCGGTGCCTTACAACATCTTCGGGGAAGTTACCCTCAAATTTCACAAATCGACTTCTTAATCGTACATAAGTGCCCCAGCGACGTCTAGGTCGGTTCCTCACAACATCTTCGGGGAAGTTAACCTCAAATTTCACAAATCGAGTTCTAGAAGGTACCTAAGTGTCCCAACGATATCTAGGTCAGTGCCTCACAACATCTTCAAGAAAGTTAACCTCAAATTACACAAATCGACTTCTAGAAGGTACCTAAGTGCCCTAACGTTGTTTAGGGCGGTCTCTCACAAGATCTTCGGGGAAGTTAACCTCAAGTTTCGCAAATCGACTTCTATAAGGCACATAAGTGCCCTAACGTCGTAAGGTAGGTTCCTCACAACGTCTTCGGGAAAATGAACCTGTTATTACACAATTCGACTTCTAGAAGGTACCCAAATGCCTCAACGATGTCTAGGTTAGTTCTACACAACATCTTCGGAAAAATAAACCTCTAATTACACAATTTGTTTTCTAGAATGTACCCAAGTGCCCCAACTATGTCTAAGTCGGTGCCTCACAACATCTTCGGGAAAGTTGACTTTAAATTTCACAAATCGACTTATAGATGGAACATAAATGCCCAACGACGTTTAAGTTGGTTCCTTACAACATCATCAGGAAAATTAACCTCTCTTTTCACAAATACTCTTTTAGAAGGTACCCAAGTAACCCAACGATGTCTAGGTCAGTTGCTTACGACATCTTCGGGAAAATGAATCTCTAATTACACAATTTGATTTCTAGAAGCTACCCAAGTGCCCCAACGATGTCAAGTCGGTGCCTCACAACATCTTTGGGGATGTTACCCTCAAATTTCACAAATCGACTTCTTCATGGTACATAAGTGCCCCAACGACGTCTAGGTCGGTTCCTTACAACATCTTCGGGGAAGTTAACCTCAAATTTCACAAATCGAGTTGTAGAAGGTACCCAAGTGTCCTAACGATGTCTAGGTCAGTTCCTCACAGCATCTTGGGGAAAGTTAACCTTAAATTTCACAAATCGACTTCTAGAAGGTACCTAAGTGCTCCAACGATGTCTAGGTCAGTTCCTTACAACATCTTTGGCAAGAAGAACCTCTAATTACGCAATTCGATTTCTAGAAGGTACCCAAGTGCCCCAATGATGTCTATGTCAGTGCCTCACAACATCTGCGTGAAAGTTAACCTCAAATTACACAAATCGACTTCTAGAAGGTACCTAAGTGCCCTAACGATGTCTAAGTAAGTTCCTCACAAGATTTTAGGGAAAGTTTATTTCTAATTTCACAATTCGACTTCTAGAAGGTACATAAGTGCCCCAACGACGTCGAGGTCGGTTCCTCACAACAGGTTCGAAGAAGTTAACCTCTTATTTTACAACTTCGATTTCCAGAAGATACTTAAGTGCCCCAACGATGTCTAATTCGGTTCCTCAGAACATTTTCGTGAAAATAACCCTCTAATTTCACAAATCGTTTTCTAAAACGTATTCTGAACATATCATTTACTTTATTACTATTATTTTTAAATATTTGAAATTTAAATATAAAAATTATCATTTTGTATTAATACTTTTTTTCTGTATTAGTATTATTAATATTAATAATATTAAATTGAATTTTATGTTAATTATAATAATATAAGGGCATTGAGAGTATTTCTTACATTTTTAATTGTCTTTACATATATAATAATATAATTCCTATAATTTTAATTATATATAATTATATGTAAATTAATATAATAAAATGTAAATATAATCTTATAATTATATGTAAAGACAATTTAAATTGTAAGAAATTCTTGCAATGCCCTTATGTTATTATATTTAATATAAAATTCATTTTAATATTATTAATATTAATATTACTAATACAGAAAAAAAAGTATTAATACAAAATTATAATCTTTATATTTGAATTTCAAATATTTAAAAATAATAGTAATAAAGTTAATGATAAGTTTATGATAATTTTTAATATTTTAACTTAGATAAGCAATTACTTTATCGATTAATATAATTGAGCGAGCGAATTATCATCGCTAGTGAAGAATAACTCAACTAAGTTGCATAATTTTTTAAATAATAATTTTAATGTTATGAAGTGGGGCATGTGCCCTGTTTTCAGAAAATCAAAATTATTTTACATATATAGTAAAATATTTAAAAAAATATTTTAAAAAAAAATTTGATCTTGAAAAAAAATTGTTGAAAATTTGTTTGTTATAAAATTAAATTGTAAATATTTATTGAACAACACTTGATGTCAAAAATGGATTGCAGATTCTTATTTCAGCGTGAAAAAAGACTTCAGAAATGATATTTCGCATTAAATGGGAATGCGTAGGTCAATTTTGTTGACCAGTGATATAACCAGTTATTGTTTAATGATAATAATTAGTTATTTTTCACTATTTTCTGAAGCAAAATATCAGACAAAGTTTGACTCGTAATAAGTTATTTTTTACTAATTCAGATTTAGAGAGTATGATAATCACGTATTTTTAGAATGTTATTCATTTCTATTCTCAATTAACTTTGTAAACACGTACATTCCGACGTTTTTTCAGTCATTGCCAAGTCATTGTCATTCATTGAATAGTAACGGTGTAGTGTCGCTAAGGTTTTCAAACTGATTTTACCTTCTGCTTATCATTAAAGTCAATATAAGCAAAATTTTCCGCTTAGAATTTTAGTTAGATTTATAATGGTGGCTTTTATTGTTGGTTTTATTTATTTTTACATCGAACTTTTAAGATTTGAAGTGCAAATGGTTTTAAATACAGAAGATTATAAACTCTCGAAATATTGCCTCTGACCAAGACCATTTTGAAAATTTAGAAATAATTAGTACTTTTTTCATTCTTTGCAAGAACAATTCTGGAGTAATTGGATTCTGGAGTTGGCTATACGTATAGCAAACAAGTATTCGTAAGATTCACAAAATCGTGACATTCTTAAAATTTATGATTGTCTCTTATATCCAAAATATTATTTCCTTTAATTATTTTGAATAAGTCATGAAGATAGTAATATTATGTTAGATTATGGACATCATAAAGATATCCTTAGACGATAAAAAAAAATAATTGCCTGAAGCTATAGAAACTCAAAGTCGTGTTCAATCTCAAGCGATAAAAAGAAGACTAAACATGGATTAAAGCCTGGTTCAAGCTTGAACGCCTAGGCTGGGTTATCAAGGCTAGAAGCAGTTTTAAATCCATCGTCAACGTAGCTTTGTTCAAGATTGAGTTGATATACACACCGTTCTGAAGCTGGCTCGAAACGAAGTCAAGCCAAGGATTTACTTAAGTTTATTTATTAATGCTGTCAGATCTTCATATTTTTTGTGTTTTCGTTATACTGCATTTAGCTGCAGCTGCAAACAAATAGTTTTTAACACTAATTAATTAATTAACCCCACTTTTATTTTATATGTTAACGCAAAAATAGAGTCAATCCTCGGATCAACTTCAACCTCAAACCAGCTTGAGTTCGGACGGTGTATATCCAATCAATTTTCATACCATGCTCGTTTTAAGATTGATTGGTAGCCAAGCTAGTATCAATCTTGATCTCTTGCTGAACAATAATAATATTCTAAATGTATTAGTTTTTTTTTTCTAACATTTCAGAATCATTTTTTGATCATTTTTTTTTTATGATTCATAATACTTACGTGAAAATTACGTAAAGTT
Organism: Ganaspis brasiliensis; assembly: GCA_037103525.1. Classification (NCBI taxonomy): domain Eukaryota; kingdom Metazoa; phylum Arthropoda; class Insecta; order Hymenoptera; family Figitidae; genus Ganaspis; species Ganaspis brasiliensis. Next base: position 1,754,660 of record JAZKLR010000135.1, on the reverse strand, counting down.
TAAATATTAATCACATATAAAATTAAATAAGTTATTATGTCATTTTTTTAATTTAAATAAAATAAATAGTTAAAGTAATCATCACAATCAAAAAATTTGATGTAGTCACATGTTAAGAAATCAAAACAAAACAAACACATAAATCTTCTATTGCAAAAACCAGCGTTGATTTCCACATTGGAATTTACATTGGATCGTTTTGACCGGTTTTGACGTCAGAACCCATATGGATTTTGATATGGGTTCCCATGTAGAAACCGTTGTAAAATCCTTAATGAAATCAAAATTTGAAAATTTTTTGGATATTTGGAAAACGATAAAAAATACACAAAACCTGACAAAATGTTGTGATCAAAACATAAATGAAAAATATTTATGAAAAAATAGTATAAGGTTAAAAATCAAATTATAAGTAAAAATTCCATATTTTGAAAAATTTAAAGATTTAAAACAATTTTTTCTTTTAAATGAAACTCTGATAGAAGATTTCTTGCAGGATTATATCAATGGATTTCATATTGGTTTCTACATGGAAACCCATAATGGAATCCCTATGAATTCTCACATCATCACCGATCCGAAAATACATCGTGGTTTACACTGAGAAAAATGAGTTAGCTACTATATGGATAGCTAATTTTTAACCATGGTAGCTATAATATTTAGCTTTTTCAGCAAACAAAATTAGCTGTAAAAGCTAATTATTAGTTGTGTTAGCTAAAAAAGTAGCTATCCATATATTAGCAATTAAGGTTAGCTAAGGTAGCTAAGTCTTAGCTATGGCTGCTAATTTTTTTTCTCCGTGTACACAGGTGATTCTTCAATAGAAAAATTCACGTCGACGTCGCGTCGACACGGCGTCGATTGGCTATGCGAAAGTCACTGTTGCCAACTATCAAAAAGATCTATTATTTTTCGCGTGTGGTTCAACTTTCGATATTCCTGTTATTTAGCAGTGACAGTGTATTTAAATAGCCGCTTTAGGGGATACTGGAATTCTTTTGTGTATTAATCAGTTGTTAAAATCGGTAAAATGTATTTTTTAATAAGGCAATTTTCTCGATAGTTGGAAACAGTGACTTTCACACAGCCAATCGACGCTGCGTCGACGCGACATCGAAGTGAATTTTCCTATTGGAGAATCACCTCGATGAAATGCATTCTCATGTGAACACGCAATGTCAAAACAACGTTGGCATTTCCAATATCGACATTAGGTAAAACAGAAAATTAAAATAGCAGTCATAAAATTTAAATCTAATAAATTAAAATAAGGTATTTCATCAAAAAAATTTAAAACATTTTTTTATAGGGTAGATCGCGGGGCTAGTTGTAACAGGAGGGTAAGAAGTAACACTCAATTTTCACAGTATATTTGACTTTATGACTTCAAGTATTCGACTATTTTTTATCTTTAGAACAATGAGAATACATAAAAACTACCAGTAGGCTACCAGAAAGCATAATAAGAGATTTTTTGTAAATGCGTCAGTTGTGACAGGTAAACAAGGAAAAATGAAATTCGTAAACTTTGATTTTTTAATACATAATATTATTTTATTATCTCTATTTTGAGCATAAATATTCTAAATATATCTGTCTTTATTATGCTATATTAAATTTTACTTAAAATTACAAAATAACCTTAAAAAATTCAATTAACCTAACCTTCGTGCTTTGGGGCAGGTTGTAACAGTCTTTTGGGGTTAGTTGTAACATGCTTCGCGAGCATAATGTTTATATTTGTGTAACTACCAGGTGAGATTGCATAAAATAATATTAATATTTTTAATTTATTCCAATTCCTAATTATGAATTTATAATAAAAAGAATGTAAGGAAGAAAAAATTCAATTCAATTCAATACTTTTTCTCACAGCTCCTTCTATGTGTCAAACATAGCCTTAAATTTAATTAAAAATAAAGAGTTTTAAAAGTTAGAACTTGCTGCGAAAAAGTGTGAACATCAAAATCGGAAAAATATTGCTTACAGCTACATTGCAACTTAATATAAAGACTTCAATTATTAATTTTTATAATTGAAACAGTTAAAAACATTTTAAAATTTTTTATTGTTTTCTTACCTAATTTGAAATTGGTGATTTCGATGTTAAATAATAAAATAAACATAATTTTTAGATTTTCATCCACAAATTTGCTATAAATAGATAAAAAATATTTAAAAAATTAAGATTTGATGAGAAATAAAAAACCATTGATTTGACAGTTTTGATTTTGTGATATATTATTATTAATTGGCAAGTTGAAATACGGTAAAGAGTTTTAATACAGTAAGACGTTGTAAAAAACTTATTATGGTACTTATTTTTCGAGAACAATAATAAAATCGTAAGATTTTATTTTTTTAAAAACGCACTTTTTTCGTAAATTTGCAATAACATAATGTAAAATCACTTAAATTATTAATGCACCGAATAAGTTCCTAAAAAGTGTTTAATAAACAGTATTCCATAATTTATTTATTAATTTGTTAATATTAACTATTATTAATTTTTTTGAATTTTTTTGGTTTTTTGAAATTGCAAAAAAAAATAGTTAATATCAACAAATTAATAAATAAATTATGGAATACTGTTTTTGAAACACTTTTTAGAAACATATTCGGTTCATTTATCATTTAAGTGGTTTTTTACGATTTTATAGCAAATTTACGAAAAAGTGCGTTTTCCCCATGCAAAAAACATTGGATACTTCATGGGCTTTGCACCACCTCTAAACATTGTCCGAGTTTAAAATAGAAAAATAGGGGTAACTTTTTTTTCAATTTGGAACAAATTTGGGGGGTGGGAGCATAACATTTCGGATTTTGGTTTTTTATCGACCACCCTATGAATCACTAAATTTAAAGTTTTATAAGTTATGCAATTATCAACAAAAAATATAAATATAATAGGTCATTTTCAAGGTTAAAGTATGCACTTTAAGAATCTTTAAATTGATTAAAAAAATATTGACAAGGTGAGGAATTATTTTGAAACAACCGAAGGTTAAAAAAATCCTATGTATTTTACATAGGAAAAGTATGCGCTTACGGGAGGGGGTTAATCAAAATTAAAATCAATTTCTTTAGCGAAATTTTTTATAATTTTGGCCAAAGATTTAATATAGAGGGGGGCCCAAAAGTTATCTTCAACTTGGTAAATAAGAGCCACTCCCAATGAAAAATTTTGGGTTTATGCCGATGCTTACACCGTCCGACAAAATTTAACTTTTTTTCTCACACACAAAAAAATCAAATATTTTCGGAAACTAGGACCAAAAAAAAAATACCCGTGTCTGGCCTTTTTGCTAGATCAAGTCGATTGTGGCTTCTAGGGGTGAAAACAACCCTTAAATTAAAAATGACAAGAGATCTTTTAAAAAATATTCATTTTTCATACAACTTGATATCTAGGGGTTTTCGGGGTCGCTGATTACGAATATGACATCAGATTTTCAAAATTCAAAATGGCGGATCTAATATGGCGGACCAATTTTTTAAAAATAGATTTAATTTACCTGAAACTCGTTACTCGGAGGTTTTTGGGTCGCTGATTACGAATCTGATGTCAGATTTTTAAAATTCAAAATGGCGGATCCAATATGGAAGACGAAAATTTGAGGAATTATTTAGATTCGCTTAAAACTTGTTACTCGGGGATTTTTGGGGTCGCTGATTACCAATCTGACGTTAATTTTTACAAATTCAAAATGGCGGATCCAAAATGGCGCCCGAAAAATTTAAAAATTATTTAGATTTGCTTAAAACTTGTTACTCGAGGGTTTTTGGGGTCGCTGATTACGAATCTGATGTCAGATTTTCAAAATTCAAAATATCGGATCCAATATGGCGGACAACAATTAAAAATTTATTTGTATTTGCCTGAAACTCGTTACTCGGGGGTTTCTGGGATCGCTGATTACGAATCTAATGTCATATTTTCAAAATTCTAATGACGGAGCCAATATGGCGGACAACTTTTTTAAAAATAGATCCAATTTGCCTGAAATTTGTTGCTCTGGGGTTTTTGAAGTCGCTGATTACGAATCTGATGGCAGATTTTCAGAATTTAAAATAGTTGATCAAAATAAAGAATACAAATTTAAAATTAAATTGCTAACTTTAGTTGTGGGATTTTGATTTTCAGTTGCGTTGCTACAGAAAATAGTATTTATATAAAACAAATGCGAATCGTTGATATTTTCACTTTGAAAAGCAGTGTTAAAAAATCACTTTATATTTATGAATTCATCTTATTTAAGCTTCCTATTATTGAATATACTTACCTACTACAAAAACTTGCTTTGTCATTTTAAAAATGGCCAATATGCAAAGACACATTAGTGAAAATGTTTAAATATTTTGTAATCTTCATCTTTATGAGATCCGCCTTTAGAACTTTAATATCCTGACATCAGATTCGTAATCAGCGACCTCAGAAACCCCCGAGTAACGAGTTTCAGGCAATTTGAATCTATTTTTAAAAAAGTTGTCCGCCATATTGGATCCGCCATTTTGAATTTTAAAAATCTGACATCAGATTCGTAATCAGCGACTCCAAAAACCCCCGAGTAACGAGTTTCAGGCAATTTGAATCTATTTTTAAAAAAGTTGTCCGCCATATTGGATCCACCATTTTGAATTTTGAAAATCTGACAATATATTTGTGATCAGCGACCCCGAAAACCCCTAGATATCAAGTTTTATGAAAAATGAATATTTTTTAAAAGATCTCTTGTCATTTTTAATTTAAGGGTTGTTTTCACCCCTAGAAGCCACAAACGACTTGATCTAGCAAAACGGCCAGACACGGTTATTTTTTTTTTGGTCCTAGTTTCCAAAAATGGTTGATTTTTTTGTGTGTGAAAAATCGTGTCGGACGGTGAAATCAATATGCTGTTATTTACCAAGTTTTTATAAAATAATAGCTAAAAATTATAAGCTGTACAGCCAGATGCAATTATGTAAAATAACAAATTTCAATTTCGTAATAAAAAAATATAATATTTTAAATTAAATTCCGATAAATTTTAAAGAAAGTTAATTTAAAAATTTTATCTTGAATTTATTATTGAGTTTTATTCTCAGAAAAACATTCTTTTATTACTACATTTTGAGTCACAGTTACAAAAATGTTACAATAAACTTCAATTCATAACTGAATAATTAAATTTAATTCATTTATTCTACATGTAATAGATTGTTCTATTTTAAATACTAATTAAATACTTTATTATCACATAAAGAAAAGTATTGTGTTTCAAGATTACTTGAAAAAAGTAATGTCTATTATGTATTATAATGTAAGGTTATGTTTTATTATTTTGACTTATTCAATTTGTAATACATGACGACAAAATAAATTAGTAGAATATCACTACTAATTCATTTAGCAAAGGAATATGACTATTTTTTTCGTAGAAAGAGATGAAATAACTAATTCAGCAGTCAAAACTGACGCTACTAATTCTATTAGCCAAATTTTGACTAATTCAAATTTGGAGAGTAGATATTTTTAAATTAAACATTGTAAAAACTTAATTTTAAAACAAGGTTCAACAATTTCGTTTTTTAAACCTAGCTTTTTCACTATTAATTTTACAGAATTAATGGTTATGGATCTTTAATTGTACTTATATTATTAATTTAAAAAAAATTTTAATAGGTAAGTGCAAACAAATTTAAATATTGAAAATAATATTAAATTTGCGTCCTAAATTTAAATAAGTAGTAATTTATAAAAGTTTAACTTTTTATAGAAGCTATTGCTTTTAATATGTTAATTTGTATTATGAATATTATAAATTTAATGATTTTATAAAATTAATAACAAAAAATAGCAGCAGTATTAATAGCAATAGGTTTTATAAAAGAAATTATTTCTGTAAATACCTATGGGCGATTCCATGTCAAATTTACAGTCCACATTTTAAAATCAATTTAATCTATTTTTTATTTGTTCCTTATAAATTTTCAAAATTCTCGATTTTTAAAAATAGACCTTTTTTTAATCACATATAACTCTGAACCTATTGAATTTATAAAATTTTTTCTAATACAAAAAAAGTTAGGTTTTTCTTTAACTTTTAAATAGTGTTTACAAAAAAAAGAAAATATATATTTAAAAAAAAAACCATTTTTTAGAAATAAATCCATTTTTTTAAAATTTGGACTCGAATAACAAATTATTATTTTTCATTTATACATTCCTCGAAATGTCAAGAACATTTTACAAAAAGATTCCGGTTGGCTAGAAGAGTATTCTTAGTTTAAATTAATTTTTAAAATCTAGCTGTTATATCTAACTGCTGTACTGCACCTGTTTTGGTTACATTAATTTGATTTGATATTAAAAAAAAGAGATGCAGCTAAATTCAAGTTAAAACAATTTTTTCAGTTTAAGTAGGCACAGTACAGCACTTACATATAACAGCTAGAGTTTGAAAATTAATTTAAACCAATAATACTCTTCTAGCCAACCGGAATCTTTTTGTAAAATGTTCTTCACATTTCGAGGTATGTAGGGGAGAGTCGCTAGTTGTGAGACGGGTTTTATTTTTGACGGATAAATTCGAAATAGGTAAACGAAATCGTAAATGAAATACACCGTTCAAAAAGTAACTTAAATACGCAAATTTTATTCATAGATTGTGTAGTGTTCAGATGAACTCGAAAAATTTTATGATCAATTTTCCGAGCACATCTTTTTAGTCAAAAAAAAAGGTGTCCAGTTGTGAGACAGTTATAAAATAATGCTAAAATTTAAAAAATTTGGCATGATACATTATGTTTAGTATAAATAACTAAATATATTGATAATACATATTATTATATACTAAATAATAATATTTATTCTTTGAAATATGACTATTAGTTTTCTTCATCGAAATCGCTGTCGCAATGTAGGCAAATGAAATAACTTGTGCGCATGTTCGCACACTTTAAATAATTGTTGTGCTGTCAAATGTAGGGGAGAGTAGTCAGAGTTTGATATAGTTTTGACTTTTCTCTATAACTTCCCCTGTAGGCCGAATTTTGCGATGTCTCTTATATTATTGGAAAGTTCTACTAAAATGCAATGTTTTTGCTAAACATTGCAAAAAATTTGTACCAAAAGTTTCGGAGTTATATGCAATTAAAAAAAAAAAAAGGTAGTCAAAGTTGAACATGGTAGTCAGAGTTGGGTTACTGTAGAAAATTAATGAAATATGAAGATAAATGATTGAAAATTACAATATCTTTGCCTTTGCATGATAGAATGGCACTCAAATACATTTGGAAATGACAAAAGGAAACATGAAACTGGAATAAATCATATTTCCTCCTGTATCGCGAAATTGATCTAAAAGTGAAAAAGTATTACGAAAAATTTGAATTTTCTTTCTTTCCAATAGAAATGAAGTTTCTGACACCTTTTTAAGTTAACAAATTCATTTTCATTGCAAACATGCTTCAGAATTGCAAAATTATGGGTGTACCAACCTTGACTCAAGCGTCGTTTAGCTTCATATCACACACACACCATGAACGCTTTATACAAACACCAAATTACGTTCCACATTTTTGTATAACATCTTAATGAACAATTTTAGTCAACTTAATTTGTCTTTGGCATATTTCTGCTACATTTAATTATCTAATTTTGACATTACATAAACGTTTTTTGTTGAGCGTATAACACGGACTCGCTTAATACGTCTACATAGTGCGCACACTTCACTGCGATCCATGTAAAAAGTTTGCTGGCACTGCTAACAAGTATTTACATACAAAGACATATGGATCTACTGTAATAAAACAAAAAAAAACGCGATGATTCAACTCTGACCACTGTCCAACTCTGACTGCTCTCCCCTACCTAACGAACTAAACTCAACAGAGCGCTTTATGCTGCATAACGAAAAGTATAGGCTATCCCAGATGGGCGGCGCCACCGTCTCACAACTGGAAACTTGCTGTGTCTCACAACCGGAAATTGGCGCTATTTTGAAAAAGGAAAAAAAATATTTCCAACCGTAGATTGAAACAATGCAATATTGCATCACAAAATATAAGAAAAATACTAAATAAAAATGCATAACATTTAGCTTTTCCAATCAATTAACTTAAAAAAAAGTACTTTGCACATATTGAAAAAAAGCTTCTTAGTCGATTTTCACACACAGTGTTGGCATCTAACACAAACAATAGATATATCCGCTCGGAGTACACGCAAAAGTTGGTTCGTATAAAAAGAAATGTTTTTATGTAAACCAATCAGCCTTTTTTATTTCGTGTTAAAAAAAATCGACTGTCTCACAACTGGCGACTCTCCCCTATAAATGAAAAATAATAATTTGTTATTCAGGTCCAAATTTAAAAAAAATGGATTTGTTTTTAAAAAATTGTGTTTTTTTAAACGAAATATATATATTTTTTTGTAAACACTATTTAAAAGATGAAGAAAACCCTAAATTTTTTTGTATTGGCAAAAATTTTCTAAATTCAATAGGATCAGAGTTATATGTGATTAAAAAAGGTCTATTTTTAAAAATCTAGAATTTTAAAATTTTTTAACTCGAAAATTTGGCCTCTTATAAAAAAATAAAAAAACACGTATCTAATATTTTTTTCTAAGGAACAAATGGAAAATAGATTTAATTGATTTTAAAATGTGGACTGTAAATTTGACATGGAATCGCCCCTATTTAAATTTGAGATGTAAATTTAATTTTACTTTTAATACTAATTTTTTTTGCGCATTTTGGAAATTTGATTTTTCTTAATTAGTCTTTAAATTTTTTAAAAATCTAATTTTCCATTTTCATTAAAAAAATTTTTAATAATAAAGAATTCTTTTAAATTTAAAAGAAAATCGTAATTTACGTCGGTACATAATTTTTTTTATTACAGTAATTTATTTTAATAATTTGCAGTGAGTTCTCCAGAGTCGTTCGATCCTTTACAATGTCCTCTTACTTCATTCTTCGTAGTCTTTCGAGCCTAAGCAACTCTTCTTGGACGATTTGAAGGACGTATGATTTATAACTTTCTACCAGAAACAAAAAATGCATAGAAATGTGTAATTTTGTTATTACATAAAGTTAAATTTTTTTAAAAAACTGAAAATATGTTTTCATTAAAATAAAATACCTGGCTTTCAAACAAACAGATGATATTCTCTTCAATTATTTAAATTTTTATGTTCAGGTTATGTATTAAAAATATATTAAAGCTTAATGAATTTAATGTGAGTTGTAATAATGTTAGAAACCACAAAAATTAAAAATATTTAAAAACTATACGAATAAAATTTGTAATTGATTTACCAAATCAATGTTTTGACAATTAAATTAATGATTATGATGAAGAAACGAATCTTTAAAAATTTTAATCTGTAGAGATTAGAATCATTTAAGATTTAAATTGAATTTAAATTAAATAAATTTTAATTTCAAGAAATTGAAGTTTTAACAGACTAAAATAAAGATTACTTATTAGGGGAAGTGTGTCTAAAACGGCCTACCTAACGTAAATCATATTATTTAATTGAAAATATAGTTTATTTAATCTAAATAAATATACTAAATTATACTTTGATATTTAATTAACTGATTGTATACAATTAAATTCGATTAAGAAACAGTTAAATATTTGAAAAATAAGATAAATTAAAGACTTGCATTTTGGCCATAATAGACACATACTTGCCTAAAATGGCCTACCTAATGTATATTTTCTTAGTTTAATATTTTCTACAAATTAGAAGATTTTTCTATAATGTTTTTCTTATTAAATACTCACGTTTGCTTTAATAAATATCGTTGAATTTTTCAAAATATGCGATTTTAGTGATACGATATAAAAACTTGTTAATATCAGTTTGCAATATTCTAAAACTCTCAATAAACTTTTTTAACTAAAGTTATTTAATTTAAATTTCTTTGAATTATATTTTGTGCAACATAACTCATCAAATGTATTTATAATGTTAATAATTTGAGATATTTGTGAAAATATAGCATTCCTAACCTCAAAATCAATTCTCTGTTGTTCACTGAGTTCACTGACAGCGCAGCGTGGGCGCGGGCAATTTGAAAATCTATTTGAGACCTTGTTAGCAGCTGATGCTACTTCTCATTGTTCCCGCTAGGATGCGCGCCTTTCTATAGGCCGTTTTATACACACATGGGGTAGGCCATTTTATACAAGTTGATATATTTTTACTTTTTATTTTATTTAAAGCAATTAAAGTAAAATTACGAATTATAAAAAAGCTTGATGGAAAGATGAAGAAATACACGGTAAGGTAATAATAGTATATAATAAATTATTACAAAGTTACATTACAAATAACCATATATATCATTTGACGATGTGGTATATGGTTTTGAGCAAAAACCATTTACCATTTGTCAAGTGGTATATAGTTTCGAGAAATGTGATATATGGTCCGCTGATTTAACGTGTTTATGAAAAAAAGGTGAGCTTTATTCTTTTAAAGGAATATAATGTGATTGGTCCTTCTTATGGGTTTTCTATTTCTCTTCTCTTATTTTGAAATATCCACCAATAAAAACGAAAGTTAATTTGAAAAATTTTTTATTGTTGACAAAAATTGGCTAAATGTTAAATCTATGACTTTTTTACATAAAAAAAAGAATTTTAATAGAATACCTTTTTCTTAAAATTAATATAATCAAACAAACTCACTTTAGCCTTCAAGTTTGGAGTTTTAGAATTTTAGTGTCCTACATAACCAATTTCTCTGTTTTGACGATCCTGTCTGGCTATTACTAATTATATTCTATCAGATAACACGTTTTATTTGGGGTCAAAAAAGATAGAACTTTATTCTTTTACAGAAATAATGTGATTAGTCCTTCTTATGTGTTTTCTATTTCTATTCTCTTATTTTAAAATATCCACTAATAAGAACGAAAGTTGATTTGAAAAATTTCGTATTGTTGACAAAACTTGTATAAATGTTAAATCTATGGCTTTTTTACATTAAAAAAAAAGAATTTTAATTAAACACCTTTTTCTTAAATTTAATTTAATCAAACAAATTCACTTTAACCTTCAAGTTTGGAGTTTTACAATTTTAGTGCCCTAGATTACCTATTTCTTTGTTTGGACGATCCTGTTTGGCTATTACTTACTATGATCTATCAGATGCCACGCTTTAGTTGGGGTCAAAAAACGTGGAGCTTAATTCTTTGAAAGGAATAATGTGAATGGTCCTTCTTATACAGGGCGATTGGTTAGGTATCAACAAGCAAGAAGTTGGAAATATAAAAAAAAAATATTGAGGACCATTTATTTTTTATTGAAAAACATCTATAGGCTTTTTTATGAATTTAAATTAAAAGTATTTTTTATTTAAAATATCGAACTTCATATTTGTGCCATGAAAGATAAAAACAAAAAACGAAGTTCTGATTGAATGTCATGAAATGAATAACCGTTCCGAGAGAACAGAACTAGAAAACACGTGTTCTTATTTACATAAAAATGTAAACAGTGATCAGTGGTTAAGTGATAAATTCGGAACTTAAAGAAAAATAAATGGAAAAGGAAAAAGTGAGAAGAAACAAGAATTGAATTGACTTCGCAATTTTATTTATAAATTAACAAAAGGTAAGTCAAATAAATACATTATTCTAAAAGTAAATAATATCAAATTTCGTGGTTACCCAGGCGCGAGAAACCAATGCTGACGTTGGGTTGAGGCTTGATTCTATCTTTGACACCCAGAGTGGGTAACCGAGACTGGGAGCAGTCTTTAAATCACTGTCGCTCAATATTGGTTGAAGGTTGGACACCAATGCTCGTTCCATGCTTGGTTCAAGACTGCTTGAATCCTCATGCGTGAAGCTTAAACATCCAATCTAGATTCAAGCTTGAATCAACTGTGACACAATTGCTCAACTTATCATATTATATATTTTTTTTATATATTAAAGTATATCCATATAAAAAGTAATATTAATTAAATAATAAATATATATATTACAACTGCTGCAGTTTTATTAATTTTATGAATATTTAATATTAATTTTGCATAAAATAAACTATAAATAAACAAACAAAAATTACGTTATTTTACTCAATTGTAAGATATATTACAAGTAAATTAAATTTGTAAACAATTATTTTCTTCTTTTAAAGCAATAAATTTCAAAGAATTATATAACCAAACGAAATAAATAAAAGAAAAAATTCAAATTTGAAGATATGAGTACGTGTTCGATTGCGTAATGTTGTAAAACCATTCATTCCTAAAAAACTTTAAATTTACAAACTGAATAAATTTCTTTATTTAAATAAAAGTGCCCTTCAACACATTATATACAAATAATTTTTATAATTTACTTTTGTATTATATATTATTGAAATTAATTATTTAAAAAATATTATCAAATTAAAGTTTTAAATAATAATTATAAATTATTAGTTAATTTTGTTTACATATTTTGCAAATATTATATAAAAATAGTTATTTATAAAATATTAATAAGTTAGGATCGAGATTGGATTGTATAAACTGTATATCAGTAAATACAAAGGATAAATAAACTCTATTCTATTTATTTATTCTATTTATTTAAATAATATTTAATTTTTAAATAATAATATTAAATTAAAGTTATAAATAATTAAATAATAATTATTCATTATCAGTTAATTTTGTTTACGTATTTTGCAAATATTGTATAAGAATATTTATTTCTAAAATATTAATAAGTTAGGAGATTGGATTGTATAAACTGTATATCAGTATATACGAAGGATAAATAAATTCTATTCATTTATTTTTGACAATGAATATGTTCCAGAACTATTAAAATGTAAATAGCATAAAATCCAGGTCTGAACCTCACAAAGTTCTTTCTATCGGCTCTCAGCTACCCGTCGTAGCCGAGTGGTACTAATGCGTGCGTTCACCGCGAGCGAATTCGTCTATAGGGCCGTGGGTTCGATCCCCCCTTGAGCGTGCGAAATTTTATTTCATAGGTTAGGTGTTTATATGTATTAAAATTGTTAAATAGTCTTAGGTCGATAATAATTAAGTGTTTAAATATGCAATTAATCTTAAATTATAAAAAAAACAATCTAAAAAATATAAATTTAAATAATTATAGATGAACATTAAAAAATGTTTAAAATTTTTTTTGTTTTATTAATTTTATGATAATCTGCAGAAGTACAGTAATTAAGAAAAAATGATAATAATAATATTATTATTGTATTTATAATTATAAATAATATAATAATGTAATATATAATAATAATATTATTATTATTGTAATTATAAGAATTATCATTATTAACAATATAATACAGCAAGAATATTATTATATAATTAATTATTTAACGTTCTGTTTTCTGTAAGCGACAGTGGAATCAGGCTTGACGAAGCTATAATCGGACTTCCGAACATTGATTGAGTCTTGGACTCCAATCCTCAACCAAGCTTGGAGCGTCAGGCTTGAATCGCTGTTACATTCTAGCTTGAACGAGTCTTGCTTCCTCCGACTCACCAATCCTCAATCAATATTGACCAGTCCTCAGTCAAGCTTTATAAAGCCTCAAATCATCGTCCCTGCGCGCCTGGGTAGGTAAGGTTGAAGTTTTAAACAATTCTTTCTACGTGAATATTTTTCTGAATAATTTCAATTATATTAAAATTTTATTTAAATTACTAATTAAATATCAATTACACTTCATTAAACTTTAACTTTTAAAGTCTAACTTTCGAAAACACTCTTAATTTAAAATTATAAGAAAAAATAAAAATAGTTCTTAAAATAATTATAATTAAATTTTAAGACAAAAATTTAATAGAATCAATTACAAGTTTTAAGTAAATTTATTAAATTTAAAATGTATTTTATTTTAATAATATAAAAAAATGTAACTTACTTTTCTTTTAGGTATCAATTACAAATTTCCACGAGTCGGCTTTATTTTCTCCAAAACTCAATTGTCAAAATTTCCATTTGATCGAATTTAATTTATCCAAAATTACATTTTTTAGAAATCTCATGTATCCAAAAAAGCATTTATCAGAAATCTCTTTTATCCGTAATTTAAATTATTAGAAATCTAATTTATTCGAAAATGCATTTACCAGAAATCTCGTTTGTCCGAAAGGTAAGTTGTCAGAAATCTTATCTATCAAAAATTGTAATTATCTGAAATCTCATTAGTCCGAAATTGCATTTGGTCCTCAGGAAAAAATAGGAGTAGAAAAAAAGCGCCCGCGTATCGAGGGGGGCAGCCCAGATGCTAGTCGCTCGATAGAACGGGAAAAGAAACTTAGACGCAGGGCCCCAGTTGCAGCGAATCTGGAGAGGGGGATACCGAAAGAGCAGATTACTGCTCCGGCAAAACCTCCTGCCAGGACCTATGCAGATGTGGCACTAGGGTCAGCTCCTATGGAGAGCGACGGCTTTATACCCGTCAGAGATAAGAAGAAAGAGGCCAAGGAAAAGAAGGCTGCTGAGAGAAAGATCCAATTGGCGGAAAAGAAAATATCTTCTAAGCCGAGGATGACGGAGGCCGTCAAAATCTCAGCAGAGTCTTCGGAGGCCTACGACGAGATACTCCGCGCCATGAAATCGTCCATTAATCCGGACCAGTTCGGCGCAGAGGTACTTAAAGTCAGGAGGACCATCAAGAAGGAGGTCCTCATTGTCGTAAAAAAGGGAGGAAAGACCTCAGAACTTGCTGAAGCTCTTACTGCGGTATTGCAGAATAAGGCGGAAGTGTCCGCCCTAATTAACAAAAAAACCGTCGAGATCCGAGATCTCGACGAGACAACCACGGAAGAGGACGTTGTTACTGCTCTAAGGGCTAAGCTTGAGAACGCCCATCCGGACCTGACGTGTCGCTTTATCTCGCGTTTTGGCGAAATGAAGATGGCATTGGTCCGCCTACCAGAAGGAGAGTGTGATACTCTCCTGAAGATAGGCAAAGTCCGGGTTGGCTGGATTAATGCAGCAATTAGGCAACACGTCGAAGTCCCGAGGTGCCAAAAGTGCTTAGGATACGGACACGGGACTCGCGCATGCAAAGGCCCCGACAGGGTTAAAAACTGTCGGTGATGCGGCGGCGCGGGTCACCTCGCCAAGGCCTGTAGCGTAAACGAGCCAAAGTGTATAACGTGCTCGGACTTGGGAAAATCCGACCTCGGACATTGGACTGGTAGCAACGCCTGCCCGGTGTACAAGCAGGAACTACAGAAGCTTAAAAAGGCAAAAGCCTAAAGTTTGTGCAGGTTAACCTGCACACAGCGAACAAAGCCCAGGACCTGATGCTGGTGACAGCCAGTCAGGAGGGGATCGACGTTCTGTTCTGTAGTGAGCAGAACAAAAGAAACGATCTCGCCTGCTGGTACCAGGATTCATCGGGTAGGGCAGCCATTCAGGTCTACAATCCCGATTTGAGGGTACCAATCTGATGGTTGTTAACCAGGGACATAAATGGACGTTTAGGAGAGACCATAATATCGGATCAATTATCGATCTAACGATAACAACATCTCTCCTAAACAAGCGCATTACAGACTGGCACGTCTCTGAGGATCATACTGAAAGTGATCACCAGTATATTAAGTTTTCAGTCTCAGGAGGAGACACACCAGAGCAAACAAGCAGGTTGCTTCCTGTAAGAAAGGCCCTAGATGGAACATTAAGAAACTAGACGTCGAAAAGTTCGGTCGGTCCCTTGAAGAATCCCGCCTCATTGAGGAACTTGGATGGGTGAAGAGACCGGACAATCTGGATGGGGAGGTGCGGCCGGTGATGAACATGATAATCGCCGCATGCGACGCGTCAATGCCGCGTCGTAGAAGTACCACTCCCAGAAGACGTAATGTATACTGGTGGTCAGAGGAGCTGGCCTCTTTGCGAAAAGCATGCGTCAGAGCATGAAGGATATACACCCGCTCTAAGGGAGATCCTATGCTGAAGGACGCATATATAGAGGCCAAGAGGTTCCTCAGAAAGGAAATTCGAGCTTCACAGCGAAGGTGTTGGAAGACCCTGATCGAGGATGTCGAGAAGGACCCATGGGGTCTGGGCTATAAAATCGTCACCAAGAAATTGGTAACGAAGCAAAAGACCCCCGGCCTGGACAATCCCGATTGGGTGCGTCAAATAATCAGGGCCTTGTTTCCACCAGCAGAACCATGGCCTAGGATGGACTGGAGTGACTGTCAAGTCCGTGAGGAGGAACTCTTCACTCTTGCAGAGCTCCACCAAGCCGGCAGAAGATTGAAGCCAGGCAAGGCGCCTGGAATCGATGGAATAAGTAACGAGATACTTAAACAAGTGATCGTTGCTTCACCCCAGATTCTCTTAGATTGCTTCAACAATTGCCTAAGAAGAGGAGAGTTCTTCCGGGACTGGAAACGACAGAGGCTGGTCCTCCTAAGAAAAGATAACAAACCTCTAGATAATGTCTCATCTTACAGGCCAATATGCCTATTAGATACGATGGGCAAACTTCTGGAGGACATGGTTCTGCAGAGGATGCAGCTCCACTTAAATGGAGAGAATAGTCTATCCGACTACCAATTTGGTTTCCGTAAAGGCCTGTCCACAGTAGATGCCATACAAAAGGCAGTGGACCTAGCCAAGGAAGGAAAGGACAAATTGGGTCCGGGGAAGAAGAAGAGCTTCTGCGCTTTAGTAGCTATAGATATACGCAACGCGTTTAATACCGCTAAATGGGAAGATCTCATCAAGTCGATGAGAAACAAAGGAATACCGCCCTACCTGTTGCGGATAATGAATAATTATCTTAGCGACAGGTGGGTAATATACGAGGGGGACACCTGCACTCTGAAGGAAGAGATGCAAAGAGGTGCCCCTCAAGGCTCGAGGATAGGACTATTCGTATGGAACGTCTCGTACGATGACTTCTTGCGAATGGGTCTACCCGAAGGTGCGGTGATCAACGGCTTCGCGGACGACGCGTTGATCGTATGCTCTGCCGAAACTGCAGAAGAGCTCGGAATCTTGGTGATCGAATGTCTGCGACGAACAAAGAGCTGGCTGGATGCCAGAGGCCTTCAAATGGCCCTGGACAAAACTGAAGCGCTCATGATCACAGACAGACGTGGTTACGAACTTCCCCGGATCGAAGTAGACGGATTCGAGGTCAAGTGGAGCACGCATATAAAGTATCTTGGTGTACAACTCGACAAGTTTTTGAATTTTAAGCACCACATTGCTGTGGCTTCCCACAAAGCTGCAGAATGTGCACTAAATTTAGCCCGTATAATGCCGAACGTCGGTGGGCCTTTTGAAAACAAAAGGAGATTGGTGGCGAGTGTGTTCCACTCAAAGCTGCTTTATGCAGCTTCAGTGTGGGCTCCCTCCCTGCGAACAGACAGAAGCAAGACCATCTTGGAGAAGATACTGTCCGTGCAAAGGATTATAACCAAGCGTATAATCTCTGCCTATAGGACAGTATCTGCGAGTGCTGCTCAGGTCCTTGCCAGCGTCCCGCCGGCAGATCTTTTGGCGCAAGAAAGGGAGGAAATTTTCCTCCTTTTCAAAGATAGGATGTCCACCCGTTATACGGATGACAATAGACCCAGCAAGGACCAAATTCGCCGAGATGCGAGAAGCAGACTCGTCGAAAGATGGCAAGCAAGATGGAGCGGGGATGAGAAGGGTCGATGGACACATCGGCTCATACCTACACTCGCCACCTGGATAGATCAAAAACATGGAGTAGTCTCATACTACCTCACCCAAGCGCTCTCAGGTCACGGATGTTTTAACTCGTACCTAGAGCGCTTCAAAAGACGACAAAGTTCAGCGTGTGCGTACTGCAAATCCCCAAAGGATGACGCAGAGCACACACTCTTTACATGCACACGATGGAACGACGAAAGACGGGTTATGTTCGCCGGTGTAAACTACGAAGTTACACCGGAGAACATGGTCCTGTTAATGACTCGATCCAAAGAGAATTGGCGGCACATCGAGACCTTCATCCAACATGTTATGAGGGTAAAGGATCTCGATGGCCGCCAACAAAGGTAGTTCCCGTAGGTCGAGGAATGATATCGTTTAGGCGATAGAGGTGGGATATAAGACCACTCCTGAAGGCGATACGTCAGTAAACTGGCTCTACCTGGGAGTGGTCTTAAGGTCCCAAATAAGGGTGTGTTTTTAGCGGGTCGGCAGAACGTCGCCACCCCCGCATAACCCTGTAGTATGGGCTACAGGGTACCTGAAGGCAGGTTTTCACATCCTACGCAAAAAAAAAAAAAATAATGTAATATATAATAATAATATTATTATTATTGTAATTATAAGAATTATCATTATTAACAATATAATACAGCAAAAATATTATTATATTAATAATTATTTAACGTTCTGTCTTCTGTAAGCGACAGTGGAATCAGGCTTGACGAAACTATAATCGGACTTCCGAACATTGATTGAGTCTTGGACTCCAATCCTCAACCAAGCTTGGAGCGTCAGGCTTGAATCGCTGTTACATTCTAGCTTGGACGAGTCTTGCTTCCTCCGACTCACCAATCCTCAATCAATATTGACCAGTCCTCAGTCAAGCTTTATAAAGCCTCAAATCATCGTCCCTGCGCGCCTGGGTAGGTAAGGTTGAAGTTTTAAACAATTCTTTCTACTTGAATATTTTTCTGAATAATTTCAATGAAATTAAAATTTTATTTAAATTACTAATTAAATATCAATTACACTTCATTAAACTTTAACTTTTAAAGTCTAACTTTCGAAAACACTCTTAATTTAAAATTATAAGAAAAAATAAAAATAGTTCTTAAAATAACTATAATTAAATTTTAAGACAAAAATTTAATAGAATCAATTACAAGTTTTAAGTAAATTTATTAAATTTAAAATGTATTTTATTTTAATAATATAAAAAAATGTAACTTACTTTTCTTTTAGGTATCAATTACAAATTTCCACGAGTCGGCTTTATTTTCCCCAAAACTCAATTGTCAAAATTTTCATTTGATCGAATTTAATTTATCCAAAATTACATTTTTTAGAAATCTCATGTATTCAAAAAAGCATTTATCAGAAATCTCTTTTATCCGTAATTTAAATTATTAGAAATCTAATTTATTCGAAAATGCATTTACCAGAAATCTCGTTTGTCCGAAAGGTAAGTTGTCAGAAATCTTATCTATCAAAAATTGTAATTATCTGAAATCTCATTAGTCCGAAATTGCATTTGCCAGAAACATAATTTATTAGACAAAGCATTTAACAGAAATCTCATCTGTCCGAAATAGCATTTATAAGAAATCTAGTTTTCCCAACATTGTATTTATCAAAAAAACCATTTATTCAAAAGTGCATTTTACAGAAGTCTCATTTGTCCGAAATATTATTTATCAGAAATGTTATTTGTCAAAAATGTCAATTATTTATCAGTAATTTTATTTATCTAAAATTGCATGTATCAGAAATCTCATTTCTCAGAAATTGCAATTATCAGAAATCTTATTTGTCAAGAATGTCAATTATCAGTAATCTTATTTATTAAAAATTGCATTTTTTAGAAATCTCATTTCTCAGATATTGCAGTTATCAGAAATCTCATTTGTCAGAAATCTCATTGATCCGAGATATTGTTTTTCAGAAATCTCTTTTGTCAAAAATGTTAATTATCAGTAATCTTATTTGTCAAAAATTGCATTGATCTGAAATCGCATTTTTCAAAAATTGTTATTATCAGAAGTCTCATTTTCTGTTACTGCATTTATCAGAAATATTATTTGTCAAAATATCAACTATCAAAAACCTCATTTATCCAAATTTTAATTTGTCAAAAATCTAATTAATCAAAAATTGAATTTATCTGACTTCTTAGTTGTCCGAAATGGCATTAAACAGAAATCTAATTTGTCAGAATTTCCAAATATTAAAAATCTAATTTGTCCAAATCTGCATTTATCAGAAATCTTATTTGTCAAAACTTGCATTTATCAAAAATCGCATGTGTCCGAAATCTCACTTATAGGAAGTCTTATTTATCCAAAAGATTATTCTCCATAACCTTCAATTGTGCAAAAGTTCATGTACAAGAAATCTCATTTTCCCAAAATTCTATTATCCCAACATTTCTCTTTCCAAGCGAGTTGTCCGTCCCTGGTCTAGTCGGTAAAACATGGTGTTTACGGTATTTCACTCTAGAGAGCACTTGGTACTCAGGGGTTCTCAACCTGTATTTGTCTAACTTTTAGATAAAATACAATTTCCACATCTCTGATTGGATGAAAGACGAGTAACGTGAAGATACGTTAGATTTTACAAGGTTAATGAATGTTTTCACCTTAATGGGTGCGTTTTAGCAGTTTTTGAGCTCCAAAAGTGTGCCCGGTCTCCAAGGCCCGAGCGAATTGAGCAGAAGGGCAAAGTCGTTATATAAATGGTTTGCTCATATGATAATGTTATGACAGATTGTAGTGCTTATTGTGATTAATTATCGCTAAAATCATTTAAAAAGAAGAAGGTAATCGAAATGGAAGACGTTGAAGTTCTTCAAGTAGCAATTGTTATTGCTGGCGAAGTATTGTTTAATAATGGAATAGAAAATTATTTAAATTTAATTGATAACGATGAAAGTGAAGAACATGTAAAGATACATAACTATTTCGAAGAAATAGTACCTCTTTATTCTTTATCTGGTAAGGATAAATTCATTTATTTAACAATTTTAATTAATTATTATTTTCAATAATTTTTAGTAAAATATTACAACTTAAATTTTTTTACGTTTGATGATGATTTTGGGTATGATTCGGGGGTTTTCTTTTTGCTGAATATTACAAAAAATATAATGAAAATTAGGCAAAGAGGAGCAAATATTTTCTAATTTTTGTTCTGAAGTGGACGTTTTACTTCTAAAAACCGTCTTGAACTTATATGATGAAAATTTAAATTTATCATAATTTATACACCTCTTTGCCAAATTTTCATCATGTTTCTCGCAATATTCAGCAAAAAGACCTGAAGGGAACGAACGAGAACAAAAAATCCATCTTGGTTATCCCACGGTTCAAGATATTTACTAGGGTTAATTAAAGTTGTTTATTAGTTTCAAAATAAAGATTCTTATATAGTAGATACGTTTAAAGAAGTTGCAATTTTTTAATTGAAAAAAAAAAGTTTTTTTGGACGAAAAGTACTGCAACTTCCATAGAAACTTCAATTATTCTACACTGTTATAAAGTCAAATTTTGTATTAAATTCTTATTGAAGCAATAGATGAATAATTATTTTAAGTTTGTCTTCATTCACAATTCAATACTTTTGCAGTTTTAAAAATACAAATTTTTATTTTTTCAAGCTTAAAATATTTCCAACTTGTTTATCGGGATTGCTACGCTTTCAGAAATCCACAAATCCATAAATTTTGCGTATTTTTAAAACCATTTTTCTTAAAATTCCATGGCCACATTTTCAATAAATTTTTCAACTCGTGAAAGTAAACAAATATGGAAATTAATAAAACGTTAATATTGTTATTATTTAGCAATATCATACTATAAATAATGTAAAGGAATTAGTTATGGGATTTAGTTTAAATGTAATTATAGGTAAGAAAAAAAGAGGATAATTTTCTCTTCAAATATAACTTTTTTGTAGTGAAAACTTACGATTTCATGAATTCAGTTTAACTTTTATAACAAATAATACATTATCTGTTGGTATTTTCTGATGAAATAATTATGTTCTTCATTGTTCGTCTAAAGCTGTCAAATATTATTTTTATTACGAGTGTTAATTTATCAATAGAAAGATAAAGTACTATTTAAATCTAGATCAATATGAAAAGTAATTTACAATTTATCAATAACAGGTTTTAAAAATTTCATTTCTTTTTTATTGGTAAATGAGTTAAAAGTTATTGTCAATTTAGTAATTTTCTATTTCTTTTCTGTGAAACTTCACCGATTTAAATCCTGAGAAGAGATTTATTGCGCAATTTAATTGAAGTTTAATTAATTAAGATTTAGAGAGTAGTAAATAATATTAACCTAGCGACTTGGAATTTAAGTGATTCAGACATGAAAAATTAATTTTTTAAAACATTTTCTAAAATTTTTTGACTCTTCCAGGTTTTACTTGTCTAAAAACAATACCATAACAATGACAGGTTTCCCAGGTTTTCTACGACTGTAGCAACTCTCTGACTGATCGAGCCAATTCAAATAAATGATCTAATCTGATTTTAATGTCGTTTCTGCTCTTAAAAGAGGAATGTAAGTTATTTACTAAGGGGTGGCTTCAAGGGGTTGTTTCATTTTATTATCATCTATACATATAAGAGGGAGTCTTCTTGAGTACATCTTTCATTTTAGAATTTGTATGCATTCTTTTGAAAATATTTTACATAAATTGCTTTATTAAAAAAGAAATTCAGAAATTTAGTCTTCAAATGTTACCTAAAACGTTTTTTGTTTTAATTTTCATTACCTGATAACTAAAGTGAAATTAATCAAAATTTCATTATCTTCTTTACAGATTTCCAATCCCATTTTCGCCTTTCACGAGTTACGTTCCAAGGACTTGTAGAAAAGTTGGGTCCATTATTGTTTCAGCAAGGTAGTGGACCATGAAAAATGTGTCCAGAAAAGCAATTATGCATTGCCATTTGGTTGTTGGGTAATCAAGAAGTTTACAGGTATTAGAACATTGTGATTGATCAATTTTTAAATTTGTGTCAGAGTCTTTCTGTCGGAATATTTATCATTTCCTATAAATCAATATTCGGTGTTTTAAAAATTCTATCTAATAATATTTTTTGCATGTAAAAGTTTGTGAGAATAAAGATTTTATGAACTATGTATTCTGCTTCATGAAAGTTTTGTTTGTTTCGATTTCTTTATAAAATAGAAAATCGGTTTAAAAATTCCTATAATATGAAAATTTGTTTAATGTGATTTTATAACATCAAAATGACATAATAGTATATTATGCATTGAGGGTTGGAAGGCCGTGTTTTTTTGCTGAACACAAATGTTCCAAGAACGAATGTAGCACGAACATTTGTGCGAGGCAAAAAATCGGCCTCCCGAGGTGCATATACTATTTTCTACCACATATGTACGAAAAACTCTTTTACTTAATTATTTATGAAAATAGAAATTAAAGTAGACAAAAAATGATTCCAACGACAGTTATCTCAAGTACTAAATAAATTAGATAAAAAAAATTAAACTTTGTTTCCAGCTACAATTATCAACTACTCTTATGTCATTAACTTTTATAATTATTTTTTTGTACTTTTCGTACTAATGGAAAATAAAGCAATTACAATTTCTCATACTTTTGCGCAATTCGCAGGCTTCGAAGTGCCCATACTTCTTTATATTTTCTTTAGGCAAAAATTCTGTTAAGTAAAAATTAAGTAAAGTAGCCTACTAAATGAAAATTTTTCTCAATTCAAATTATATTAAATAATAAGTTTATTAAAAATAAATTCTATAAGATGACAGTTCTGTGAAATGTGAATTTAGTAGTCTACAAATTCTGTTAATTAAAAATTGGGATTTTTAAAAGTAAATTTGGAGTCTAGACCGCAGGAAGTAAATTCTCAAGAGTATGGAATTTCTACGCTCTCTTCGACGTGAAAGGGGTAGATGTAAAAATAAAAAAGTTAAATCGAAATACAAAAATTTATATTTTTTAATTATTTATTTAAAATGTTTAATTTATTACTTAAATCCCTCCAAATGTAAATATTTGTTCACTTTTTCAAGTAATTTTTCTCCATTTTATAATATATGTTTTCTTCAATTACTAATGGGTAAAACCACTGACTTTAGACTAAAGGTCTACGTATTTTTATTTTTTTTATTTTTTTATTTTATCTAATTCCTGTGCTGTAAAGAAAATAAGTTTAATTAGTATTCAAATATTTATTTTCATAAACATAACTTTGCTTTTTATCACAAATAACAGTAATAAAATTAACTGAAAGATAATTAAAAATCTGTCACTTTTTACCATTTTTAAGAGAAATAGTAAAATAAATATTCGTCTTCTTTCTAGTGACAATATGTTAAAAGTGCCCAATTTAATAATTATGATAAGTTTCGTTAATATTTGTTAAATAAAAAGCAGTCTCTTAAGGGGTTACATGGGTTTTAAAACTTTAAAAAATCGATCTTTCAAATTTTTTTTTATTTAATATTATAATAAGTCAAGAATATTTTTCTAAAGTTTCAAGTTAATCTGATTAAAACTCTAGGTGAGAGAGAGAGAAAAAAATAAAATTTGGAATTTTATCTCATGATATAGGACTGGCCCACAATAGTTCGAAATCGAAAAATATCGTGCCTACCAATCAACATTTAAAAAATTTATAATTTCATATTTCCAATCAGAAAATATCAATTGATTATTTTTCATGGATAACAAAAATTTCTTAAATATCCTAAAAAATCTAACTTTAATGAACCTTAAACTTTAATTGCTTTTTTCTCAAAACTCGATGTTTAAAGACGGTGGACACGATTTTTTGAAAACTAATGCACGGATCTACTTGAAAGTTGGTTCACTTCTTGTCAATAGTATTGACTTGTGCCTGAATGAAAGATTTTTTTTTTTAATCATAACCAATTTTATAAAGATATATAGTCAAAAAGTGTGTAAAAAATGGTATTTTGTGCATAAAACTCGAAAAACATTCAAAAATTAAAATTTGTTTAAACCCTTCGTTTAGGCACTAGCCAGACTCAGCTACTAACTGAAAATTTTTCGTTTTTTGATTTCGGATGAAGCTATATGGAATTATCATGTCCACCGCAAAAACATTTTTTTCCCAGTGGTCTCAAAACGTCAGTCCTCAATGGCTCAATTTTTATAATTTTTTAATGAAATTTATAAAATTTATTTTTTAAATATTGTACTTTTATGTGATAAAGGGGCTTAATAAATTAATTCGCTTATTACATGAAAAAAAAATATTAAAAAAATGCTTTATTTTGGTTTTTGAAACCCATGTAACCCCTTAAAAAGGGTAAAAAAGTTACAAATTTTTAATCATCATATTCAAGTTGATTTTGTTACTGTTATTTTTCATGAAATACACAATTATATTAATGAAAATAAATATTTGTATACTAATTAAACATATTTTCTTCACACAGGGTGGCCACGCGTCAGTAAAGTCAGTAAAGTCAGGGAATTGACAGGGAAAAAATTTTTTGTTAGTAAAGCCAGGGATATGACAGGGAAAAAACTTTTTTGTCAGGGAAATTAAAGAAATTGAAACGAACCATAGTGCGGTCAAACTATTTTGTTGACAATAATCTTTGGACAACTCAAAAATGAATCGACTTTTTCTTTTCTTGAAAATACTTATAAATGTTTGTACAATAATGCTTAACTACTAAAAAAAATTAAGACTTTTATTAGTAACTAAACAAACGTTAATAACTTTTAAAAATGTAAAAAATTATTTTTTGAGAAAGTAATTTTAAGATTTTTTTATATCAAAAACTATTTACACCGAAGTAAATTATATATTTTATACACAAGACTTATCTAAACTATTTTTAAATAGTTCTAGTTACTAACCGACAATTTTGATTTGTTTAAACAATCTTAGTTAAATAAATTCATAACTTCAAAAGCTTTCCTTACCCAGATTTCGTTTCTTTGTTTAAATTAATTAATTAATAATTAAGAAATCTTTTGAGGTTATTTATTTGTTAACTAAAACTGTTTAGACGATTTAAAAATAGTTGGTAAGTATTCAAAACTACCATGAAACTCTATGCCAATAATAATCAAATAATTTTACAAAAGAAAAAATCTAAGTAATAAAAATTTTTGAAGTTATTTCTTTGTTAATTAAGATTGTTTAGACAAACTAAAAATTGTTTGTAAACATTCTAAATTGTATTAGGATTCTAGGCAAATAGTGACAAATTAATTTTACAATAGAAATGAATTCTAAGTATGTAATAAAAACTTTTGAAGTGATTATATCGAAATACCTTGAAATCATTCTCTAAAAAAATGATTTTTTATATTTTTTAAAGTTATTAACATTCTTTTTAGTTAATATTTAAAAGTCTTGATTTTTGAGTACCAACTTAAACGTTATAATACAAATATTTATGAGTATTTAAAAAAAATAACATTAAAATTAGTTCATTTTGCTTCCTCATAGAGGAAGCTTTGTGATCGTTAAAATTTTCGATTTTCCAAAAATAGTCTAAATCGACTCATTTTCATCTAAAAAGCGAAAATTTTTATTTCTAAGCAAATGTCCAGATGTATGTGAGTGTGTGTGTGTGTATGTTTGTATGTGTGTGTGTGTATAGCGTTTTTTGTGTACAAGATAT
The DNA here is from genome assembly GCA_037103525.1 of Ganaspis brasiliensis. NCBI lineage: Eukaryota > Metazoa > Arthropoda > Insecta > Hymenoptera > Figitidae > Ganaspis > Ganaspis brasiliensis. The sequence continues at coordinate 1,728,304 of JAZKLR010000135.1, read as the reverse complement.
CTTGAGAACGCTTAAACGGATTCCAATAAAATTTGGAAGCTCATGAATATCTAAATTTTGACACAAGGATTTTTGAAAATACCCAACCAAATTTTTTTGAGCCCCTTTTTTCATCGAAAAAAATCGTTTTTTGACAAAAATTTTTTTTATGCTAAAAGTACAACTTAATGAATACGAAAATCATATTCCTTATCTCAAAACGAATCGATTGACCTATATGACTTTTATAATTGATCAAGAATTCGTAAAATAATTCATATTTTTTGCATTTAAAATTCTTCATTTTTAAGTAACTTCCTCAATTAACTTACATATTATTAATTTCTTGCTTCCGCTATAAGGAAGCAAATTATTTTGCTTACTTGGAAGCGAAATGTCCATGAAATGGACATAATTCTCACCTAGTTTGAATTGTTGGCAGATTTTTGTCTTTGCTCTGAAAAAAAAAATTTTGTCAGTAAATTTCGTTGTAAAGTCAGTAAAATGTCAGGGAAATGACAGGGAAATTGATAAACTGAATCTTGTGGCCACCCTGTTACAGCATAGGAGTTAGACGATTATTTTCTGACTAAAAGGCCTTTTAGATATACATTAAAAACGCCATTTTTTCTTGACACTTGCTTCTTTAATTACAATTTACAGGTACAAAATAAAAAATTTACCTAAAACAACTTCAGAAGTTAAATTTAGGAACTTCAATTATATATATACGTAATGTGGGTTTTTAATATTTATTAAAATATGTCAGGGAACACCTTTTGTTGAAAACCAAATTTACTATTTACTGTTTGTGAAGAGAAGATTTTTTTTTTTATTAACTAGTTACTTATTTTTCATTAAGTTATTTCCTATATCTTCTACTTTTATTTTCATTTCAATGATTAATTTACTTAACAAATTGTTTCTTGATGTCCCAGTAATTTGTAAAATGTTTCTATTTAGTTTTTATAAGCTTCAATTTATTTTTTTCTTTTGCTTTTTATTTTTGTAGCTTTTAGTAATTTTTAAAATTTTTAATTTCTTTTAATTACAATAATTGCAATTACAATTATTCTACGTAAATAACTGTTTATAATTTTCTCAGTTTTTGTACATTTGTAGATGTTTATTTAATCCTACTTGCAGTCCTCAAAATATCGAGCCGACTTAAAAATATCATATCAGGTTCTAAAAATACCAAATCCTAAAAGTACTTCTAAAAATATCAGACCCTAACAGTAGTCTTAAAAGTAATACTAAATGTAGTCCTCAAAATAACAAATCCTAGAGAAAGTTCTTGAATATAAAATCCAAATTTCAGACTTCAAAATGCCCTCTTACTGGACAAGTTGCACGTGTCATTGACATTATACTTAATTCATGTCGATAGACCCGAACAGGGTAATCCATCGGCAAGAGCTTCGGCACGAGTTTGGGACCGCGAGCTTCGATATTGGGGATTTACATTGGGCCAATGTTTCTACCAATATTGGTCTGTCACTTCGGTCCGAGTCTCAAAATTAATCTATGCCCAATATTGGTACTTCAATATAAGCCCAATATTAAAACCTTTAATCTACCCAATTATGCGTACATTATACACAAAAACAAAAAATCCTAAAAATATTTCGATACACGGTTTCTGAAGCATATATTCTAAGATTATACCCATTATAATCTTTTTTTGTCATTTATATATTTATTATAATTTATATAATCGCTTACCTAAGAGAAAAATTCCCTTCCGCTGGGAATCGAACGCACGACCCTAACACTAACAGTCCGCAACCCTAACCAACTATCTACGCAACGCACGCTACACTGATTTATAAGAAAGTTGAAGACATTCGTACTACATATTACACACAGAGTAACACTGTTAAATGTAGATAATTAATTCATAATATGTTCTACTTATAAATTGCATTTAGTAAAATGGTGTTGTCTCCCAATAATAAACATAATTATTTTTAGTTTAGATAAAAATGAGTCAAATATTTTTGCTATACGGTTCAAAATATTATTTATAACGCAAAATAAATAGTACAAAAATAAAAAGATCTTATATGATCGTGGGCTGTATACTCTGGCAAATAAAAAAAAATTGTTTTATATTTAAATGTTTTTAGGTTAAGTTATAGACTATTATTTATTTTCTTTTTTTATAAATAAGTTTAATAACTGTTTTACAATTACAGTTTTTAATCACAAAACTGAAGTATTTTAAAAAACCCAAACAAAATTTGTAATACACTGAAAAACTTTATAGATCATTATTTGCTCAACTCACAATTGAATTTTAGTAAACTGACTATCAAAGTGGGGAAAAGTGGTCACTAGATAAAATATTTTATTTAATATAAGCATATTAACAATATATGATTTCTTTTTTATTAAAATTTAGTAGTCAGTCGATCAAAGCTGCACGCATGCAAATGAACATTGCTCGTACATGTAAGAACTGTTAAATTCAAGAAAAAAATTTATTACCAAAGAATTTTCAATTTAAAAAAAACTTGTACTTAACCAAGATGATTTAAAATTTTTATTTTTTTCCTAGAATAAATTACAAAAACCTTTTAATTACTTTATTACTATAAACTTTAATTAAAAATAAATCTCCTTAAGTGCAAAAAACATTCGTATATAAATAATTTCATATATTTTTTCTCAAATGTACTATCATCTTCAAAAGAGATTCTACTTGAATGAAAATCAATTATGATCCTTCGAAAATTTGACCTGATTAATAATATTCAATCTGACATATTTTGAAACTCTTGGGTGTGTGTTAGAAACAATGTTTCATTCGAAAATACTAATCTCACAAGTGGTAAGGAAATTATTGGATACATTACGTCGGTTAAATCGAATGTGATTTTATCAGTATTTTAGGTTAAGATATATGTTGTAACATAAGTTATATTATGTCAGTTTTAATTCTACTTTAATACATTCAATAATATATTGTTGAAGGTATTAGGATAAAACTTTAATCAACAGACTACTAAAAATTGAATGTTCTTTTAGTCAAACCATGAATTTTACATTTTAATAGTCAAACTGTGAAATAATAATAGTGTTCAAGTTTTTTCCTGGTATGATAGTTAATTTACTAAAATTAAATTGCGAGTTTAGTAAATATTGATCTACAAAGTTTTTCAGTGTATAAAACTAAAGTATACGTTATTATAAAGGGTCGTTATGATTTTATTGTTCATATTTTAAAGAATTTATTTTCCATATTAAGTGCCAAAAAATATTTTATTTCTGATTGTTTATTTCTGCGAAATATATCTGTTTGAATTTAACCTTAAATTTTACTGGACAACATGATATCTAGAGATTTTACCACCTATGATGATAAAAAAATAACAAAATCCTTAAATAATGTCGGATAGTAAAATTAAGGGTTAACTTCAAGCTAATATTTTGCAGCAATAAACAATTAAAAATAAAAATTATTTTTTAGCACTTTTAAATATGAATTCTTATGTATAAAAAGACTGCATGTGTTATAAAAATATATTTAAATATGAAAAATAAATTCTTGAAGATATGAAAATAAGCCCATACTGACCTCTTAATTACAACATGGTAGTATTTTATATTCAACAATATTTTTGGTTATGTGTGTATGATCGACTTAGGCCGAACATTGCCCTTTTGTCTCATAACCAACATTGGCACAAGTTACATAAGCCCCAGAATCGGCAGAATGTGAGGCCCCCAACCTAAGACAGTCAATATTGGCACAAACATTGGCCTTTACTCGTGAATCCAATGTTGGCAATACGATAATCGGCCGAAGTTACAGCCAATGTTGAAAGCCCGAGTATCAATAGACTACATAGAGCCAAGCAACGGCCACGTTGGCTAGCTCGGCAAACCCTGCTCGGGGATTGTCGTAGTGAGCTTGTAACACCGTCCGACACGATTTTTCACACACAAAAAAACCAAACATTTTCGGAAACTAAGACCAAAAAAAAAAATACCCGTATCTGGCCGTTTTGCTAGATCAAGTCGTTTGTGGCTTTTAGGGGTGAAAACAACCCTTAAATGAAAAGTGTCATAATATTTTTGTAAAAAATATTAATTTTTTATAAAACTTGATATCTAGGGGTTTTCGGGCTCGCTGATTACAAATCCGATGTAAGTTTTTCAAAATTCAAAATGTCGGATCCAATATGGCAGACAACTTTTTTAAAAATAGATTCAATTTGCCTGAAACTCGTTGCTCGGGGGTTTCTGAGGTCGCTGATTACGAATCTGATGTCAGATTTTTAAAATTCAAAATGGTGGATCCAATCTGACGGACAACTTTTTTAAAAATAGATTTAATTTTCCTGAAACTCGTTACTCGGAGGTTTTTGGGGTCGCTGATGACTAATCTGATGTAAAATTTTCAAAATTTAAAATGGCGGACCTCATAGAGATGAAGATTACAAAAAAATTTAAACATTTCCACAATTGTGTCTTTGCATATTGGACATTTTTTTAATAACGAAGCAAACTTTGTAGTAGGTAAGTATATTCGATAATGGGAAGCTTAAGTTAGAAAAATAATTAATATAAAGTGATTGTTTAACACTTCTTTTTAAAGTAAAAATATCAACGATTGACATTAATTTGATATATATACTATTTTCTTTAGCTATGCAACTGAATATCAAAATATAAAAAATGTCATTTGTTTTTTGTTTGTATAGCAGAATTGTGAGTGTTCTTGAATAAAAATGGATTGTCCTTAACGTAATTCTTTTTTTTATTTTCGCCATATTGGATCCATCATTTTAAATTTTGAAAATCTGACATCAGATTAGTCATCAGCGACCCCAAAAACATCTGAGTAACGAGTTTCAGGAAAATTAAATCTATTTTTAAAAAAGTTGTCCGCCATATTGGATCCACCATTTTGAATTTTAAAAATCTGACAACAGATTCGTAATCAGCGACCCCAGAAACCCCTGAGTAAAGAGTTTCAGGCAAATTAAATCTATTTTTAAAAAAGTTGTCCGCCATATTGGATCCGAAATTTTGAATTTTGAAAAACTTACATCGGATTTGTAATCAGCGAGCCCGAAAACCCCTAGTTATCAAGTTTTATAAAAAATTAATATTTTTTACAAAAATATTTTGTCACTTTTCATTTAAGGGTTGTTTTCACCCCTAAAAACCACATACGACTTGATCTAGCAAAACGGCCAGACACGGGTATTTTTTTTTGGTCCTAGTTTCCGAAAATGTTTGATTTTTTTGTGTGTGAAAAAAAAAGTTAATTTTTGTCGGACGGTGTAATCAAACTTTTTATATAAATTAATTTAATTTGAATTTATCACTCGGCTGTATGTAATATTGTAGATGAATATAATGATCACTCCGAGTCAGGTCAAGAAAATTAAACAAGAAAATTAAACGTAAAAATTTTGTGTTTAATTTTCTTGACCTTACTAGGAGTGATCGTTATGTTCATCTACAATATTTTTATATAAATGTAGCGATGAAGGGCATGTAACGAAGTGAAACGTCACCGTGACATGTAAAATTTATTCATAAACTTTCTCTCAAAATGCTGAATATTTTGCCATGAGATTTAGTACAATTACCTGTAATATAATTAGGATGGTTAAAAAATTTGCAATTTTTCGGTACATGTAAAATATTAATTTCATTTGAAAGTAATACTCAAAGTACTTGAGGTCAGATATACCTGTTAAATGCTATTTTAGGAAATTGTAGCAACTTTCCTGACAAAATATTCAGTATTTGAAGAGCAAGTTTAAGCACAAAATTAGTCGAAGACACTGACATTTTTCTCCATCTCATGTCCCTCAATACTGAAATACTGAACATATGTTGCAGATCAGTTGCAGACCGATTTGGAGTGTCAAAGGATACTGCATGGCAAACCACATATAATGTCGCTAAAATTCTGAATGAACAGGCTTCCAATTATATAAGGTGGCCAGAAGGACACGAGATAGTTCAGAGTCAGGAGGAGTTTGCAGAATTGGGAGGAATGCCGGGTGTTATAGCGGCAGTTGACGGATGTCACATTGAGATCAATGCTCCCTCTAATGATAAGTATTCGTACGTCAACCGAAAAAGTCACTATTCCGTGATACTTCAAGGGATATGCAAAGCCAATAGAAAGTTCGTTGATGTATTTGCTGGAGTCTGTGGAAGTGTTCACGATGCGCGAGTATGGCAGATGAGTCCCATACAGTAATCCATTAATAATAATCTGGAACAATACTGTCCAAGGGACACGCATATAATAGGAGATTCTGCATATCCTCTTACGAAGCATTTATTATGTCCTTATCGAGATAATGGACATCTGACACGTACTCAAATAAATTATAATAAAGTGCAGTCCAAAACACGTGTCAAGATTGAAAATGCGTTTGCATTGTTAAAAGGAAGATTTCGACGCCTAAAGCTACTGTACGTACAGTATGTAGAATACGCTCCGTTAATAATTATGGCTTGTTGCGTATTACATAATATATGTATTGAAATGGGTGATGAAATTGAAGTTGACCCCATTGAGAATGATGACAATGAAGACCAAGAACATCGAGCGAGATATGACATTGCAGCCATAGAAAAAAGAGATATAATTGCCACATTACTCATGGAACAGAGGAGGAATCGCAGATTACATATTTAGGATTTTGCTAGATTCGCTGACGAAAATGTAAATTTTTGTAATAATAGATGTTTCCCATTTCTGTCAGTATACGTATGTAAATAAATTTATTATGAATGATATACATATGACTCATTATTTTAAACAAGCTACAAATAATGTTCATATAATAAACATATTAATATAGAAATTTTCTATTTCGTAAAAAATAAAAAGTAGCCATTAGTTTTACTATTTTATAGAAAAGAAAAATGCTTTATACGGATGCCACTATTATTAAGGGCATGTGGTAAGGCATTATGTCGTCACGATAGATCGAAATAAATGCAATCGTACTTTCGAACTTTTTCCTAAACAAAACAGAACTTCGGATTAAAAGTTGGAGGATAGAAGGCATTTATTATCATAAGGAACTCTGGTTAGGTTAAAAAATTTTACAGTTTTTAGTTTTATCTACTTTCTTTTTCTACAGTTGAATATTAACAATTTTACATAGCATTTCAACAAGTACGGCCGTGCATGACGTGTGGTATCGGACAAGAAAGCAAAAATCGATGATGTGATATATCGAAGAGTTAAATTTATAATAACCCTGGCGAATTTGAATCGCCGAATGGTCGCCGAATTCAGCGAACACTCGGCGACCACTCGGCACGGTGGTCAGGAAGCAAGTTGAGGCTCGTCTAAAATGACGATGAAAACTAGAATCGGGAGCTTTTTCCTTTTGACTATAACTACCAAAAAATCTTAGACAGAAAATCGAAACTGGCTCCTCTTTGATTTCTATTGAGAATTGAATTATTAAAAAAAATATATTTCCATGACGAATGATTATTTGTACATTATTGCTTCCTCATAGAGGAAGTATTATGTTTTACTCTCAAATTATTAATAATTTCGTGTGTGTGTGTGTATATGTCCACATTGCATTTGGCCCGATATCTCGAAAACTATAATGCTTCGACTATGCCTTTTTTACGAAATTATAGATCCCTCAGGGAGATAAATTATGATAAAGAAATTTAATATTTATTGTAATAAATAAATAAGTTTGAACCCGACCGACCAATTCTAACTATTTTTTTCGCAATTTAAAAATATTGAAAAAATCGTTTTTTGTGCAAAAATGCATATTTTTTTTATAGTTAAATGTAAGTATTTTATTCGTTTTATTTTTTTAACACGCATCGATTGAACTACCAACTAACCCTTTAGTGCAATTTAGTCTAAAGTTATTAGCATTTTAAAAATTAAAAATCTTGAAAATCTTGTTTTTTAATAATTTTATTATTATGCTTTATTACAAGCTTCAATAAACTTTCATAATTATGTAGGTGATTAAAAAACGCATCATTTTCTAGCTCTACAACCATGAAAGTGACGTGAGATAAGATCATTTATATATTCAAATCGATAACAGGGGGTAACCAGCCTTAAAAGTCACCTTTAAGAAAAAAATCGAAAATTTTTCTAATAAAAATTATCATTTTCTAAAAAAAATTATTTTCGAGTTTTACAACCATGCAAGTGACGTGGGATAAAAACCTCTAGTTATTCAAACCGATAACAGGTTTTAACCAGCCTTTAAATTCACCCTTAAGAAAAAAATCGAAAATTTTTCTGATCAAAATTATCATTTTCTACAAAAAAATTATTTTCTAGCTGTAGAACCATAGAGGTGACGTGGGACAAGATCCTTTTGCTTTTCAAACCGATGGCAGGTTTTATCCAGCCTTAAAAGTCACCCTAAAAAAAAAACGAAAATTTTTATGATCAAAAATAAGTGACGTGGGATGAGACCCTCTATTTATTTAAACCGATAACAGGGGGTAACCAGCCTTAAAAGTCACCTTTAAGAAAAAAATCGAAAATTTTTCTAATAAAAATTATCATTTTCTACAAAAAAATTATTTTCGAGTTTTACAACTATGCAAGTGACGTGGAATGAGATCCTCTAGTTATTCAAACCGATGACAGGGATTTTCTTTTTTAGAAAGCGATAATTTGAATCAGAAACATTTTTGATCATTTTTCTGAAGGGTAACTTTTAAGGGTGGTGAGGCTTTTTTATCCTTTCGAAATATTAGGGGACGTCTTCCTGACTGCTTTTCAATGTTTCAGATCTTAAAAAAAAAAATTTTTGTGGAATTTTATATTTGTTTTTAATATAATTTTTTATTATTTTAGGTAAGGGTCAGTTATAAGGGTAGTTTGGTTTTTTTTTCGTTTTGAAAAACTAGGGGACGTCTTCCTGACTGTGTTTCAATGTTTTAGAAATGTAAATTACTTGTTTTATGTTACGTAATGTTTTCTAGTTTATCAAGTGTGTAATTTTTTTGTAATAATATAAATAAAAAGAAATACAAGTTTATGCTGGAAAAATATATAATTTTATTATTGCTTCCTCATAGAAAAAGTATTGTTTTGCCCTGAAATTATCGATTGCGATTTTTTGACATATCTCGACATATTTCGACCTCAGAATGTCGAAAATGAAGTTTTAAAAAATGTCCGTGTGTGTGTGTGTTACTGTCCACATTACTTTTGGCCCAATATCTCAAAAACTATAATACTTAGAACTATGTTTTTTTATGAAGATATAGATCCCACAGGGGGACAAATTATGATATACGTTTGAACCCGATCAATCAATTCTAACTATTTGTTTTCGCATTTAAAAATTTTGAAAAAAATCGTTTACTTGCGAAATTGTGTACTTTTTTTTAAAAAGTTAAAATGTAAGTATTTTATTCGTTTGATTTTTTTAAAACGCTTCGGTTAAGCTGTTAGCGAACCCTCTAGTGCGATTTAATCCAAAGTTATTAGCATTAAAAAAAAAATGTTATTATAAATTTTTTAAATAAATCTCATTCTACGCAGAATAAATACACTTTAAATAATTCAGCACGGAAAAAAACGTTCTAAATAAAATTGGTCCGTAAATCATTGACAAAGTTGAAAAAATTCAAAAAAATTGACAATTTTTTTAGTTTTTTACTCTTTTTCTACCGTCAATTTTACTTGAAATATAAAAACCTCTATAAGGTATAGAAAGCCTTGTTTTTCAGCTTTAAATTAAAACAAAAAAAATTTGAAATTGGACCAAAAATGAAGAAATAACAGTATATTTTACCAAAAACTGCAGAATTTTTTTTTTTTTGGCTCTAAAATGAAATTTTAGAGAAATGAGGGAAATTTAATACACATTTTTTCCTTTAGTTTTTCATGAGGAACAACTTAGGCTAGGTCCGATTCAAAGTAATTTTTCAAAGTAATATGTCACACAGCGCAATTATATTAAAAAAAAAAAAAATTCAATTCCGCATTTCTCCAAAAGCTCTCGACGAAATATTTTGGTTCTTCGATTTTCTTAATCTATAAACATAACACTTTAAATTTAATTTTACTAATATATAATTAAACAATTGTATTTATTAACTTTATTAACTTTATTTGCTTTTTAAATATGACTATTTTTCATGTGCGATCAAAATCAACATTTTAAAATATCAGAGCATACGTGGGAGGAACATCCGTAGTTATTCAAGTTAATAACAAGGGTTAGCTATTTTTCAAAGGTACCCACAAGTAAAATAATCGAAAATAATTCTGAAAGATTTTATCATTTCCCACAAAAAAATTATTATCAAGTTCTAAAGACATAGAAGATTTCTAACTTCCTTACGGATTTCCGTCTTGAAAATCCGGTTGGATTTTGTCAACTGAATTGAAAATTCATCTTCGAGGTATTGTATACTTTTTTCCAGACGTTTTCAACTTTTACAGGGTTCCATAAAGTGTAAAAATTCTATACCCAGACAGTATTCAGTCATGTTACATTTTCTAACTTCATTTGTAAAAAAGATGTTTAAAAAATTGTTCTACACTACGAAAAACTATCTTATAATATTATCTTATTTAAATCGTTATTGTAAAACCCTAGAGCTCACTACTTCTAAGCTTGATGATTACATAGTACAATAAACTTATTAATTAAATATAAAAGACTCCGTCAGAAATTAAAAATAAAATTGAATTTTTATTAAACACAAATATGAAATAAAGCTATATAAAAACAAACAGAACTGTTATATAGTGCTATGTAACTCTTAATGAATATGTTCTACATACGTAGGCCTTTACAAATCACGTAAAATATAAAACAAATAATTCAACATTGATTGTATAGTAAAAAAAAGTACATTTTTCAAAAGAAAGAAAAGTTTAATAAACAAAATTTACTTTCTTCTTATAGTAATTACATCTGTTTAATATTGACATAATAGTATAGATGTGTAGTATTTAAATATTATAAATAATATCACTTTTTATAACAGGAAATTCAGTCTTTTAAATTTTTTTGTTTCATTTCTGCAACAAGATATACTTTCAAACATAACATGAAGTCCGGTAACATTTATTGTATTGCACAAAGTACATAATTTTGACAGAAAATTTTTGAAAACAAAAAAAAGTCATCTTATCTTTTTCTTTTCTTGGCTAGAGGCAACTAAATAAACGAGTCATGAAATTAAACATGATAACTGACTATAAGTGAATTTCAAAAGTAAGTGAAAAGAAATTGAAGTTTAAAAATAGACAAAAAAAAATATTAGTTCAAAAATTATCAGTACTATTCATAAAAAAAATTTTTTTTATTTTTTGTTTTTTCTGCTGATAAATAATAAAGTTCATTAAGAAGCTTATTATGCGTCTCAGCTAATCTGATATATTTCGAAGAATATATTGATTTTGAAAAATGAATAGAGAAGTCGCGAACATTAAAATATAAAATAAAAGTTTCCAGTATTAGAAATCAACAGCAATATAAATAATTAATTTATCGCTTTTGTAATTGTTAGTACTATTGTTTGAGTGTTGCTTTTAGTATAATTATGACCAGTAACTGTGAAACGAATGAACTAAATTCAGAAATTTTACTTTTCACCTTTCTTATTAATCAAAGAAGAAACCAGACCTTCAATACAGGTTACAAATCGTTCTTGTAATGATCGCTGAGCATCCATCCCTTCTACTATTTTCTGTCGCAGTTGTTTACTTTCAGATCGTCTTTTTCTATACTGTTTTCTTTCTGTAGGTGAGAAATCTTCATCACTAGAAGCTGAAGGTTTTGAGTTGTGCAAAGTATTTTCGGCAACTCGTTTTCTATTTGATTGTTGGACCGTATAACCCTTCAAATTGGATGACAAAGCAGGTGGTGATATTGCTGGATTATCTGCCATAATTTCATCCATAGCCTCAAAGTGCATCCAAAACCGACAACCTCTACCTGTTTTATTCTTTAAATCTTTCTCTTTTTTATAAAATCTCATTAGACCTTTCCATTTATTATTGCACTGTTCTGCGCTTACAGAATAACTTTTTGCTTTCAGATTTTCTGAAATTTGTTGCCAGATATGTTTCTGCAGTTTTTTATGAAAATCTTTTCTCTGACTAAGTTCTCTGTAGCTTTCAATTAGTAGTTTAATCATATTATCAGTCCAGAGAACTTCTTTTTCTGAAAAGGAAATAACTTTATTAGGAATCTAAAATACAGTAAATTGAACAAAAACAACGTTCTTTGATCTAATGCACTTTCAAGAAAAGAAAGAATGGAATTTTTATGTGAAACTGCTAGTAAAAGTTTGATTATTTATTTATATATACAAAAAACGAATATCATTTTATATATGGAAAAATAGGAATTCACCATTATTGTATTACTAATTAAATTAGTCATTTTGAAATAACTAATATTTCAATTAGTTGAAACAGAATAAACTACTTATTCATTTAATCTAATACTGAACTTTTAATTAAATTGATAAAAATTCTACTATTTCAGATTTTGAGAGTATTAATTAATTTTAGGGAAAGACTGTACCCGTACAAAATTCCCGGAAACCTCCCTCGAAAAATTTTTGGAAACCTCCCCTGGAAACTTTTCGGTAACTTCCCATGGAAATTTCCTGGAAACTTCCAGTTATATATTTTTTAATTTAATTCTAAATATTTTAAATTTATTTAAATTTAAATATTTGAAATTTTAAATATTTAGATTTAGGTTTCGATTTAAAATATTTAGAATTAAATTAAAAAATATATAACTGGAAGTTTCCGGGAAGTTTTCGAGGGAAGCTTCCTAGGAGAGCAGTTCCGGAAATTCGGGCGCTATCTGGGACAAATCAAAAGGACAGAATAAATCAAAGACTACATTGTAATAAGAGATTCTTTGCTCAAACTTTGAATCTCAGAATTTTTCACCTAATGCTTACCCGTACAGCACCAGAAATTTCCTGAAACTTGCAGTGAAAGGTTCGCAATATTGCAATTTGCAGCTCAGCTTAGCTTGGTTAAAGTAGCAAAATGTCCACTTATGAGGAAATGTGCGCAACATTCAAAGTTAAATATTTCAGGAACATTGAATTGAAATTTAAAAATTGAAATATGTGAAAAAATATCGGACATTTAACTCCGGAGGGATTTGAACTCGGGTCTTTCAATTGCTAGTGACTGCTCTACACCAACTAAGCTACAGAGGTCCATGTCAAATATAATTTCACAGATTAATATAAATGCTTCATTCAGCTCCGACTATTTCGTCTTTATATTTCTAATTCAAATTTTCCCAGAATTATGACATCCAACGTTTTTCAATTGTAAGCAAGTTGTCCACTTTGTTTGTGTGACGGAACCTACTATACCGACTTTTATTTCGACAATTCAAGGAATATTAAATGATCTTTTAAATCAAGTTGATTAAACTTGAAAAGTTCAGATTAAATTATTTAAAATTTAAAATCTGTGAAAAAATATCGGACCTTTAGCTCAATCGGACATGGACCTCTGTAGCTTAGTTGGTTTAGAGCAGTCTACTAGCAACTGAAAGATCCGAGTTCGAATCCCGAGCTCAATGTCAGATATTTCTTCACAGATTTCAAATTTTAAATAGGGGAGGTGGAGGCAAGACGGGGTACCTAAGGTTTGAAGCTCAATAAAACTAATATTATCGATTCAAAAATATTTTAATTATTATAATAATAATCTTTGGCAATCAGTCTTCCATGAAAAAGTCTTATTTGGAACATTTGTTACTTAATTAAATATAGAATTAAGAATAAGTAAAAATATTCAAATTTTCCATTTCACAAAACGTGGGGGTAAGATGGGGTACCCCCTGGGGGCTAGATGGGGTAGTATAAAAATCAACCTATTTATGCCTACAAATTTCGCAAGCACCTTTATTGATTTTATAAAATAAACTAAAAAAACCAGTTTAATGCATAATTTTAATTCTCTCATGTAAAATTAAATTACAAAGCTAACCTCAACAAACAATAACTTTTATAATAAAAATAAACAAGTGGTTACCTGCTTATAAATATTATAAATAGTGTGTAAAATCACCAAAAGACGATTTTTTTTATAAAATAAAAAAAAATCAAGCAAGTACGAGTTACACCCGTACCAAAATCTAGGGTTCCGTACATTTACGAAACAAAGATATACCTTATTAACAAACAGAGAGCTCTAATTTGGTACACGTATGTATTTTCACGTGTAGATTACAGGAAAATTATAGGGAACATTATCTGGATTGACAGTCAAAACATTGTCAAAAAAAGAAAAACTGCAAATTTTCAAAAAAAAAGTTTTTTCCTCATAACTTTAAAACTATTTGAGCTAGAGGGCTAAAATTTGATACATTTGTATATTTTTATGTACAGATTATGAAAATTAATTAGAACATACAAATTATGAAAATAATTCTACCTTCAAGTACATAAAACTTTTGCTTAAGGGTACCCAAATAGCACGTAATATTGCAGCAACGTTGCAGCAACGTTGCCGTGCAATGTTGGCAATATTGCCGTGCAATGTTGCTGCAACGTTGCCCTGCAATGTTGCCGCAACGTTCCTCTGCAATGTTGCTGCAACGTTGCCCTGCAATGTTGCCGCAATGTTGCCCTGCAATGTTGCCGTTCAAAATTTAAAAAAGGCTTTATTGGTTTTCAAAAATGGTACTTAGTAAAGTTGAAAATTACAGAATAAAAGGAAAGTGCATTTTTAGTAATATGCTTTTATTTATAAAAAATTTCAATTATAACGTTGCATATACAAAAAATGAAGAGAAAACTTAAAAAAACTTAAACAATGTTAAACAGTGAACATTAATATTTAAGAATACATATTCTATCTCATAGTTACATTTCTACATTTTTACATAGTTACATTTTTGCATTGAAACAATCATATTTTTTGAAAATAAAAAATAATGTAATTATTTATAAACTGTACAAAAATGTTTTTGGTAGAAAGAAACAAGTAGAATCATTTTTCAAATTTTTTTTTTTACAACTTTAAAAACTTGTATTTCGTCATAAAAAATTAAACATTAAGGTCATGTTCCAGTCATGGGATTTAGATATTGAGTTCTACCTTATCTCTCATATAAATTTTGCTAATAATATAATTGTTTTGTAAAATTGTTTATAAAACACAGATTTATGACACATTTTACGACTTTCTAAATTTTTTGACAAAATAAAATCTTGTATGTCTTATTCTTTTTACAATTTTTTTACATTTTAAACAATTAACAGAATTTCTTTTACTTTTTACGTTTAAAGTTGTTTTTCATTTATTAACAATAGCAGTCTTTAAAGAATTTTAAAATTCAAAACAGTGAAAATTAAATATATTTGGTGACTTCTTATTTTTTAAAGAATCTTAGAGAGGTTATGTTTGGTTTAAATTATTCTTTTAACGCTGTCCTTCTTTTAACGCTGGTATTCATTTTTTTCTTGTCATGTCTAACGTTTCATCTCCTTGTTTGTGCGTCAGTAATTTTATTCCTTCTGTTGAAACAAACTCTACTTAATCACAACTTGTTTTACAAAAAGTGATCAATTAACAGCTTCTTAATATCTTCTTCAGTAAACATAGGTTTTTCCATATATATTTTAAGCTGTGTTATTTGAATAATTTTCAGAGTTGTCATATTCTCCCTGCTTTCAACTTCGACTAAACAGGAACATCTGTAATTAAGCGTTTTATGAATTCCAAAGGAACAATGGAAATTATTTTTGATTTAAAGTGTTTCAAAAGGAATATTTTATTATGTTTTTATGTTTTTTTATGTTTATTAACGAAACAAAAACAATGAATATATTTTTCGAAAAAATGACAAATTAATTTCCAAGAAATAAGTAAATAGTCATAAAAGGAGAAAATTGATTAGAAATTCAAAATTAAATTTACATAAGATATTTATGTGCTAATAAGGATCCTAAATGAAAACACGTTATTCAGAAAGACAAAAAAAAAGTACCCAGGAAAAAAAACCTATTCACTGTTTTTTAATCGGTTATGAGCTCAAGTGAATCTGCTTTCTTAAAAGGAAATTTCCGATTAACTCCGATCCAAATCAGTTTAATTATTTTAAGTGTTTTTTACTTTTTAAAAATATGTTCAACAAAAATTTCATAAATTTGTTGAATTTTAAAAAGTATTATCAAATCTAACAGCCCTACCTATGAAAGTGGTTTTTAAGAGAAATTTATAAATATTACCAATTTCATTTAAATTGAATTTTTCAAATTTCTGAAGAAATCAAACTGCCCTCAAAAGAGAAATATATAAGAAAAGAGAATTTGAGGTATTTTTCTTGCTTCAATTAACTTCGACTAATCAGGAACGTCTGTAATAAAGCGTTACACGATTTAAAATCAAAGATAGTATGTTTACATTATTTTTACATAAGAACTAAACAAATTCCCTAATTTTAACATACACATTGGGAAAAATGTTTATGTAATTATTTTCAATTCATAAGCGGGCCACCCAGTAAATAATAGTACACCACTTGCTGTATGGCATTTGACAACAAAAAAACCACGTCACGATGTGGTTTATGGTTTCCCGGAAAGTGGTATTTCTTATTATTTACTCAGCGATCAAAGATTTGTTTCAATGATTCATATTTTGTTTAAATTAAACAAATTTTACTTTTGAAAGAAATAAGAGACATTAACTTATTATTTAATGGAACATATATGAAAGGTAATATAATTTTGATTTTAATATAAAAATTGTTTACTCAAAGCAAATTATATTTTATTTAAGGATAATTGCACTGACTTTTATCTGAGGGCTGTTGATGACATATTTTTAAAAATTCTTGTTTCAATTTAAGTGAAACTTGATGAATTTTTACGTTCACTAATCAAATTATAAAATAAATTTTAATTTCTTCGATGGTATTACTAATCAAAAATAGGATGTTCACTACATGATTTCGTAACCTACAGTTTTGCATTTTTTTAAAATGTTGTTATTAAAAACTACTTATAAACTAAGTGAGAATTCTGTCCATTTCATGGACATTTGGCTTCCAAGTTCCAAGTAAGCAACATATTTTGCTTCCTCATAGAGGAAGCAAAAAATTAATAATATATAAGTTAATTGGTGAAGTTATTAAAAAAAGAAGAATTTTAAATGCAAAAAAATGTAAAAACTGGAATTATTTTACGAATTCTTGATCGATTATAAACTTTATATAGGTCAATCAATTCGTTTTAAGATAAGGAATATGATTTCTGTATTTATTAAATTGTATTTTTATCATGAAAAAATTTTTTGGCAAAAAACGATTTTTTTCGATTAAAAAAGGTGTTCAAAAAAATTTGGTTGGGTATTTTCAAAAATCCCTGTGTCCAAATTTAGATATTCATGAGATTAATAAGTCATCCAAATTTTATTGGAATCCGTTAAAGCGTTCTCGAGATATCTTGTACACACACACACACACACACGCACACACACACACACACACACACACACATATGGACATTTGCTTAGGAATGAAAATTTACGCTTTTTAGAGATGAAAATAAGTCGATTTAGACTATTTTTGGAAAATCGAAAATCTTAACGATCACAAAGCTTCCTCTATGAGGAAGCAAAATATGTATTATAACTTACAAGAAACATAAATCACTATATTTTATCCATAGAAATCATGGTATTATTATAAAATTATTTTATTTTATGATTATTAATAAATTTAGAACATTTTTCGTTTACAAAATTTCATAATATTTTAAAACTTGTGCATACTTCTTTTCTAGAACCTCAAAAAATTGCGAAACTTTCAAGATATTTTATTCTTAATATAATTTACCTGCTATTAACATTTGATGAGGGTATTTTGCTTCGTTTTTGAAATATTAAATTTGAAAATTTTTTACTCAAAAAGGTTAATTCGAGGATTTAAAATATTTTACATCTCTCTTTTTTTATGAAATAACTGAGAGATATGGAATTGTTTTGCTAACTTCAAGTCCTCGAATTTACCTTCTTGAGTAAAAAATTTTCAAATTTAATATTTCAGAAACGAAGCAAAATACCCTCATTAAATTTTATTAGCATGTAAATTATATTAAGGATAAAATGTCAGCAAAGTTTTAAAATTTTGTAAGCGTTCAGAAAAAAGTACAAGTTTTATCTGTTTCTTGTAAGTATTAATACATATTGCTAAGTAGTTTTTTAATAATAAAACGTTTTAAAAAAAAATGCAAAATTGGAGGTTACGAAATCATGTAGAGAACATCATATTTTTAATCAATAATATCATCGTAGGAATTAAAACTTATTTCATAATATTATGATTAATGAACGTAGAAATTCATCGAGTTTCATATATATCAAAACAATATTTTTTAAAATAATAACAAGAGCCTCAGACGTTACCTTCAAAAATAAAATTTATCATGTATTTAGACCGAATCCATTTCAAATCATGCACGCAGTGCTATGAAAGTATGTTTTACTCAAAAAATACAGAGACACGTATTTTTTAAAATTTTTATAAAATTTTTTTTAATTTTTACAATTTTTTAAGGATTTTAACAAAATCATTAGGTTTCTTATAATTTTTTTCTTTAAAATCTCGTAATTTACATATTTTTAAAGCTTTCTAGTTGCTCTTTGGCTCATTTTGTTTCCATTTTTTATGATTTTTACAAATTTATCAAGAAAAATCAAAAATATTTATAAACAAAAACAATACTTTGTTTTTTTTAAAAAACTAAAAAAAATTTTATCTTAAAAAGGCTATTTTTTTCTCATAATTTTCAGGGTTTATAGCTACTTAGGTGTACTACTCACCACAAAAATTTCATTTAGTATTTTTTTGTTTTTTAAAAGGACAAAAATTATTTTCTATTTTTTCTTAAAAACCTCCTAAATATCGCAATTTTTAAGAATGAAAATCGTTCCTTCAGCTGGTTGTTTAAATTTTTAATGCTATTTTTTTAAAAACCATAAAAAGTAATAACAGCTGATACATAGCAATATTATCCAACTTTCTTGAAAAAAGACAAATTTGTTTTTAATTTGGGCACCTTTTTATTGAAAATTTTTGAGTTTGATTAAATTTAGCAAATGGGATGTAATTATTTTGCTATTATAATATTATATATTGGTATATACAATTCGTTTCATATAACAAATGTAACTTCAACTCTTGATGGAAATTATTAGCTAATATATGTTATAAGCCAATATTCATATATGTACATATTTTATTAGCTGATAATTTATATTAATAGCTGAAGCTATATTCGTTCTTTGAGACATATATTATTTACCAATCTGAATATATTATAATAGCAAAATAATTACAACCAAATTGCTTAATTCAATAAAATTCACAATTTTTCAATAAACAGGTGCCCAACTTCAAAACAAATTTTTCTTTTTTCAAAAAAGTCGGATAATATTGTTATTTATCAGCTGTTATTACTTTTTATGGTATTTTAAAAAATAGCATTAAAAATTTAAACAAAGCGTTCAATGAACGATTTTCAATCTTAAAAATTGCGATATTTAGGAGGTTTTTAAGGAAAAATAGAAAATAATTTTTTTTATTTTAAGAAACAAAGAAATACCAAATGAAACTTTTGTGGTGAGTAGTATACTTAAGTAGCTATAAACTCTAAACATTTTAAGAAAAAAAAGGTGGTTTTTTTTTAAATACAAATTTTTCTAGTTTTTTCAAAAAATCAAAGTATTGTTTTTGTTCATGACTTCTCTTGATAAATGTTTAAAAACCATAAAAAATAAAAAAATAAGCCAAAGAGCAACTAAAAAGCTTGAAAAATGTGTGATTTAAAAAAAAACCTATTTTTTTGTTACAATCTTTAAAAAATCTTAAAAATTAGAAAAAAATGTTATGAAAATTAAAAACCATACGCGTCTCTTTATTTTCCGAGAACAAGAACATACTTTTATAAGACTGCCTGCATGATTTAAAATGGATTTGGTCTATATTTAAACAATGTTTTTGTTTCATTCACTTGTATATTGAATTTAACAAATCTACATATTTGAGTGAATATGGAAACAATTTTTTAAAAAATATAAAGTAAATTAGATATAAGTTCGAAAAAGTATACATAGAATAGTTTATAAATATCATTATTATTTACCGTTTACAGGAATGAAGTTTTCCAGAAGAAACATGTTGAGTGATTTCAACAATGTAGCAGTGGAATTACAATAATTCCATTAGTGCTATTAATTTTCCAAACTTTTCCCATCAAGTCACATACAGGAAATGAAAATAGCTCAGCAGTAAATTCTTGTGTCATATAAATATTGATTAGTCTCGAGTCTGGTGCGTCATACAAGCTTCCTTTTGAAATCAATTCGTTTCCAATAAGCCTTATTTTGTTGTCCAATTTTACAATATTTTTAACCACAACAAATTTGCCGTCTTTTAACACAACACAGTTGTCTTTCGTACTGCTGCAGTTTATTGTGAAGGTACCATTTAGTAATACTTTAAATTGCTCTGTGACTTCAAGGCAGTCTGCGGCTAATGGACCAACAGTATGTAGATTTTTCAACGTCCATTCTTTAAAAGGAGCACAATCTTCTTCGGCAGTTTCCATTTCAGAATACCTACGAGCAATCTGTTGCAGTGGTTTATCTCCTTTTCTAATCATTTTCTTGACTGTGGACATATAGTTCTCGAAACGAAACGCGCTGAAATTATCCAGTTTTCCGTACTTTCTTACATCGTCACAAATGTGCAACAAGTTGTGTACATTATGTGAAACGTATTCTTTTCCATAAATTCTGGCAAAATTCTTTACAAAATTCTGCAACATTTCGTGAGCACTATCAATATTAGATAAGGTGTGAAGATGAATTTCAGAAGATAGTATTGACACTGCTGTATGAAGTAATAAAAAGTTGGAGTACATTTTAGGTGGCAGAATATTCTTAAGAACTACTGGTCCTGCATAAAATAAGAATGTTCGAAATTCTGTTCCTTTCCAGAAATGGTACTCCAATAATGTTCGAGGTTTTCTGTTAAATTCGCTTGGTATACTTTGACGTATATTACCCCTAGTAATATCAAATGTAAATAATCCAATGGCACGCAAGTTACACAACCAAAATTTGGGATTTCTCTCAAAATTGTACTCTGAGATGGTTCTAAATCGTTGTACTTATTTAAAACAAAATCTTCATCATTCTTTAAAGTAAATGGTCCAATACCTGGAAAGCAAACTCGTTTCTTTTTTTTTTACCCCTTGATGACATTGCTGGCTGAACAGATTGCCCTTCTATAAGGCATTTCGAGCAGCTGCTATAACCAGTGTGTCCTTTTATATTAAAGGCAAAGGACTTTGCCGGAGCATCACACACTATTGCATCAATTATTATTTTAACATTCTTATTTGGTACTCCATTTAGACATAAGAAAATGGTTTCGTCAACGAATAATTTAAGGAACTCATTTGCATTTTCAGGTTTTTTATTGCCGTAAAAAGCTCCAACAGGATATACTTTTTTATTGTTTATTTCGGAACATAAGATGAGCCACAACCCTCCATGTCCACTTTTTGAAATTGGAAGTCCATCAATATTAAAAACCAATTTTATTTCCGTTAGGTTTTCGCCTCTTTTTTCCGTCTCACGAAGAATAGAAAGAACTGCTCTTTGCAAGCCAAAATGATGATATGTTCCACCCTCCATATCAACAATCTCTGTTTCCCTCAGAGTACCCATTAATGTTCTAGCATCAAGAGGTAAATCCGCATTAAATACCGCCCTCAAAATTAGCAATAAAGCAGTAAGAGCAACTAAAGTAATATGAAACCTTAGTGCCCAATTTCTTATCATTCGTTTAATATTATTACTATTATTATTAGTAGTAGTATTATAACAAGTATTATCTACGGAAGAAATTTCTGGTTCGCTTTCCTCATCAGTAGTATCATTTCCAAAATCACAATCACTGCAAGAATCGTATTCTATGTTGTCCTTTATTAAGAAATCATCTGTGAATTCGCACGAAGTAAAAGTATCAATTTTACAAATATTATTTTCTAAATCATCCGATAACCCTGTTGGCGATTGACGATCATAGAATTGTCCGTTCACATTGTCCTGCAATTGTCCTGAAATGTCTCTACTACACCCAGGGCTAAATGTATTTGCTGTTGTCAGAGAGTCTGATAAATGACATTGATCATCGTTTTTAAGTTCATCTAAAGTGTGGGTACTACATGTAGTGAATATGTCTGTAGCAAATTCTGTTCTGTTTAATTCTCCTATATCCTCCAAGTTCTCTGAAGTCTGTGCAGTACGTTCAGAAGATGTTGTCGCACTAGCTTGTGTTTCTAACAATTGTCGTATATCATTAACAGTAATCTGGTCTACGATACGACGTACGTGCCTTCTTGAATACCCACACAACCGGGGTGTTTTAAAATTTGGATACTTAGGCATGACTTTTGAATTTACCTATAAAAAATTCAATTTTTAAAAATTATTTAAATTTTGTTTTAAAAAATAAGAGGGTATTTGAAGGATACCAAAACCATGTAGCAACGCTGTAAAGCTAGCAAACCGGCAGCGGTCTGCTTCTACCGTAGCAGTCCAATATATAAACGAACTACTGTGGGCAGCGGCAATCGCTGCCGGTGTGCTAACTTCACGGAGCTCCACACAGCACATAGTTTCCCAGGAAGATTATTCCTGAGATTAAGACCAAGAAACTCACAGGATACATCCAGGAACCAGTGGCGTAACTAGGAGGACAAGGGCCCTGGGGCAAAAAAGAAAATGGGGCCCCAATATAATAATTTAAATTTTTAATTCATTCATTCTGTTCACACCTGACATTTGTCACTAAATGTTTTTTTCTTTTAAAATTTTAAATCATATTTCACCTTTTTAAAATGTTTTCAAATTTTAAATTTATTGCAATTTTAATTTCTTCAAATTTCAGTTAATGTGACCTTGCATTGATTAAAAACTCAAGTACTCCCCGTTTCAAATATACTAAATTTGAAGTGATTTAAAAAGTTCTGCAATTTTTAATTACTTTTAAATTGTTTCCCTAAATCTCAAATTAAGGTTCTTCAAAATTCAATTATTTTGTTTAGTTTTTTTAATCCCTTTTTCAATTTTCATTATTTTTCCCTTGACATTCAAAAAATTTAATTATTTATTCCTAAATTTTATATTATTCATCAGGAATTCAAATTAATTTTTCTAATTTACTATTATTCTTGTTATTTTGCAATTGTTATTTATTATTATTATTATTAATTATTATTATTATTAATTAATTATTAATTATTAATTATTAATTATTTATTGTCTTTATTAATTTCCTGAACTTTCAAATCTATATCTCAATTTTCAATTATTTTGTTTAGTTTTTATTTTTTATTATTTTGTACTTGTTTTCTCCATCTTTTAATATTTTTATTGATTTTTAAGTAAATTCCTAAATTTTCAGTTATTATCTCAAATTTAGATTATTGTTATCAATTTTCCATATTATAACGAGTTTTTAATTATTTTCTTTTGCTTATAAATAAATTCTGCAATTTTTCTATTAATTTCTTCAAGTTATAATTATTTTCATTATTTTGGCATAATTTCAAAAACTTTCTATTATTTTCATCAATTTTCATTATTTCTGCAAGTTTTTAATTATTCACTTTGATTAAAAATTTTAAAGTAATTTTGTAATTTTTTTTTTTTTAACATATACATATTCTATGGTTTTTTCAATTACTTCTCTCAAATTTTATTTACTGTTTTCAATTTTTCATATTTAAATTATTTTCATCATATTTCAATTTTTTTCTAAATCTTAAATTATTGTCAGCATATTTCAATATATTTTTTTCAATTTTGAATTAATTTTATCATTTTTCATTTATTTTCCTTCATTGTTAATTATTATTCTCATTTTTTAAAATTATTTTTTAAGATTTTGAAGTATTTTTCTAAATATCAATTATTTTTTTAAATTTTTAATTATTTACATTTGTTTTCATAATTTCCAAAAAAATTTATTAATTATTGTAAATTTCAATTTTTTTTAGCTCTCTTAAATTCTTTTTTCCAATTTTTAGTAATTCTCTTTTTTTTCAATGGATATCTAAGATCTTCATGTTTTTTTCTCAAATTTCAATTATTTTTTCTTTATTTAAAAAAAATCTGTTATTTTTTCAATTATCTTACTTAAATGTCATTAATTTTTACAACTTATCATTGTTTGTATCATATTTCAATTATTTTCTTTAAGTATCAAAATTTAAAATCATTTTTCAATTATGTTACAAAATTTCTTTCTTTCAATTTTCAATTCATTTCATTTGGTTTATAATTTTCAAAATTTTAAACTATTTATCTGACATTTCAATTATTTTATTCAATTTTTAAGTATTAATATTATTTTTTACATTATTTTCTTCAATTTTCAATTACTTTTGTTCTTTTTTTTAATTATCTTTTTCATAATTTCCAAAAAGTTTTTACTTATTTCTGTTTAATTAAAGCTTTTTCTCTTCAATTTTTAATTATGGTCATCATTTTTTATTTATTTTCTCTAATTTTTAATTATTCAATTTTTTTCAATTTACTTTTAAGATTTTCAAGTATTTTTCTCAATTTTTAATTTTTTCTTTATGTTTGAAACAGTTCTATGATTTTTTAAATTAATTAATTTATGTTTTTCAATTAACTTGCAAAATTTGCAATTATTTTGATTAATTTTAATTATTTTTTGATATTTCTTTTAATTATAAAATATTATAAATTTTGTCCTAAATAAATATTTATTTTAAAATATAAATTGATTTTTAAATATTATATTTAAAATATTTACAATTGTTGATAACACAAGATGTATAAACTATAAATTACTACAATTAGTAAGGTTTTTGAATTTTTTTTTTTAAATGGTCTATTATAGGGTTGACCAAGGGCCCCCCAAGCTTAAGGGCCCCAGGGCACTGCCCCACTTTGCCCCTTAACATTTACGCCACTGCCAGGAACCTTCAGATGTCCGCCTTCAGGGAAGCTGCAAAGAATCTTTTGTCAGCTTTCTAAGCGTCTTTTATCGGAATTTGAAGGGACGACTATATCAGAATATTAATCAAATTAAAAAAAAGTCAAAATCTGTCAAGTGTACCAATCAAAGAAATGAAAAAGGGCCTATTTTTGCACAAATTTTAGTATTGTAAGGGTGTACTTCAATCACCAATCAGGACCTATGCAATTATTAATAAATATTATTTTCAACAATAGATTACTTCCTTAAACACAATATCTATAAGTTTAATGTAATTAAAAAATTTATTAAATTAGTTATAAACAATAAAATCAATATTTTTACATTTTGTACACACCTACAAAATTTTATGAAAATATTACAAATTTTGGAATGGAATACAAGTTACTCATTGTTAAGAAGCACATTATTCAAAAAATAGTTAATTAATAATTATTTATAAATATATCAGTTAACAAATATAATTATATAATTTTTTATTTTATGTAATTGGTCTAATTTTTCAGTAAGTCTTTCTAAAGTAAAGTATATGTAGTTACATATAAAAATTATTATAAAATAATTATTAATTAACTATTTAGTGAATTATGTGCTTCTTAATAATGAGGAACTTGTATTTTATTCCAAAATTTGTAATATTTTCATGAATATTTGTAGGTGTTAATAAAATGTCAATAATATTGATTTTATTGTTTATAACTAATTAAATAAATTTTTCGATTACATCAAACTTATAGATATTGTTTTTAAGGAAGTAATCTATTGTTTAAAATAATATTTATTAATATAATCGCATTTTTATAAAAATTGTACTTGAATAAAAAAAAAAATTTATTTCTCATTTTTAAAGTTAAATAAAAAAATTGTTTAAACATTTCTCTAAATTCGGCTCTCACAGATCTGTGCGAAATTTTATAACCTTCCATTAAAAAAAAAAAACATTAAAAAAGAGTCAAATTTGTGACCTCTAGACTGATTTCTCCACGACCACCTTCATTTGCCCCACTGTGCAGCGGGGCAAGGTTCTAAACAATATACAAGTGTTCAAATTTTTAGCTCTCTGGCTCAAATAATGTCAAAGTTAAGGGGGAAAAACTTTTTTTTTTGAAAATTTGCCGTTTTTCTTTGACATCATTTTAACTATCAATCCAGATCATGTTTGCTATAATTTTCCTGTAATCTACAAGTGAAAATACATACTTATGTGTAACAAATTGGAGCTCTTTGTTTGTTAATCTTTGTTTCGTACATGTACGGAACCCTAGATTTTGGTACGGGTGTAAATCGTACTTGCCCGATTTTTTTTCTTTTAAATTGAACCTTAACATGTGCACTTTCAATACACGAAATAAAAGAAATATATGTTTTTATTGTTTTTGAATCATTAATTAATTAATTAATTAATATAAATTAGTAAAAAATGAAATAATTTACAAACAAATAAACTTTTGGTAATTTTAGGCTAACCAACGTAAACCTTATTAAATTTCTCATTCAACAAGCAGAATTCGAAGTATTTTTCATATATAGATGCTACATAACTAGATACATTTGTTAATTAATTTTTTATTATTAATTCTTTATTTACATATCATCCATTTGTGAAAAATACTTGAAGGTGCGGAATTTGATAAGCTTTACGTTTTTAAGCCCATAATTACCAAAAGTTTATTTGTTTGTAAAATATTACATTTTTTACTTATTTCTATTAATTATTTAATTAATTAATTAATAATTTAAAAAAAACGACATTTCTTTATTTCGCGTATTGAAAGAGCACATTAATCTTCATTTTATAAGAAAAATAAATAAATAAAAAAATGTGAGTTTTAAAAAAAAAAAGAATCAAAAACATTTCTGTTTTTGAAAAAATAGGATAAATTTTTAAAATTATTAAAAAATGTTTGCACCATTCGAAAGAGGAAAAAAATTTTCAAAACCATATAGGTCAAAATTTTCTTTACTCTAATTATGATCAATTATGATTTTTCAAAAAATTCACTCTCCATACTTGACAGAATCTGCAACCTCCTTCCCCCCCTAAAATTTTTATTAGAATATCATAATACTTGGTCGTTTAAGTACTTACCTACAATACTAAATTTTGTAAAAATATGACACCTTTTAATTTTTTGATTAGTATACTTGAGAAATTATGCCCCCAAAAACATAACTTAATAACATATTGTAAAAATTCTTTTAAGGGGTTAGGACACCCAGACAGCAAAAAAATTAGATGGTTTCAAATTCTTTTTTTTTCAACGAAACTATTAAAGATATAATTTTTTTCTATTAATTAGTATTTTGTACATATATTTAACTTTAGAAATTATAAAAATTGTTTAAAAATATTAACAAATAATGAAGATATATGTATCGGCGTGAAACTATGTTTTTCTTGATGGTGGGCATGATAGAAAGTTTATTTTTTATCTGAAAAAAGAAAGTCAGGTTTTTTTAAAGAATAATAAATTATGAGCAGAGTGACGTAGCCGTTTCAAGAAAAAAATGTTTTGTATAAAATGGGAGCACTTTAAACAATTTTAAAAATAAATAAATTAAAAAACAAAATTCATAAAATGCTCCCATTTGCTAAACAATTTTTTTTCTTGAAACGGCTACGTCACTCTGTTTATAATTTATTACTCTTAAAAAAAGCCTGGTTTTCTTGTTTCTGATAAAAAATGAAGTGTCTATTATGACCACCACAAAAAAAAAGATAATTTCACCCGGATACGTATATCTTACTTATTTATTAATATTTTTAAACAATTTTTTATAATTTATAAAGTTAAATATGTGAACTAAATACTAATTATTATGAAAAAATTATATGTTTAACAGTTGATTTGAAAAAAAAAAATTTAAAACCAGGGCTGATCTACTTTTTTTGCTGTCAGGGTGGCCTAACCCCTTAAAGAACCCTTTGAAATTCAGAGGAAGTTTCCCTGGAGGCGGAGAATCAAATTTTCAAAGAAATTAAAGTATTTACTGAAACATTTTTAAAGTTATAAAAATAAAAAACAAAATCAACGAATTTTTCTAAAAATTAAATAAGGTGTAACTAAATAGCATACATATTATAACTTAATATTATGACAGTAGTATAATGCAAATAACTTTTTTTTTAGACTTTTCTCAGAAACAATTCTGTTAACAATTATCATGAAATTTTGCCAAATTTTGAGGGTTAGTAAAAACATATGTTTCTCGCTATACAAGGTAAACTATACATATATTTTACTAATCCATACAGTTATTATAGGTAAGTGACGTAACAAGTTAATGCAAAAAAAGATCAAAAGTATTGACTTAAGAAAAAAAATTACGTTATTAGTCAAAATTATGAATTCTGTTTTTCATACCCGAACTGACCAAAAACATCTGAATAAGCTACTGTTGTTATAAAAACAAAGATTTTTGACTTCTTTTGTGCATCATCACTCAATTAATAAAATTATTAAGAAACTAAATTTATTATAAAAATAACTTTTAAAAATTCCAGTCCTTTTCAATGATTGGCAGACATTTTTAAAAATCGTATACCATTTCTATAATTTTCAAATTTTGTAAGAACCCTAAACAATTTATGATTTAAATAATTAAATACAAGGTAACGGTACCAATACTCGATCAGTACCTACAGTCGACCAGTAATGATTTAATTAGACAAAATTAATTAATAGTTTTATTACATTGGTAAAAATAAATCTTGTAATATTCGAAGTAGTATTTGGCATAGAAATTTTATTAAACTATTAATTAATTTTATCCAATTAAATCATAACTGATCGACTATAGGTACTAATCGAGTTTAGGTACCGTTACCTTAAAATAAATATGAAATAAAATAACACATTTAAATATGTAGGCACAACGGTACGTTACTATATTTTGAAGTTAGAGTGGATAGTTATAATTTTAAAATTATTTAAATATTTCTGAAAATATAGAGAATAATTAAATAATAAATGCACGAAAACAGAGTTTTTAAATAATTTATTATAATAAATTATTTAAATATGATTTAACCTTACCTCTTTAGATAAATAAATATTAATCTTGGTCATTTATTAAATTTGCGAAAGCAGTGTTTGGCGACATTAACAACAGGATCATATTTCCACATAAACTTTGTATTGCTTATTAGTGCTTCAGAATTAAATATGAATGCCAACGAAATCGATAAAATTAGATAATGAAATTCCACTATGCTCACACTGATACAAGTACTTCTGCAAATCACAAATCATGTTTTAATTATTTGCAAATTATTTTATATTAATAAGATTCTATTAGGCTTCGTTATATTAACGTCATATTTAAATGATATTAGTAAGCATATTTTACCTTTTAACCACGTGTTCAGTTTTTATAAATTTCGTTTCACTCCCCACGTTTGCGATTATAATGGTCAAAAAACAATAATTCCATTTACATAAAGCACAAAATCGACTTTTTCGTAGTCCGGTTTCTTTAACACACTGCTTTAGAATAAAACGCAAACAATCTTATTGCAATGAAATCGATAAATTTCATCAATGAACTTTGACTTATTCTACGATCCGCGCCATATTGCAGCTTTTTGTGAGCCATTATGAGAGACAGTACAGTGTTGCCACCAAGAAAATTAGTTGATTTGTTGCCACAATCAGCGAGCAAAAAATCGCCAAAGCTACAATTTGAATGTCAAGAAACCTTGAAAGTAGACAAATTTTTAAATATACTATCACAAAACTAAAAAATGAGTCACCATCTACTAAAAAAGATAGTCGCCTACACTGGCAACCCCTTTTCACACTGCCTTTTTTCAGGTTTTCAGGATTAAAAACTTTTGGAACTTCCGGTTACTAAATTTTTTATTGGCTGCTAAAATCCTTCCAATATTAGCGTGCCCAATGGGAATGCGACAATTGGACAACGCGGGCACTTTCTCGATCTTCATCTGGTTTCTTCTCTTAACCTCCCTTCCCTTTAGCCACTTGTAATTGTAACGCCTAACGGAAATTTTTTAAACGCATCAGTGAATCAGTGATAGAGTGCAACCACGTGTGATCTTCATTTTGGTACTGGAATAAATTGTAAAAATGTCCAGGTACAGTTTACAAGATGTTTCTAAAATTCTGTTATTATTGCAAAATCATATTACATAAGTCATTACTTCACGTATTATTAACTTTACTTGTAAATTCAGAGTTTACTTTAATTGATAATTTAATCAGCATTTGATTACATAGGTACATATAGTTTTGTTGTATTCATAAGTTCATACATAGTTTCCCTTTCAGTTCGACAAATACAATGAATAAGGTTCAGAAGATTGCCCCTTTTTCCGTTATACAATTTGACGATGAAGCCGGTTCAGGTTTTGAGGTTATTAGAACGCGCTGGGCGCAATTTGATGAAAAGGGAAACGTTGTATCTACCTTCTTTCCAAACACTGATTCTGAAAAAGAAGTCCACAACATATTGACGAAAGATGCGGATCCATAATCAAATTGGACGGACAGTCAGGGAAAGCCATGGTCAGTTCAGAAGCACTGTTGTTATGCACGTAAGTAATTTATAAATATTTTTAAATAAACAAAAATAATTCTACCTCGTTCTTCAACCATTTCGTTTATTTACCTTTGCCGGTATAGAGAAAAATATGGGCCATTTTAATATCTTTCATAAGCCGCTGCGGAATATCTCTAGAAAATTGAACATTTTTTTTACTTCTGTAATGAATTTTCGACAATTATATTAGGATTACAAGTGCTTATTTAACTCAAGATTAGTATAGTTAGTGGGTTAACTTCATTTAATTTACTATTATTAAAAATCTAGAATAAAATGTTTTTTACATATAATAGAATAATTATTTATTTACAATTAAAAATATAAATCTAAAAATGTGAAGTACAAGAGAGACGAAGAAAGCGAAACAGTTTAATTCGCTTTCCAGATAAACAGTTTTTTTTTTAGGTTTAGATTATAAAATACAATGTGATGAAAATATCATGAATAATTATTGTCTTAAAGCTCATGTTTAGATTGCAGTTTTCTAAGTTTTAAAGTTTGATAATATAAATTATTTAAAATCTTATGTTCATCCCTTCTCTTCTTTTTAATGGAGAACAGATTTTTAAAAATTTCAACTATTTACAATCGAAAAATGTCAGTTAATTTTAATTTTGATCTATTAAAATTGTCATTTCAAGTAATGTCAATTATCAAGGTGGCCGGCTAACCTTGAAACCTTGAAAACCACGGAAATGACGTGGTAGTCCAGTCTTGAAAAAACCATGCATTCGCTTTGATTTTTTTTTTAAACCTTGAATAATCTTAAAAATATGAATTTCTAATTAGCATGGTTTTAAAATTTTTCATTTTTGTTAATATTTAGTCAAATTGTAATTATTTTTTGGAAAATTCTTTCTTGAATTACATCTAGTCATCATTGGTATCTACCTAATAAAATAATTTACAAATAAATTTTTTTTATTAGAAATAACGTTAATATTTAGTAAATTTTTTATATTTGAGTCAGAATTCGTGAAATCTGCCTAAAAAATAAGATTTTCCTTTCTTATCGAAATATTGAAAACATTAATATGTTTGATAGTAAAAATATTTCCACCAAAGGAAAAAAATTTTAAACATTTTTTACAAAAGTTATTGCTAAATTAAAATTTTTAACACTTTTAAAATAAAAGCTTATATTTCATAAATGAGTTTACCGATTTAAGTATACCTTAGATAGAATCAAAGGGCATAAAATAGACTTCTAGTTACAGTTCGAAAATTTAAAAAAAAATGTTCATAACTTGTTTATAAATTGTTTATAAATAATTAATTTTTTTTAGTGTTCTGGTCTTTTTAAAAATCGGGAAAACATATTAAAATACAATTAAAACTGTAAGGAATCCAAAATCATTGAGAAAATTGACGAGCGATTATTTTTTTTGGGCCTTCCATGAGAAATTCCGATCAGTTTTGCTTATACTTTGTCATTTGGTGATATTTTGGGTGCTCAATAAGTGATTAAAAATGTTGCAAAACTTTTAGGCATACTTATTTAGCACCTAGAATACTAAACAGAAACAGAAAACTAAAAAATAGAATCTATTTTTGATCGATAGAATTTCTCATGGAAGGGTCCAAAAAAATAATAGCTCGTCAATTTTCTCAATGGATTTCGATTTCTTAGAGTCTTAAGTGTATTTTAATATTTTTTCCTGATTTATAAAAGGTCCAGAACCATCGAAAAAAAATTAATTGTTTTTAATTTTTGGCATATTTTCTTAATTTATCTAATGTTAAAAATTTCCCCGTATTTTCAGTACTAAATTTTAACATCTTCTTATGATTAAATAATTGTAACTAAACTATTCAAAATACAAAATGTCCAGGACAAAAATAGTTTTCAAAACTACGCTTTAACACAAATGTCAAGTTTTTGTTATAAATACATATTTTCAAATTGATAACTAAAACTCAAGAAAAAAATTTTTTTATGTGCATTGTTTAAAGCTTCTATCGCACTGGGTGACAGTGAAAAAAAACTCCTATCGGAACTACTGATGGTTGTAGGTAATAAAAAAATGAAAAGAATTATATATATTAAACCTTTAATACACCCTATAAATCTTGTTTTAGAGCAAAACAATCGTTTTTATGTAGATTCACGTACGTAATACCTCGAAATTTAACCATTTTCTAACCTAATCAAAAACACTATAAAAACAGGTGTCTTACAAGTGTCTTATTTTAACACATAAGACGTTTAGAAAGCGTCTTACAGGTATTTTTAAGACACTTTCTCAATGGTTTAAAATTAAGACACCCTAAAATGTCTTAAAAGTGAGGACAAAATAAGACACTTGTTTTTAGAGTGAGGTCCTTTTTTTTAAACCTTAAAGTCAGCCCTTCAAAACTGTATGAGAGTTTCTTCATTAACATTTTAATTCATGAAGATATCGACAGGCCCAGCGGATCATATTCAATCCGAGTGGCTTCTTGACTGGGGAAGGGGGAAGGGGGGATTTACAAAAGTGTATATGTGACTGTCCAGGAGAAATGTGTCTTGATTCCCAAACGTCTATTTCACAGGGTGCGAGCGTTTAAAGTTGCAGCGCAATGCATTGAAACCAATGGAAGATATACCTACGTTTCTTGTTCAATAATAACACAGAAAGTTCTTGAAAACAATAATTTGTTATTTTTCGGAAATGAAAGAGCAAATCAAAATCTGTAAGTCGGCATTAAAAATTTTTTTGGAGCTAAGCCATCTTTTCTCGTGGACAGTCACATATGAGTAAAGGAATTCTAGAAATATAGGAGACAGGATATGTTATTAAAAACTGATGTCTGATTCTGGGTGGGTAGTAGTACCAAACGTACCCACGTTATCCGCTGGGCCTGATAGATATCGACCAAAACCATTATAAATTTTAATTTTTTAGTTGATTTTTCAACTTTGAGACAAATTTATATCTCTTACCTTATTTAAATTATATTTTTTTCTTAACTCTTATCGAAAGCTTAGACAATTTGATTTGAAATGACCTCAGATTGAATAAAATTTTATTGAAATTGTTTAAAAGCTATTACACTTTTAACTTTGTAGTCACATCGTTAAAGTTTAAAATTATGAATAGTTTTTCTTTATTATTTTCTTGGTTTATCTCCACTGTTTTTCAATTTTTATGTATTTTTGCAATGGTAAGAGATAATTTTTAAAGTTTAAGAAACACCTTCTGGTACATAATATTAATTTTATTAAATAATGCTAAATGCATTTATATTAGATATTTCTTAAGCTCCAAGATTTGTTATTTAACATTAAAAAAAAAAAAAACTAAAGAACATTAAAAATAGAATATGCAGGAGAATAAAATATTCATCAAAAGTTACAATTAGAGGTATGACGTACGTGAATTTTTTGTCTCCAAAACAATATTTTAAGGATGCATTAAGGATTTAATATATATACCATTCTTTTTAGTTTTTTATGACCTACAATTGTTATAAATTTATATTTAAAAATAGACTTTTGAAGTACTGATTCATTACAAAGTAGAAATACTTCCTTGTACTTGTAATAATAATAGATTGAACAAAAAATAAATATACATAATTCTTTTTTCTATTTCAGCTACTTTAAAAGCTGCTTTCGAGCAATTGGATATTTATCTTTATGTATCTGATCCTGGTACAGATAATGATACTAATATGGAGAAGTTGAAGAAGGGTAGACACGAACGATGTAAAAAAAGTTTTTCAGAATCAGAATCTGATAAAGACGATGTGCCTTTTATTTCTCGTACCCCCTTTACACCATATATAAATACCAAAAAAATGGCCAAAGAGGACGGAAGTAAAAATGTTTCGACTTCTTCGACGAATAAAGATTCATTTGGTAAAAACATAATTACAAATAATAATCTTTCTCTCTCTCTCTCTCTCTCTCTCTCTTTTATTTTTTTATTCTGTTATATTAAAAGTTTTTATTATTATGAAAATAGATCCCAATGTATCTTCTAATCCGGTTGAATCTCCCAGTAAAAGTGCTGCACATTTAGAAGATGCAAACAAATCACCATGTAGTAAGTATCCATATAATAAATATAATTCAAATTAAAAATGTATGTTACATATACTCTTATATGTCTGGAAAAATTGTTTTTAATGTTTAATTACAAATCAGAGGGAAAGAGAAATTTTTTTTTAAAAAACGTTACTTTTTCTCGATTTTACTTGCTTTTTAGAGATAAATCTGAGATACTAATTTCTCAAATAAAAAATTTTTAATGTACAATTTTGATTTCGTGTGACGTACTTGACATATGGAACGTTCTATAATTCTCTTTCTTTCTGTCTCTCTTAATTTGTGAACAAAGCTTTATGTCCGTAAATTAAAACTTTTTATTGTTATGAATATAGAGTCCAGTGGATCTTCTGATCCGGTTGTGTCTCTTCCCAGTACTAGTGCAAAAGGTTCGACAGTTACTAAGAAAACACCATTGAGTAAGTATTTGTAGAATTTGTTCATGAATATACCCAAATTAAAATTGAAAAAGCAGTGTGTCCAGTGATACGGAAAAGGGAAAATTATAGATAATTTAGTACTATCATAATAAAAACCAGAAATTTTTTAAGAAATTAAAAAAATGCTTTGGGGGTTTTCAAACCGATGAGTGTGACATAAAAAAATTTTGGGAATGTGTAAGAAATGTAGAAAAATCCTGAAACTTTAAATTCTTACCATGTATTCTTTAATATTTAGAAAAACTTAATTCGAAATGATGAGAATACTATCTACAAATTTCAAAGAAAAAGAATAAGTTCAAAGACATATGTGAAGCTATATTTAATTACGTTCTTTTTGGATTGATACAATATTAATGACATTTTAAGCAATGTAGAACATTAATAATAAATTTGTATTTTTTCAGGAGATATGACGAACCTAGGATCTGAAAGTATGAACAAAACGTCTGCAGAAATAGACAATTTAGATGAAACGAATCGTAAGTAGAAAAGCATAAGTGGCATTCTTCTACCTTGTAATATACACTTATGTATATTAGAGTGAGTTTTTTTCCGACTATTTTTTTCAGTCCTCACCCGAAATTTGGTTGAATATGTGGTAAGAAAAATTGCCTGAAAGTTACAGAACGTAATATTAATTTTAAGTACTCGCCCAAAGCATTAAAAGATTTTCCATGTAAAATACACTTAATTCGACGTAATTTTTTTCAAATTTCTATAACTTTGTTGCATTTTATGCTATTCCATTGGTCCTGTTCTTGATTTACTTGGAATTGAACACTCTACAAAAGTGCCCATTGGCGCGAAAGTGTAAGTTGTACTGGTGAGTTAATACGGGTCTCTAACTATGATTTTTACGCAAAATTAAAGTCTAGTATCTCAAGAAATATCCATCTAAGCGATTGTCCCTACAGGACCTTTTTGTAGGAAATTAAATTTTCAATAAATTTGCCATTAAAATTTTTTTGGTCAACTCAATATTTCGGAGATAACAGCAAAAAAACGCGAATTTTGTGCAAAAATCATTTTTAGAGACCCGTATCAACTCACGAGTACATCTTACAATTTCGCGCCAATGGACACTCTTTTGTAGAGAGTTCAATTCTGTGTAAATCAAGATCAAGACCAATGGAATAGCATAAAATGCAACAAAGTTATAGAAATTTGAAAAAAAGTACGTCAACTTACGTGTATTTTACATGGAAAATCTTTTAATGCTTTGAGAGAGTACTTAGAATTAATATTAAGGGCTGTAAGTTTCAGGCAATTTTTCTTACGACATATCCAACCAAATTTCGGGTGAAGACTGAAAAAAATAGTCGAAAAAAATCACCCTATATATATGTATGTATGTTAATACAGTAAAGACCTCTTCAAATCGTAAACCTCGAATTTCAATATTTCAATATTTTATTCAACATCTTAAAGAAAGTTTAAATATTGCTATTAATCTTTGAAAAATAATGCCTTTGAAGTGTTTTGCTCTGGCCCTACAAATGCAGGGTGTCTACTAACCGGTAAAACCGTGAATTAACCTGGAATTAATGGACATAATTTTCACCTAGTTTAAATATACATTACCGTCGGAAATTGTTGGTCCGACGGATGAAAGTGGTCACAAAAACATAGGTCAGTTCAAATTTAAAGAATATTTTATTTCAAATTAAAAAAAATTCCTTGTCTTAACAAATTCCTTAGGGTCAAATAATTAATAAGTTTTCTAAAAGTTTTTAATGATGACAGAAAAAAAATTTTACTGTTTGTCTGCATTAGATTTTAAAAATATTGAAAATATGTGTGAAATAAGTTAATGCTTACATATCCTTGAAGAAATAAAATAAATAGTTCACTTTTTGTATACATTTGTAGGTCTATTCATACTTAAAATAAAATAGATTTTAATTTAACGAGAGAAAAAAGACCAAGGAAAAAAAAATAACCGGGGAAAACCGGGGAAAACCGGGAAATAACCGGGAATTTTGTTGGGCGAAATTAGTAGACACCCTGAAAAGGGTTCCAAATTGAAAAAATACCTCCATTTTTTATTTTTCAATGCGAAAATATTTAAAGGGAACTCCAAGAACATGAAGTTCAAATATTCAGATTTAAAATAAATGTTAACCAAAATATTTTTCTTTTCTTTTTCGACAATTTAAATACTAAACAGATTGTTACCCGTAGAAATAAAAGAAAATGTAAGGTGTAGGTAAGGGGTCGTTCAAAAAATAGGTAACGCGATTAGGGAAGAAGGAGGGCTCTAAGAAGTTTTTTACGTAACATTCCCTTTTCTATTTATCAAGTTTAGTACACTGAAAAACTTCAGGAATTAATTTTCACTACCCTCATTTTTAATCTGGAATACTCACGTAAAACGGGAATTTTTTCCATCGCGGATTGTAAATTTTCGTAGCATGAAAGGAAACTTTTTTTTACAAAATGTAAATATTCCTATCCTTGAATGAAAACTTTACTATCTTCGCTAAGAAAATGTTTCGTTTTGTATACGATTATCCCAGATTAAAAGCTTTTATTGTAAAAATAATGCCTAGACTATAATAATTGCAATCTAAAGTCTTTCAGTTTACATACACGCCAAAATGCTAAGCCAAATTTAAAATAAATCCACGAGTGGTAGGTGTTTAAAGTTTAATGTAAAATTATTAAATATATGAATCATAGAGGAAAGCATTTCTACTTTCAGCAAAAATCATATCTTTTACAATTAATTAGCTACAATGAAAAAATTACGTAACGCCTTTAGGGGTCAGGGAGGGGGTCAGCAAAAAATTACGGTGCGTTACGTGGGGGAGGGGGGAACAAAACAGCTCCAAAAAAGCGTTACGTATTTTTTTAACGGCCCCTAACTGATATAATATTTTCCTTAGTGTATATATATATATATATATATTTCTTGTAAACAGTCACTAGTTTTAAAAAATGGAGCTTAAAATTATTTAAACTTGTTATATAATTTTGCACAATGTGGATCAAGTGGAGGCAAAAGTGTTTTGTTGACCAATGAGGTGGAATAAAATTCTTTAAAATAAATTAAGACAATCATGAAAACCTGTTTTTAAAATAATAAAATCGTTATACTTTAAATGTGTCAAAGTATCTTTTTGAAATAAAAATTTTCACTTTGCTTAGGTTTTTGTTTTTAAATATTACCCACTGTGAGCTTAAAACTGATTTAACCCAAAGGTCTTTGCACCTGTGATTTTCTTGTAGATTTTAATTCTAGAGTGTAAACAGATGATTTTGCAACAAGAATTAAAATAATCGCCAGAGCCCTTTTCGAGAAACTTCGATTTTTCTTTTTAAAAATAACAAAAATTCAAGTTTACTTCAGAAATTTTCATTCTCGAAGAAAACTCTTTATACAAGTTATAGATATTACAAAAAGGAATAATTTTTATACTTACCTTTTTTTATATAATCAATAGTTTCCAAGAAAATCGAAAAAAATGATTTTTTACTAGTTTTTAAATCAATTTAACTGAAAGGTGCTAGCATTTGGATATTGTTGTGCAATCATATATTTATATTGTGTAACCAAAATCGACAAGAAATATCCAGAAGACAGCACCTTTGGGTTAAATTGATTATAAAACATGTAAAAACATGTAAAAAATCAGTTTTTTCCGATTTTCGTGAAAACTATTGGTTAAATAAAAAAAAGGTAATAATAAAAAATATTCCATTTTTTAATATCTATAAGATTTGTACACAGTTCAAAATTTTGTGTAAATTTAACACAAATGAAATGCCCCAAACGGTCCTCTTAAAAATTTGTGTTACTTTTGTGTTAGACTAACGTAACCTACATGTTAATTTACACAATCTTGTAAAATTAACCTAATCTTTATGTTAAACTTAACACAAAGAATGTGTGGACCGTTTTTTACACAAAATTTTTAACTGTGTATAAAGAGTTTTTTTTGAAAATGAAAATTTTTGAAGTAAAATTGAATTTTTGTTATTTTAAGAAAAAAAATCTAAGTTTCTCAAAAAGGGCTCCGGCGATTATTTGAATTTTTCTTGGAAAATCATCTGTTTACACTCTAGAATCAAAATCCACAAGAAAATCCCAGGTGCAAAAAGACCTTTGGGTTAAATCAGTTTCAAGCTTACCGTGCTAAAAAGCAGTGAATTTTAATATAAATTGTATTTATATTATAATATTGTATAATATTGTATACAGTGGACAAATTTCAATTAATGATGTTGCGGAAATTGAATCATATGACTTACGTCGTCGAAAATAAAGAGGCCGGATCTGGTGCAAAAAGGAAATTAACAATACATAATAACTTCAATAACAAGGATAAGGATTTGGAATTATTTCCCGCCAAATCAGAGGAAGAAATTGAAACGATTGAAAGGAAAATGGAAGAAAATAATTTTTTTTTTTTAATGGTATGTATAGATTCGTATTTTGTTCTTAAAAGACAAGATAAATTACCAAATTTCGATTTATTAAAAATTATAGAGTGGCACAAGTTTGGCTATATATTTTTTTTTTTTAAAGAACTGTATGTTATTTATAAATTATTTTTTTAACATTCACAAGATAATTTCTGAATAATATTCATCTCTTAAAAAAGAAAATGATAATTTGTCAATAAATTTATGCTTTTGTTTAGGAAGAAAAAAATATTTTCAACGACCCAAATACTAAAAATTTGGTTTGATTTACCAGATAGAAATTTATTTGTGGGCAAGTGTAATTACTTCTTTCTTCATTAAATTTAATATAATCCCAAATATATTCTCCAAAATGTACCTCAGCAGCCGTTAAAAAAATACGTACTGTCACATTGCATGGGTTGGGGGAGGGGGAAGAGGCAAAATATATCCACATAAGTGTAACGTATTCTTAGAACGGCCTTTTATTCATCAAGTACTTTCTGCTTATTCTGGAACAGAGACGAAACCTTGGGAAAACGAAATTGGGTTTTCTCCGAGTTATTCCCTGGCCCACACAGCACCGGAATTTCCCTAAACATTCACAATCTTCAAGGAAGTTCTCGAACTTCCAGCAAACTTCCCGATCAGAAAACCCAGATCGGTTCTTTTTGAGTTCTCGTTCGTTCTTTTCATGTTTTCTTGCTGAATATTGACAAAAATATAATGAAAATTGGGCAAAAAAGTGTACACAAATTTAAACTTTAACTTTCTTAATGATTTGTAAATAGTGTTAAGAGGTAAAACGTCAATTTCATATAAATAATAGAAATTTCTGAATTTTATATTACTTATGTACGTGACACAGGTTTACAGTGAAATTGCCAATTGGAAATTTCTTGTTTACTTTGATTAATTTGAGTGTTCTAAGAGAGAAAAAATGGTTTATATTGTTTTCCCCTCGTGCAGTTTTGCTGAAATAGAAAATTTCTGTTTTTTGAAGTGAAAATGACAAGTTGGGAGAACAAGTAATTTAATTCCAACGAGTATAACATCGTTATAAAGGCAATGAAATTGACTTTCAAACCATCTATTACCCGTTTAAATCGAAAAAAAGTTGCTGAATTATAGTCAATCGAAATTCAAATTGCACGCAAATTTGTGTGGCAAATTTTCAAAAAATTAACGAAATTTGAACTTTGATTGACTATAACTCAGCAATTTTTTTTTGATTTAAACGGGTAATAGATTGTTTGAAAGTCAATTTCATTGCCTTTATAACGATGTTATACTCGTTGGAATTAAATTACTTGTTCTCCCAACTTGTCATTTTCACTTCAAAAAACAGAAATTTTCTATTTCAGCAAAACTTCACGAGGAGAAAACAATATAAACCATGTTTTCTCTCTTAGAATACTCAAATTAATCGAAGTAAACAGGAAACTTGCAATTGGCAAAAAAAAGTTTGAAATTTGTAAACCTGTGTTATTTGTGTGAAATTGATACTTTATCTCTCAGTACCTTCTTCATGATATTAACAAAGTTACATTTTATTATAAAAAATACTTTTTTAGCAAATTTTAATTATATTTCTTTCAATATTCAGCAGAATATACAACAGAAACGAAAGGGACTTCAAAACAAACTCTACTTGGTTCTCACAAAGTTTTACCTCTTCCTATCGGAAAAACCAACGTTGGTTTGCACATTGGAATTCATATTGGATCTCATGTAAAAACCACGATGTATTTTCGGACAGGTTTTTTCCCATCCTAGATGGGATTAAAATTTGAAAATTGTTGAAAAATACACTTTTTTTTGATATTTTGAAGACGATAAGAGATACACAAAATGTGGCAAATTTTTTTGGTCCAAACATAAATGAAAAATATTTATGGAACTAAAATATTACAAAGTTAAAATTCAAATTACAAGTAAAAATTCCAGATTTAAAAAATTTTTAAGATTAAAACATTTTTTATTTTGTAATCTGACATGGGATTTCTTACAGGATTTCACCTAAGAATTTTATACCGGTTTCTACATAGAAACCCATAACTTAATCCGTATGAATTCTCACATCAAAACCGGTCCGAAAATACATAGTGGTTTTCTTCTAATTATGGCCTAACTTCTAATCATTTACATTCCTCTAACAGATTGGTTGAATTGAAGTGAACTAGTTTTAGGTTCAGTACCCCAGGGTTCTGAACTAAACCTAAAACTAGTTCACTTCAATTCAGCCAATCTGCTAGTGGAATGCAAATGATTAGAAGTAAGGCCATAATTAGAAAAAAATTAAGGAGCGGGAGTTTGGAAAACCTCTAGGTAAAGTGTGGTGTTCAAAATTATTAATTAATTATTTTATTTTATGTTTTAGGTACATGCTTTAGTTGATTTAGGAACATCTTCATCAGTTAGTATGACAATAGCTAGATTTTTGGAAAATTTAATGACCTATGAACTAGGTATAAAGTATTCTCTTAGAGGAAGGTGTGAAAAAAAGAAGAGTTTTGTTGTATTGAAATTGTACTCAGCTGTATCTAGTAAGAATTTTTTTTCTTATAAAATAATCAATAGTTAGAAATTGCTGTCGCAAACAGTATCACAGACACACACAAAAAATTTTTGCCCGAGATACTTCACTGTGTGTTTTTTTTCGCTGAATCGAAAGCCTACGTGAAAATGACTAAATTGGCTAAAAATTTATGCGATAACCTAAAAAAAGTAAAATTTCTTAGCACTTTTTATCAGTATTAAAAATTCTATAAAAAAATTGTAGCCAATCTGATCATTTCAATTTAGGATTCAGATTCAGCAGAGTATGTAGAAGTACGTAACGTAGTGTTCCAGAATTTTTTGTTGAATTTAATTAGTGTTTTTGAACATTTTTTGAGAATACACAGCCACATAAAAAAATTAAAGTTCCCTGGCCTGGGTATGAGACCCATATTTTCCTATGTATTTTAATGCGCTGAATCCAAATTCACCACTAAAACTGGTCTAGCGGGTCTGATTTTCAACCTAAACTCAAAATCAATAAAATAATACTTTTGGTTCATTAGAATTTGAACCCGATTTAACTTTAATACATGCCTAGGACCAATAAAAAGCTTGATTTATGACCTTTAAAACGCTTTTTTAAAAATCGTTCTACGATGATTTATAACGAAGATATGATGTTTTACTTAACATATGATTTTTTAAAATGTTGAAAACGCGTGAACAGTGAATCATAAAAAAAAATTATTTTATGTAAAACATATCATATATTCGACAAAAATCATCGTAAAACAATTTTTAGAAAAGTATTTTAAAGGTCATAAATCAAGCTTTCTATTAATCTTAGTCATGTATAAATTTTATGTCGGGTTCAGATTCTATCGAACAAAAAGTACATTTTATTAATTTTGAGGTTAGGTCCAAAATCAGACCCAGGCCAGGGAACTTTATTTTTTTTTGTGTGGCTGTGTTATCTAAACACCTTTAGCCACTCTAGCAATTCTGACTTCGGATTTGGATTTAACGGGGAAAAATACGTAGGAATACATTAGCATAGTATTTTGGACAAAAGCTTTCTTCTGTGTGCCTGTATAATTATTTATTTAAAAAATTATGTAGTTGCTTTTAGATGTAAATCACTAAAAAAAAATTTATTTTATTTTCTATAATATAGTAATTAATTATTGACACTGATGGCAGAGAGAAACTGAGAGTAAGCACGTAATGCAAATGACAGTTTCCTGTTATTGTATGCGCTCTTGCAGTCAAAATTCGAAGCTTAGGTGATTAGCTATATATAATATTCCCTAAATCGGCGAGGTAGTACACACACAAAACTTAATAGCTAAGCCGAATGATGTTCCAAATCGATCGGGCGTCTTCGAGCTTTTCCGCGTAAATTCAAAAAACGTGAGGAGTTGAACCCAACCAATATATAGCTATAACAGAGCTTGTAAAATAATTGTAATTGCTATTTTTCAAGTTTCTTTACATATATATGTTTGAAAACATAACCTAGTTAAGGTGTTAAACCACTGTGATCCTTCCAAAAAATCGAAAAAATTTTTTTAGTTAGAAAGGTGCCATAGGGTCTTAAAAATAAAAAAAAATAAAC
Organism: Ganaspis brasiliensis; assembly: GCA_037103525.1. Classification (NCBI taxonomy): domain Eukaryota; kingdom Metazoa; phylum Arthropoda; class Insecta; order Hymenoptera; family Figitidae; genus Ganaspis; species Ganaspis brasiliensis. The sequence continues at coordinate 1,684,729 of JAZKLR010000135.1, read as the reverse complement.
ATTATAAAAAAAAACACTTTTAAAAATTAACTTTTGAATCCGCGCGAAGCCTTACTGTGCGCAGTGCATTAGAAACGTCATGTTCTTAAACTTTAAACGCGTTTTTTTCAAAACCACATTTTTCAAACTGGACGGTAACTTTTCTCGCACAATTTTCGACCGATTTACTTAAAAATTGGTATGCAGCTACATGATAACATTCTTTATGGAAGTACGTAGGGGTTTTGCTCTATTAAAAAAAATAATTTTTTAATAACGATTTCCTATCGATTTTTTACCAAAAATCTAAAAATTTTGAATCAAATGTGTGCTATTTTCACAAAAACCGTTTTTTTCCAAAATACCCTACGTGCATCTCTAGCTTTTGAGTTGCAAATTCATAAAAATTTTGGGTTTTGGTTCTACATAAAAAATTGACAAAGATTTTCTACCGGCCGTAAACCTCTACTTAAAAAACTGAATTTTTTAAATGACAATCTAGGGCGCTATTTTAACTTTTTTAACATAGCAAAATAATTTTTTTATACTTCAATAGATGCCTAATAATAATAAATAAAACCGGGTTTTATAACATTTTATCCTGCTCTCGTAAAAAAGTCTTAAAATTAGGTCTAATTTTCGTGCTTTAAAGTGGTTTTTGTTCGTCCTTCATAACATAATAACATAAAATATTATAAATTTAAAAAAGACTGCATCTTTAGCTTCACTTTAACAAAACAAGTTGACTACAACAGCAATAATTTACTTAAAAACATATTCAATAATTACTTAGATTGATGATTAGTAAAAGTTCATTAATTAGGTTGTTTTCAAACATATATATATATCAAGAAACTCGAAAAATAGTAATTACAATTATTTTACAAGCTCTGTTATAGCTATATACTGGTTGGGCTCAATTCTTCACGTTTCTTGAATTCACACGAAGAAACACGAAGACGTCCGATCGATTTTAAACATCATTCGGCTTAGCCATTAGGTTTTGCGTGTGTGTATTACCTCACCGATTTAGGGTAACATAGGATAACAGGGAACTGTCATTTGCATTACGTGCTTACTCTAAGTTTCTCTCTGCTGCTGGTTATTTGTTTTAAACTTTTACAAACATTTAAAAAAATTATTAGAAAGTGTTTAATTTATTCAATCTTCCAGCTGCAGCTAAAAATTCTTATCCAAAGGAAACGTCTGTTGTTTTTGATGATGGAATTTCGAAATAGCTTGCTCAGTGTACAAACAGAAAAGATAGAGCAATTAAGTAAGTTAATTATTACCTTGGACGTCGTCCAAGACGACGATTTCTTTTCTATACACGGAACCAAGAAGTTCAAAAAAATTTGCTTCATTTGTTCTCTACTTTTGGATAGGCAAAAAGTTCGTAACTCTTTCATTAACGTTTACTAAGGATCAACAAACATTCATAACTCCCTATATGACGTTCAATATCTGCGCATGCGCTCAAAAAAAGTTTGTAAATCCTTAGAAAACGTCAATGAAAAAGTTACGAATTTTGTGCCCATCAAAAAATATAGAACAAGTTAACGAAGTTGTAGTTTACTTTCTAGTTCCGTACACGGGTAATTCTCCCAGAAAGGGCAAATCACCCATTTACAATGTTTTTCTTCAGAAATAATCAAATAAATTTTAATTAATAAACACTCTACCAAATATACGATAAGATACAACAATCCTAAATCATATGACAAAAAAAAATTGACATATTAACTGAAATATAGTTGAAATTATAGTCCTAAAACTTTACATGTAGAGTTTTAGCGCTACATTGTGTAAGATATTTCTCATGTGATTTAATTGAAGATATTGTTGAATCTCATCATATGTCTGGTAGCGTTTTTATTAATTTAAATTAATTTTAATATTTTTTTAGAAAAACAACGTGAACGGGTGATATTCCTGGCGAATAAGCATCACCGATTGCGGACGAAAAAAGTGTCGATAAAGTCCGCATTTGGTGCCGGATCGGTCCTAATGTTAGAAATCCAAATTAATACATTCCTATTTACTTGTGCAGTATTTAATTTAGTTCGGCTGGTTATTTGTAATTATTTAAATAAGTATTACTTTTTATTATAGAAAGAAAAAGCAAAAAATATACATTTTTTTATTCTATTTCTAACTTTTTCTTTCAATAATAAAAAATAATACTTATTGAAATTATTAAAAATAACTAGTCCAATTGAACTAAGTACTGTACAAAACAATGGAAATGTATTTAGTTTTAGTTTTAACATCAAGACAAAATGTGGAATTTATTGGTACTTTATTAGTCCGCAAACAGTATGACAATAAGTTTCCAGGATATGTCCCTTCTGCAAGAATGACCCATACATATATAAATTACTCGAAATATTTTTAATTTTATTTGTTTTAATAGAAAGAAGAAAGTTGCTCAAAAGCAAAAAGAAAATGCAACTTTAGATTTGACAAACAACACACAATAAATATAATTAATATTAATTATTTTATTATCCAAGAATCCAAGAAAACTTTTCTACTGTTTATTTGCATTTTATATTACTTCGACAGCGACCTGCTGCAATTTACGACAGTAAGAGTACTTAAGTTTTACTCTAATTTATAACTTATGTTGGATTAAACGAAAGCGAATTTTTCTATTATTTTATTTTATATAAGTTAAAAGTTTGAAATTGTTTTAAACACTGATGTTGTTAAATATGTAAGCAAAATCGTCTAATGTACCTTTGTGTTCGTCCTAACTATGAGTTAGAAGATGTATTCTCAAATATTAATGTACACTGATAGACAATATTTAATTTTTTTTATGTGTCTAATTTTAAAATTATTTAAAGACTGATATTGTTAATGATATAAACAAAATCGTCGGATCTCTTTATGTGTTCATCCTAACTATGAGTTAGAATATGTGTTCTTAAATATATAAATGTACACTGTTTAACTATGTTTAATTTTATTAAGTGTTCTGTTCATTTTTTGTATATGCAACGTTGTAATTGAAATTTTTTATAAATAAAAGCATATTACTAAAAATGCACTTTCCTTTTATTCTGTAATTTTCAACTTTACTAAGTACCATTTTTGAAAACCAATAAAGCCTTTTTTAAATTTTGAACGGCAACATTGCAGGGCAACATTGCGGCAACATTGCAGGGCAACATTGCAGGGCAACGTTGCGGCAACATTGCAAGGCAACGTTGCAGCAACATTGCAGAGGAACGTTGCGGCAACATTGCAGGGCAACGTTGCAGCAATGTGGACATGGACAACGTTGAGGCAACGTTGCAGCAACATTGCACGGCAATATTGCCAACATTGCACGGCAACGTTGCTGCAACGTTGCTGCAATATTACGTGCTATTTGGGTACAGGCTTGTATTTCATATAAATAACATAAAAATCAACAATTTTTTTTTAGGGGGAGGCCCTGAAATTTTTATAGGGTTTCAGGGCTTATAACAATTTTGATTATAGGTCCTGTGGCAGCCTTGATCAAGCCTTGTATAAGATTAACAATTTTTTTTCATAATTTTTCAATTATTTTGAAAAAAAAGTGATAACAATTTTCAATTGCGTTTTATATCGTTTTTTTAAATTTTAAGTATACAAATAAAAATTTTATTGGTTTGAGGGGTACTGTAGGACAATGAGGGTGAGCTCTAGCATAGGGGTCTAAACCTCTTTTTGGTGATTCCACAAAAAAATTATAATCTAACTCTAATACGATGAAACATACTCAGGAATATGTCCCCCAATTATCCCAATTGACAAAAATAATTATTAACCCCTAGAAACCAACCCTAAGAAAAATGACTGAAAATTATCCAAACAGGAAACTTAAAATCTACAAAAAAATTATAATAAAATTCTAAAATGATGGAACTTACTCAGGGATAAGTCCCCTAATTTTCCCAATTTACAAACATAATTATCAACCCCAAGAAGCCACCCTAAGGAAAATAACAGAGAAATATCCAAACAGGAAACTTAAAATCTACAAAAGAATTATAATCCAACTCTAATATGATTGAACATACTCAGGAATATGTCCCTTATTTTCCTAATTAAAAAAATAATTATCAACCTATAGAAACCACCCCTAAGGCAAAAAATAGAAAAACATACAACCGGGAACTCAAAATCTACAAAAAAATTATAATAAAACTGTAAAATGATGGAACATACTCAGGGATATGCTGCCTTATTTTCCTAATTGACAAAATTAATTATCAACACAAGAAATCACCCCTAAGGATAATAGCAGAAAAAAATCCAAACAGGAAACTCAAATTGTACAAAAAAATTATACTCACACTCTAATATGATGGAACATACTCAGGAATAGGTCCCCTAATTTTTCTAATTTGCAAAAAAAATTATCAACCCCAAGAAACCACCTCTAGGGAAAATAATAGAAAAATATCCAAACAGAAAACTTAAATTCTACAAAAAAATTATAATCCAACTCTAAAATTTGGTTGTTTGTTTGGATATTTTTCTGCTGTTTTCATTAGGGATGGTTTCGAGTGGTTGATAATTCTTTTTGTCAATTAGGAAAATTAGGGGACATATCCCTGAGTATGTTCCATCATATTAGAGTTAGATTATAATTTTTTTGTAGTATTGGAGTTTCCTGTTTGGATATTTTTTTGCTATTTTCGTTAGGGGTGGTTTCTTGGGGTAGATAATTATGTTTGTCAATTGAGATAATTTGGGGACATATTCCTAAGTATTTTCCGTCATATTAGAGTGTGATTATAATTTTTTTGTAGATTTTGAGTTTCCTGCCTCGATATTTTTCTGTCCTTTTCCTTGGGGGTGGTTTCTTAGGGTTGATAATTATCTTTGTCAATTAGGAAAATTAGGGGACATATTCCTGAATATGTTCCATCGTATTAAAATTGGATTATAATTTTTTTGTATAAATTAAATTTACTGTTTGGATATTTGTCTGCTATTTTTTTTAGGGGTGGTTTCTAGGGGTTGATAATTATTTTTGTGAATTGGGATAATTAAGGGTCATATTCCTAAGTATGTTCCATCGTATTAAAATTGGATTATAATTTTTTTGTAGAAATTAAATTTACTGTTTGGATATTTGTCTGCTATTTTCTTTAGGGGTGCCATCTAGGTGTTGATAATTATTTTTGTCAATTGGGAAAATTAGGGGACATATTTCTAAGTATGTTTTATCATATTAGAGTGTGATTATAATATTTTTGTAGACTTTGAGTTTCCAGTTTTGATATTTTCCTGCTAAGTTTTTTAGGGGTGGTTTCTAGGGGTTGATAATTATTTTTGTAAATTAAGATAATTAGGGGACATATTCCTGAGTATGTTCGATCGTATTAGAGTTTGATTAAATTTTTTTTTTTGAATTTGAGGTTCCTGTTTGGCTATTTTTCTGCCCTTTTCTTTAGGGGTGGTTTCTAGGTGTTGATAATTATTTTTGTCAATTGGAAAAATTAGGGAACATATTCCTGAGTATGTTCCATCATATTAGAGTTTGATTAAATTTTTTTTTTTGGAATTTGAGGTTCCTGTTTGGATATTTTTTTGCTATTTTCTTTAGGGGTGGTTTCTAGGTGTTGATAATTTTTTTTGTCAATTAGGAAAATTAGGGGACATATTCCTTAGTATGTTCCATTATTTTAGAGTTTTATTATAATTTTTTTGTAGATTTTGAGTTTCCTGACTCGATATTTTCCTGTCATTTTCCTGAGGGGTGGTTTCTTAGGGTTGATAATTATTTTTGTCAATTAGGAAAATTATGGGACATATCCTTGAGTATGTTGCATCATATTAGAGTATGATGATAATTTATTTTTGGAATTTGAGTTTCCTGTTTGAATATTTTTCTGTTATTTTTCTTAGGGGTGGTTTCTAGGGTTTGATAATTATTTTTGTCAATTAGGAAAATTAGGGGACATATCCCTGAGTATGTTCCATCATTTTAGAGTTTTATTTTAATTTTTTTGTAGATTTTGATTTTTCTGTTTGGATATTTTTCTGTCATTTTTCTTAGGGGTGGTTTCTAGGGGTTGATAATTATTTTTGTTAATTAGCGATTTTGAATTTTTAAATTTTGACCCCAGATTCGTGACAAGCGATCCCAAAAACCTTCAAGTAACAAGTTTCAAGCTAATTCGTTTAATTTTTAAAAATTCGTCCGTCATTTTGAATTTTTAAATTTTGACTTTAGATTCGTGATCACCAACCCCAGAAACCCATGAGTAACAAGTTTTAAACAAATTTGTTCAATTTGAAAGGGTAAAATTGATGTTGAATTATTTCCATTCCGTTAGCCGCCTGAAAGCCTATATTTAGGCTTTAGGTGTGATTGGAACTTTCCACATGATATATTTAAGCTATAAGCACATTATTTTTGCATTTTTATGGCGAGTAAATTTTATTAAAACCTGGCAGTCTACAGGTTAAGGAGAATTGATTCATTAGATAGATGGAAAATCTTACACGTTGGAACATAAAAATAAATTACTTTGCTTTATGAAGTAAAATTATTTTCTCAATGGAAATGTAAATATTCTCCTTTATAGAGAAATTGTGTCATTCACCAATTTCATTAGTAGGTTATCATTATTTTGAGTGTAAAGGCGCTTTTATACTACCTGCTGCACACTTTACTTTTCTCTTATCTAGTACACAGTAGTGGCATAAGTTTATCTCGTTGTCGCACTAATTATGTGTCCTGGACGGTCTGGGCACTTAACTATTGCGAGAACGAGACAAACTTATGACACTGCTGTGTACTAGAATGAGAGAAAAGTAAAGTGTGCAGCAAGGGGTATAAAAGCGCCTTAAACAAGTTTTTTCATTTTCAATTAGTAAAATATGTCCCTCAAATAGTCACTTTTCACTATTTCAGATTTATAGAGTACATGAAATATGCATAAATTAAACATATACCTTTCATTGTATTCAAGTCTTTTCTGATTATATTGTCTTCCGCATCAAAATTTTCAATATCTTCAAAAGTATTTGCAGTGTTATTTGCATCATTATCTGTAATTGAAAGTTGCTTTTTACAATTTGCATGTGAAAGAAAGTTTTCAATGAAAAAAGAAAGTAGTAAAAACCGCTAAAAGCATATATGCGAGGGGCTACGCACTCCCGAATACCTTATTCTGTTAGAGAGAATATCTTTAGAGTTATGTGAATAAGATGTTGCCTTGTTAAGAATTCTCGAGTACATCGAATAACGTGGGCTAAAACGAGTTAACAAAATATAATGTGGAATAAGGTGAAATAGCGTAGAATAGTGTAAAATAGTGCCAAATATCGTACTCGCCGCTCTGGTACTTAAGAAATAACGAAAAATAAGGATAAATAGCGACGAATATCGTACTCGCCGCTTCCCTAATAGCACCAAACGTTTCATTAACGTTGCTGCAACGTTTCCGTGTAACGTTGCAAACGTTGCATTGCAACGTTACCAGCCAAGAAAAATAACGTTGCATATGTCATGGGGATAGAAACGTTGCAGGGAAACGTTGCAGAACGTTAATTTGGAACTTTGAATGACCATTTAAAAATTAATAATGTTGATATTGTGCGCAGTAGTTTTCTATCGCAATTAGAGCTGCGCAGTTGATTTTAGTGACCATTGTTCTACAGAAGCAATCATATTATCAACATCGAATAATATTAATAAAAAAAAATTTAGCCTTTTCCGCAACATTTTTCCCCAACCCGCACTGCGATTTTCCGAATGCCTATTCAAAGTTCCAAATTAACGTTCCGCAACGTTTCCCTGCAACGTTTCTAGCCCCATGACATATGCAACGTTATTTTTCTTGGCTGGTAACGTTGCAATGCAACGTTTGCAACGTTACACGGAAACGTTGCAGCAACGTTAATGAAACGTTTGGTGCTATTAGGGTTAGGTACCAGAGCGGCTAAGGACAAATAACGAAAAATAAGGATGAATAGCGACGAATAAGGTCGAGTCCTGAATAACTCAAACCAGAGTTCGTTAGACAGCAGTCAAGATGCAAGCGCTGTGATTCTTCTCTATATATTGTTATAAAATAATATTCATTACACTATGAAATAAATTATAATTGTTTATAAAAAAAATTATAAACAATTTTTTTCAATTATTTGAAAATTGTTAGTTAAAATAAATAATTTCTTTTTTTTAATAATTGTCGTTCATCGATTGTTGAAACCTGTTTAAAAGAGATTTAGGATGATTTTAGTCCAGTCAAATTGTCGTTCAAAAAGCCTTAACAAAACATTAATTCCGAGGTCGGAAATTTTTTTACCATTGAAAGAGGAATATTCCCTGAGCTTAACTTGAAGTTTGCGACCTCGAAGGGTGGTAACTTTGTCCGCCATCTTGAGAAAAGGGGTGAAATTTTGCATCGCAAATATCTCGTAATCTAGAGCATTAACGCAAAAAATGCTTCTTACTAATTTTATAAAGATTAAAATTATATACCGTCAAGTGGGGCTATTTTGTTCACAAAACCGCTCTTTTTCCGCTCTATGCTTTATTAAAATTCAGAATTTGAAAAAAATAAAGAATTTATCAGTAGTATAGCAAAGAGAGAACCAGCGCACAGTTCCGATTTTCGCCACCAGGTGGCGCCGTAGTCAGTTACCTGCAGTGGATTTTTAGCGGTTTGTTGATTTCCGAAATCAGTTACCCTTAGGGCCGATTCCACAAGTATGTTTAACCGGAGTTTAAATTGGTAAACTCGGTTTAGTGAAAACTACGTATTCCACAAGTTCTTAAACTCGGGTTAAAATGGCTGACCCCTGGTTAAAGTTAACCGGCCAAAGTTGGCGGTTCAAATACTTAAACCTCGGTTAACTTGCTCCCCACCAGTAACAGATGCGTACAGCTGCAGCGCGTACATCCATTGTACGCATTGTTTGTCTAATTCCTCCTAAATAAACAATTTTTATACTTCGTTTTAATTACTTTCTTCTAACATGAAATATAAAAAAAAGATGTTTTTTATTTATTCATTTGTAAAATTTTAACAATTTATGATTAAAAAGTAGAATTTGCTGCAGTTTCTTTGTTCTAAATGCTATTATTACATAAGTTTTCCTTTCTTAATTTAAAAAAAATTTGCACCTCGTTTCCTTTTTTTACTTTTCAGTGACATTTTAATATCTTGAAAACAATTTGATTAACTTTTTATAAACACTCCAACATGTGTCATAGTTTGGCTTTTTTGAAACATCTGTCAATCTTCCGATTTTACTTCGCCCAATCAAACAGACAGCTACAGAAGAAACGAAAGGAAATATAGAGTTATGACGAAGGAGCATACGTTTAGTTAAACGATGTTCAAAAATCACATGTGGAACGCAAGACTCGTTAACTGCCGGTTAAAGCTTCGGTTAAATTACCCCTTACTTTTGCGCGGGAATTTAAAGGTACCTCTACTTTCAGGTTTTTCAAGCGGGGGATTTCTCCATAGACGGCGCTGCAATCGAATCGCACTAAGTTTAACTTAAAATCTTAACCTTTCTAATTTGCATAAACTGTGTATTGTTGTTAACTTTTACCTTAGGACTAATTGCATGTGTTTATGACCTCATCCATCTGTAGAATTTGCATAAACCATAAATTGTTGTTAACTTTTATCTTAGAAATAAGTTACATGACCCCCTTTCTCTCTCATGTTTCCCTTTCAAAAAACACCTATCAATTGTGTGGTTTGGCCGAAGGCAATATTCACATTTTCTTTGTTCATTATTTTGTTTAAGTCTAGATCTACAATCTTTTTTCATGTGTCCCATCTTATGACAATAGTGGCATTTTACTCTTTTTTTAAAACCTTCATTGTCATTCCTGTTTTTTTTTTAAAATATCATTTTGTTCCGCCTGAAAATGAGCAATTCTTTTTTGCGGTAATTGATAAAATTGTTTAAAATTATTTGAGGTTGTAGGTTGCTCGTTTTCATGCAAAACTTCCCATGTTCTCAATGTCATTTCCTCTTGTATTGCTAAAGTTATTGCTTGATCCAAATCTAAGATTTGTTTATCACACAATTTTGCAAATATTTCCTTTCGTAATCCCCTTAAAAACCCACTAATTGCATTATTTTGATATATTCCACTAATCACAGTAGCCACGGATGCTGGATTATTCTCTCTACAATGAATTGCTAATTTATTTAAAATCTTTTTAACTCTACTTCCGAACTGAGAAATTGTTTCATTCATATTTTGACGAATCGAGAGCAGTTGTTGCATCAATTGGCTACTGTCTTCTTTGATAAAGTAAATTTGTTCAAGAGTAATAAGAATCTCTTCCGGAGTCATACCATCTTGAATATGATCTCTGGCTTCTCCTACAATTTTAGTATAAAGGAACATTGAGAACACTGGAAGCTCTTGAGGGTTTAGCATTGCCATGACAGTTTTGCAATGACCAATAAACATCTTAACGGGAGGATTTTTACCATCAAAAGTTGGTATGGTATTAGTCATTATTTTAATCATACCACTATTTCCAAAATTAGGAACAGCAGAACCGATTAAATTAGAATTCGCGATAATTCTACAAGGCAACAAACTTGTGGAAGGCACAATGCTTGAAGCCGAAGTATTTTCTGTAATATCTGATGGAGCAGATGTAGAACCTGACCCAGAAAATCCAGGTCTATTTTCATCAATTGTAATTGAATTTTGACCCAAAAGAGAGACATTAACATTACCAACGCTACTAACATTACTATCCCCATTATTAACAGGATTAGAATTTTCATTGGCGCTATCAGCTCTCTCCCCAGGATTGGCACTCGTGCCAGCAATCTGATTTTTTGTCTTTGAATTAGCAGCTTTACGTGGACGGCCCATTGTAATTTGTAAAAAAAAATTTTATGAAAATAAAGAACAACTGTGACTTACTTTGTTTGATGATGAAATAATAAATTTAAATACTATAACTTTCACTTTCACTTTCAGAAGTCCTGTTTTGTAGAGAAAAAGTCCTTAAGTAAATTTCTGCTTGATTTTCACTTTTCCCAGAATTTGAATCCTTAGTTTGGTATAATGTCTTCCTTCCACTTCCGTTTCGTTGCTTCAGACGAAGAGAGTACGTCTTGAGTTTGGAGTAAACACACCAGCGAGGTGATAACAGAAGATCTTGATGAACTCTTTCAGAAGAAGTTGCTTTTCCCTCGAGGAATGATGATAATATTTTATTAATGTGTTTTATTTTATTGAATTCAGTATGGTATCCCACCGCTGTCACCAAAAATTTTGATATGTCACGTCCTGACACTGACGTAATATCGATAATCGAGATATCGACAATCGAGATATCGATTCCTTAAGGTGGATTCTTCTACCAAGACTCCGTTTGAAAACGGACACTGAGTCTATATATTAAATTTTAGGTTATTTAAATAAAACACTGAATTTAATTGGAAAACCCTCCTTGGGAATAAAAACCAATTTTATTGATTAATCAACAACATCTTTCAAACCACAATCAAGTCTTCGATGATTAAAGTTCAGTTTCACAATCTGTTCGATGATTAAAGTTTGTTTCACAATCAGTTCGATGATTAAAGTTTGTTTCACAATCAGTTCGATGATTAAAGTTTGTTTCACAATCAGTTCGATGATTAAATTGTTCAGAACACTGTTTAATAATTCTTGATTTATTCTTAATTATATTAAGAATTTTATAACAAGTTCAAAGTTAATTATTCACAATAATAATCAATAACAATGATTAATAATTAACAATAATTATTGTAGTCACAGAATTTTGCACTAAAGAGTACTGGCTCTGTTAGTTCTCGAAAAAAGTCTGAGAGCTGGGCCTCAAAAGCAGTCCTTATATACCCAAGAAAAGAGAAGGAGAGGTTTACCTCCCCCAATTATTCGACCAATCAGATTGCTTACACTCAACACGTTTTAACTTGCTAGACCAATCAAATTGAGCACGTGCAACACGTCTCAACTTGCCGAACCAATCAAATTTGAGAACATAAAACACGTTTCAACACGTCTAGCGCAATGAATATTTTATTTATTTATTTCCGTTTAAAATGGTTTTAAACGGAAAATTCCATTAGTTGGAATTTTTCATCATACATCTTATTAATTTAATAATTTAATTGTTTCAATGTTATAACCAGGAAAATGTAAAAATAAGAAATTCAAAGTAAACATTTCTTATTTTATTATTTACTTTATTTGGAATATAAAATTCCCTAGTAAAATTTACTAAGAACCTAGACGCCAGACGTCACAGGCTTAAGCCAAAGAGTTTTGCTATTTTTCTCTTCCTCTATCGCTGTTACTGACGCATGAAATAGAAAGGAACAAGGAGAGGAGGATGAAATTGCCACATCGTTTTAAAATTCACCTTCTCCTTTCAGTACAAATGTACTAAATTTTACAGTTGTAAAATACATAATTTACTCTCCACCAACAGAAAATGCATTGGAACTGTAAAAAATTTAATTGTATTTTGTATTGTATCGAATCACATACAATGGATTGTACATGTAATACTAACAATAAGTCTTTTTTAACATTCCTAAGCGCTGAGCAGTCTATATCTTATAAATTTCATATCAACAATTATATTAAAAAAGAATTATCAAATATGCTGTAAATAATGATAAGTGTAATAATATAATGATATTATCGGTATTATAAAGTGTACAAAGCTGACCTTTTAGACATAACCTAAAAGATCCGGCCATCATATTTGTTTACATACGTCCTGGAGCTATAATGTCAAACGCAAGTACGCATGCTTTCATAATGCGCGCGTTATTTGAAATTTTTAGAAATTGAAGAAAGGGACCTAAGAAGAAAATTGGTTATTTTACAGGAGAGCGGAAACAAAAGTCGAGCGTGCATGGTAATCTGTACAAATCGAGAGATTTGAATTGTTATAACTTGAAAATTATTAAATAAAAACCTTTTCTGGCTTTAGATAATAAAAAAGGAACCTTTGATTAAATTAAAACATCAATAAACCTAAAAACGATTTTTTACTTCTTAGGTCCCTTTCTTCAGAACGCGTCACATTATTACTATCTATTAACATATTTATTATGATTAAATAATTTTACTTTAAGAAAAAATAAACTTCATGAAATATATTTTATATAAAGAAAGTATATATACATTTTTTAAATATGTTTAAAATTAATTTATTAAAAGCATTTCTAATCAACGTGTGTATTTTGACCAATCGCACTTATGCCTGTACTTTATGTTGTCAGCAGTCAGGTTCGCCAACCAAAAAACAAAAAATGCTGCGTTGCAGCACCTTTTTTTAATTATTCATATCCGAAAAGAATTTTTTAAAAACACTTAGGTTTCTTTTCCTTTTATATTACAATATTTCTTATGACTTTATATTTAATGTTTATAAAAAAATCTATTCTAAAGAAAAAAATACTGTGATTAAGATAGCACTATTTTATTTTGTTAAGTTGGTGTATAGTAACAGCCAAAAGTTTTTTTATTTTACTAAATGTTTAAATTATATAATATTTATATTTTATAATTATAAATTACTTTGGATAAAATAAAAAATGTTTTTTTTTTTCAGGAAAACTAATACCTAACCTTTTAAGATAACTCTTTATTAATGTTCACAAAAACACTCGATATAGGATTTACATGTTAATTGCATTTAACTTTTTCACAATTTAACTTTTTCAAAAGTTAACTTTAACTTTTCCAAAAGTTAACTTTAACTTTTCCAAAAGTTAACTTTAACTTTTCCAAAAGTTAACTTTAACTTTTCCAAAAGTTAACTTTAACTTTTCCAAAAGTTAACTTTAACTTTTCCAAAAGTTAACTTTAACTTTTCCAAAAGTTAACTTTAACTTTTCCAAAAGTTAACTTTAACTTTTCCAAAAGTTAACTTTAACTTTTCCAAAAGTTAACTTTAACTTTTCCGAAAGTTAACTTTAACTTTTTCGAAAGTTAACTTACATTCTTATGGGATCTACATGTTAATTGCATTTAACTTTTTCACAATTTAACTTTTTCAAAAGTTAACTTAAACTTTTCCAAAAGTTAACTTTAACTTTTCCGAAAGTTAACTTTAACTTTTCCAAAAGTTAACTTTAACTTATTCGAAAGAAATCTCTAAACAATTGGATGCTTTGAGATTACTATATAGGTTGAATATAGGTTGATCTTATAAATTCTCATTAATTCTTGAAATTGCGAATTGTAAAATTCTTTACCTTTATCAGTTTGTAATTTCTTTGGAATGCGCATTTCCCACGTAATATACGTAGAAAACGTAGAAAGCTAGGTAATTTAAATGTCAAATGTATAATGTATATCTACCCAGATAACCAGCGTACAATACGTACCATTGCATTATACTACTACTATATACGAGTATAATGATACTGATTTTTGAAGTACTGATTCTAAACTATAATGTCCAATTTACACCTTCGAAAAAAAAAATTTTTTCGCATTGGAGGGAAGAGGACAGACTGTGTATCTGAACTCTTTACTCTCATGCAAAAAATTTTTTTTTTTTCGAAGGTGTAAATAGGCCATAATAGTGCCAGTATGTATGTACCTTTTTATTACATTTGTATGACGTACTGGTATCGTACTAGTATTACACTTGTATGTAATTCATAAAAACTTTAAGATTTTCAGTTAGTACGCGTACTAAATAAATATGGAGTCATACCAAAGTCGTACTAATCTAGCATCTTGAAAAATAATTTGAAAATTTGAGTACATAGTAAGATTATAATGCAAGTACAGGGCCAGTACATCATACTGTTAAAAAAAAAATAGGGGAGACCGAGGAGGAAAGTAACAGAGGTGGAAAGTAACAACGCTTATAACTTCTAAACCAATCAGCGAAGAGACATGGTCCCAAAGTAATTTTTGTCCAGTTTTACCCCCTCTACCTTCCCTATATCATGCGCGAGCTGGTTTGGGAACCGTATATCTGATATTGACATGTTGTGCAAAAATTACGATAAAAGTAAGTTTTTGCCTACACTGAAAAACTTTAGTGATCAATATTTAGTAAGAGACGTTCAGTTTTTAGAAAACAACTATTAATGTGGGGAAAAAATGGCGTAACTGGAAAAATTTAGTAGTCAGGCGATCAAACCTCCATTCCCCCACCACTCACAACTATCTAATTATTATTTATGTTTAATTCCAATTTTATTTAACAGGTGAAGGTCCAAGCTTTCGATTAGTATGTTTACAGAACTTATCCGACAAATAGTTTTGATGTTATCAGCAAAAAATTGATTTTTGTTACTTTCCTCCTCTCCTCTATGCACATACTGGCACTGTACCAATTTAATACAAGTAACTAAACGTGATTAAATGTACGTGAACTGACCTATGCCACATTATGTAGAAATGTAGAAAGGTAAATTACATAGGTAATATACGTTAATGAGGAATCGGACAAACATTAAAAAATGTCAGAAATTTTTTAAATTTTGAGAAATGATATTATTTGGTACAACAAAAAAGCATGCAAAATTTGAAAATTTTTTGCTAAATAATTTAGAAGTTAAAAAAATTATTTATTTATCATGGTCTCTTATGAAGAAACGGTAACCAAGGTAGGGGAGAGTAGTCAGAGTTGGACAGTGGTCAGAGTTGAATCATCGCGTTTATTTTGTTTTATTACAGTAGATCCATATGTCTTTGTGTGTAAATACTTGTTAGCAATGCCAGCGAACTTTTTACATGGATTGCAGTGAAGTGTGCGAACTATATACACGCATTAAGCGAGTCCGTGTTATACGCTCAACAAAAAACGTTTTTGTAGTTTCAAAATTAGATAATTAAATGTAGCAGAAATATGCCAAAGACAAATTAAGTTGACTAAAATTGTTCATTGAGATGTTATACAAAAATGTGGAACGTAATTTGGTGTTTGTATAAAGCGTTCATGGTGTGTGTGTGTGATATGAAGCTAAACGACGCTTGAGTCAAGGTTGGTACACCCAAAATTTTGCAATTCTGAAGCATGTTTGCAATGAAAATGAATTTGTAAACTTAAAAAGGTGTCAAAAACTTCATTTCTATTGGAAACAAAGAAAATTCAAATTTTTCGTAATACTCTTTTCACTTTTAGATCAATTTCGCGATACAAGAGGAAATATGATTTATTCCAGTTTCATGTTTCCCTTTGTCATTTCCAAATGCATTTGAGTGCCATTCTATCATGCGAAGGCAAATATATTGTAATTTTCAATCATTTATCTTCATATTTCATTGATTTTCTACAGTGACCCAACTCTGACTACCATGTTCAACTTTGACTACCTTTTTTTTTTTTTAATTGCCTATAACTCCGAAACTTTTGGTACAAATTTTTTGCAATGTGTAGCAAAAACATTGCATTTGAGTAGAACTTTCCAATAATATAAGAGACATCGCAAAAGTCGGCCTGCAGGAGAAGAATCCGAATCTGACCTTGAAAATGTCGGATTGGCTCTAGTTTTTGAACAATTTAGGTTAAAAGTTGCCAAAAATTGCGTTTTTGGCACTTTTTAACCGCTTGTAAAAAGGTAAAGAGAAATGATAACAGAGCCTACATATGATAAAATGAAAGCTTAAACATTGCCCTTTAAGATCCAAAATCAAAAAACTGTGTATCTTATGATCCGACCAGTAGGGAGCTGTTTTTGCATTGTTACTTACTCGAATTTCGAACAATGGCTTTCATTGATTTCTCTCATAGATCATCAAACTTGCAAAAGGGTTATTTCTACTTATAAAATAAAAGTATAAAAGCTATTTCAGACCCTGATCACAAATTTGATGTACAATTTGCAATTTGACAGTTGGCAGCTGTCAACATAACTGTCAACTGAATAACAAAGTGAGTTATTTGAATCAAAATGTCAGACAACAGGTTTTATATGCCGCTGATCGCAAATTTGATGACCAGTTTTTAATTTGACAGTTGACAGTTACCAACATAACTGTCAACTTAATTAAAAAGTTATTTGTTTTAAGAAAAATACCAGTAAAATAATTTTTGGGGTCACTGATCACAAATTTGATATCCAATTTTCATTTTGAAAATTTAAAATTGTCAAAATAACTGTCAACTTAATTAAAAAGTGATTTGTTGTACTCGAAATGACAGTAAAAAGGTTCTTGCGGTCACCGATAACGAATTTGAAAACCAGTTTTCTGTTTGACTTTTGACAACTGTCCACGTAATTGTCGACTGAATTATTGTCCTCAACAGGTTAGTCAAAAAAATCCCACTTATCCTAATTGTCTATATAGATCCGATTACTAATTAGAGTAATACACTCCAATGAGGATTAAGAAACTTCGACATAATTTTTAATAAATAAAATCTTTCTTTAGCACATTTGGCTGTTCAATTGATAGTTGGCAATAGTCTAATTTTGAAATCGACAAAAATTTATGATTAGTGGACACACACAAAATTTTACTGTAACATTTCATAAAATAAATTACATTTTAGCGAAGTAAACTCTTGAGGTCCCAACTGTCAATTTTTTTAACTGCACAAATTTGCAATCACAATTCCCGAAATCCTTTGTACTTAAATTACATTTTAGCAAAGCTGACAGTTTAGTTAACAGGTACACATTGTTAAATTGCTAACTGGATATCAAATTTCTGATCAGATACATAACAAAAATTTACTGTCATTTTTATTACAACAAAGTACCTTTTCATTAAGTTGACAGTTATCTTAACAGCTGACAAATGTCAAACTGAAATCTGCAAATCAAATTTGTGATAAGTTACCCCACAAACATTTTTACTGTCATTTTTCTTACAATAAAACACTTTTTAATCAAGTTGACAGTTATGTTGTCAGTTGTCAAAAGTCAAACTGAAAACTGGATATCAAATTCGTGATCAGTGACGCTGAAAACCTTTTTAGTGTCATTTTGAGTACAACAAATCACTTTTTAATTAGGTTGACAGTTATTTTGACAGCTGCCAACTGTCAAATTAAAAACTGGTCATCAAATTTGCGATCTGTGACCCACAAAACCTGTTGTCTGACATTTTGATTCAAATAACTCACTTTGTTATTCAGTTGACAGTTATGTTGACAGCTGCCAACTGTCAAATTGCAAATTGTACATCAAATTTGTGATCAGGGTCTGAAATAGCTTTTATACTTTTATTTTATAAGTAGAAATAACCCTTTTGCAAGTTTGATGATCTATGAGAGAAATCAATGAAAGCCATTGTTCGAAATTCGAGTAGGTAACAAGGCAAAAACAGCTCCCTACTGGTCGGATCATAAGATACACAGTTTTTTGATTTTGGATCTTAAAGGGCAATGTTTAAGCTTTCATTTTATCATATGTAGGCTCTGTTATCATTTCTCTTTACCTTTTTACAAGCGGTTAAAAAGTGCCAAAAACGCAATTTTTGGCAACTTTTAACCTAAATTGTTCAAAAACTAGAGCCAATCCGACATTTTCAAGGTCAGATTCGGATTCTTCTCCTGCAGGCCGACTTTTGCGATGTCTCTTATATTATTGGAAAGTTCTACTCAAATGCAATGTTTTTGCTACACATTGCAAAAAATTTGTACCAAAAGTTTCGGAGTTATAGGCAATTAAAAAAAAAAAAAGGTAGTCAAAGTTGAACATGGTAGTCAGAGTTGGGTCACTGTAGAAAATCAATGAAATATGAAGATAAATGATTGAAAATTACAATATATTTGCCTTCGCATGATAGAATAGCACTCAAATGCATTTGGAAATGACAAAGGGAAACATGAAACTGGAATAAATCATATTTCCTCTTGTATCGCGAAATTGATCTAAAAGTGAAAAGAGTATTACGAAAAATTTGAATTTTCTTTGTTTCCAATAGAAATGAAGTTTTTGACACCTTTTTAAGTTTACAAATTCATTTTCATTGCAAACATGCTTCAGAATTGCAAAATTTTGGGTGTACCAACCTTGACTCAAGCGTCGTTTAGCTTCATATCACACACACACACCATGAACGCTTTATACAAACACCAAATTACGTTCCACATTTTTGTATAACATCTTAATAAACAATTTTAGTCAACTTAATTTGTCTTTGGCATATTTCTGCTACATTTAATTATCTAATTTTGAAACTACAAAAACGTTTTTTGTTGAGCGTATAACACGGACTCGCTTAATGCGTCTATATAGTTCGCACACTTCACTGCAATCCATGTAAAAAGTTCGCTGGCATTGCTAACAAGTATTTACACACAAAGACATATGGATCTACTGTAATAAAACAAAATAAACGCGATGATTCAACTCTGACCACTGTCCAACTCTGACTACTCTCCCCTACCTTGGTTACCGTTTCTTCATAAGAGACCATGATAAATAAATAATTTTTTTAACTTCTAAATTATTTAGCAAAAAATTTTCAAATTTTGCATGCTTTTTTGTTGTACCAAATAATATCATTTCTCAAAATTTAAAAAATTTCTGACATTTTTTAATGTTTGTCCGATTCCTCATTAACGTATATTACCTATGTAATTTACCTTTCTACATTTCTACATAATGTGGCATAGGTCAGTTCACGTACATTTAATCACGTTTAGTTACTTGTATTAAATTGGTACAGTGCCAGTATGTGCATAGAGGAGAGGAGGAAAGTAACAAAAATCAATTTTTTGCTGATAACATCAAAACTATTTGTCGGATAAGTTCTGTAAACATACTAATCGAAAGCTTGGACCTTCACCTGTTAAATAAAATTGGAATTAAACATAAATAATAATTAGATAGTTGTGAGTGGTGGGGGAATGGAGGTTTGATCGCCTGACTACTAAATTTTTCCAGTTACGCCATTTTTTCCCCACATTAATAGTTGTTTTCTAAAAACTGAACGTCTCTTACTAAATATTGATCACTAAAGTTTTTCAGTGTAGGCAAAAACTTACTTTTATCGTAATTTTTGCACAACATGTCAATATCAGATATACGGTTCCCAAACCAGCTCGCGCATGATATAGGGAAGGTAGAGGGGGTAAAACTGGACAAAAAATTACTTTGGGACCATGTCTCTTCGCTGATTGGTTTAGAAGTTATAAGCGTTGTTACTTTCCACCTCTGTTACTTTCCTCCTCGGTCTCCCCTATTTTTTTTTCAACAGTATGATGTACTGGCCCTGTACTTGCATTATAATCTTACTATGTACTCAAATTTTCAAATTATTTTTCAAGATGCTAGATTAGTACGACTTTGGTATGACTCCATATTTATTTAGTACGCGTACTAACTGAAAATCTTAAAGTTTTTATGAATTACATACAAGTGTAATACTAGTACGATACCAGTACGTCATACAAATGTAATAAAAAGGTACATACATACTGGCACTATTATGGCCTATTTACACCTTCGAAAAAAAAAAAATTTTTTGCATGAGAGTAAAGAGTTCAGATACACAGTCTGTCCTCTTCCCTCCAATGCGAAAAAAATTTTTTTTTCGAAGGTGTAAATTGGACATTATAGTTTAGAATCAGTACTTCAAAAATCAGTATCATTATACTCGTATATAGTAGTAGTATAATGCAATGGTACGTATTGTACGCTGGTTATCTGGGTAGATATACATTATACATTTGACATTTAAATTACCTAGCTTTCTACGTTTTCTACGTATATTACGTGGGAAATGCGCATTCCAAAGAAATTACAAACTGATAAAGGTAAAGAATTTTACAATTCGCAATTTCAAGAATTAATGAGAATTTATAAGATCAACCTATATTCAACCTATATAGTAATCTCAAA
The DNA here is from genome assembly GCA_037103525.1 of Ganaspis brasiliensis. NCBI lineage: Eukaryota > Metazoa > Arthropoda > Insecta > Hymenoptera > Figitidae > Ganaspis > Ganaspis brasiliensis. Next base: position 1,663,963 of record JAZKLR010000135.1, on the reverse strand, counting down.
GCATCCAATTGTTTAGAGATTTCTTTCGAATAAGTTAAAGTTAACTTTTGGAAAAGTTAAAGTTAACTTTCGGAAAAGTTAAAGTTAACTTTTGGAAAAGTTTAAGTTAACTTTTGAAAAAGTTAAATTGTGAAAAAGTTAAATGCAATTAACATGTAGATCCCATAAGAATGTAAGTTAACTTTCGAAAAAGTTAAAGTTAACTTTCGGAAAAGTTAAAGTTAACTTTTGGAAAAGTTAAAGTTAACTTTTGGAAAAGTTAAAGTTAACTTTTGGAAAAGTTAAAGTTAACTTTTGGAAAAGTTAAAGTTAACTTTTGGAAAAGTTAAAGTTAACTTTTGGAAAAGTTAAAGTTAACTTTTGGAAAAGTTAAAGTTAACTTTTGGAAAAGTTAAAGTTAACTTTTGAAAAAGTTAAATTGTGAAAAAGTTAAATGCAATTAACATGTAAATCCCATATCGAGTGTTTTTGTGAACATTAATAAAGAGTTATCTTAAAAGGTTAGGTATTAGTTTTCCTGAAAAAAAAACATTTTTTATTTTATCCAAAGTAATTTATAATTATAAAATATAAATATTATATAATTTAAACATTTAGTAAAATAAAAAAACTTTTGGCTGTTACTATACACCAACTTAACAAAATAAAATAGTGCTATCTTAATCACAGTATTTTTTTCTTTAGAATAGATTTTTTTATAAACATTAAATATAAAGTCATAAGAAATATTGTAATATAAAAGGAAAAGAAACCTAAGTGTTTTTAAAAAATTCTTTTCGGATATGAATAATTAAAAAAAGGTGCTGCAACGCAGCATTTTTTGTTTTTTGGTTGGCGAACCTGACTGCTGACAACATAAAGTACAGGCATAAGTGCGATTGGTCAAAATACACACGTTGATTAGAAATGCTTTTAATAAATTAATTTTAAACATATTTAAAAAATGTATATATACTTTCTTTATATAAAATATATTTCATGAAGTTTATTTTTTCTTAAAGTAAAATTATTTAATCATAATAAATATGTTAATAGATAGTAATAATGTGACGCGTTCTGAAGAAAGGGACCTAAGAAGTAAAAAATCGTTTTTAGGTTTATTGATGTTTTAATTTAATCAAAGGTTCCTTTTTTATTATCTAAAGCCAGAAAAGGTTTTTATTTAATAATTTTCAAGTTATAACAATTCAAATCTCTCGATTTGTACAGATTACCATGCACGCTCGACTTTTGTTTCCGCTCTCCTGTAAAATAACCAATTTTCTTCTTAGGTCCCTTTCTTCAATTTCTAAAAATTTCAAATAACGCGCGCATTATGAAAGCATGCGTACTTGCGTTTGACATTATAGCTCCAGGACGTATGTAAACAAATATGATGGCCGGATCTTTTAGGTTATGTCTAAAAGGTCAGCTTTGTACACTTTATAATACCGATAATATCATTATATTATTACACTTATCATTATTTACAGCATATTTGATAATTCTTTTTTAATATAATTGTTGATATGAAATTTATAAGATATAGACTGCTCAGCGCTTAGGAATGTTAAAAAAGACTTATTGTTAGTATTACATGTACAATCCATTGTATGTGATTCGATACAATACAAAATACAATTAAATTTTTTACAGTTCCAATGCATTTTCTGTTGGTGGAGAGTAAATTATGTATTTTACAACTGTAAAATTTAGTACATTTGTACTGAAAGGAGAAGGTGAATTTTAAAACGATGTGGCAATTTCATCCTCCTCTCCTTGTTCCTTTCTATTTCATGCGTCAGTAACAGCGATAGAGGAAGAGAAAAATAGCAAAACTCTTTGGCTTAAGCCTGTGACGTCTGGCGTCTAGGTTCTTAGTAAATTTTACTAGGGAATTTTATATTCCAAATAAAGTAAATAATAAAATAAGAAATGTTTACTTTGAATTTCTTATTTTTACATTTTCCTGGTTATAACATTGAAACAATTAAATTATTAAATTAATAAGATGTATGATGAAAAATTCCAACTAATGGAATTTTCCGTTTAAAACCATTTTAAACGGAAATAAATAAATAAAATATTCATTGCGCTAGACGTGTTGAAACGTGTTTTATGTTCTCAAATTTGATTGGTTCGGCAAGTTGAGACGTGTTGCACGTGCTCAATTTGATTGGTCTAGCAAGTTAAAACGTGTTGAGTGTAAGCAATCTGATTGGTCGAATAATTGGGGGAGGTAAACCTCTCCTTCTCTTTTCTTGGGTATATAAGGACTGCTTTTGAGGCCCAGCTCTCAGACTTTTTTCGAGAACTAACAGAGCCAGTACTCTTTAGTGCAAAATTCTGTGACTACAATAATTATTGTTAATTATTAATCATTGTTATTGATTATTATTGTGAATAATTAACTTTGAACTTGTTATAAAATTCTTAATATAATTAAGAATAAATCAAGAATTATTAAACAGTGTTCTGAACAATTTAATCATCGAACTGATTGTGAAACAAACTTTAATCATCGAACTGATTGTGAAACAAACTTTAATCATCGAACTGATTGTGAAACAAACTTTAATCATCGAACAGATTGTGAAACTGAACTTTAATCATCGAAGACTTGATTGTGGTTTGAAAGATGTTGTTGATTAATCAATAAAATTGGTTTTTATTCCCAAGGAGGGTTTTCCAATTAAATTCAGTGTTTTATTTAAATAACCTAAAATTTAATATATAGACTCAGTGTCCGTTTTCAAACGGAGTCTTGGTAGAAGAATCCACCTTAAGGAATCGATATCTCGATTGTCGATATCTCGATTATCGATATTACGTCAGTGTCAGGACGTGACATATCAAAATTTTTGGTGACAGCGGTGGGATACCATACTGAATTCAATAAAATAAAACACATTAATAAAATATTATCATCATTCCTCGAGGGAAAAGCAACTTCTTCTGAAAGAGTTCATCAAGATCTTCTGTTATCACCTCGCTGGTGTGTTTACTCCAAACTCAAGACGTACTCTCTTCGTCTGAAGCAACGAAACGGAAGTGGAAGGAAGACATTATACCAAACTAAGGATTCAAATTCTGGGAAAAGTGAAAATCAAGCAGAAATTTACTTAAGGACTTTTTCTCTACAAAACAGGACTTCTGAAAGTGAAAGTGAAAGTTATAGTATTTAAATTTATTATTTCATCATCAAACAAAGTAAGTCACAGTTGTTCTTTATTTTCATAAAATTTTTTTTTACAAATTACAATGGGCCGTCCACGTAAAGCTGCTAATTCAAAGACAAAAAATCAGATTGCTGGCACGAGTGCCAATCCTGGGGAGAGAGCTGATAGCGCCAATGAAAATTCTAATCCTGTTAATAATGGGGATAGTAATGTTAGTAGCGTTGGTAATGTTAATGTCTCTCTTTTGGGTCAAAATTCAATTACAATTGATGAAAATAGACCTGGATTTTCTGGGTCAGGTTCTACATCTGCTCCATCAGATATTACAGAAAATACTTCGGCTTCAAGCATTGTGCCTTCCACAAGTTTGTTGCCTTGTAGAATTATCGCGAATTCTAATTTAATCGGTTCTGCTGTTCCTAATTTTGGAAATAGTGGTATGATTAAAATAATGACTAATACCATACCAACTTTTGATGGTAAAAATCCTCCCGTTAAGATGTTTATTGGTCATTGCAAAACTGTCATGGCAATGCTAAACCCTCAAGAGCTTCCAGTGTTCTCAATGTTCCTTTATACTAAAATTGTAGGAGAAGCCAGAGATCATATTCAAGATGGTATGACTCCGGAAGAGATTCTTATTACTCTTGAACAAATTTACTTTATCAAAGAAGACAGTAGCCAATTGATGCAACAACTGCTCTCGATTCGTCAAAATATGAATGAAACAATTTCTCAGTTCGGAAGTAGAGTTAAAAAGATTTTAAATAAATTAGCAATTCATTGTAGAGAGAATAATCCAGCATCCGTGGCTACTGTGATTAGTGGAATATATCAAAATAATGCAATTAGTGGGTTTTTAAGGGGATTACGAAAGGAAATATTTGCAAAATTGTGTGATAAACAAATCTTAGATTTGGATCAAGCAATAACTTTAGCAATACAAGAGGAAATGACATTGAGAACATGGGAAGTTTTGCATGAAAACGAGCAACCTACAACCTCAAATAATTTTAAACAATTTTATCAATTACCGCAAAAAAGAATTGCTCATTTTCAGGCGGAACAAAATGATATTTTAAAAAAAAAACAGGAATGACAATGAAGGTTTTAAAAAAAGAGTAAAATGCCACTATTGTCATAAGATGGGACACATGAAAAAAGATTGTAGATCTAGACTTAAACAAAATAATGAACAAAGAAAATGTGAATATTGCCTTCGGCCAAACCACACAATTGATAGGTGTTTTTTGAAAGGGAAACATGAGAGAGAAAGGGGGTCTCGGTTAACCATTGGGGAAATTAATATAAAAAAGGAATCTAATAATGAGTTTTCAAAAAACTCAACTTGGGATCAGCAAGTGAGGGAGTTGCTGACCCAAGATTCAGAGAATTCCCTCCAGAACGAATCATCCTCCAAATCGGAGGAATCGAACGAAAAGGAGAAGTTCCCTCGGTAGATCTAGAGAACCCTTCCTTTCTCAGGGGAAGGGCTAATTTCTTGATTGATACAGGTTCATCGGTAAACCTAATTAAAATAAATGCCTTGAATGAAAGGATGATTGTTGATAGGTCAAGGATATTCAACCTGGTGGGAATAAACCCTAAAATGACAAAAACTCTAGGTGAAATTAAAATTTATATTCACGGTATAGAGACATTATTTCAAGTTGTCACATCTGAATTCCCTATCAAATTTCAAGGAGTTCTCGGAATAGTTTTCTTGAAGCAACATAGAGCAACATTGAATTTTATCGATAATTATATTAAAGTTAATAATGTTGATATTCCTTTTAAGGAAAGTAAAAAAATTCAATTATCACCGCGTTCAAAAACTATAGTTGAATTACCAATTAAGAAAACTAATTTAACAGAGGGATATATTCCGAGAATTCCTTGTGGGCCTGGTATATATGCAGGAGAAATTTTAGTTACAAATAAAAATAATTCAGTTAAAATTTTTATGATAAATTCAACAAATGAAAAGGTTGAATTATCTTTACCAGTTCTAGAATTAGAAGATTTTTCTACTGCATTAAGTTCATCCGAACCTAAAAGTGATTTAAATGAATATACTAGTGAAGTTAAAAATCATGCAAGAAGGTTAGCTTTATTGTTGGAAAATCTGAATCTGGAAGGTTTAAATGAGGAAGAAAAGGAAGGTTTAATTAAAATTTTCAATAAATTTCCACAACAATTTTATTTGCCGGGAGACAAATTAGGTTCAACTAATATATTAAAACATAAGATAATTACTACAAATGACAAACCAATTTTCGTAAAACAGTATAGATACCCACCAATTCATAAAAAAGAAATAACTAAACAAATAAATGACTTATTATCAGCAGATATAATTAAGCCTTCCATTGCCCCATTTAACTCACCTCTTTGGATTGTACCTAAAAAATCAGATTCTAAGGGTAATAAGCGGTGGAGAATGGTTATTGATTATCGAAAATTAAATGAAATTACTGTAGGTGATGCATATCCCATACCTAGTATAACTGACATAATCGACCAGTGTGGAGGTGCAAAGTACTTTTCTGTATTGGATTTAGCCATGGGATTTCATCAGATTCCCCTCGATCCTGAAAGTGCGCCAAAAACAGCATTTAGTACCCCCTTTGGTCATTACCAATACACAAGGATGCCTTTTGGATTAAAAACTGCTCCTAGCACTTTCCAAAGATTAATGGATGTTGTTTTGAGTGGATTACAAGGCATTGAAATGTTCATTTACATGGATGATATTGTCATATATGCGTCCAGTTTGGCAGAACATTTTCAAAAGTTAGGAAAATTATTAGCCAGACTTAAAAGTGCTGGACTCTCTTTACAACCAGAGAAATGTTCTTTTCTTAGAAAAGAAATAATTTACTTAGGACACCTCATTACTGATAAAGGTGTCAAACCCGATCCAAAAAAACTGGAAGCAGTTCAAAAGTTTCCTATACCTAAAACAAAAAAAAATATTAAAGAATTCCTTGGTCTTACTGGCTATTATAGAAGATTCGTTAATGATTATTCTACGGTAGCCAAACCTCTTACCCTATTATTAAAAAAGGATTCTTCCTTTATCTGGACTCCTTTACACCAAAAATCATTTGAAATATTGAGAGATCGAATTTGTACGGCTCCTATTCTCCAATACCCAGATTTTACTAAACCATTCATATTAACAACTGATGCTTCCCATTTCGCTATAGGTGGAATTCTTAGTCAAGGTCCAATTGGACAAGACCTTCCTATTGCATACGCCTCTAGAGTTTTGCAGAAATCAGAAATAAATTACTCTACTATTGAAAAGGAACTCTTAGCAATTGTAGTTATGGTAAAACATTTCCGTCCATATTTATATGGTAGACAATTTTCTCTCGTTACTGACCATAGGCCATTGGTCTGGTTACATGGGTTAAAAGATCCTGTTTCTAGATTAGCTAGATGGCGAATTAAATTGAGCGAATACGATTACAAGATTATTTATAAACCTGGTAAAATTAATGCTAATGCAGATGCTCTTTCTAGAAACCCGATTAATGATTCTGATAATAATCAAGGGACCTTAAATATTATTAATACAAATAATCTAATTGATCATGTTTTTGGTTTATACGATTGTGATTTGTATCTGGGCTCTGACGACCCTTTTGTTCCCGGTCTACAAGCTAACGTTTCATTAGTTAATGAGATTGACCCTGATTCTTATTCCAAAGAATTATGGCTGTCTCGGGATATGGATGGAAGGCTTGAACCAGGGAAAAACTTAGTTGGTCCATTTCCTATGAAAATTGCACCACCAGTGAATGTTTCACTGCTGGACGAAGAAATCCTTGGCCAAGGTAATAGAGATGCCCTAACTTTCAATGAATTGATCAATTGTGAAAACGAAGTCGACAGCTTGATTGGAAGTATCTTTCAGGTTGACGATATCTGTTTAATTTACAGTAATGACAGTTTATGTATGGGAAAAGGTCATATTGTTCATTTTGCTTCAGAAGACTGTGTCTTTGAATCAAATATCGATAGGGAACTGATAAAAGAAAATTTATTAAATCCTGATTCATTAAAAAAGGATAACTTTAAACTTGGAAACGTAATCGTTATTGCTCAAGGAAGTCGCTATATATTTCATGTAATAGTAAAAGAGAAATATAATGGAAAAATTTATTTAAATAACCTTTCTAATGCAATCCTTGCACTTAAAAATGCCATGGAATCACTTGAAGTAAAGTTCGTTCGAGTTTCAAAAATAGGTAACAATTTAGAAGAGGTTTCTTGGTTTTCAATAGAGAAAATGTTTTGTCTTCATTTCGCTGATTCCCAGATCAGAATCATGGTCTGTTCAGGTGAAACTATAATTCCAGAACAGGAAAAGCGAATTGAAATCATTAAAGAATTTCATGAGTCAACTATAGGAGGCCATAAAGGGATTTCAAAAACTTATTCCCGTATTCGATCAAAATACTTTTGGCCCAACATGAAAATTGAAATCCAAAAATTTGTTAAACTTTGTAAAAATTGTCAGAGAAATAAAGTCATAAACTTACGAACTAAACAACCCATGAGAATAACTGACACCCCCAAAGAACCTTTTGATAAAATTCAAATCGACATAGTTGGCCCCTTGCCAATAACGCCTAGGGAAAATCGATATATTTTAACTATACAATGTGTATTCTCTAAATACGCAGATGCAATTCCTTTGAAAAATATTGATTCAATCACTATAACTCATGCACTGGCCGAACAATTTATATCTCGTTATGGATGTCCTAAAATAATTCATAGTGATCAAGGTAAAAACTTTATGAGCAAAGTAATGAGGCTTTTCTGTAAAATTTTTAATATCGAAAAAATAGAATCAACTGCTTACCATCCTCAATCATTAGGTTCATTAGAACGAAGTCATCAAGACTTAATCCAGTATCTTCGCCTATTTGGAGATGCCCAATCCTGGGATGAAAAATTAAGATATGCATTGTTTTCTTATAACACTTCTATACATGAATCCACTGGATTCGCTCCTTATACTTTGGTCTTTGGAAAAGAGGCACTTATACCTTCAAATTTCTCACAGAAATTACCAGATAAAACCTACTCACAATATTTACGAGAACTTTTCCATAAACTCGATAATATTCAATTTCTGGCGCGAGAACATTTGGAAAAATCTAAAGAAAAAAACAAGCATTATTATGATAGAAACGTACACCTTGTTAATTATAAAATCGGAGACATAGTTAATTTAAAAGTAAACATTAGAAACGACAAAAAATTTGATCCTTTTTTTGAAGGACCTTATGAAATCATTGAATTAATTGGAAACCATAACGCTAAAATAAAGAAAATTAATAATAATACAATAAAAATAGTACATAAAGATCAATTACAGATGACAACTCTTTAACCAAAACTCTCATTACATAAAGCAAGTTACGTAACTACAGGTCGCGGCGTTTACCAACCCTGAAATTTTTCGTCTCAAGTAACTGTTCCCTGGTTAGGATTTACAACAATATCCACCTGTCACTAGTTGCCCTACGTGATATAGTGAATAATCAAAATAAACAGTTGCCTAATATAAAAGATCTATTCAATTTTAAATATGCATCGATTAGATGCGAATTACTGGCATCGAGCAGATCCAAATTACTTCATCTCTCAAGACGAATGGCTAAATCGACCATTTACCAGAATAAGTCTTCCTATAGTAAGATTCTGGTCCTTCTTTTCTTTTAACAATGGAAGAATTATCAACCTGAAGATTTAATCGCGAAATAAATTGTTTTATTATTTTATGTGCATAGTTAGAGTTATTGAATTTCACTCCATTTATTCACTGTAAAAGGGGGAGGAAGAATATATATGAATATATATATATCTAATAAACGATTATTCTTCTTTTAAAAGTTATATTTTAAATTTTTAATATATTAATACGACGGGTTCTACATATTTTTGTGTAGATGATTCTCCGTCGTTTAGACAATTCGTCCCTAATTCAACACATGGAAGCTGAATTGTGGGTCAGTGAATCAACTTGGCGCTGCAGCAGTTGTCATGAAAATGGGAGACTGCCCCGTGATCAGCCAGGTTTTCTCGAAGAAAGGCATTTTCTTGCCATGTCATTGGAAATGCAACACCAAAGGAGGTGTCCGGGATGTGGCAGGCACGATATTTTTGATAGTCGTCCAGCAGGACAATGTTGGCAGTGCTTGTGGTTATTTCAAGCACTCAATTTAAGCATTGAAGATCTGGAAAATCGAATCGTTCAGATTGTTGATACGGAAGATCATCCATATTTGAGATGCCTTTTCCCTAATGAATCAATTTTTCCGGGAATAAGAGAATTTTTTTCAATAGACATTCTTAGACAGGGAGACATGATAAGATACGTCTACATTGATCGAGAAATCGAGGACGATGAGGCACTGGCACTTAATCGTCGGCGCGAAGTCATCGTTGAAGAGGCACAGCCTCTTAATCACCCGGAAAATATCGCGGAAGATCTTGTTCCTTTCCTACGAATCGAAATAGAGGAAGAAATTCCGCCAGAATTACATCCGAATGAAATTTTTGATGATGAAAATCCTTACGCTCATCATAACGGTGACATTGATCGCTAAAAAAAAAAGAAAAGGACAAAACGAGTTTTCTTTTTTCTTTTTTTTTTTTAACATTTCATTTCATTTTATTTTATTTTATTTTTATTATTATTTTTCACTTTTATATTATTTTATCTGGACATGCAAATTAAATATTGTTTTTTTTTTTTATATATAACTTAAATAACTGTCTACAAAAGCTATTTGTTTTTGTTTTAAATTACATTTTATCTTTTAACAAATAAGTTTTGGATTTTATAAAAATTTTAACAAATATTGCAACGTAAACTTATACATATATGTATATATGTGTAAGAAAACAAAGAAAATTTAATTTCATAAAATATATAAATTTTTATTCTTTGATACCCAGTCTCTCGCCTAGGTAATGATTAATTACTATATATTACAATATATTTTGAGAAATTTACACCTTTCCTCTGAACTTGTGTCTTAATTAATATGTTTGAATCATGTTACATAAAATCCGAATGCACCAGTTTCTTGTGTGGGGAGGTGTGACGTCTGGCGTCTAGGTTCTTAGTAAATTTTACTAGGGAATTTTATATTCCAAATAAAGTAAATAATAAAATAAGAAATGTTTACTTTGAATTTCTTATTTTTACATTTTCCTGGTTATAACATTGAAACAATTAAATTATTAAATTAATAAGATGTATGATGAAAAATTCCAACTAATGGAATTTTCCGTTTAAAACCATTTTAAACGGAAATAAATAAATAAAATATTCATTGCGCTAGACGTGTTGAAACGTGTTTTATGTTCTCAAATTTGATTGGTTCGGCAAGTTGAGACGTGTTGCACGTGCTCAATTTGATTGGTCTAGCAAGTTAAAACGTGTTGAGTGTAAGCAATCTGATTGGTCGAATAATTGGGGGAGGTAAACCTCTCCTTCTCTTTTCTTGGGTATATAAGGACTGCTTTTGAGGCCCAGCTCTCAGACTTTTTTCGAGAACTAACAGAGCCAGTACTCTTTAGTGCAAAATTCTGTGACTACAATAATTATTGTTAATTATTAATCATTGTTATTGATTATTATTGTGAATAATTAACTTTGAACTTGTTATAAAATTCTTAATATAATTAAGAATAAATCAAGAATTATTAAACAGTGTTCTGAACAATTTAATCATCGAACTGATTGTGAAACAAACTTTAATCATCGAACTGATTGTGAAACAAACTTTAATCATCGAACTGATTGTGAAACAAACTTTAATCATCGAACAGATTGTGAAACTGAACTTTAATCATCGAAGACTTGATTGTGGTTTGAAAGATGTTGTTGATTAATCAATAAAATTGGTTTTTATTCCCCAGGAGGGTTTTCCAATTAAATTCAGTGTTTTATTTAAATAACCTAAAATTTAATATATAGACTCAGTGTCCGTTTTCAAACGGAGTCTTGGTAGAAGAATCCACCTTAAGGAATCGATATCTCGATTGTCGATATCTCGATTATCGATATTACGTCAGTGTCAGGACGTGACAAAGCCCAAAGCACAACGAATACGGTTACGGGAGCGGGGCATGAGATAATAAAGGACAGAGACTGTTTCTGTCTTTTTCTGTCTCATGCTCTGGTCCCGTAACCGTATTTTTATCTGCTTAGGCCTTTAGGGGGATCGTGGACCTTTCTTTTTTAAGCTAGACCGAATATACATCGCTTGAGTATCCGTTCACATTGGCCACGCGCATCTCGTTTGCGCACCATACGTCAAATCAGGCCCAACGTGACCCACCCCCCCCTGGTCCCGTAACCGTATTTTTATCTGCTTAGGCCTTTAAGGTGACTCCACAATAGGGATTTGTGAACGTCGACGTTGATGGCAAAGCGTCGATGTCGACGCGTTGATTGATGGTTTTCAACTTTTCGGAAAAATTTTGTCGTTCGGCCTATATTCCATGTTTTACCGTTCCGACAGTTAAGTTAACTGATCTTTGACAAAGATTCTTTGACAACGTGATTTTCGAGATTATTTTCTTGTGTTTTTTCTGCGTTCTCCACGAAATGAGTTGTTTGTGTGCGGTGTACAAATTTTCCCCCAAATATCAAATTGATTTCAAATTGTCAAATAATCAATTTGAAGATTTTCAAAATTGACGAATATTAACACTGTCGAAACTTTAAATATAGATATTTGACCATTTGGAGATTAAAAAAATGTATATATTTGACAATTTGGTTTTTGGACAAAATATAAAATAAAATTGTTTAAATTCTCCCATTTTTTCAAAATTTTTTAAAATTTTTAATTATTTTCTTCCATTTTAAATTTAGACTTCAATTTTTTGTATTATTTTCTTTAATTCTCAACTATATTCTTCAATTTTCGATTAATTGCATTTTTCGTCACATTCAATCAATTTATTCAATAAAAAATTGTTTTTTCTGAACTTCAAGTATGTTCTTCAATTATTTCATTTAATTTTGAATTATTATCATCTACTGCCAATTTATTCTACAATATTAAACTGTCTTAATCATTTTAAATTAATTTTATGAAAAAGAAATATTTTTTGGAAATTTTAGTCTATACTCTTCCATTTTCAGTTATTATCGTCATTTTAAATTAAATTTTTCATTACAAATTATTTTCCACGATTATTAATTATATTTCTAAATTTTTAATTATTTTCTTTTCAAATTTTTCCTACAATTCTTTAATTAATTTCTTTATTTTATAATTAATATCAGCATTTTTCAATAATTGCCTTCATTTTTTAATTACTCTCGTCATTCTCAATTAATTTCTTAAATTAAAATTATTCTCTGCGAATTTTCATTTTGTTCTTCAACTATTATTATTCGGCTGTCTTTCAAATTGCAATTAAATATTTGAATTTCTTCAATTAAATTTTTCGGTGCTCAATTTTTTTAATTATTTTTAATTAGTGCTGTTATTTATTTTCTATTGTTTGACTCATTTTCCAATTAATCTATTCACTTTTTAATAATAATACATTTAATTCAATTTTTAATAATAACAACACACTTTAAATATTTTTTTTAATATTTTCAATAAATGGCATCTGAGTTGAATTTTCTTAGTTTCTAACATTACAATTTTTTTCACAATTTTACTGAATAATTTTTTCCTTTTTTCTTTGTGTTGTTAATATTATTATTTACTTTTTTAAATTACATTTTTTGATTTCCAATGATTTCTTTCAATTTAAAATTTATTCTTCAATTTTTTCAAATATATTCTATAAATTTCTATTATTATTTCATTCAATTTTAAATATAATATTATTTAATTTTTTAATATTATTTTTTTCAATGTCAATTGCACTCTTCGATTTATTAATTTTTTTTCCTGAGATTTTAATTATACATATCTATTATTAGAAATCAAAAGTATAATCTCGAGTATAATTTTATTTAAATAGCATTTAATTTCAATTATTATAAATTACAACAATGCTAATAACATATTAAATGTATATTTACATTTAATTTTCAAATTTTACCTCGCAAATAGTAACGTCGACGCGTCGATGACGAGAACAAACGTTCGCTCCGACGTCATCGACGCGTCGACGTTACTATTTGCGCGGAACAATTTGAAAACTAAAAAAAAAATATCTAACAAAAGGAAGAAAAAGGTTAATTTTATTTTGAAAATTATGCAAATATTTTTATTTCAAATACTATAAAAATACTAATATCATATAATTTCCTTTCTTATGATAGATATGTGTAGTTAAAATCTCAGGGAAAAAAATTAATAAATCGAAGAGTGCAATTGACATTGAAAAAAATAATATTAAAAAATTAAATAATATTATATTTAAAATTGAATGAAATAATAATAGAAATTTATAGAATATATTTGAAAAAATTGAAGAATAAATTTTAAATTGAAAGAAATCATTGGAAATCAAAAAATGTAATTTAAAAAAGTAAATAATAATATTAACAACACAAAGAAAAAAGGAAAAAATTATTCAGTAAAATTGTGAAAAAAATTGTAATGTTAGAAACTAAGAAAATTCAACTCAGATGCCATTTATTGAAAATATTAAAAAAAATATTTAAAGTGTGTTGTTATTATTAAAAATTGAATTAAATGTATTATTATTAAAAAGTGAATAGATTAATTGGAAAATGAGTCAAACAATAGAAAATAAATAATAACTGAAAATGGAAGAATATCTATAGTTAAAAATTAAAAAAAAAGTTTACTTAAAAATTGAAATAATAGTTGAACATTTTAGATAATAATTAGAATAAAGACAAAATTAATTGAGAATTTGAGAATATAATTGAAGATTAAAGACATAAATTAGAAATTGGAGAATAAATTATAATAGAAGAAAATGATTAAAGAATAAAACTTATAAATTCGCAAAAAATATAATTCTTACTGATAAGACATTAATTAGAAACGGTAAAATTGGTTGACAAATGAGAAACAAATTTGCAATAGAAGAAAAGATTTGAAAATTAAATAAAATAAAAGAAGAATATAATATTGAAATTCGAAGAAAACAAATTTTAATTAAATAAATTGAATGAGTGTGACGAAAAATAAAATTAGTTATTGAAGAATATAGTTGAAAATCAAAGAAAGTAATAAAAAATTTGAAGTAGGTACCAATTTAAAATGAAAGAAAATAATTCAAAATCGTAGAAAATGGACGAATTATAACCATTTTAATATTATCGACAATTTTGAGGATCTCTAAATTGGTTATTCGACAATTTAGAGATTTTGAAATCATTTTGGATTTTTGGGGATAATCCGCATGCGAACAACACATTTCCTGAGAAAGTAGAAAAAACACGAAATACATAAAACAATCTCGAAAGCAGGAAGTTTCCTTGCTCGAAAGTCACGTTGTCAGCTTTGCGATCAGTTAAATTAACTGTGGAAACGGTGGAACATAGAACATATGGCAAAAAACAAAGTTTTTCCGAAAGGTTGAGTACCGTCAATCACCGTGTCGACATCGACGCTTTGCCATCAACGTCGACGTTCACAAATCCCTATTGTGGAGTCACCTTTAGGGGGATCGTGGACCTTTCTTTTTTAAGCTAGACAGAATATACATCGCTTGAGTATCCGTTCACATTGGCCACGCGCATCTCGTTTGCGCACCATACGTCAAATCAGGCCCAACGTGACCCACCCCCCTAATCGACCTGCTAATCTTGGTATTTTGTAAATTTAAGTCCCAATACATTTTGGGTTTGGTAGGTGGGTGGTGTTGGGAATAGAGTAGTTTCTGTCAAAACATATACTAAGTGGGTGGTGGGTTGGTGGGTGGGGAGGGGGTGTTAGGCATATGATACATACATTGAAAACATATACTAGGTGGACAGTGGGTGGTAGTACCAAAGACATGTAACTTATTTCTAAGATAAAAGTTAACAACAATTTATGGTTTATGCAAATTCTACAGATGGATGAGGTCATAAACACATGCAATTAGTCCTAAGGTAAAAGTTAACAACAATACACAGTTTATGCAAATTAGAAAGGTTAAGATTTTAAGTTAAACTTAGTGCGATTCGATTACAGCGCCGTCTATGGAGAAATCCCCCGCTTGAAAAACCTGAAAGTAGAGGTACCTTTAAATTCCCGCGCAAAAGTAAGGGTAAAAATTTAAAATGACGTAGGAGAATCCCCAAGAGCATGCCGACATATGGTAATACCGACTAAGGGTAACCGATTTCGGAAATCTACCTTACCTTCGAGCAAGCAAGTAATCTGCATTACCGACGCAAGGTAACACGCGCGAAATCTGCATTACCGACCGACGGTAATTTATCAACAAACCGCTAAAAATCCACTGCAGGTAACTGACTAGGGCGCCACCTGGTGGCGAAAATCGGAACTGTGCGCTGGTTCTCTCTTTGCTATACTACTTTTATCTATTCAGTTATGTTGTAGACATCTTTTTAAAGGTGTCCTATGAGTTAGCCGACAAGAAAAAAAATTTAGTCTGAGTTATAGAAACTCAAAGTTGTGCACAAAATAAACCCCATGGTGGGGCTATTTTGTGCATCAAAGTTTGCTTATTTATAAAGTTGTGTAAAAAAATTTTTGAACGCTTTTGCTGCATGAAGTATTATTTCTAGATATTCTAGAGTACAATAAAGGAAAACAAAGCCAGAAATATTTTTTTCCTAGGAATTGTTAAACTAATTTGAAACTAAAACACTAAAATTTCACAAAAATGTAGATTTACAAAAAAGTTATTTCTTTAAGAAAATTTTACTTCAAATAACTTCTATTACACTTTTTGAGTTATTTTAAGAGAAAAAGTTTCAAATCTAACTGGAAAAGCATGTAATTACATACATGCAATACAAATTGTTGGAAGAAACTTGATTTTAAAGAATGCACAAAATAACCCACCAAATCCTGGTTTTTCAGTTTTTTACACTTTTTTCTTATAATATGCAATAAAAAGGTAGCGCATCACGTATACATCATTACAACTAAATTGTCAACAAGTATTATTAATACCTTTAGAAACACTTTTGAACTTCCGGAGATCTGAACAGAATTTTGAGAACTTTAAAAATTTTCAACTTGATTTTTACGAATTTACGATTTTTTTTCTGATTTCTGATAAAGAATTAAGTAAATTCATTTAGTACTCTCTGTAGTTTAGTTATCAGAAAATATTTATACTAAGTAGCTAATCTAAGCAACTGAATATAAATATTTTATTCATTAAAAACCTCGCGTGCACAAAATAGTCCCACGGCGCACAAAATAGCCCCACTTGACGGTATCGTTTTTATTTAAAACTTTTTTTTCTAATATTAATATTGTATTATTTATAATGTAAAATTCCAGAAACCATAGGGGTAGAAAATCTTTTTTTGATAATTTCGCGATTATTATGCAATTTTCTACAAAAATAGGTCCTATAAAAGTTGTAGATAATAAAAAAATAAACAAATTTACATTTAACATTTTGATTCTACGATAATTAAGAAGTGCTGCAGAACGCACTGAAGTAAGTAATTACTACTTGTGCATTCTCAAGTTGACACTATAAGAGCAATTAATTAAAGATTTTTGTAAAATCCATTAATCCGAGGTCGTCAATGTTTTTTGTAGTCGAAAGAGGAACATTCCCTGAGTTTAACTTCAAGTTTG
Organism: Ganaspis brasiliensis; assembly: GCA_037103525.1. Classification (NCBI taxonomy): domain Eukaryota; kingdom Metazoa; phylum Arthropoda; class Insecta; order Hymenoptera; family Figitidae; genus Ganaspis; species Ganaspis brasiliensis. The sequence goes on along the minus strand of JAZKLR010000135.1, from coordinate 1,647,054 downwards.
CGACCTCGAGAGGTGGTAACTTTGTCCGACATCTTGAAAATAGTGGTAAAATTTTGTATTGCAATTATCTCGTAATTAACGCAAAAAATACATCGTATTAATTTTGTGCAGATTAAAATTATCTATCGTTTTTGTTTGAAACATTATTTTCTAACATTCATATTTCTTATTTTATAATGTAAAATTCCATAAACCATTGGCGTAGAAAATGTTTTTTTTTGACTTTTTTGCGATTATTATGCGATTTAAATAAAAATAATTTATATAGATGTTGAAGAAAATGAAATAATACAAAAATTTTGATTTAACCGTTTTGTTCTGCGATAATTAGGAAACGCTATAGAGCGCATGGAAATGCTCAATCCCCACTTTCTCAGTTTCAAGCAATCACTATAAGAGTTGTTAATTAAAGATTATTGAATAAAGCATTATTCCGAGGTCATCAATATTTCTTGTAATCAAAAGAAGAATGTTCCGTGAACATATCTTCAAGTTTGCAACTTCGTGCGGTGGTAACTTTGTCTGCCATTATGAAAAGAGGGGTAATAACGATTTTCTACTCCTATGGTTTTTAGTGTTTTGCATTAAAAATTAAGAAATATTAATGTTAGAAAAAAATGTTACAAACAAAAACGATGGATAATTTTAATCTGAATAAAATTAATAAGAAGTATTTTTTGCGTTAAACTATCAAAATTTAACCTATCAGAACATAACCTCAACTTCTGAAATTTCTATAATCTATATAATGGATTATCTACTGTTGATTATTTACTCTTAGAATCCATACTAGTTCATAAAAAGTGTTTAAATAATTATGAATGAAGAAAACTAACACTTCGTGATGGCATGTTTTACTTTTTAAGCTATGAATTTTGATAATAATGCATTTACGATACCTAAAAAATTTTTATTTTTCACGAAACCTATTTATTTCAGGTTAATTTTTTTTCAACGTTCAAAAACGGTTCTTTTCATTTTTACACGGTATAATTATTTATATTCTTTCAAAAAAACTTTTTTAGGTTACCTTTTTTTATTCCTAAAATCTTATTATAATATGCTGAATTACAATTTTAAAATCATTTTTTAGAAAATTCAAATTATCTACTGTTTGCCATTATCTTTTGTTGAGTGGTCTCTCCTAATTAACTGATTTTTTACTAATTTTCCGATTTATAGACTACTAAATATACTTTTATTTTCATACTAACATAAATATTTTTAATATAAAATATCACATATTTTTTAAAACTAAAATACACTTATAATATATAATAATAGTTATTTAAATTAATGTTCAAATAAATATTAATATTAACTAACATTCAAATTGTACACTGCAAAAGTTCAGTCTAATGGGCCCGAATGAGAAAAGATCCTTTACGCATTAGAAGGCCTTAAGAGTGGCCTTAGGAGAGTCTAAGCGAGTACTTCTGAATAACGCGAGTCCGACGAATAGCGTTGAATAACGACGAATAGCGATGAATAACGACGAGTCTGGTGCGAGTCAACGCGAGTCTAACATGAGTTAGACCATTTAAAATTTTTAACGACGAGTCGACTCGAGAGTGCGTAGCCCCTCGCATATATGTTAAATAAAATGTAGTTATAAGTAACTAGATAGTTTTTTTCCAAATTATTCTCGATTATTTTGGTAAGGGGTGACTTTTAAGAGTAGTCCTCTCTTGTTATCATCTACCAAAAGTAAGGGGATCCTCAAAAGTAATGTTCTTTGTCTTAAAACTGAATACAAATTTTATTCTAGAAAAATCGATATGTTTTTAAAAAAAAAATTTCGATTATTCTATGATTTAAGCATAAAGTAATGCTTAAAGTAGACATATACCTTTTATTGTATTGAAGTCTTCTCCTGTTTTGTGGTCTTCCAAATCAACATTTTCATTATCTTTAAATGTATTTGCAGTCTTATTGGCATTATCATTATCTAAAATTAAAAATTGCTTATTACAATTTGAATGTGCAACAAACTTGTCAATGAAAACAGAAAGTAGCAAAAACTAGTAGATATCTAGAACAGGTGGTCTACTACGAACTTTGCTTCTTAAAAGTGTGGGACTTTTCCCGGTTATTTCTCTTGTTATCCGGGTTTTTTCATTTTATATCTATTTCCCGGTTTCTCTTGTCAGTAGTCACCCTCTTACACGTATACGTATGTGACGCTCAACGACAAAGCGTCTCACATGTGACTCAGGATGGCCGCAAATTTTCCTATTAAAAAATCCCTGACTTTTCCATGACTTTTCCCTGAATAATTTTTCATTTTCCCTGAGTAAGAAAGTTTTCAATTATTTAAAATCTTGCTTTGTATAATAAAAATTCTATATTATTTTTATTTGTTTGCACATTTCTAACTTTACATATATTTTTATAATTATTTAAAGTGGTAAAAGTTTTGAATTTTTATTTGTGGTTCCTTTGAGAAAAATTTCCCTAACTTTTAAAGATTTTTTAAAAAAATTCCTGACACTTCCATGACTTTTCCCTGACTTGCGGACACCCTGATTGGACTTTAACTCCGAAACGTGAATTTTACAGGACTGGTGTTTCAAAAAGCCAGCTTAGCCATATAAATTTTTATGTGAAAAATAATATCTTAATTAACCTGAACTTACAATAATTCTAAATGAACCTCTTTGAATTTATGAATACTTCACATTTTTATATAAATTTAAAGTTTTTAATGCTTTTTTGACATAGTTTAAAACAAGAGCTCTCTGTAAAGAAAGAAATTTTTTGTTTAATTTTTTTTATGAGCTTAAGTGGTGCATAAGCTATTCAAACATTATTTTGCTGCGGAAAATTCAATAAACTATTTTTAACACGATAAATTCGAGCACTCCTAAACGTTGAAGGGAGGTTAGACTACTGTAAAGCAGGAAAATTAGATCTAATTTTTAGATTTTTTTAAGGGACCAAAATAAAATGAATTAATATCCGGATTATTAATTCTTGTATTGTGCTTAAAACACTGTTTTTCGCTGAGTAACATCGGACCACTCCCAATATCCGGATTATTTATTATTATTAGGTATGTAATGAAGTATAAACAAATTATTTTGCAATGTTGAAAAAGTTGAAATGACGTCCTAGATTGTCGATTTAAAAAATTCTATTTTTTAAGTTGGTGTCTACGAGCGTTAGAAAATACTTTTTAATTTTTTAATCTAGAACCAAAACCCAATATTTTTATGATTTTGCAACTCAAAAGCCAGAGAAGTGCGTACAGGATTTTGAAAAAAAACCTGTTTATGTGAAAATGGCACACATTAGAATCAAAATTTCAAGTTTTTCGGTAGAAAATCGATAGAAAGTTGTTAATAAAAAATTTTTTTTTTGACTACCAACAAACCCCTATGTACTTCTACGAAGAATGTTATCATACAGCTGCATACCAATTTTTAAGTAAATCGGTCAAAAATTGTGCGAGAAAAGTTACCGGACAGTTTGAATAATGTGGTTTTGAGAAAAAAGCGTTTGAAATTTAAGAACATAGACGTTTCTATGCACTGCACGTGCACACAGTAGGGCATCGCGCGGATTGAAAATGTAATTTTTTAGAAGTGTTTATAATGTTTATTGTTTCTCTTTTTTAAGACCTAATGGCTCCTTTCTAGCTAAAAATTTTTTTTCGATTTTTTGAAAGGTTTGTAGAAATCATCTTCAGGGTCCTGAGAATGCATATTGGACAATGATTTTCTTAAATTTTACTGATTTATTTCATAAAATTGATTTTAAAGTTGAGCTGGTCTATAAAAATGTCATTTTGACAGGTGGACAAATAAAATAAAAAAGCACACAAATAATTAATAACTACATTATTTTTTCTTTTATAATTGTTCACAGTTGTTTACTTTTTAATTTCCGAAGACTTTGAGTTAAACCAAATTTCTTATAATTATGAAAATTGATATTGAATATGAAGTGTCAACTGACAAATGTTCAAATTTAAAATTAGATTTAAATGTGGGGCATTCTATTTCTAAACGACCCCTTTCAGAAACAATTGCCAATATGAGACAATTTTTAAAAAATTATTTCATCTACTTACTAAGGTCAAATTACTTTTGTAATTAGCAGTTTTAAAAGAAAAATTCCTAAATTTTATAATAATAAAAAGAATTTTGTTTAAATATATTTAATTTATAAACAAAATGTAGTTTGAAAGTTAACCTTTCAAATATCTCAAAACACTTTGTTTCAGATTTATTAAAAATATATCTTAAAGGGAAGCTTAAGTATTCTAATTTTTATTTCCGTAAAGTGAATAATGGACATTTCAGGGGATTTTGAGGAATTAATTAAAATTTACATTTATTTCAGGGGTTAAAATATGTATGAATTGAAAAACACTTTTTTAGCAGAGCGGCATTTGTCTTTTTTTAAATTTTATATTTTATTAACTTTCAATTTTGTACATATAATTTGAAGACTAATAGAATAAATAATGAAACAGAAATGATATTTAAATAATAAATAAAAAAGAAATGATATATAAATAATATATATATTTATATATAAATAAAATTATATATAATTTGAAAATTAATAAAATACAAAATTTAAAAGAAAACAAATGCCACTCTGTAAAAAAAATGTTTCTCAATTCATACATATTTTAATCTCTGACATGACTGTAAATTTTAATTAATTCCTTAAAATCCCCTGAAATATCCATTATTCACTTTACGGAAATAAAAACTAGAATACTTAAGCTTCCCTTTAAAATATATTTTTCATAAATCTAAAACAACGTGTTTTGAGATATTCGAAAAGTTAACATTCAAACTACATTTTGTTTATAAATTAAATATATTTGAACAAAATTCTTTCTATTATTGTAAAATTTAGAAATTTTTCTTTTAAAACTGCTAATTACAAAAGTAATTTGGCCTTAGTAGGTAGAAGAAATATTTATTTAAAAATTGTCTCAAATTGGCTGAAATTAGCAATTGTTTCTGAAGGGGGTCGTTTAGAAATAGAATGCCCCATATATAAGATTTATTTTATAATTAGATCAAGTATTTAATTTTAATAATTATGACTGTTACAACATTGTAACAACAAGAAATAAAATAATTTTTTTATTATTTGGAGAATGAAACCTAATTTTTATTTTAACTTAATTTTATATTAATTCTTAGTTGGCAATTATCTGAACCCGCATGCGTCAGCACGTTATAGAGATAGATTCCTGCTTGGCGTGAGAATTTGTAATTTTATTCAAAAATAAATTCTTTTAATCGTAAAAATTTCTATTATTAATAACATTATTTGCATTTTTCTATTTTTATTATCATTGTCTTCTTATCATGATTATTATTATTATTACTATAATAACTATTATTATAACTAACTAATTATTTCAAATATCATAAATTACTATTCTACTCATCTTTTTATTATAGCTATATTATTCTATGCATTTGTCATTTTTCTTGCTTTAAATTTTTATTACTCTTGACTAGAGTTGTCGGATGTTTTCCTTCGAAAAAAGCAAGAAAGAGAGGAGAAAGAGAGAGAGAAGGAAAGACTGATATTGAGAGTTAATTTTAATAACTATTATGTTCTTTCTTCGTCGCGCCTATGGAATCGACACGAACCGACACCCAGAATTTTTTTTTTTTTACAAGATAAATAAATTCTTTTTTTATATATGCGAATATTGTACCACAATTGCATGGATGTTGCTTCGTCCTTTATCCTTATTAATTATTTTATTTTACTCATTGCAAACAACCAAAAAAATAAATTGAACAATTGAAAACAAGATATTGTCGTGCACGGAAAAAAAAGAAATGCTACAACTACATTCAGGAACTTATTAAAAATTACATTTCTCATGTCCTGTTATAGTAACAGAACTTTTCTGTTTGAATTAAAATTTTTCTTATGCTGTCCTCACTATGAAGTTGTTCTGTTAAAACAAAATAACGTTATCCGTAGTGACAAACTGTCATTTAATTTTCCAAACTTTTTGCTTTCTCGTGAAGGAAACTCACAAAAATTTTTTAAATTATTTAAATAGACATTTCCTTATTTCATCTAGAAATGTGTTATATTAGTTCCTAATCACATATACCACATATGTGTGTATGTATGTGAGTGTGTGAGAATGTACTATTTTATGAACACGAAACTCGAGAAAGGTTTAAAGGACTTGAATAAAGTTTGGTATGGTTATTTTTACTTCTAAAAGTTGAAATCAGACACAAGAATTTTTAAAGATAACCATTATCAAAACTTTTATTAAATTTTGATTTTTTAATAATTTTGCTCTTTTCGAGCAAATTTCAATTAAACTTATAAATTTAATTTAATATACCCATAAGAAATTTGTATTCCGTGATTCAAAATCGATTAACCTATATAAAACATATAATTATTTGTTTAAAATTTGAAAACTTAGTCGCAATTAAAAAATCAAAATTACAATTTTTTATTAACATCTTAGAAAAAATTTTAATTCAATTTATGTAATATATTTAAGAAATGCTATTTCTTTACGTTAAGAAATATCTATTTATCTATTTTAAGTTTATATTTTGTCAAAATTTTATAAAATACAAAATTTTTAAAACATTTTTTTTTTCTTACACAATTTAAAAACCTTTATTAAATTTAAATTCTCATTTCCTAAAACAAATTACTCAAAGCGCTTTCTTAATTTATTTTAGAATTTTACGTAATGTATATTTAAAAACTAAAATTTAAACTATTATTTTCCTACAAAGAAAGCAAAATGTTTATGAAATAAACATAATTTCCAATTTATATTATTTATTTTAATTCATAAGAGTGATAATAAAATTGGATAGTTATAACATGAAATTTCGGTAAATTCAACAGAAGTATTAATATGCTGTTTTTACTAGAATCTGTTTGTTAACTACAACTTCAGACAATATTGTAACTGGCACTTAATGACAGTTAACAAAACATCTCGGGTAATTATAACATTAGAGTTCAGCTGTCACAACTTTTTTTTATTCTCAGTGTGTCAAAGAAATATTAGGACGGCCAGCTTTTAAATTTTGAAAACTGTTTGATTTTCAAAACAAAGAAACAAAATAAAATGAATTTTTGTTTAAACAAATTGAAATTTTTAATTTGTTGTTTCCATGCAGAACCAAGAATATTTAGAAAAGGCTACCTGTAACCTAAACCACCCCTCTGCTTCTAATTTCCCACCTAATTGATTTAGGGAAGATGTTAAAAGCAAAATTTGTTCAATTGAACCCACCGCGATCAAAAGGGCTTACGCGTGACTTTCGTTGGCCTCTCGTACAGCGAGTCTATGGCTGCGCCAGGGGACCTGCGCACTCGTTCATATGCCCTTTTGATCGCGGTGGGTTCAATTGTGGAGACTTCACTCAGCAGTCAAACCTCCGCCGCGAGTTACTGAGGGACGTCTTTCCGCGACAACGATCTGACTTTCGTCCGCCACGGGCGACGAATTTTGGGCGGACATTAAAATTAAAAAAATCGGTCCTAATTTTTATAATAAAATTAGGTTTCTTTGTTCTTTTTTTTTTGTGTCGGATTTTTCGTGTTTCTTTTTTTAAAAAAAAAAATTTTCTGTCATTCAATTATTTAATTAAATATTAAATTCGGGTGACGGTGCAAAACGGGTCCAAAGGTTCGACAAGGAAGAAAAAATTACAAAAGACGTTTAGTGACAAAAGTTTGTTAAACGGACAATCACGTGTTAGACGTGAATTTTAGAGGAATCAAGGTGCCCGTTACACTGAAGACAGGAGTTTAGACCTCACTCTCTCTCTCCCCTCTTTCTTGCAGCGGTAGTGTAAGTTACACCATAAAAAGTATCGTTCCAATGTTTTCTCTTATCATTTTTTTTCTCTTTAAATTCTTATCTGGATTTGTAATTCTGTAATATTTTTCTTGTTTTAAAATTAAATAAATTTATGTTCAGGTTAAAACCTTTTTGATTTTATTTCTCTTACTTCCCTGGTCTTGTAAAAAATTTCAAATTAAACTTTCTAAAGAGGATAATCAACGTGATTAGGCAATTTAATATGAAATTGGGAAAAACGATCCTACAAAATTAAACAAGGCCCTTCAGGCCTTGACAGCTTGGCGCCTTCGCAAATTGAAAATGTTTTAGATACTATTACTAATAAAAATTTAATTTCTTTCGAGTCTAAATTTTTTTTTATTAAAAGTCACCAATAATTTTAATTTGTTACAAGCTGTTGGTGGCAGCGGTGGGATTTTTTCCAGTGCCGTACACGTTGATTTTCTTTTTTTAATTTTTTTTTGATTTTTTAAAAAAAAAATAATAAAGTGTCTTTTTCTGACTTTAAAATTTTTTTTTTTGTTTTCAAGACCAGATCAATTTTTAATCTATCTTTTTACATAAACTCTAACTTTTTTAAATCTTTCTAAATTGTTTATCTGACTATTTTACCATGCTTTTAATTTGTAGAACTTGGTGAATTTGGTTGGGTTGACAAAACAAAAAATTATGCAAAATTTATTTTTGTTAAGGTCCCTAGAAATGAAAGAATACAGTTTTCGCCTTAGTGATCAAATTTTCAAATAAGTTAAATTTTCTATTGTAGTGCTTTAGTTAGCACTACAATTTTTTTTTTAGTTTTCAATTACGAAATTTTACCTGCGTGCGCTTTAATTTCGAGTGCTTTCATTAGCACCGGATTTTTATAAAATAGTTTGTTAAAATACTTTAATTAGTGTAACCGTTTTTTTTTTAGTGCTTTCATTAGCACCAATTTATTTTGTTTGTTGATTTTCTTAACAGCTTAAATTTCAGTGCTTTTGTTAGCACTATCAGATTTTGAGGAAATTAAATTTTTAATATTGTAGTGCTTTAATTAGCATTATTTTTTTTTGATAAAAATTCTTAAAAGCAAATTTTTTTTGTGTGCTTTAGTTAGCACTAGAATTTATTTTGATTGAGTGTGCACTTATTGCTTTTATTAGCATTGCACTTCCTTTTTATAAACTGAACGAAACTCTTATTTTAAAATGCTTTAATTATCGTGACGTTTTTTTGTGCTTTTATTAGCACCACCTTTTCCACATATTTTTTTTGCTAGTGCTTTAATTAGCACTACCTTTTTTTTGCGTGCTTTCATTAGCACTATTTATTTTAAATAAAATTGGATTATTTTCGTTCTAGCGTTTCTATTAGCACTACGTAAAATATAAAATAAAAAATTTCAGAAAAGTCAAAATTTTTCTTTGTGTGCTTTAATTAGCATTTTTTTGGGTTATTAAAATGCCTTGACTTTGAGTGCTTTAATTAGCACTACTGTATTCTTTCGATTTAAAACAACTTTTATTTTTGGAATGTTTAAAAAACCTAAGACTAGACGAGGAGGAAGAAAAATCCAGGCTATTCGTAAAAAGAATAAGCTCCAAATTCACCAAGCGGAAAATATTCAAGTTATCCCTAAAGAGGATAACCAAGCAAAAAATATTCAAGTTATCCCTAAAGAGGATAACCAAACGAAAAATATTCAAGTTATCCCTAAAAAGGATAACGAGGGATTTCACTCTAAAAACAATCCTATCAAGCCAACTGAAACAAACAGGTCTAGTTTTGAAATTCCCGAAATTGAGAATTCTAAAGAATTTAATCGAGTTTTTTATTCCCTTTTGGATAAGATTCAAGTTGCTGTCCGCAACCAAAAAATCGTATCTAGCATAAAAGTGAATGCTTGTCCTAAAAATTCAAGCATTACGTTACCTATTTCCGCAATAAGAACGGTGGAATTTGTGGTTCCAACTGATGCCAAAAAGCCTTGCATAAAGAAAATAGAAAAGGTCGATTTTCCTCTTTTGCGACAAAGAAACCCACCTATCGCAAAACTCCAGCTTGCACCTGCACCTTTATACGAGCCGATTTTAGCAAATTCAGAGGTAGGAAAATCCAGTATTCAGGTACTACGTGCATCAGAACTTGTATCAATCGACTCGATAACAATTTCCAGCGATAGCGAAACTGATGTGGAAATGATTGACTGAATTTTCACTCAATCGATTCTTGTTTTCCTTTAAATTTATTTATTTGTAATAATAATTTAAATTTAAAGTTTCTTTTCCGATAAATACAATTTTCTTTTGTTTGCTGTTTTTTTTTATGAATTGTAGTTTCTTTTTGTGTGTTTTGATTTAAATCCCTATTCTAAATAGCCATAATTGTTCGGTTTCGACTATACTCATGTTGCCTAGAATTGATAGAACTGCCTCTGGGTTTTCTAACAACCGGTGGGCTGAATTATGCAGTCGTATTGATAACCTAGAGGACGGCAATCGAGAACTCCTCAGAGTTTATTTAGCTTTACGTTGCCAATCCGAGAGACTCGAAAAACGCATCAAATTCTTATCACTCTGGGTGGGCGCGATCAGTGAAACAACCACTCAGAACCGAGACCTGGTAACTAGCCTAAAGACGGTTGTAAATAAGCAACAGCAATTAATTGAGGAAGTTTCCGCTAGATTTGGACAACTTTCCCTGAATTGACTTATATCTTCCGTTAACCTCAATGACCCCTGAGTGGAATTTCCTGTCCTTCGACGACTCGAGACGAGCTTTAGCAGAAGCGCACCATAGACTCGCAATAGCCACCCAACGTCGAGCTGATCTTATTTTGTGTTGTGAGGATGTAAACGCGCGATTAGAGCGAGTGCGAATAATATTAGGATTTCTAAACCGCAAGATATGCAGTGAACATGACCGCAGCGTGTGTTTAAAAACTACCATTGAGGAATTAAGCGAGTCCGTACGAAAATTAAAACTAGATTAGTAAATAAAGGAAAAACGGAAATACCCCCAGCATCGTCCTTGCATATATTATCGGAATCCAATCCCACGGACGCCAGCGTATTGGTCGTAGTACACTCTCAACTCTTGATATCAGGACAAGTTAATCTTCCTATAGATATTTGGCAAGAAAGAAATTTTATTTGCGAAAACTGCCTCTCAGATTTCAATCATTATACTCATGTTGACGCAGATGCCGATTTGGAGATATATGTCAACATTATAGGGGAGGTTCAGTTATGGGCGAATGGAACTAACCTAACCTTTCAGGTTGTAAGCCAAGCAACGCCCCTCCCCCACGCCAACGCACAGTGGGGAATACTGAAAAAACAGGGCTCAAAATAGGCTAGAGCCTTCAATTTACATCGGATTTAAACATTTTTTTTTTTTTAAATACTCTGCATTAAATTCCAAAAAACTCTGTCGAGGCCAATTTTTTAATTTTTTGTTATTGTTTAAATAAAATTAATGTAAACCGTATAAACAATTATAATATTTTGGTTTTTGCAGAATATACTACCATAAATTGCTTTAATATTTTAGAAATCAATTAGCCTGAAGATCCTGAAATACAAACAGTAAAAATATATTGTTTAAATAATGCTAGTTAATTGTTATAAACAAATTATGTAAACAAATAAACATTTTTCATCGTTTTCAATTTAAAACCCTTTTTTACCACAAATTAACTAAAACTTATGTTAGAAAATATAACTCATTACAAAGTGTCAGTATATGCATATAATTATAAATGTTATAAACAATTTGTATAAACAAATATGAAATACAGCATCTAAAGAACTAAAAAAATTGTTATTTTTCAAATCATGCTTTATTTTATAAATTAATTAACCTGGAAATCCATAACTACAAACAGTGAAAGTATATTATATAAATAATGCTGGTTAATTGTTATAATCAAATTTTATAAACAAATTCCCACTTTTCATTGTTTTCAACTGAAAACACTTTCTTTATTCAAATTAACTAAAACTTATGTTAGAAAATATACCTCATTAAAAAGTGTCATTATATGCATATAATTATAGATGTTTTAAACAAATAGTATAAAGAAATATAAATTACAGCATCTAATGAAATAAAAAAATTGTTATTTTTTAAGTCGTGTTTTCTTTTAGAAATTGATTAACCTGAAAATCCAGAAATACAAACAGTTAAAAAATATTGTTTAAATAATGCTAGTTAATTGTTATAAACAAATTTTATAAACAAATTCCCACTTTTCATCGTTTTCAATTGAAAAACTTTTTTTTACCACAAATTAACTAAAACTTATGTTAAAAAATATACCTCATTACAGAGTGAAAGTATATGCATATAATTATAAATGTTATAAACAATTTGTATAAACAAATATGAAATACAGCATCTAAAGAACTAAAGAAATTGTTATTTTTCAAGTCGTGTTTTATTTTAGAAATTGATTAACCTGAAAATCCAGAAATACAAACAGCGAAAGTATATTGTTTTAATAATGCTAGTTAATTGTTATAAACAAATTATATAAACAAATTCCCACTTTTCATTTTTTTCAACTGAAAACTCTTTCTTTATTTAAATTAACTAAAACTTATGTTAGAAAATATACCTCATTACACAGTGTCAGTATATGCATATAATATAACATTTATAATTATATGCATATACTGACACTTTGTAATGAGTTTTATTTTTTAACATAAGTTTTAGTTAATTTGAATAAAGAAAGAGTTTTCAATTGAAAAAAATGAAAAGTGGGAATTTGTTTATATAATTTGTTTATAGCAATTAACTAGCATTATTTATATAATATACTTTCGCTGTTTGTATTTCTGGATTTTCAGGTTAATCAATTTCTAAAATAAAGCATGATTTGAAAAATAACAATTTTTTTAGTTCTTTAGATGCTGTATTTAATATTTGTTTATACAAATTGTTTATAACATTTATAATTATATGCATATACTGACACTTTGTAATGAGGTATATTTTCTAACATAAGTTTTAGTTAATTTGTGGTAAAAAAAGTTTTTCAATTGAAAACGATGAAAAGTGGGAATTTGTTTATAAAATTTGATTATAACAATTAACCAGCATTATTTATATAATATACTTTCACTGTTTGTAGTTATGGATTTCTAGGTTAATCAATTTCTAAAATAAAGCTTGATTTGAAAAATAACAATTTTTTTAGTTCTTTAGATGCTGTATTTAATATTTGTTTATACTAATTGTTTATAACATTTATAATTATATGCATATACTGTGTGGCGAACCTATCGAGACTTTAGTTTTAATTCGAGATTAAAATAATTTAATTAAAAGAGCGGCTAAATCATGGATTCGGCTCGAAGAGGCCGGCACAAAAAAAATTGATTCAGACGAGCGAGATTCCCAGGCGGAGTACCAAAATCAATTTGAAGAAAAAGAAACAGGCATGGCGAAGCACAAAACAGAGTCGAGGAAATCACAAACTTACCGATTTATCGTATACCAGCGCAAGAACAATCTGGATGAAAATCCTAGGCTCGGCGTGGTCTGGTGGTATTGGATGTCCGCGGTAAAACCAAAGCGGAAAGAACAACACAGTTAATTATTCACAAAAAGGCCATCCACTCACAGTCCACACACGAAGGAGTAAGTCAGTTATTTCGCATAAGAACACAGATTTATTGAAGGTAGGTTACAACCGCTAAGAAGCCGATTACTTAATTCGGCCGTTGACCGAAGATTGCCGCAGCTTACGTGCTTTTAATTAAAGTGGAAAATATAAAATATAATTCGAACATTAGAGTTCGCACGACTGGCAGCAAGAAGGATCAGCGTGTTTATTTACTTTTAAATAAATTATTTAATAAAGGCGTTAAGGGACGCCACATTCCCCCCTTCTAAACTGCTGATACTTCTTGGTGCTGGCCCAAGTCTGTGTAATCCTCTCGAGGTTATTTTAAATTCACCATGCTTGCTCTGAAATAAAATGAAAAACTAAAAGTGCAATTGATTAATAAAAGAATCTCTCTAATTTCGCTTCTAATATTCTCTCTCTCTTTCTTGCTTAATCTAAATATTCCCTGATAATATTTTTAATTTTAACGCAAGAAAATGTACGGGGAAATTGTAGCTTAGTAATATTAATTTAAGAGAAGTTATGAGCAGCGAGATTGTTTGTGCCATAGCGTTAATACATCTAAATTAAACAATAGTAGAAATACATAATTTTGTTTGGCTTATCAAAAATACAACTAAGTTAGTTTGGTAACGCAATGGTGCGAATATAATTAAGTAGTAACAAATAATAATACATAAAGAAAGTTCACGGCGCAAGTACCGCGACTTATCAAATTGTCTTTTTATTTTCTACGGGCCAGTTCTTGGGCGTTAAAAGTTCGAGTTGGAGCTGGTCTCGAAGTCCTCATCGTCGTCTTCGCTGTCCGAGGAGAGCGTGGAGGCTTTCAAGGTCCTGGGGTGCTTTAGGAACGTCACTAGATGGTCAGTCTTTGATTTCAGAGGCCGAAGCTGATTCTGATTTGGAGCTGACTTCAGAAGCGTCGTGAACAGTCATTTTGGGTGTAAAGGAAGCAAAAAATTCCTAAATCTACAATTCTTGAGCTTTTGAAGCTCGTTTGATGAGTCCGTCGGCTATCAGCCGTTTACAACACTTGGCGCATGATGGATCCGGCAAGGAAAGCGATTGGCGGCAGCATTTGATCCGATGATTTTGTGAAAAGCTGCTTAATGCGCAGCAAAACTCACATCTGCATCTCGGTCTTGTGGAAAATCTTCATTATGTTATCCGCTTCCTTGGTGACGGAACCTGAAGCGCACTATAAGCGCGTGGACTGGTGCTGGATCTGCTTTAGTTCCTCGTTGTCAGCCTTGAGCTCATCATCAAGTTCATCCTTCTTTTGTCATTTCAAGAAGAAACAAGAACCAACTTCTGGGTGAAAAATCTGCTGCTTGCAAAGATTTGACCTTTTTTAAGTTCGTCGATTTCTAGTCGCGCAGCAGCTAGCATGGCCCTACCCTTCTTCAGCTACAGGGAGAAGGCAACGAGCGGCCCAAGCAACGCTTCGTACTTGCTCCTCAGAATCAATATCAGGACACAAACTTTGCCTGATACGGCTAGTGAATCGAATGAATGAAGTCGTCCATCAGGTGCAGGACTGAGGCGCATAATAGTAGCCTCGATGTTGACCGATGAACTGGCTGATGAAGCGCTGAAGTAGTCCATTGTTTAATCTGTAACAGAAAAAAACACACGCGGAACCTATCGCAACCTAGGGCTTCTTCGAGCAATTTTTAAATCGTTGACATAATATTTTCCAATTATTTTACCATCATTGTCGCCGATGATAACCACCATGGGGGATAACCTTTTTTAGCACTTTCGCTGGCCCTTTATACCGAGGTGCCAGCTTGGCGCTGTAACCACGAGCTGCGCTAGAAAGCGTCTTATTTGGATAATAAACGAGATCCCCTGGTTCTAAATAATTGTTATCGTTCGACCGATTTTTGTTATAATACTTACTTTGTTTCTTTCCAGCCTTCGCCATAAAACTTTCTACTTTCAAACGCAGCGCTTACATGCGCTTCATGCGTTCGATCCAATCAGCTGTCATTTCGTCGGGGGACAAGTCTGTCACGTTCACGTCGGGAATTTGTTCACCGGAACGCCTAGGCTCACGTGCGAGATTTAGAAAGGCAGGTGTGACTCCTAACGATGAGTGGACCGTAGTGTTGTAGGCGAATTGTACTTTCTCCAGTAACTTATCCCACTCGCGCTGATCGTCGCCTAAAAGACTGACGATCATTGTTTTGAGGTTAAGATGCACACGCTCGACCGGGTTTGATTGAGGGTGATAGACTGGAGTCGTGATTTGAATAGAACCGATTTTCTGTAGAAAACTAGACATTGTTCTGTTCACAAATTCGGTCCCGTTGTCGGTGATAAATTTATTCGGACATCCCCATCTATGAACTAAAGTGTTGAGCGATTTGACAATTTTAGGTCCGTCCACTTTTGCAAGAGCGAAGCACTCTGTATAACGAGTGTACGTATCCTCGCAAACCAGAACGTAGCATTTGTCCGATTTAGAGCGCGGAAAAGGACCGATGCTGTCTAAGGACACTGTGTCCCATGGCTCGGTGACTTTACGGGGGTACATCAACCCTCGAGGTGGCGTGTAATCAGGTTTGCACCTGAGACAAGTCTCACACTGGTTAATGTAGCGCTTTACGTCTTCTCGCATACCAGGCCAATAATAATGCTTAGAAATCGCTAAGTACGTTTTTCTAATACCCTGGTGAGCGAGTAGTGGGGTGTCATGATACTCTTTAATTTTCGATAAAATCTCGTCTTCTTTCAAGACCTTTTTCCAGGCGTTGTTATCGCCGACAATTTCTTTAATATGATCAGGTTTATAAAAATAAAGCGCTTTTTCCTGATCTAATTTAAACCTTGAATTTTCGTCCGGATTACTTTCCGATTCTCTGACCTTTTTGTCATACCAAGAGTCTTGCCTTGCAGAATTTAACTGCGAGGTGGAAAAGCTTTCGGGACCATTCTCGTACAAACGAGACAGGGTGTCCGGCGCTTCGTTAGTGGAGCCTTTACGATGTTCTATGATTGCATCATAAGCCGATAACTCCATTGCCCACCTTGCAAGTCGACCAATAGGATCGCTGAGTGTGCACAGCCATCTCAAACTAGAGTGGTCAGTGATGACTCTAAAGCTCGTACCTTTCAGGTAATAGCGCAGCTTTCGCACGGCAAATACCACGGCCAAGCATTCCTTTTCGGTTGTGGTGTAGTTTAATTCTGCACCCCTTAAAGGTCTGCTTAGGCACGTTATAAGGTACTCTCGATCCTGATCCTCTTGCACTAATATAGCGCCAAGTCCAGTGTCGCTAGCGTCGGTATACAGTATGAACGGTAAATCGACGCGCGGAGCGACAAGTGTCAGCGCTTCACTGAGCGCTTCCTTGACTTGTAAGAACGCTTTTTCACATTCATCGGACCATATCCATGGCACTTTTGGGCTAGCTAATTTATTTAGCGGCCCTTGAATTTTCGCAATATTGCGTAAATGTCGGTGGTACCAGTTTACGGATCCGTTGAAACGGCGTAACTCTTTACGATTTCCCGGGCGCGGATAATTTAGAATTGGTTCGACGCGTGCCGGGTTTGGTTTGAGACCATCTTTGTCTAATAAAAGACCTAAGAATTCGACTGATTCTTTAGCAAAAAATGACTTTTCTCTATTAAATAGTCAGTCCAGCGTTTTGCAATATTTCGAATAAAATACTTAATAAAATTAAATGTTCCTCGAACGTCTGGGATGTAACTATCCAGTCGTCGAGATATGCGTGGACTTGATTGGTATATTTTTCCGGTAATTTATTTTCTCTTACGTATTTCACAAATTCGGCTTTTAATCTATCCGTAAATTCTTGGAACGTTGCTGGGGCGTTTGTGAGGCCGAATGGCATGCGTGTCCATTCAAATAGTCCTCGACCGGAAGCGACGAAAGCGGTGTAAGCGCGACACTTAGGATCAACTGGGATCTGGTGAAACGCTTCGCTTAAGTCAATGGTACTAATGACTACGGCTTCAGTGAGCGCGTCCAATATGACGTCCATGCGTGGCAAAGGATATGCAGATTTTTTCGTAACTTTATTAAGTTTACGATAATCAATGCAAAATCTGTGTTTGCCATTTTTGCGCATCGTTAATACGATTGGACTAGACCACGAACTATTACTTGGTATTATAAATCCTTTTTCTAATAATTTATCGATTTCTTTATTAACTATTTCATTCACGGCAGGACTACGGCGATACGGCTTTTGTTTAATAGGCGTCGGGTCAGTTAATTCAATTGTATGCATAGCAAGGTTTGTAACACCTGTTCCCGAGTTAAGTCCTTTGGATAATTTTACATCTAAAAATTTATTTAGGCGCTGGTGTTGTTCCGGTGTAAGCTCACTCAATTGCATTGAGTTTACTGAAGTGCGCTGAATTTGCGCAGAGTTCAGTTGATTTATTACAGCCGAATCTTTAATGGTCCAAAAGCGTTGGACAGTGTCAATGACAATTTGCCATGACTCTATTAAATCCATGCCTAAAATAATCGGCGTTGTAAGTCCGTCTAAAACTGCGAACCAATGTTCACCGTAACAATCATTAATTTGAATTGTGAATTTTGCCGAATAGCGCGGCGCAGCTACATGATCACGCTGGGCGAGTTGTACGCCAGCGCGGGTTATAGCATCGTACACGGGTTTCCCGTTTGAATAATTTTTAATCGAATCATATAATTCGCCTGACACAAAGGTGCGATCGCTACCTGTGTCGAGAAGACCCATTTGTTCCGTATTTCCGATTTTAATGCGTACCTTTATAGTCAGACGCTTTTGAGACGGAAGGGGCGGAGCAAAGCCCTTGAATACAAGTTCTTGAGGCGGAAAGGGCGCAGCGGGGCCCTTGAATACTCTGCGCTCAGGTTTTTCGACTGCTGCTAATAAGCAGGGAGTCGGTGTAACCGTGGGCGGCGACGTGACGGAGGAGATGCTCGGTCCAGCCGAATATACCTGTTCGGGGGAGGAGGGCTCCTCGTCGGTGTCTGAATATTCCGTTTCCGAAGCGCTGTACTCGATGTCATCGTCGTCGGTCTCAGGGTCAGAAGCACTGTCCCAACCACCGAACGCTTGGTTAAGCGTGGGTGTATTGGAAGGGAGGCGCGGTGAGTCCTGTGAGGTACGACTGTGAGTCGGCACAGTGCACGGATTTGATTCCTGATTATTAAATTTAATTGTTTTATTCAACCCGTATTCATTTTTACCATTTACATTATTCCCGTTTCGATTTTTATTATTAAAATTATTGCTGTGTGAATTATCGATATTAAAATAATTTCCGTGTAAATTTTCGATATTGAAATCGATACCGTGTGAATTTTCGCCAGGGAGATTTAATCTTTCCTGGCTTCTTTCTCGTTTTTTGAAATATTTGGATTATTCGCATTTTGATTTTGGTAATAAAAATCTCGATGGTAATTGTGCTGCCAAGGATGCGTGGGTGGCAGTTGCGGCGCATGCGGCTGCACGTGAGGTGGCGGCGGTGGCGCGTGCATACTGCACTGGCAGTTTGGCGGACAATTCGGAGGGAGTGGAGGATACTGCTGATTATAACCGTAATTATAATTAAAATTGCGATTGTATCCATTCCATCCGTTCCTATTGTTTCTACCACGGTTATTATTAAACCGATTTCCGCCTTGGTAACCGTTGTTTCTACTGTTATTTGTGGATTGCCGATTGTCAAAACCACGATTTTCCCGTGCGGGAGGTCTACGTCTTTCCCCCCTTCTAGTCGACGACCCAGAGTGAGAGGAGGACGAAGAAACAGAAGTAGAACGACGGCGCTGTTGGTGCGGGGTAGGGGCGGGAGGGCCGCGATTTGCGCTATCTTCCACCTTTTGTGTCGTCGAATTTCCGTTTTTGAAATTATTTCCGTAAAGCTTTTTTCCAAAAGCTTCAAATTGGCGCTTGTACTGCTCTATTTTGTTTAAATTTGTTACTGGTTGTTTATTGTTACCGTTATTTTTATTATTGTCAATTTTCTTATTTTGCGGGGGTTTGGCCGCATTTATTTCGGGTTTAGGGGCATTTGCAGTTTCCGGTTCTGCGTCAAGAGGTTGTGAATCAATTGCGTTCAATTGGTTTTTACCTCTTGGGATGCGAGGTTTCCTAGAATCTTGCACGCGCAGTTTATCGGTTAACTGCATTAATTCCAGTTTTTCCTGATATTTACGGATTTTATCTATTAATTGGTCGTAAGAAGCGAAGCTATCTCGATCAAATTGTAGAATTAATTCCGAATGCAAACCCGAATAAATTTTATCTAACTGATTTTTTTCCGAAACCTTTTGTTGTAATTTGTTATACAAAGCGCTGATTCTAATAACAAATTCGATAGCCGATTCATTTTCCGATTGGATTGCGCGCTGGATCTTGTTTGTTATCTGCTGGTCGTCGTTTGCATCGCCAAAAATTTTTCGAAATTTGGTTGCGAAATGTGCCCATGAGTTCCAGCTATTGCGAAACGTGGTAAACCAGGTGTACGCTGAGTCGCTGAGAACTTGAGAAAAAACAAGAAGCGCGTCATCAGGATTGATCGAAGATGCATTGAGCTTGCGCTCAAATTCATCGATAAAATCGTCGGCGTCTAATTTGCCTGGAAATTTTAATTCCCATGATTTAATAATTTTATGCATATTTGGATTGGGAATTCTTGGCGCTTGTTGAGAAAAATTGTCGTTATTATTTAAATTTAAATTTAACAAAGGTTGATTTAATTGACTATTTTGCATTGAGGGTGTCCGGTTGTAAATTCGAGGAACATCGTCAAATTGTAAAACGCGCGTTGGGACCGGTGCCCTGTGAGCAGGCGTCATGAGGGGGTGAGGGGGGAGCGAGTACGCCTTACTTGTTCCCGCCGGGGGTGTCGTGCTTGTGGCCGTTACCGTCACCGTGGTAGTGGGAGCGGTGGGGGGTAGGCAAGTGGGCAGTGACGACCCATCCTGTGTGACGTTGCTGTAGAGGGGGCGATCTATTGATTCCCAACGAGAATCATGCCACGTGGGTTGCGTCGGTCTTACCTCTAAATTTAAAATTCTTTGAGAAAGAGTTTCAATTGCCTTATTAGTTTCAAGTCGATGCTTTTGAAACTGTTGCTGGCTATTAATTTGAAAAGACTCTATTTGAGCGCTAAATTTTCCGAGTTGGTCAGCTAATGTTTTGTTCATGGTCGTTTGAAATTGAATTGACTGCTGAATGAAATTATTTGCCTGAGTGTGAAGCTCGGAAATATAGGTAGAAATGCACGGGGTTGTTTTCTTTTTTGGAGGTCTACCTTTGCGCGTAGTGAAAGAAATTTTTGGAATTGATCCAAAGAGAGGGGGTGGTGCGCGGTTTTCATTTTGATTATTTTCAGTGAAATTTGCCGAAGCATTTGCTGAAGCATTTTCCGAAGCGTTTGAGGTGTCGAAATTTTCATCTTGAGACTGGGTCTCATTTGCGCCAGGGGGTGGCGTTCGACGTAACGTATTCGTTGGTCTAAAACTACCGCGTTGTGACCTTGTAGATACTCCGGATTTTTGTTTTGGGGTTTTCTTATTTTTCGTCATTGTAAAAATTAATCTTAATTTATTTGTCGTAAGGTAGAAAAAAGAAGTTTTACTTTTTGCGTTGAATCACGAAAAAACAGATAAAAACATAAAGCGAAATTAATTTCAATTTTCAATTAATTTTAAAATAATAATTTTCTTGAAATTTATTTTGATCGAAATTTAGAATTTATAATGTGAAAGACATTTTTAAATAATCTTGATATTTTAAATTCTTTAAATTTAATTTTAATTTTAATTTCAAAATTTTAATTCACTTCAAATATTTTAAATCTAAATTTTAAATTCAAAATCGTGAAGACTGTTAAGAAATAGCAAGTAAATTCTCAATTTACTGCGATAAGCAGTGTTTACGCTTTTTCAAGCGCGTGTGTTTACCTTTGACGGTGACCGGACAAGGGATTTCGTTCCAAACATGAGACAAAATTTGCGTCTCTAAAAATTTTTAAAATTAATATTTTAGGTTATACCTCATGATAGTCATCATTAACAATAATTTTATAAATAATAAAATGTAATAAAATGTTAATTTTAGCAATATTCAAATTTCTAATACATAATTGCTAAATAAGCAAGATAAGCGATAAGCGACAGAATAGATATTTACGGAAATAAAGACGGAGTGAGAGAGAACGCCAGAGACGCTACGAAATTTGTTAATTCTAAGAATTGCCATAAGATTTCATTTTAGTAAGAGTTAGTTATAATGCGCTATTAGAAATTTAATTTTCGCTCGTACAAAATTTAAATTACTGTTAAATTTTTCAAAAAATTTTGTTTTATTTTAGAGAAAAAGAGAGAGATTGGAAATCTGGCTCGTCATTTTGCACGTGGAAAAGTTACAATTTTTCGAACGTGACAATTTTCTTTCCTCAAACGTTTAAGAAAATTGAGAAAAGAAAAATTTAGCATCAAAAATAAAAGCACGTGAGCGTAATTTTGTGTGAAAAACACACGAAATTGGCTCAAAAATATAATTAAATTTGATGAAAAAAAAAAAATCGAAATTTGTAAGTGCAATTTTACGTTATTTAAATAGCGCAAAATGGCACAAATATACAAATAATCTTAGCTCGAAAAGCTAAGACACGTTGGGCGCCATTATTTGTGTCAAAAGCACAAAAATGGCCAAAAAGATTAATTATTCTTAACGTAAAACGTTAAGACACGTTGGGCGCCATTATTTGTGGCGAACCTATCGAGACTTTAGTTTTAATTCGAGATTAAAATAATTTAATTAAAAGAGCGGCTAAATCATGGATTCGGCTCGAAGAGGCCGGCACAAAAAAAATTGATTCAGACGAGCGAGATTCCCAGGCGGAGTACCAAAATCAATTTGAAGAAAAAGAAACAGGCATGGCGAAGCACAAAACAGAGTCGAGGAAATCACAAACTTACCGATTTATCGTATACCAGCGCAAGAACAATCTGGATGAAAATCCTAGGCTCGGCGTGGTCTGGTGGTATTGGATGTCCGCGGTAAAACCAAAGCGGAAAGAACAACACAGTTAATTATTCACAAAAAGGCCATCCACTCACAGTCCACACACGAAGGAGTAAGTCAGTTATTTCGCATAAGAACACAGATTTATTGAAGGTAGGTTACAACCGCTAAGAAACGCACAAATCTTTACATAGATAAAAATCACGAGAAGCGTGGAAAACAGATTACACAAATCGGGTGCTAATTGCACGGCGCACGGCGTCTCTCTGACGAAACATCGACCGTGATCTATGACACGACATTCGGGCCCTTTCGTATCTAGGCCGAGGTCGTCCGATTACTTAATTCGGCCGTTGACCGAAGATTGCCGCAGCTTACGTGCTTTTAATTAAAGCGGAAAATATAAAATATAATTCGAACATTAGAGTTCGCACGACTGGCAGCAAGAAGGATCAGCGTGTTTATTTACTTTTAAATAAATTATTAAATAAAGGCGTTAAGGGACGCCACAACTGACACTTTGTAATGAGTTATATTTTCTAACATAAGTTTTAGTTAATTTGTGGTAAAAAAGGGTTTTCATTTGAAAACGATAAAAAGTGGGAATTTGTTTATAAAATTTGTTTATAACAATTAACTAGCATTATTTATATAATATACTTTCACTGTTTGTAGTTATGGATTTCCAGGTTAATCAATTTCTAAAATAAAACATGACTTAAAAAAATAACAATTTTTTTAGTTCTTTAGATGCTGTATTTAATATGTGTTTATACTAATTGTTTATAACATTTATAATTATATGCATATACTGACACTTTGTAATGAGTTATATTTTCTAACATAAGTTTTAGTTAATTTGTGGTAAAAAAGGGTTTTCAATTGAAAACGATGAAAAATGTTAATTTGTTTACATAATTTGTTTATAACAATTAACTAGCATTATTTAAACAATATATTTTAACTGTTTGTATTTCAGGATCTTCAGGCTAATTGATTTCTAAAATATTAAAGCAATTTATGGTAGTATATTCTGCAAAAACCAAAATATTATAATTGTTTATACGGTTTACAATAATTTTATTTAAACAATAACAAAAAATTAAAAAATTGGCCTCGACAGAGTTTTTTGGAATTTAATGCAGAGTATTTTTAAAAAAAAAAGTTTAAATCCGATGAAAATTGAAGGCTCTAGCCTATTTTGAGCCCCGTTTTTTCAGTATTCCCCACTGTGCAACGGAGCCATCGGATGGCCCGCAGTCGAAGAAATAGGCCTCATAAATTAGATTACCCGTTTTAATAAGTGTCAGGAATTATCCGCGGTGGCGATTAAGGGTTACTAAATGTAAGTCATTTTTACCAAAGATACCTTATCGAGATTTTGTTATCCGTACTTCCGGTATATTCTCTCGTACTTATTCAGAATGAGTAATGAAGAAAACATCAATAACGGTAACAACGGATCGCATCCCACGGACTATGTCAATAGAGGTATAGGTGACATAATCCCACCAAGTCAAATCCCAAACGGTTCCATCCAAACACAAACAACAATGACTGACGTAAACGCTGCGATGGCGTCAGTTCTCGAGTGCATGACACTCCAAAAAAGTACGTACCACATTCCTGTTTTTGACGAAAAAATCCTCCGCTACGGGAATTTTTACAGGGTGTGTCGAACGGCGCTGTTTTTATTAATGATACTACCGAACCAGGGTTCGTAAAAGCAGTTTTGAGCAAACTGAAAGGCCCGGCTCGAGAAAGCGTTAGAGACAAATCTTTTAATAAGGTTAATGATCTTCTTGATCATCTCAAAAAACGATTTGCACCTACCAAAAGGTACCAATGGTACTTTGAATCAATAGTCACAATCCGAATGAAGCAAAGCGAAACCGTAGGCGATTACTATGACCGCCTCCTAGGCCTTTTGAGTGGCGCAAAACATTCTCTAGACTCGAAGTATACATCCAAATATAAGGAAGTCTCAGAAGAATTGCGTGGTGCCACTTTATTCGGGAGTGACATTATGATGAAGCCCGTACAGGACTGTGCCCTGGAAGCATTTATTCGAGGCCTTCCAGAAGAAATGTCAGTTTTCGTGGATACTCGAAATCCTAAAGACCTTTCAGAAGCACTCGAACATGCTCTCTGTGATGAAGGAAGGCAAACCTTTAACGAAAGGAACCGATCTTCGGCTTACCATATATCACGTATGGATTCTCAAGGCCGTCCACGCTCCCTAAGCCCGTACTCTAGGCAAGCTGAATACTCCGATAGTCCTGGAAGGAGACGGACCGATCACAACCAAGAGCTAACCTTACCCAGAACAGCCCAAGACAATTCCCCAAGTTCAAAAAAAAATTTGATTTAATTAACTCCAGAGCAATTAGCCGAGTTTTACAAATCAATGTGGTCTGCGCTCCCACAACCTCCTACGCCTCAGCCACCGTATATACATCAACTGCCCAGATTGTATCAAGGGAATCATACCCCACCCAGGTCCACCTCACCTGCCTCGCAAGGAAGTTTAAACTTCCCGCAGGCTCGCCGTTCCGACGCAATGGCGTGCCCAACATTTCAGCGTCAGAAAAGTGTCCATTTCGCAACGGACTCAGTAGGGTCCTTAGAGCAGGACGCGAAACCAAAGACTCACCAGTAGTCGAGTTGACAGCGCCCGAATTTAGACACCCAACAGCTAAATTCCTTGTAGACCCTGGGTCAGATACCAATTTGGTGAAATTGTGTGCCTTGAACCCGGAACGCATACTTGAGGTAAGCAACTATGCACAAATTACAGGAATAACAGGGCATGCAGTAAGGACATTGGGAACAATCCAACTGACAATATTGAAAAAACCGGTCGAATTTCATGTTGTTAGGAATGACTTCCCAATCTCTGCTCACGGTATCTTGGGTAGGCCCTATCTTCGCCAAGAGCAGGCCCAAATATCATTTAGGCACAACGCCCTGGTGACTATTTCTGATCCTATAAACCCGATTCCATTTGTAGACGAAGTATCGCAAGCGGCTCGTGAACTACTCCGGCCTGACATTAAGCCATTTAAAAGGATTTTAAGAATCCAAGCAAGAACTCGTCAACCAATTGCCATAGACGTGGTAAACAAGAAGCCTTTACAAGGTTATCTTCCCCGAATGGAGACACCTCAAGGCCTCTATTTAGGGGAAGCAATTGTTTCCAGTAAGGATGGTGTTTGCCATGCGATGGCTATCAACACTACCGAACAGGATGTTGATTTAGAATTATCGCCTCAAGAACTGATACCGTTTGACTTTTGTCAATTCCCCGGAGAGGAATTTTCGGACAACGAAATCTTGCCAAACGGGTCAGAAAGTACCTATGCTGAACGAGTCATTAAAGTGAAAAATGCATTACATGTCTCTCACCTTACACCTGAGGAGCGAAAAACGGTGTATCGATGGGTTGAGGACTACGCTGATATTTTTCACTTAAATGGCGAACCATTAACGTGTACACACCTAGTTCAACACAGGATACCGACGGTAGATGACAAGGTAATACAAAAAAAGCAATATCGTAGTCCCAATGAAGCCTTGGAGCAAATAGACGCCCAATTATTAAAACAATTAAATAGCGGAATAATCGGTGAGTCTACCTCACCTTACAACTCACCACTTTTAATTGTACCAAAGAAGTTAGATGCTTCTGGCGAGAAAAAGTGGAGAGTTGTGATAGATTATAGAGCACTCAATGAGAAGGTTATAGGGGATGCTTACCCCCTACCTAACATCTCAGCAATATTTGACAGGCTTGGAACCGATAAATATTTTACAGTTTTCGACCTTGCAAGTGGTTTCCATCAAGTCGAAACTCATCCAGAAGATAGGCATAAAACTGCTTTCTCGTCTCGTAACGGCCATTTCGAGTACCATAGAATGCCTATGGGCATTCGAAATGCGCCAGCTACTTTTCAACGGCTCCTGAATAATACGCTAGGATCAATGTTGGATGAGGAAGCAATTGTCTACCTGGATGACATTATTACTCACTCGAACACACTTGAGGAACATGACAAAAGAGTCAGAAGGCTGTTTAATCGTCTACGTGAGGCAAACTTGAAATTGCAGCCAGATAAATGCGATTTTCTCAGAACGGAGGTAGCTTATTTGGGACATCTCATTGGAGCAGATGGCATCAGACCAAATCCTGACAAGGTCCATGCCATTAAAACTTTTCCCCGGCCTAACAAGGTTAAGGACATTCGAAGCTTTTTAGGACTTTCTGGCTACTACAGGCGTTTTATAAAAAACTATGCGAAGAAAGCTAAAGCCTTGACAGACCTTCTGAAGAAAGATGCCCCGTGGATTTGGGGAACTGCTCAACAAAAGAGTTTTAATAAGCTTCGAAAGTACCTTTGTCGAGAACCCATACTGCAATATCCTGACTTTGCCAGGATGTTTAAATTGACGACTGATTCATCTGAAAACGCTGTGGGAGCGATCTTGACCCAAGAGACTGATAGTGTAGATCGACCTATAGCCTACTTCTCAAAGACCATGAATCCTAATGAATGCAGGTATCCAAAGGCAGAGAAAGAATGCCTCGCAATTCTCTACGCAGTAAAAAATTTTCGACCCTACCTCTATGGGCGAAAATTTATACTTGCGTGCGACTTCGAACCTGTCCATTGGATAACCTACATTGATAATCCCGGTCCGAGGCTCTTTAGGTGGCGGCTACGCCTTCAAGACTACATCTATAAATTTGAGAATAAACCAGGAAAGATAAGCCGGATAGTTGAATCACTATCTAACAATCCGGTTATCAATACTGGAGAAAACCCACTGTCATCTGATCTGACTGACTCTGACGAGTCTCCTGTTCCCGGTAATGCGAACCTCAAAAATAAAGTCCCAGTTACCCAAGGTAACTTGAATACTGCCGTTAACTCGCGAAACATAAGGACAAGTTGTTGCTCGTTTACTGTTAATGACTCTTCCTTCCTAGACCTATGGGGGTAATGTACCCCCCATTCTTTAAGGTACTAATGTTAAAACTTTTAGGTTAACCTTACGATGATGTTGATGATGATGTTGGCATTGATGATGACGTTGCTCGGAATAACCTTAGAAGCTTCCACTTCCACTTATCAGATCCAAGTTGATGAGATGACGGACGGATCCACCTACCGCACAACTACATTCAAGGCAAACCCAGGGATTTATTATGAATACATCAGCCAAGTCAGGAGGTCCACAAGCAATTGGCGAGTCACAGTATTTATGGACATCGAAAGGCAAGTCAAATTCCTCAATGACTTGAATGTCCGTCTGCAGAAAATCAAATCTCAATGCCTTTCAAAAGAAGAATGGAGCATTAAGCATGTGTTGGAAACAAAATTTCAAGTCGAATTTTAACTTCAAACCGAAGTACTTGCCGAAATATCAGAATTAAAGAAGGTGACCAAAAGATTGCCCATTAAGACGCCCCCAGGACTCAGGACACGAAGGAGTACGCCTCTTCTACGATTCATCGGAAAGCTTGCCGGACCAGTTGCCGGGTTGCTTACCTATGATGATGGCGAAGAGATTAAGGCAACCATAGAAGAGCTAACGTTATCGCAAGCAAACCTTTCCCACCTTGTTGGCAGACAAACGCATGTTGTTCGCGCCTAGTTGGACAGTCTACATCAGCAGGCTCAATTACACGAGGAAAACCTAAAGCAGATTAGCAGCAAGTTGGATAACCTAACTGCAGATGTGAGACTATATTCCACAATACACTCTTTTTAGAATTATTGAAACCATAAACTTAGGCGTAGAACACAATATGCAAACAAACCTAAGGTTGCTTGAGATAATTCACACTGCTAGAAAAGAGGAATTACATCCCGCCCTCCTTACTTTAGATCAATTACAGCCTATACTTAGAGATGTCCAGGATCACGTACAGGAGCTTGTCTTTCCTACACAAGGCCCCGAAGTTAGTTTAGAAGAACTCATCCAGGTGTCGAAAACAACTGTTGTCTGTGATGAAAAGTTGAAATTTCTAGTGGATATACCACTTTTAGAGAAGACTGCATACCAACTGTTCAAGCTACATTCTCTTCCCATAAATCAAGAAGCCCTAGGAAATGGAACTGGAAGGGCACAGGTATTCTCTAAATACTCCTACCTAGCAGTGGACACGGACCAAAGAACCTACATGCTTTTCCAGGAACGAGATTGGAACAGCTGTAAAAGAACCAAGGACTACCATCTTTGCCAACAAGGAACCCCTATCTTCGAATATTCAAGACATCCATCATGTGAAGCACTTCTTATGCTTAGTCCAACCACAGAAAATTTAAAATTGTGCAATATAGAAGTAAACTTCCAATCTCAGGACTTTTGGACTGCTCTCACAGTAACAGGAGGATGGCTGTACTCTTTGGTCGACTCTACAAAATTGAAAGTGATTTGTCCCACCATGCGAGACTCGAGTTTACAAATAAATGGAGTCGGGCTACTATATCTTGCCCCAGGATGTATTGCCAGGACAAAGGACGTCACGATACCCGCAATACCAACACCGAAAGGAAATACCGAAATTATATACGAACCTGCTCTACACCTAAATGTATCGGACTTATCACCAATACTTTCAACATACCAACATCTTGCAGCATCTATTGATTCGTCTACAAGACTCGATGAATTCCAGTCCAACATTAAAACATTGGATGAACTAGAACAGCAGTTGCAGGACCTGGCGTTTCACCAACAAGTCAGGCACCGACAATCGATTCTTGTATATGGATCTTACGCAGGAATTGGACTGGTAGCCGTGGTGGTAACCCTCTACATTTGTCGAGCTCCCTTGAAAACTGGACTTGTCATGGGTTTTACCATCTGCTGTTCAAGGAAACGAAGGAAGGACGTCTCCAATCATAAAAACGCAGCCCGATATCAACTCAATGAAACATTGTATTCTCTAACAACCAGAAGATCTCGTTCTAACCAGCGGAAGAAGACAACATCATCAGATGTTTCCCATACTAAGTCGAGTTCCTCTGAGAATTCGACTGAACCCGTTCAACAGAATGAAGCTACACCAGAAGTTCCCCCAAAAGACTCAACTTCATCAGTGCACATCAATCGAAGCCCAGCAAAACTGCCCAAACAAATGTTGCAACCTGTATAGATGAATCAATTTATTGTACAAGTAAAATGGAACGAAAAGAACTCTTTCTTTTATGATATAGTCTATCGATATCTATAGCCTTTTCCTCTCATTTTACTTTTCCAAGGGAATAAAAGTTTTCAACTTTTAAATTAACTTTTTTTTTTATTATTAATGTCATCATTCTTGCAAAATAAACTAATCATATATTTATTTTTACTCAATTCCAAGGATTGTTTACATTCCTTCCTCGGACGGAAATAAAATTAAGTACTAAACGAAAATTACTACAATACATTATTAGAAAATTTTGCAAGTAGACATAAAACAAAATAAATAAATAGAAATGCTCACGCCAAGCAATATGCTCACGAGGACGCGAGCCGGAAATCCGCGGTGGATTGTTACAACATTGTAACAACAAGAAATAAAATAATTTTTTTATTATTTGGAGAATGAAACCTAATTTTTATTTTAACTTAATTTTATATTAATTCTCAGTTGGCAATTATCTGAACCCGCATGCGTCAGCACGTTATAGAGATAGATTCCTGCTTGGCGTGAGAATTTGTAATTTTATTCAAAAATAAATTCTTTTAATCGTAAAAATTTCTATTATTAATAACATTATTTGCATTTTTCTATTTTTATTATCATTGTTTTCTTATCATGATTATTATTATTATTACCATAATAACTATTATTATAACTAACTAATTATTTCAAATATCATAAATTACTATTCTACTCATCTTTTTATTATAGCTATATTATTGTATGCATTTGTCATTTTCTTGCTTTAAATTTGACCTAGTTCCTGTTCTGACGCCAACGGGAGGACGGACTTTGAAAATTCAAAGTCAGCATTTTGACACGACCAATTAGAAAAGGCTACCTGTAACCTAAACCACCCCTCTGCTCCTAATTTCCCACCTAATTAATTTAGGGAAGATGTTAAAAGCAAAATTTGTTCAATTGTGGAGACTTCACTCAGCAGTCAAACCTCCGCCGCGAGTTACTGAGGGACGTCGGTCCGCGACAACGATCTGACTTTCGTCCGCCACGGGCGACGAATTTTGGGCGGACATTAAAATTAAAAAAATCGGTCCTAATTTTTATAATAAAATTAGGTTTCTTTGTTCTTTTTTTTTCGAGTCGGATTTTTCGTGTTTCTTTTTTTAAAAAAAAAAAATTTTCTGTCATTCAATTATTTAATTAAATATTAAATTCGGGTGACGGTGCAAAACGGGTCCAAAGGTTCGACAAGGAAGGAAAAATTACAAAAGACCTTTAGTGACAAAAGTTTGTTAAACGGACAATCACGTGTTAGACGTGAATTTTAGAGGAATCAAGGTGCCCGTTACACTGAAGACAGGAGTTTAGACCTCACTTTCTCTCTCTTCTCTTTCTTGCAGCGGTAGTGTAAGTTACACCATAAAAAGTACCGTTCCAATGTTTTCTCTTATCATTTTTTTTCTCTTTAAATTCTTATCTGGATTTGTAATTCTGTAATATTTTTCTTGTTTTAAAATTAAATAAATTTATGTTCAGGTTAAAACCTTTTTGATTTTATTTCTCTTACTTTCCTGGTCTTGTAAAAAATTTCAAATTAAACTTTCTAAAGAGGATAATCAACGTGATTAGGCAATTTAATATGAAATTGGGAAAAACGATCCTACAAAATTAAACAAGGCCCTTTAGGCCTTGACAGCTTGGCGCCTCCGCAAATTGAAAATGTTTTAGATTCTATTACTAATAAAAATTTTGACTTTAAAAATTTAATTTCTTTCGAGTCTAAATTTTTTTTTATTAAAAGTCAACAATAATTTTAATTTGTTACAATTAAGGATTGCAATCCCGCAAAGCGGGATCCCGCAATCCCGCGGGATCCCGCACCTTTTCATGGCTTGCGGATCCCGCATAATATTTCGCGGGATCCGCAAAATTATGCGGGATCCGTAAAACTGAGATTTGTTTTTTATATGAGAGATTTTATATGAAGTGATCAAAGTAAAAAAAAATTGTTAGCTAATCATGCTTAAATTCGAAGTATTTATAGTGCGTACAGATGGTAATCTTTGGTGATTTTTTTTGTCCAATATTTTCCGAATGGGAGGGGGGTAATCTTTCTGGGTTTTACGGTAAAACGCAAATTTTAGTAATTTTTTTATATTTAACAATAAATTAAAATTTTTTTGCTACTATCAGTTTCAATAGAGTTTTTCATGGTTTTTCGATTGGTGATATGTAGGGGAGTGGGCCCCAAGATGGACAGGGCCCCAAGATGGACATTTCGTATAAAATTTTTGTTTAAGGTGACAGCGCCTTATGTTTTCTGTCATTTTTGTTGTTTGTATAGACGAACATTTTGATGCACATTTGAAGAAAAAAAAAACCAGCTGGTTTTTCTTCTACACATACCACGTAATTTTGTGTCTAAGAAAGTTTTGTAACAGTTTCTTTTCAAGTTGGTAAAGTTATTTAAATTTATTATTTAGAATGAGTACTGAACGTTATAATATTCTTTATTTATCGTATAATAATATTCTAAAATGATTTTACTAATTCAGTATTCATATATATATTTTTACTGGGGATTAAAAAATGGTGTCATGTACCCTAAGATGGACAGGCCTAAAATCTCAATGTATTTTTTTGCATATTTTCGATTTTACACTTTTTTCAATAATTTTTTGAGCCAATTAATTAAAATTTTTTATTTTCCACCATAAAATGTGATTTTATCGTTAGAGAATTTATTATGTTGATATTTTTCGATATTTTATTACTTTTTACTTTTAAGCTATTAAATTGAAGTTTTTAGAAATTTTATTTCTTGATAAATTCCGTAAAATGATTAAAACTTAGTTCAAGAATTGTTACACGATGTTAATTTTTTATTTACTACCATTTTCAGAGACTTTTAAGAAGGTGTCCATCTTGGGGCCACTTTTTTTAGACCGAAAATTTTAACAATTAGAAAAAATGCTTTAAAAAATGTTTATGTTTAAAATAAAATTTTATCTCTGTGGCCATAAGTTACCTTATAAATTGTACTTTCATCCGGTATAAAACATTTTAATATATTTTATTCGGTTTGGATTGTACAGCAATAAATCGATAGGGTGTCCAACTTGGGGCTCTCTCCCCTATATAAAACAATAAAATTTTTTTGGTCAAAAAAATATATAAATACCATAATATTAATACCTCGAGTTTAAGCATGATTGGCTTAAACTTAAATATGAGTGTGTCTTGTTTACTCATCTTTTTTACATCACCTAATAAATAACGGTCAAACATTTGTCTATTGTTTACGACTATTTAAAATCTATAACGCCAACCAGTGTAGAAGCAGAAAGAGCGTTTTCAGCAGCAGGATACATTTGTAGTTCCTTAAGAAGCAGGTTGGGGGACGAAACCATTAATATAATATGTTTTTTGAGATCATATTTTCAGTTAAATGAATAAAAAAATTACCGATTATAATTATAATTTCCAGTCTCAATAAATACCTATTACTTAAACATAAACACACATATTTTCTTTCTTGATTACAAAAGTGAGTCTAATTGTACAGTACAATAGTCTTTTTATTATTAACTTTTTTTAATAAAAATAGTTTTAATTTTGAAGTTCCCATCATATTAGAATTATCTAATTAGTAGAATTTATTTATTAAATCATGCACTTACACGCAGAAACAACCATGAACGCGGGAAAAATTCCAAAAACACTGCGGGATCCCGCGGGATTGAAAACTGTGCGGGATTGCAATCCCTAGTTACAATGACTATTTGTTAAATTTATCAAATTATTTTAATTCAAAAACAAAATACTTATAACTCTAAAACTTTTCAATAAACATTTTTTTTAATATTTATTTTTACAATTTTCACTGTTTGTTAATCACATTAAAAAAATTAGGAAATAGTCATAATTATTAAAAATAAATACTTGAGCTTATTATAAATTAAATCTTATTTATTTAAATATAATTTTAAATTTTAATTCAAAATCTGTTAAATCGTTAAGGATCAAGCTTACTTCAGTTTGATAATCTACTTGTTTTTGTAACCTTAAATTCCATTTGAAAAATGACTTTTTAGAAACCAATTTCACTTAAAAACCGTTGGTCTCTCCAACGCCAAACTTTGACATCAAGCAAAGGAAGGTCAAGTTCAAATAATGAAACAAGAATTGGATTTTTTCCGTCTTCTGGGGATGAGAAATTCATATTTAAAATTGTGATAAATTCATCAAATTTTACCTTTTAAGGTAAAATATTACATACTTCCAAATTATTAATTTAAAAAAACTCTAGATCCTATGTAACTAAATCAAAAGTACTTCATTTTAAGTAACGTTTTATTTCAAAATATTAATTCACATTCTAAAAAAAATAGTCTAGAAGTGTGAACATTTGACATTTTACCCTTCATATTTAACATCAATTTTTATAATTATAAGAAATTTGGTTTAACTCAAAGTATTCGGAAATTAAAAAGTAAACAACTGTGAACAATTATAAAAGAAAACATAATGTAGTTATTAATTATTTGTGTGCTTTTTTATTTTATTTGTCCACCTGTCAAAATGACATTTTTATAGACCAGCTCAACTTTAAAATCAATTTTATGAAATAAATCAGTAAAATGTTAGTAAATCATTGTCCAATATGAATTCTCAGGACCCTGAAGATGATTTCTACAAATTATTAGAATTTTTAAAAAATAGTCCGCAAAGGCTTTAGGTGAAATATAATGGACTGACTCGATTACTACTTTGCGGAACTTTTATGGCTAACAGAAACAGAAATATTTATTGACAGAAACGCCGATCAAGAAAATCGCATGTGTAGTGATAGTAACATTACTTAACTTTATCATAATAAGAAATGGTAACTTTATCGGATTGAGGAGTTTTATTCTTTTTAAAGTTTCTCTATTTGTCAGTAGACAGATAATAAATTCAACATACAAAATTGGAGTGGTTATTTAAAAAAAAATAGCTTTATTAATAATAAATATTGATTAACAAAAAAAAATCTGACTAGAATTTTACAATCTAAACAAAATAACAACTGAACTAAAAATAGATTAATGTTGTTTAGATATATTAGTAAAGTGTAATTATTCACATTTACTTTTGCACTGTACACTTGTTTTAATAGTTTAAAAAGTTACATATATTATCAATTTATAAATTTTTAATAAAAATCATACCAAGAACTCATAATTTTACACTCTGATGTGTATTTTCTGTAAGAAGTACCTATCTACAATAATTAACTGTATAGCCACTCATGTGCAAGTCGTGAACTCAATTAAAGTTTAAAAATTCATTTTTAACTGCTAGAATTAACAATAATTTCATTTACCTTTTTTTTCACCATCCGCCTCCAAAAATCTTTTGTCCAGGAACTTATTTACAATTTCCCCTATGAATAAAGATGATATTAATAAGCGAAGCTTTGCATTAATTAATTTAAGTCTCTTGCCTTAGGTATTATCGTAAATACAAATCTAAAAATTATATGTAAAAAGTTCTTGCTCTGACTTTAAAATTAATTTTTAAAAGAGGAATTTAGGTACGAGAATGAAAGAAAATAAAGCTAAATAATTTTATAGGTTATAGTACTCATTACTTACCACCTCCCAAATTTATTTGGCACAAGTATTTTCCTTCCGAACAAACAGCACGACCATTGTGGTCTGTGATAACGCCAATTACTCTCATTTTGTGGTTATATTTTTCATTAAATAATTTCTTAATTATAAATCAAAGCAGTTTCAACAAGGAAACGTGATGCGGTAACAACACAACCAAGCGCACTTGTGAATACCGGTTGCCGTGGGCAACCGTGTAAAGTAAGAGTAAGTGAGACGGAGAATGCGCGTGCGTATAGCTCTTGCTTCTTAAGTTGTAGTTGAGCACCTCTGAGCTCCAACAGCTCTTGGAGCGAAATAGCGTAAACACCAACAGAGTGCAGTTTAGAATGAATTCGAAGTGACATCTATTCTGTTTCACCGACTTGACCAGGGACGAGCAACTCGCTTGGAAAGAGAAATGTTGGGATCATGAAGTAGTATAAGGAGGCCCCACTGCTATGTTTAACCTTGAAAAAGTTGAAGCTGGTTTCCCCGTTTCTCTTACAAATTAGCGATAGTGGAGAACCTAGCGGAAAAGCTTAGAATTATAAGCCACACAATGTCATTTTTGTGTACATGCAATTACTAACACACTTGAAATGCTTTTTGCAAATATCTGCCTACAAACAGCTGAGTGATCAGGCGGGAAATGTGACTAGCAAACGCATTGTAGCCGACGAAATTTCAAAGTTCCAAATTATCTCGCTTGGTTCTCCACTTTCGCTAATTTGTAAGAGAAACGGGGAAATCTGCTTCAAGTTTTCATGAGAGTGGGGCCTCCTTATACTACTTCATGGTTGGGATAATGGAAGTTTGGGAAAATGAGATTTCTTTTACATAAATTTTTGCACAATTGAAGGTTATGGAGAATAATCTTTTGAATGAATAAGACTTCCTATAAGTGAGGTTTCGGATAAATGCGATTTTTGATAAAGCAAGTTTTGACAAATAATATTTCTGATAAATGCAATTTTGGACAAATTAGATTTTTGATAATTGGAAATTCTGACAAATAAGATTTCTGATAAATGCAGTACCAGACAAATGAGACTTCTGATAACAACAATTTTTTAGAAATGCGATTTCTGATAAATGCAATTTTTGACAAATAAGATTACTGATAATTAACATTTTTGACAAAAGAGATTTCTGAAAAATAATATTTTGGATCAATGAGATTTTTGATAAATGCAATATCGGATAAATCAGATTTCTGATAATTGCAATCTCTGAGAAATGAGATTTCTAATAAATGCAATTTTTGATAAATAAGATTACTGATAATTGACATTCTTGACAAATGTAATTTCTGATAATTTCAATTTCTGAGAAATGAGATTTCTGATAAATGCAATTTTCGATAAATAAAATTACTAATAATTGACATTTTTGACAAATGAAATTTCTGATAAATAATATTTCGGACAAATGAGATTTCTGTAAAATGCACTTTTAGATAAATGGGTTTTTTGGTAAATTTATTTATTTATTTATTTACAAGTAGACGGGTCAAGCCCTTTAACTATAGCTAGAAGTTACAATCGGTAACTAAACTTAATTTTGTAATGTGAGTGATTTGTTACACTAGGTATGCTTTTAAAACTCAGTTGAACAAACGTCAACGTAATGATGTAGTGAATCTTGAGACATTGAAATCAAAAAAGTCTAAATCTTTAGAGAGCTTATTAGCTTTTTTACTGAATCTGTTAACAAGCGAATGTCCTGTGGTGTTTAATTAGGAATAGAGAATAATATCTCGTCATTATATTTGGAATGTATAGTTTTATTAGAGATAGCAAAGCAGGACAGTGCACAATTCCGTGAGAAACTTTGTAGAAAAAGAGCATATCGTCGATTGGGTGCAGCAAGGTGCCATTCCAGCTAAGACTTGAAAAACGTGCCATCTCAGATGTCAAATGTTTTGGTTACTTTTAGGTAATCTAAAAAATATAAAAAATCGAATAATGGTAGTGTTTTATCATGTATAAATTCAATTTGAACCTTTAATTTTAATTTTCAATAGTAAGTTTTAATAATTTTTGCTTGTTTGTCATGTTTTTGTCAACCTTAAAATAACCAAAACATCTGACATCTGAGATGGCACGTTTTTCAAGTCTTAACTGGAATGGCACCTTGCTGCTCCCAATCGACGATATCAGCGTAACGAAATCTATTGGTTATTGGTGGAATGTTTAAAGCTGTTCTTAGTGTACTGTAGTCGTGAGTGTATCTGTCAAAAGGCAAATTCAGCTGACGTGCGGCAAAGCGGAGAAATCTATTTTAGTCTCTTTCTAATTTGATTAAATTAAATGTGTAATGAGGTACCCAGATGACCGAAGTATGCTCGAGTACTGATCTTACCAAAGCAACATATAGCACCCTGATTGTGACCAAATTGTGAAAGTTCGAAGAATTTCGCATAACAAATCTGAGTGATCGATGCGCCTTGGTGACAATTTCGGAAACATGATCATTATAAGACTAATCACTACAAAGTAGAACTCCAAGGTCACGAACACAAGTAACCCTATTTAAATCGTCTGTGCTAATGGTGTAAAGGTAAATAAAAGACATTCGTCTAGAAAATGTGATAATTAGTGACTTTTTAACGTTAAGTGTCACATGGTTATCTTCACAACATTCGCCAAGACGGTCCAAATCAGCCTGGAACTCGGATTGATCGCGACATGGGTCCGCAGAGTCAACTGTCCTGTAACATTTCAAGTCATCTGCATACAAAAGAAAAAATGAGTTTTTAAAGATAGATTTGATGTCATTCATGAATAGAACAAAAAAAAGAAGTCCAAGGTTGGATCCTTAAGGGACACCAGAGGTAGCTATGAAAGCCGTAGAAAATTCGTTATTTACTTTGACAATCTGAGGCCTGTCAGATAGATAACTTTTAAAGAATAAGATCAAATTGGCAGATACACCAACGAATTCTAGTTTTCTCAGTAAAATATGGTGGTCAACTTTATTAAATGCCTTTGACAGGTCTACATATAAAGTATCGATTTGATGACCTTTCTCAAGGTTAAGCATTAAAAAGTTAGTAAAAAGACCAAGATTAGTTACAATAGACCTTCCAAACATAAATCCGTGTTGCTCGTCAATGATGAAATTAGATAGAGCAATGTAGCAATGTAGCAATGTAGCAATTATAAATACAATGCTGGAAAAACGAAATTTCTTATTAATGCTATTTCTAATAAATACAATTTTTGATCAATGAAATTCGTAAAAATTTTATTTTTTGAAGAACGAGATTTTTATTAAATGCTATTTCGAACAAATAAGATTTTCGATAAATGCGTTTTTGTATGAATGACATTTCTGAGAAATTCAATTTCTGAAGCATTAAATTTCTGTTAAATGCAATTTCGGACAGATGTCATTTCTGAGACAAATAAGATTTCCGAGAAATGCGTATTTGGATAAACGAGATTTCTGATAAATGCAATTTTGGATAAATAAAATTCGGTCAAATGGATATTCTGACAATTGATTTTTGGAGAAAATGTGGACGACCCATTTCCACAACAAAATAGCAATAAAATTCTACAAAAGATTGATGGGTGCAATTAGGGTGCAGTTTAGATTGATAAAATCAATTAGATTAGATAATATCAATAAAAGGTGAGCAAAAGAAATACATTATTCTAAAAATATATAAAATCAAGTTTCGTGGTTAAGTATGGTTAAAATATTAAATAATTCTTACACTTGAGTTTTTTCTAAATAGTTTAATTTAAATTAAAGTTTTATTAAAATTAATAATTGAATATTAATTACATTTTATTTAATTAAACTTTTGAAATTGGTATTAATGTAATTATAGAAAAATAATCAAAATAGTATTTAAAATAAGTTTAATTAAATTTTAAGATAAAATTTTAAAATAATAGATTCTAATTTTTAAGTATATTTATTAAATTTAAAGTGTAATTTATTTAATTGTATAAAAAAATGTATCTTTTTTTTCTTTCAGACATTAGTTATATATTTATACAAAAAAATTGTATTCAAGTTCTACAACTGTGGAGAAACATAAGAAATATGACCCATACTTTTTTAAAAAGATAACTAAATAATCAACCCCTACGAACCACCTCTCAAGAAAATAGTCTTAAAAAATCTGAAAAAGTATATCAATTCCTAGAAAAAACTTCTAATCAAGTTCTAAAATAATGGACCCTCTTTATAATTGTGCTTTCTAATTTGTCCAATAGATAATAAGAAAAATAATCAATCTTCAAGAACCACCACTTAAGAAAACAATTGAAAAAAAAGTAGAAAAATTTACCAATTTCTAGAGAAAAATTGTAATCAAGTTCTAAAATGGTGGAAAATCATCAGAAATAAGACCTTTAATTTTTCCAAAGGATAACAAGAATAATAATCAAGACCTCTGAAACATTAGTAAAGTTCTAAATTGGTAGAACATCATCAGGATTATGCCCCTTAATTTTTAAATGGATAAAAAGAATAATCAATTTCTAGAAACCACCATTAAAGAAAATATTGGAAAAAATCTGAAAAAAGTTATCAATTACTATAAAAAAATTGTAATCAAATTCTAATAAATAGGAACATCATTAGAAATGTGCCTACTACTTTTCTAATGGATAACTAGAATTAAAAATCCCCAGGAATTACCCTTAAAGAAAATAGCCGAAAAAAGTCTGAAAAACTGTATAGCAAATGGAATATAAAGATTTTCACTTTCAACTAGTGACAATAGCTTAGTTGATTAATACTCTGCTTGATTCTGGGAAAAAGATCGAGTCAGGATCCGAATCTTGCAACCGGATTTTTTTTACTATTTATCCAATATTAATTATTTTAAATTACTTGCAAAAAATTAAAATACTGAATTTAAAAAAGTTGTAAAACACTGCAAGTTTTGTTTTAAAATTTCAACAAATACTTTTTCAGATTTTAAAATAATTTTTGAGAAAACAATAAACCTTATCAAATTTCTGATTTAATATCAGGTTTTAAAACCATGTGACGTGACATTTTGACACGTCACACCGATTATGATTTCATGTAATTTTGGATTAAAAATTCCATACATCTTTTTTATATAAAACCCCCGGTTTAAGTAGAAAGCTCTAGCGTCGAGTTCTGCTCCACAAATCGCCTTCGAAAAATTTATGTTTATTTTTTTTAATTCATATTATTGCCGTATTTTGTTTCTTTTTTTTATGCTTCTCGAGCGTTCTGGACGATAAAATAAAAACATCGTTGGACCTGTCCACGAAGAGAAAAGGACCGATAGGAGGGATTCTCCAACAAAATACTTTAAGCCTTGTCATTCAGCAATCCAGAGATTCTTCATAATTCGCCCGACTAAAATTAGTATTAATCGAGGATAGGACCAGGTTCTGGATTACGCCTTCCGAGATGGTTTATTTTAATGTCATTTTTGAGGGATCGTCGCCGAGGAGTGTTTCGTCGAGATCCCGAGTTTGCTTTTGGGAGGCCGCTGCCGAGATGTTTCTCGCCAGGGTCTCATTCTGGAATTTTGTTGCTGAAATTTCGATACTTCGCCACCGAGTTTGGAGGTTGGAAGAAAATTTCAGAGAAAAGGGTACCGAAGCTAAGTCCAGTCTCCGCATCGAGATTTCGGTTCCCGTATCATGGATCTTCAATTTTTGTATCGTAGCTGGAATCACATTATTCAAGTTCCGTATTCATCTGAGAAAACGGCTAGGAAATATTCTGAAAATTACCTTACGGGTATTGGACGAGATTGTGGTTCGTTTAGCCCGCTAGGGTAAAAAGAATTTTAAATTCAAGAACGAGTCGATGACTGCGAGTTTTTAAATACTAAGAAGAATCGGAAAAGAGAAATAGACAGGCTGAAAGTATCGTCAACTAGTCCCTCACTATCGTAAGAACCAGAGGAACCCCAGGCCAACTCACCGAAATCGCCGAGGAAGAAAGAAAAAGAAGTCTCGTTAGCGTTCGTATATAATAGCGTAATTTATTGTTCTGATATTTTTGAGTAGTTTCTAATTGATTTTTTATGCCGTAAGACGAAATCTTATTGTTTTGGAATTAAGAGAATTTTGTGAAAATTCAGATTTTTGAATTTGAATTAGAATTCCCGCCGTGGCGCTGCGTGACTTTGTTAAGCGCGCGCCATCATAGTAGGTTAGGTTAGAAAGAAGCGCGGACCGGCGAAGAGACCACGAGGCTTTCCGTACATTGAGATTTTTGCGTTGCGACGAGTAAGAGACCTCGAGGAGGATCAATTTTGTGCAGAGTTTGTGGCTTTGAACCGGTGCAGAAGGAGAGGCTTGGCCAGACTCGGATCATACGATTTAACGTTTTTAAGTAAGTCGATTACTCTATATCTGAGCAACGGAGTCAGCACATTACTCTTTGTGTATTTTTCTTTGTATATTTATTGTAAAATTTAGTGAAAAGTAATAGAATTATCGAGAAAATGTCCCTACTTCTAGTAAATCAAAATGTCTCCGCTTCTCAGCCTCTTTTTCTCGCGAACAGTGACCGCATTTTTCAAAGTTCGCGACTCGTTGAACGTATTTAATTTTTCAAACAAAAATACTATAGTGAAATGTAAAATTTTATTTAATTCGCGTCACCGAGAATTTTGCCGTATAACTTTTAACAAATTTGAGTTAAGTCGACGAGAAAAGAAAAATGCGGATCGCTTGCTATATTGTCGTGGACTGAAGTGTAAATTCTCTAAAGATGCCGTAAACTTGAAAATATTGTTATTCGATTAAATTTTATGTTAGTTCAATTTGCCGTGGTCTCGTCGCTTAATTTATCTTAATTAATTAAGCTGTGACTCTATTACTTTGATGCACGCGATTTAAGTGGAGCAGGCTATATATTAAATTGTATCTTTTCCTTTTTGCGTACCGTAAGCGGTTAATCCTAGATTTTTTTGTTGATAAACCTAATTATTCAGAAATAGCGTAGATGGAATTTGAATTCAGTGATTGAAGTCGAAACGAATTTATTGTGTCTTATATATTTTTTTTTTATTCCATTGAGTTGTTCTGCATTTTCCTGAAATGTATTGATTATATGTATATTTTTTTTTCTTTTTGAAATATAACGTAGCGAAATTAAAAACTTATGAAAATTAAATATTAAACTGTCCCTATTAGTAAAAATCCGAGAGTATGTCGCGGTATAAATTTCTTTTATATTGTAATTTTTATCTCTAATAGGGAAACCCTTACATTGTAGAGAATTAGCGTAAGAAGAGTTTTATAGAATAAATTTTCTTTTGAGATATTTTTATATATAACTATGGAATTCGGATTATTTGACACTCTCAACACGAACCTACCCCCACCCCTTTCTTGTTTTGTTCCCTGAGGAAGAAACTTGCTGAAGCTGGCCATGTTTAATTTTGACGATTTTATGAGGAATTTCCGGCCTACTGATCTCTTCTAAAAATTCAAAGCATTTTGTTAAAAAAATAAAAAGGAGAAAAAATGAAATTTAAGAACTTGGATGTTGTTGGTAATTTTTGAAGTTTGTATTTTATGAAGTTTTGATGTTATGATAATTTCTTTTTGAAAGCCTATTTTTGTCATTTTCGAAATAGGTATTTCTTAGTTAATTTTTGTTGTTGCTGCTGACGTGGTTCATCGGTGAGCCTGGCGCCCAACATTTTCGCGTATAACTTTCTCTTTTTAAATTTTCATTCACTCATTAAACGTTAATGATTTGCTTTTGAATATTATTTTTTTTTGCGGTAGAGATCAGTACCGAAGGTGGTCGCAAAATATTCTTGAATGGCACAAGAATGGCGATAAATTAAAAGTCGAAAGGGTAAGTGTAGAAACTGATTTTTTTTTTGGAGCTCTTTTATCTTACCCCTATTAAGATTTTAATTTAATATCACAATGGCGCCCAACGTTTTCGCGTATAACTTTCTCTGTTTAAATTTTCATTCACTCATTAAACATTAATGATTTGCTTTTGAATATTATTTTTTTTTGCGGTAGAGATCAGTACCGAAGGTGGTCGCAAAATATTCTTGAATGGCACAAGAATGGCGATAAATTAAAAGTCGAAAGGGTAAGTGTAGAAACTTATTTTTTTTTGGAGCTCTTTTATCTTACCCCTATTAAGATTTTAATTTAATATCACAATGGCGTTCAACGTGGGGCATGCCATACTATTTTGTTGAGAGTGTTTTTACATTTTTTTTTATTATGAAATTAGATTTTTTTTGATTAATTAAAACTTGCGTTGAAGTTTAAATGTATTTTTGACTCACAGACAAATACTTTTCGAAAGAGAAAGAATTCGGAGTTTATTTCAAATATAATCCGCAATTAAGGATAAT
Organism: Ganaspis brasiliensis; assembly: GCA_037103525.1. Taxonomy (NCBI): domain Eukaryota; kingdom Metazoa; phylum Arthropoda; class Insecta; order Hymenoptera; family Figitidae; genus Ganaspis; species Ganaspis brasiliensis. Next base: position 1,603,462 of record JAZKLR010000135.1, on the reverse strand, counting down.
AACGATTTTATCTTTCCTGAAATTGACTAGGTCTATCTATTGTGTTGTATGACAACACAAAATGATAAGTCGAAGAATAGCTCGAGAAATCGACTACATCTACTTCAATTAAGAGATTACACTTCAGTCCTTGTATTTTAATCTCTGTTGCCGTCAAAGTTTTGTTTATTGACAATTAATTATAAGTTATTAATAAGTTCAATATATAATGGTTAAAACTTTATAAACAAATTGATTCACTTGTATCTGAGATTTTTTTTTATGTTTCCAAAAAATTTTCTTTTGTGTTTACTGAAAATTTATTGCCGAATCCATTGATAAATGTTTTCTGTGTATTCCAAGTGTGATTAGTAGGAATAATAAAATCAAGTACATTTGGGTAGAATTCACGTAGTAAATTAAAACGAACAGATTCCACAACCAATCCAGCATAATTTCGGACTGAAATGAAATTTATTATCATGGTAAATTGAAATCAGAATTAAAAATTAAAGTTTTAAAATTTTTCTTCAAAACAAAATTACAACAAAATCAAATCAAATTAAGAAAATTATTTATTTTTAAAACTTTTCTTAAAACAAAAATAAAACAAAATCAAATCAAAATTAAAAATTATTTCTTTTTGAGAATTTAAATTTAAAATTTTTCTTAAAATAAAATTAAAACAAAATTAAATCAAATTAAGAAAATTATTTCTTTTTTTTTTGAAAATTTAAATTTGAAATCTTTCTTAAAACAAAAATAAAACAAAATCAAATCAAAATTAAAAATTATTTCTTTTTGAAAATTTAAATTTAAAATTTTTTTTAAAACAAAAATAAAACAAAATCAAATCAAAATTAAAAATTATTTCTTTTTGAAAATTTAAATTTAAAATTTTTCTTAAAACAAAAATAAAACAAAATCAAATCAAATTTAAAAATTAGTTCTTTTTGAAAATTTAAATTTAAGATTTTTCTTAAAACGAAAATAAAACAAAATCAAATCAAATTAAGAAAATTATTTCTTTTTGAAAATTTAAATTTAAAATTTTTCTTAAAACAAAAATAAAACAAAATCAAATCAAATTTAAAAATTAGTTCTTTTTGAAAATTTAAATTTAAAATTTTTCTTAAAACAAAAATAAAACAAAATCAAATCAAATTAAGAAAATTATTTCTTTTTGAAAATTTAAATTTAAAATTTTTCTTAAAACAAAAATAAAACAAAATCAAATCAAATTTAAAAATTAGTTCTTTTTGAAAATTTAAATTTAAAATTTTTCTTAAAACAAAAATAAAACAAAATCAAATCAAATTAAGAAAATTATTTCTTTTTTTTTCAAAATTTAAATTTAAAATTTTTCTTAAAACAAAAATAAAACGAAATCAAATCAAAATTAAAAATTATTTCTTTTTGAAAATTTAAATTTAAAATTTTTTTTAAAACAAAAATAAAACAAAATCAAATCAAAATTAAAAATTATTTCTTTTTGAAAATTTAAATTTAAAATTTTTCTTAAAACAAAAATAAAACAAAATCAAATCAAATTTAAAAATTATTTCTTTTTGAAAATTTAAATTTAAAATTTTTTTTAAAACAAAAATAAAACAAAATCAAATCAAAATTAAAAATTATTTCTTTTTGAAAATTTAAATTTAAAATTTTTCTTAAAACAAAAATAAAACAAAATCAAATCAAATTTAAAAATTAGTTCTTTTTGAAAATTTAAATTTAAAATTTTTCTTAAAACGAAAATAAAACAAAATCAAATCAAATTAAGAAAATTATTTCTTTTTGAAAATTTAAATTTAAAATTTTTCTTAAAACAAAAATAAAACAAAATCAAATCAAATTTAAAAATTAGTTCTTTTTGAAAATTTAAATTTAAAATTTTTCTTAAAACAAAAATAAAACAAAATCAAATCAAATTAAGAAAATTATTTCTTTTTGAAAATTTAAATTTAAAATTTTTCTTAAAACAAAAATAAAACAAAATCAAATCAAATTTAAAAATTAGTTCTTTTTGAAAATTTAAATTTAAAATTTTTCTTAAAACAAAAATAAAACAAAATCAAATCAAATTAAGAAAATTATTTCTTTTTTTTTCAAAATTTAAATTTAAAATTTTTCTTAAAACAAAAATAAAACGAAATCAAATCAAAATTAAAAATTATTTCTTTTTGAAAATTTAAATTTTAAATTTTTTTTAAAACAAAATTAAAACAAAATTAAATCAAATTAAGAAAATTATTTCTTTTTTTTTTGAAAATTTAAATTTGAAATCTTTCTTAAAACAAAAATAAAACAAAATCAAATCAAAATTAAAAATTAGTTCTTTTTGAAAATTTAAATTTAAAATTTTTCTTAAAACAAAAATAAAACAAAATCAAATCAAATTAAGAAAATTATTTCTTTTTGAAAATTTAAATTTAAAATTTTTCTTAAAACAAAAATAAAACAAAATCAAATCAAATTTAAAAATTAGTTCTTTTTGAAAATTTAAATTTAAAATTTTTCTTAAAACAAAAATAAAACAAAATCAAATGAAATTAAGAAAATTATTTCTTTTTTTTTCAAAATTTAAATTTAAAATTTTTCTTAAAACAAAAATAAAACGAAATCAAATCAAAATTAAAAATTATTTCTTTTTGAAAATTAAAATTTTAAATTTTTTTTAAAACAAAAATAAAACAAAATCAAATCAAAATTAAAATATATTTCTTTTTGAAAATTTAAATTTAAAATTTTTCTTAAAACAAAAATAAAACAAAATCAAATCAAATTTAAAAATTAGTTCTTTTTGAAAATTTAAATTTAAAAATTTTTTTTCTTAAAACAAAAATAAAACAAAATCAAATCGAATTTAAAAAGTTATGTCCCCGAAAGAAATCAGCGAACGAATCTATTCATTAAAGAAAGCAGAATTGATCGAGGAATTGGAATCGCGGAATTTACCCATTAACGGGATCGTGCCAGTGCTAAGAGAGAGACTACTTCGGTTTGAAAGAGAACGGAGAGCAAACTCAAGAGATTCGGGTATCGACGACCGTAACCCCCCTCTACTATCCCCGATCCTAGAAGAACCCTTTCTCGGGTTTCCCCGCGAAAACAACACTAATTCCGACTCAGAATCGGAAAACATACGAAGACGTCCTGACTCCCCACGACCGGAAATGGCTAACTCAAGGCAATAATTTCCGCGACCTCCTGGACCTTCAACCGGTCACGGGTTTCCCAACATGACTTCCGGTAGGTCTCCCAACGGGAACCGCCCCCCTGCGAATAACTCTGCCGACAATAATACTCAAAATTCCTTTCAAAGCCCCCCCCGTATGACCAACGCCCCTCCTTATACTGGGACCATACCCAGACCTAATCCGAACTTGGGACGAGACGAGAATAGAGAGAATAGAAGTAGAGAAAGGAAAGGCGGAAACTCCCGGCGAGAGAATTACAATGAGCGGAACCGCGACAGGCAAGACGAGAGGTTTCGATTTGACGAAGTACCCCCTTATAGAGAGTTTGACAGAATGTCAATGGGACCGGGAACCTCCAATAGGGCGGACAACCGTCCCAACACCCAACGGTCGCCGAGAACTAGGGCATTCGAAGACTTTGAGCCTATGCCAGATCAAAGTCGTTACGATACTTCGCGAGATCGGTACAACACCCCTCGAGATCAACACGCACAATTTCGGGACTTTTACGGACCTTCCCGAGAAGAATTTGACCGTAGTCGACCTAGATCACAGAATAATGATCAATATCGGAACTCCACTACCAACTCTGATAACCAGGCCGGTTTCTCCCAACAGTATAGCGACCAATCCCATCCCAGAGACGCCCGCCAAGACGGTTATTCGACATTCGACCGACCCCCTGCAAATCAACAGAAAGATCGCGCTCGCTACCCTTCGAATTCTAGCGAAGATTCTAATGAACGGGAAGACAATTACCGGTCACGATCACGCCCTGAATTTGCACATGAAGAAACCAATAGAAATGACATGGGATTCCGACCTCCTGACGCACAAAGGGGATATCACAGCGATTTCAGACCACGTTCGGACCATCCTCATTTCAACCAACATCCTTCGTCCCACAACAACAACCGTCGCCGAGATGTCGCGGATGAAGACTACCCATATCGTGACAATAATAATAGATCCCGATCTCGTGGCTATGGAACGACGGCCGCTTCCGCCTTGGAGACCATGCGGAAGTGGAACCTAAATTTCTCTGGTTCCTGTCAGGAAGATGCCGAATCTTTCCTACGACGAATCGAGGAAGGCAGAAGTATCTTCTCAATTCGAGACGAGGACTTATTAAAAATCCTACCCTTCTTTTTGTCTGGCGTTGCGTTAAACTGGTTTCGCCAAGCTTGGATGTCATGGTACTCGTTCGGTCAGTTCACGTACTCCTTTAGGAAACGGTTCGCAGACTCTGATTTCCAGTTCGAGTTGAGACAAGAACTATATCGGAGGACACAAGGGGAGAACGAAAGAGTAGCAGACTACTTGACCTGCATGTGGTCAATGTTAGCACGAATTCAACCTCCTTTCTCAGAAACCGAAGAGATCAGTTACGCGCACAGAAATCTGCTACCGAGATTGCAAGTATCAATCCGACGGCAGGAAGTTTTCTCTCGGGAACATTTGGAGGATTTGGCTATGGCAGCCGAGAAGACTTATCGAGTAGTAAGATCTTATAGACCACCCCCACCCCCCACCCCGGAACGTTCCCTACTTCCGGACCTGGCATATAGGGATCCCCGTGCGCGACTGCCTCACCGAAAACGAGATAATCTCAATCTAGTCGCCGAGTCTTCCGAAGAGGAGGAAGTCGATTACTCCTTTCTGTCTGCGGAACAGTCCAACCAAAATAAAAAGGATAAAAAGCCGACTAAGATCTCCGAGAAAAATAATAAAGAGACTAAGACCAACAGACCCCCTCCGAAGGAACCCGAAGCCCACCAGAATCCAAAAGAAACCACGGTAGCGCCTAACGAGGCTCCTTCGACCCCTGGCCCGAATAAAACGGTAGTTTGTTGGAACTGCGATCAAGAAGGACACCAAAATTTCGATTGTAAAGCTCCTCGACAAATATTATGTTTTGGATGCGGAACGAAAGGTGTCACGCGACCGAACTGTCTCCCATGTCGGGAAAACCAGAAAGGGAATCGCTCAACAGGGCCGAAGTGATCCCTAATCCGACGTCACGGCCCTTTAGCGTTGTAAATCCTACGAATTTTGAAAGTTGCGTTGAAGGCGGTATCACATCTCCCCTTGAAAAGAAAGAGTCAGTTAGCGATAAACCGAACGTCCATAAGATACTATCACGAATTTTCTATATGGATTTAGACATAGCCGAATTATCATATAATGCCGTATTGTTGAATCGTAACGAGTCTTTATTGTTCGTCATAGTAAATATAGAGGGAATACCATGTAGAGCCCTAATGGACTGTGGAGCCTCTCGAACCTTTATAGGAAATCAGGGCCTAACTTTAATAAACGAATTAAGTCTTGACGTCAAACAAACTCGGGGTAGGGTAAAATTCGCGAATGGCCACGTTGAGACCGTGACAAAAGAGATTTCGTTACCCCTTCAGCTCAAAAATAAATTCGAGAAAATTGATGTTAGAGTCTTATCCAGTTTACCGTATCCACTAGTTTTAGGAATGGATTTTTTTGCGTAGATTTAAAATGGTTGCCGATTTTGAGGATGGATCTTGATGTTTCCGAGCTCAACCAAAAGAAATGTTCCAATTTGAAATCGAGGACGGAATCGAGAATCGTTGTTTCGGAATTCGAGAATTGACTAGGGACCAAGCTGGTACGTTAGCCGATTTTTTAAAAAAGGAACTTCCCCCTCCCACAGATAAACTCGGAGAAACTAAGTTGACTGTGCATGCCATTGATACCGGTGATCATCCCGCAATTAAACAGAGGTACTATAACGTTTCTCCCAAGGTACTCACCGAGACGCATCAAGAGATTGACGCGATGCTCAAAGACGATGTTATCGAATCATCTAAGTCCGACTGGTCTTCCCCAGTAATCATGGTTCGGAAACCGGATAATACCTATCGGGTGTGCCTCGATTTTCGCCGAGTAAATAGCGTTACCAAAAAAGATGATTATCCAATCCCTCAGATGGATAATATTCTCGGAAAGTTGCGTCGCGCTAAGTATATCACCAAACTTGACTTACATAAGGGTTTTTGGCAGATCCCCCTCCATCCGGATAGCCGTGAAAAAACTGCTTTTACCGTACCGGGACGCGGTTTATTTCATTTTAAACCGATGCCCTTTGGGCTAACCAACGCCCCTGCAACGTTTCAGCGATTATTAGATCGCCTAATCGGTCCAGAAATGGAACCTTTCGTATTTGTATACTTAGATGACATTATAATAGTGACTGAAACGTTTGAGGAACACCTGTACTGGTTAAAAATAGTTATCAATAAAATTGTCGAGGCAGGTTTGAAACTTAGTCCCGAAAAGTGTGAGTTTTGTTGCCCTCAGGTTCGATATTTAGGGTATTTAGTCAATGAGAATGGCCTAGAGATTGATCCCGAAAAAGTCGAATCTGTGACCACTTTTCCCACGCCTCGTACTGTTAAGCAAGTGCGCAGCTTTCTCTGAATGGCTTTATGGTATAGGCGATTTATACCCAATTTTGCCACCATGGCTTCGCCACTTACCTCCCTACTGAAGAAGAAAGTTAAATGGTGTTGGGGCGAAGAACAGAAATTAGCGTTCGAAAATCTTAAGAAAAGTCTAACTGAGTCTCCCATATTGGCGTGTCCCGATTTTAGCGTAGAGTTCGAATTGCAAACGGACGCGAGTAATTTCGGTGTTGGTGCAGTATTGACACAAAAGAAAGACGGTACAGAACACGTCATAGCGTATGCGAGTAGGGTTTTGACAGCAGCAGAACAGAATTACTCGGTCACAGAGAAGGAGTGTCTAGCTGTGATTTGGTCCATAGCGAAGTTTCGAGCTTACCTGGAAGGATACCATTTCACAGTTGTCACAGACCATAGTAGTTTACGCTGGCTCCATAACCTGAAAAATCCTACTGGCCGATTAGCCCGCTGGGCTTTAGCGCTTTTAGAGTACGATTATACGATTAAATATCGGAAAGGTACATTACACCAAGTACCTGATGCACTGTCGCGCATATATGAAACCACCGATTCTTTATGTTTGATTCGTGATCCCACAACTTCGTGGTATATACGACGGTTTATAGCGGTTACTGAATTCCCGGAGAAATTCCCTTTGTGGCGTATTGAGGAACAAAGACTATACTGTTACCGACCAGATATATATCTCGACTCGTTAGATAAAGATTTAGATGCATGGAAGCTTGTCCCCTGTGACGAGGAACAATCCAATGTTATTGCCGAAGAACACAACAACCCTCAGTCGGGACATCTCGGAGTCTTGAAGACCTACATGAAAATCGCGAAAAGTTATTATTGGCCGAACTGTTTTCGTGACGTAGTTGAGTACGTTCGTAATTACCATGTGTGTCAGACCTGTAAAGTAAGCCAATCCACCCCACCGGGATTAATGGGACAGCGAGTCGTAGAGGAACCGTGGTCGGTCGTGGCCATGGACATAATAGGACCCCTACCTCGCAGTAAATCTCAAAATCAATACCTGTTAGTCATACAGGACCTGTTTACAAAGTGGATGGAATGTGCTCCGTTAAGGTCTGCGAATGGGAAGAAAATTCGAAGTCTGTTTCACGACCTCGTAATTAATCGATGGGGTGTTCCCAGGGTAATTCTCACGGATAACGGTACCGAATTTTTGAATAGCGAGATACGTCATATGACCTTGGAATATAATATCTATCATTCGACGACATCCCCTTACCACCCACAGGCTAACCCCGTGGAAAGGACGAACCGGGTGTTAAAAACAATGATAACATCATATATTAAAAAGGATCACCGAACTTGGGACGAGAATCTACCAGAACTTCGGTTTGCGTATAACACAGCATATCATTCTAGTCTTAAAGTAACGCCTGCGTTCATGAATCAGGGCCGCGAACCAAGACCCATTAACGAGTTGCGTAACCGATTAGGGAAAGTCACCGAGATCGAAACCCAACCTCCTTCCGAGTGGGTCGAGAGAATGAAAAAGATCGGTATCATTAGAGATTGGGTCGCTAAAAGCCTAGATGAAGCTTTCGTTAGACAGTCGAGATATTATAATCTGAGGCGGCGAGAATTGCGATATCACCGAGGAGATTTAGTCTTAGCACGGAACCGCCAATTGTCAAACAAAGAAAAGAATATTGCCGCAAAATTGTGCCCAAAATTTACCGGCCCGTATAAAATCACTAAAGTAATCTCTCCCGTAGTGTACGAACTTAGCGACCTTGAGGGAAAAAGAGTGGGAAAATTGCACTTGGAAGACCTGAAAATGTATCAAACTCCTTCGATTTCGAAATTTCACCCTAGACTTTGCAATTACAGATTTAAAATTTTCGCTGTGACCCCATGAAAATGTCAGAAAAGAAATCTCATTCTACTCGTTTCGCTGAGCCCGAAGGATTCTCCCCTCTGACGGCCGAATCTTTACAGACTCGAGCCGTGACGAAGAAGCTAGCCGAACAAATCAGACAGAACGAGTCACTCCATAAGGAACTAAAAAGAGAACGGGAGAAGTGTATCTCATTGGAACGCCGATTGGAGGGACTGAAAATTAGGTTGGTTGAACTAGAAAAACCAATAAAGTCCAACCCGACCTGGTCAGAGGAAGATTCGGAAATTGAGAAGAGGAATCCTGGTTGGAGGTATTATCGACCCTATCGATCAATACACAGGGAAGTCCGGAGAAAATATCCTGGGTATATACAAGCCATGAACGAGGCCTATCGTATGGAGAAGAAAAATAACACGGTATATACGGGATCTGCCAAAGTCTACGACGAAGAGGAACAAATGGCTTATCTGAAGGAGAAATATTCGCTTTCCAACAAGAGTAACACGACTATCGCTGAGACTCAAACAGACCGAGCTAACTCGCCAGAAGAAGCGTCGACGTCAGCAACCTCGCCGAGACCCAACCAGAACGAGACACAGACCAAGTCAATAGGAACATCTCCGGGTACGTCCGCGGCAATAAAACGGCCTCCTAAGACCATCGACGGCGAGACTCAAACCGATGATGACGTACGCCCGCCCACAAATGCTGTCTCTACCCAGACTATGGACCAAAAAGCACCAGTTGGATCCGAGACGAGCAGCTTATCTGGAGTTCTCTATTCGACGAAGGAAACCCAGACAACAGCTGTGGACTTCCACTTGTCCGGATTGGAAATAAGGGTAACTACCCTCCCTCGAGAGGAAAAAGCCCAGCAGAACTTCGGAGAGAACAGAGCCCCGAAACGAAAGTCGTCACCTCAGACCGGAAGCACAGTATCACGACGCCCTAGAAAATTGATCTGCAAAGTCCCACCACCCCCAGGTTGTTGGAACTGTCGAGAACTCACGCACAGATACCCCGCATGCCACCACCCGTTTGATCGAATATTCTGTTTTCATTGTGGCTTTGATGGGTAAACTTCAAATTTGTGTACCAACTGTAATGGTAAAGATATGGTCGAGGGGGTAGATTACTTCCGAAAAACCCCTAAAAATCCGTCTCAACCACGTCACGGTTAAACGGGTTATTATTTTTTTTGTCTTATTTCAACAATCCTGTTTAGATACCCTTCTTAAGTAATAGCTATCCTTTTCTTTTGTTTTACCCAAGTGGTTTTTCCTTTTGAGTTAATTCTGACGCAATTTTCCACCAAGTACCTTCGCCGAGTATTTGCCAAAATAAGTTTTTTTTTTTTTGCTTTTGTTTATTGTGAAAACCTAAAAACCACGGTCCACCTGAACCCTGAGTCATGTTCAGTTAATATTATTTCTTATCTTAACAATTTTTCTTTATTTTCCTTTCTTACTTTTCTTTATTGTTTATTTTTTTTTGATACTCAAGTGTGTAATTTTAGCGTCCGTGTAAGGATAAAGGTCAGCATAAAGAGTGATCTCGAATACAAAGTGTCTTCACTAGTCAGTAAAAATTAAACTTGACGACGAAATAAATTGACATTAATCAGTCGACAATTATTAGAATAATATAAAGATTGGATTAAAATATAAATAGAATGTAATGGAGTTAAAATTCATTCTTATTTAATAAATGGAGCTTGATGGTTACAGAGAATTAGTTGAAATTATTAATGACCTTTAGGCTTAAGAGTTACTTTTATTATAGTTCAAAATTTATCTTATTTTTCATCATTTACGTTAATGATAATTGATTTTTCGAAGGTTGAGGCTGAAGCGGAGCAATTTGAGGAGCTAAAAACGCTTAGATGGAGTTATCGATTACTATTCGCGATTTTAATCATTACTGTCGTTTTTTTTTTGGGTTAAAGGATCCCTGAGTATATTCATTATTTTTTTTTGTAAGTGAGTAAATTTGTCGTTATCACGTATAGTTGTTCTTATGGAAAGTTTTTGAATCGGTAATTTTCGGTAACTCGACGTTCTGGGTAGCCTCGTCCTTCTGAGGGGAGTAGTTGTGACGTGACATTTTGACACGTCACACCGATTATGATTTCATGTAATTTTGGATTAAAAATTCCATACATCTTTTTTATATAAAACCCCCGGTTCAAGTAGAAAGCTCTAGCGTCGAGTTCTGCTCCACAAATCGCCTTCGAAAAATTTATGTTTATTTTTTTTAATTCATATTATTGCCGTATTTTGTTTCTTTTTTTTTATGCTTCTCGAGCGTTCTGGACGATAAAATAAAAACATCGTTGGACCTGGCCACGAAGAGAAAAGGACCGATAGGAGGGATTCTCCAACAAAATACTTTAAGCCTTGTCATTCAGCAATCCAGAGATTCTGCATAATTCGACCGACTAAAATTAGTATTAATCGAGGATAGGACCAGGTTCTGAATTACGCCTTCCGAGATGGTTTATTTTAATGTCATTTTTGAGGGATCGTCGCCGAGGAGTGTTTCGTCGAGATCCCGAGTTTGCTTTTGGGAGGCCGCTGCTGAGATGTTTCTCGCCAGGGTCTCATTCTGGAATTTTGTTGCTGAAATTTCGATACTTCGCCACCGAGTTTGAAGGTTGGAAGAAAATTTCAGAGAAAAGGGTACCGAAGCTAGGTCCAGTCTCCGCATCGAGATTTCGGTTCCCGTATCATGGATCTTCAATTTTTGTATCGTAGCTGGAATCAGATTATTCAAGTTCCGTATTAATCTGAGAAAACGGCTAGGAAATATTCTGGAAATTACCTTACGGGTATTGGACGAGATTGTGGTTCGTTTAGCCCGCTAGGGTAAAAAGAATTTTGAATTCAAGAACGAGTCGATGACTGCGAGTTTTTAAATACTAAGAAGAATCGGAAAAGAGACAGGCTGAAAGTATCGTCAACTAGTCCCTCACTATCGTAAGAACCAGAGGAACCCCAGGCCAACTCACCGAAATCGCCGAGGAAGAAAGAAAAAGAAGTCTCGTTAGCGTTCGTATATAATAGCGTAATTTATTGTTCTGATATTTTTGAGTAGTTTCTAATTGATTTTTTTATGCCGTAAGACGAAATCTTATTGTTTTGGAATTAAGAGAATTTTGTGAAAATTCAGATTTTTGAATTTGAATTAGAATTCCCGCCGTGGCGCTGCGCGACTTTGTTAAGCGCGCGCCATCATAGTAGGTTAGGTTAGAAAGAAGCGCGGACCGGCGAAGAGACCACGAGGCTTTCCGTACATTGAGATTTTTGCGTTGCGACGAGTAAGAAACCTCGAGGAGGATCAATTTTGTGCAGAGTTTGCGGCTTTGAACCGGTGCAGAAGGAGAGGCTTGGCCAGACCCGGATCATACGATTCAACGTTTTTAAGTAAGTCGATTACTCTATATCTGAGCAACGGAGTCAGCACATTACTCTTTGTGTATTTTTCTTTGTATATTTATTGTAAAATTTAGTGAAAAGTAATAGTATTATCGAGAAAATGTCCCCACTTCTAGTAAATCAAAATGTCTCCGCTTCTCAGCCTCTTTTTCTCGCGAACAGTGACCGCATTTTTCAAAGTTCGCGACTCGTTGAACGTATTTAATTTTTTAAACAAAAATACTATAGTGAAATGTAAAATTTTATTTAATTCGCGTCACCGAGAATTTTGCCGTATAACTTTTAACAAATTTGAGTTAAGTCGACAAGAAAAGAATAATGCGGATCGCTTGCTATATTGTCGTGGACTAAAGTGTAAATTCTCTAAAGATGCCGTAAACTTGAAAATATTGTTATTCGATTAAATTTTATGTTAGTTCAATTTGCCGTGGTCTCGTCGCGTAATTTATCTTAATTAATTAAGCTGTGACTCTATTACTTTGATGCACGCGATTTAAGTGGAGCAGGCTATATATTAAATTGTATCTTTTCCTTTTTGCGTACCGTAAGCGGTTAATCCTAGATTTTTTTGTTGATAAACCTAATTATTCAGAAATAGCGTAGATGGAATTTGAATTTAGTGATTGAAGTCGAAACGAATTTATTGTGTATTATATACTTTTTTTTATTCTATTGAGTTGTTCTGCATTTTCCTGAAATATATTGATTATATGTATATTTTTTTTTCTTTTTGAAATATAACGTAGCGAAATTAAAAACTTATGAAAATTAAATATTAAACTGTCCCTATTAGTGAAAATCCGAGAGTATGTCGCGGTATAAATTTCTTTTATATTGTAATTTTTATCTCTAATAGGGAAACCCTTACATTGTAGAGAATTAGCGTAGGAAGAGTTTTATAGAATAAATTTTCTGTTGGGATATTTTTATATATAACTATGAATTCGGATTATTTGACACTCTCAACACGAACCTACCCCCACCCCTTTCTTGTTTTGTTCCCTGAGGAAGAAACTTGCTGAAGCTGGCCATGTTTAATTTTGACGATTTTATGAGGAATTTCCGGCCTACTGATCTCTTCTAAAAATTCAAAGCATTTTGTTTAAATAAATAAAAAGGAGAAAAAATGAAATTTAAGAACTTGGATGTTGTTGGTAATTTTTGAAGTTTGTATTTTATGAAGTTTTGATGTTATGATAATTTCTTTTTGAAAGCCTATTTTTGTCGTTTTCGAAATAGGTATTTCTTAGTTAATTTTTGTTGTTGCTGCTGACGTCGTTCATCGGTGAGCCTGGCGCCCAACATTTTCGCGTATAACTTTCTCTGTTTAAATTTTCATTCACTCATTAAACATTAATGATTTGCTTTTGAATATTATTTTTTTTTTGCGGTAGAGATCAGTACCGAAGGTGGTCGCAAAATATTCTTGAATGGCACAAGAATTGCGATAAATTAAAAGTCGAAAGGGTAAGTGTAGAAACTGATTTTTTTTTGGAGCTCTTTTATCTTACCCCTATTAAGATTTTAATACTTGTAATTCTACAAGTTCCTGTGATAATACTGTTTGTTTTATTTAAATACTTTTATTAAATCAAAAATTTCTTGAGGCTATCAAAAATATGCAAAATGTTATTTTATGGCTTATAAAAAACAAATAATATGTTTTACAGCATAATTAAGCAATAAAAAGTCATAGTAAACCAATCTTCGAATTGGTTTAAGAATTTTTTTTTCTGTGACATGAGAATTTTAAATTCTTTAGCATATCTTGAAAATAAATATACAAAGTTGCGTAGACTATATTAATCAATTTGACTGCGATATGAATAAAGTGAACTAAGCAGAAAAATATTTTAGTTTATTGTCTTTAATTTTTGGAATTAAAATACACAAGGAAGAAACTATCACTGTTCATTAGGGATTTCCAAAAAAAGACATTTTTGAATTTTGTTTCAGGAAAAAAATTAACTACAAATCCGAAAAAGTAAACACCTATTTTTTTGATCCGACAATATTAAAGTGTGCCGCCAGCACCCCCTAATTTCCCATTAAAAATGCGTAGAAAAAATGGATTTTTTTAAAAAGTTTTAAAACAATAATGAAAATATTATTCAAAAAGGCTCTGAAGTTTATGAGCGATTGCAAAATATTTAAAATTAAAGATAATTGATTGTTAATTAATTTTTAATTGTTTAAACAAATTAGTTTGTTTAAAATCTTCATTTATTCTGTTGTAATAAAATATATTAATAGCTAATCGTCTCTTTAACAACTAATAAGATAGAAAAAAATTATTGACTTATTCCTCATTTCTTTAAACAATTCAAATTGTTTAAAATAAAATTTTAATGAAATTTATCCCCAATTGGAAACAAATTTTTAATTTTTTAAATATTTTTAATTCGTTTAAATAATTTTAATTTGATTAAACAAATAATTTTGTGCATTTTTTTCGTTTCCCGTAAAATATTATATTACCTTACGATCTTTTTAGTAACTAAATAGATACAATAAATTAATGACTACTGTTTATTTGTTTACACAATTAAAATTTTCTAATTGCTTAAATAATTTTTATTTGTCTAAACAATATTTCTATCGAGTTTTTAAAAGTAAGCAAGATTTTTTATAGTTCAAAATTCTTTAAACAACAACTTCATGATAAGTTAATTTTAAACAATTGTAATTGTGTAAACAAATAAACAGTAGTCACTAATTTTTTGTATCTCTTTAGTTACTAAAAAGATCGTGAGGTAATATAATGTTTTATGGGAAACGAAAAAAATGCACAAAATTATTTGTTTAATCAAATTAAAAAACCACTGCCAAGTTTGTACCTCAAGTATTTATTTGATGTGAGTAATTTTTGGTATTCAGTTTTTGAGAACAATGACGGTTCACTGAAAACCAATTGGTTCCGAAAAGACACTTACTCAGGAAGGTTCCTAAATTTTTTATCCAACCATCCTATTCAACACAAAATTTCTATCATAAAGAATTTGGTTGACACTTGTTTACTTCTTTCTGATGAATCTTACGACGAAGAAAATATTAACCTTATCAAAAAAATTTTATCTCACAACAACTATCCAAATAATCTTATTAACGAAACTATTAAAAAACGTATAGACGAAATTAAAAATAAAAATAGAGAATCACACGAAAAAGAAAAAATCTCTCAAATTGAAAACAAAAAATTTATTACTGTTCCTTACTATGGAAAGATTTCCCAAAGTATAAAAAGAATATTATCTAAGTACAATATAACCACAATTTTCAAAGTTAACTCAAAACTAAGTAGATTTATAAGATTAGGTAAAGATCTTATAAATATTCTAGAAAAAACTGACGTAGTCTATAAAATTCCTTGTTCCTGTGGAAAATGTTATATCGGAGAAACTGGTAGACCATTACGTATTAGGAGAAATGAACATTTTACTAACAAAAATCTAAAAAGTGAAAAATATCATAACGTCATTACTCGCCATATTAATGGGAATGATCATCACATGGCCTCACATAAGATCTTATGGGACGATATTAAAATTTTACATAACGAAAATAAGCAATATAACCGAAAATTTGCAGAGATGGTTTTTATAAAAAAAAAAAAACAATAGTATTAACAGAAAAACTGACTTGGATCATTTTAATCCTATTTACAATGCAATCTTAGATATTTTGATATAATCAACTTTCTCAATATATTTCTCCGTCTATATAATTTGTCTTTGTTTAATATTGATCCCTTTTCGTTGTATAAATCCCTGCTTATAAATATAAGTTGTCAGTAGTCAGTCTGAACTTATACTAACAAGAATTATAATAGAAGACACAAAATTCTAAAATGTTAATTTTTCTTGACATAAAAGAAAAAAGTTCGTTTTAAAAAAATCGTTATTATAAAATGACATACTTTTGACTCATTTTTGATTTGTGATCCAATTTATCTTATTGTGAAAATATTGCTGAGTGTCTTTATAAAAAGTGCGATATATTTTATACAAAAACTAGTTTTAATATCATAAAAATTCATTGTTATTATATTTTTTACAGTCCTTGAAAATGAGAATGGTTTATTCTTGAAACGTCGGACCACACCGAAAAAAAAATATTCTTCTAAAGAGAGTAACATTCCTTTCGTGAAATCCTCTCACGTTTTTACATTGTTTTGAGAGTATCCTCTACTTTTGAGAGGAAAATTCGCATCAAAATGAGAGTATCCTCTCAAAATGAGAGTATCCTCGCAAAATGAGAGGATCCTTTAGAGGCCATATTGTAGAAGAAAATTCGCATCAAAATGAGAGGATTCCTCTCAATCCAAGTATATTTTTTGTTCGGTGCAATGTAGTTTTTTTATCTTTTTAATAAAAATGCATTATTAAATAACCAACTTGTCCGAAAGTGTCATTAGAATTTTTTAAAATGTAACCAAACCTCGGACGGTAAAGCGTTTTAATTTAAAAAACAATATTTTCAAAATTTTCGATTTTTAAAATGCTATTAACTTTGGTTTAAATAGCACTAGAGGGTTCGCTAATAGCTCAATCGATGCGTTTTCCAAAAATAAAACGAACTAAATACTTATATTTTAACTTTGTTTAAAAAAATATACAATTTTGCAAGAAAACGATTTTTTCGACATTTTTAAATGCGAAAAAAATAGTTACAATTTATCGATCTGGTTCAAACGTATAATAGAATTTGTCCACCTGAGAAACCTATAATTTCGTAAAAAAAACATAATTCTACACCGAAAAAAATGAATAGGCGATTTGACTATGCTCCTAGTTAGTCATTTTTTTCGGTGCAAGTATTATAGTTTTTGAGATATTGGGCCAAACGTAATGTAGACGTACACACACACACACACATACGGACATTTTTTAAAAACTTTATTTTTTACATCCTAAGGTCGAAATATGTCCAGATATGTCACAAAATCGTAATCGAGAATTTGAGGGTAAAACATTCCTTCCTCTATGAGGAAGCAATTGTTTGAACATATGAAAAATATTTAAATAATTGAAAATTTGTTTCTCATTGAAGATGAATAAACCAGTTATAAAATAAATTATGCAAAAAACCACAAGTTTTTAGGTAAGATTAATGAAAAATTGATTTTAAATAATTTTACTTGTTTAAACAAATGAGGAGGAAGTCAATAATTTTTTCTATCTTTTCAGTTATTAAACAGTCAGTTAGCTATTAATATACTTTAATTAAACAGAATAAATTAAGAATCTAAAGAAACTAATTTGTTTAAACAATTAAAAACTAATTAACAATCAATTAAGCGCTGTGATCTAATGATGCCTGTAAAAAAACGATGAAAAAAGTAATATTTTAGACCTATTTAAGGTTAAATGATAAATTTACGCTTGGGGATGCTTTATTTAGGGGCCTCCCAAAGGAGTGTATATGTAAAAATATAATAATAATCGACAATATCTTCAAGTTTAAACATTTTGAAAGGCTAATAAACCTCTGAGTCTTTTTAAATAATATTTTCATTATTTTTTTTAAATTTTTTAAAGAAATCCATTTTTCCCATGCATTATAAATGGCAAGATAGGAGGTGCGGGCGGCACCCCTTAATATTGTCGGATCAAAAAAAAGGTGTTTACTTTTTTTTGGTTTGTAGTCAATTTTTGTTGTTCCGGAAACAAAATTTAAAAATGTCCATATTTTAAAACACCCTACTGTGTATATATTAACTTTTTTCTCCGTATCGCGTTACAAATGAAAAGATAAATATAATTATAAAATATAAAGATAAATTTAAGAATTAAAGTAAAAAATTATATTATAGAAGTTGTTTACCTCAGCGACGAAGAGCTTTAAAAGAAAAACCATTCTCCAATTAGCAAAGAAGGGATAATTTAATTTAAAGGTATTTCATGACCTTTTCCTTCCAAGAAAACACTAATTTTTGTTCTTTTTATGTACATTAAATAAATTATTTAATAACAAATATTATTTGTGAAAAAAAAATAAAATTAGTGGTTTTTACAAAACTTTTTATGACTGGCGCGGCAACACAATGATGCCAGATGAAGACCGAAGTCGACCCCAACCATGATTCCAGAGCAAAGCTCAAACACATGTACATGATAGTCTGTCGGTGTGAGGATTTTTCGTTTACCATCAGTTCGCACCCCTACTGAAAAATCCTATATAGGATCCTATATAGAATCCATATGGATTCCTATGAGAATCCACGTAGGATCCTATATAGGATCCTATATAGGTATTGTCCTATAGGAATCCATGTGGATTCTCATAGGAATCTATGTGGATTCCTATAGGTCGCCTATAGGACACGTCCTATATAGGATCCTATGTGGACTCTCCTATAGGAATACATGTAGGATCTCATATAGGATCCTACATAGGCGTCCCAAAAAAATTTTTGTAAACCCCCCTACATAGGATCCTACGTAGGTTCCCATATAGGATCCTATATAGGATCTTTTATGGGCGCCCAAAAAAAATTATGTACACAGAATTAATTGTTTTTTTTTAAACAACTTTATTCAAATATACATTAAGTACCATTATAAAGACGAAAAATATTTACTGCGCAGGCGTAAGTATTGTAGAATACGTAAAAGACGACTGCGCATGAGGAAGGGGTACAAAAAATTTTTTTGGGGATACCCATGTAGGATCTTACATGGGTTCCCATATAGGATCCTATATGGGAACCTACGTAGGATCATATGTAGGAGGGTGTACAAAAATTTTTTGGGACGCCTATGCAGGATCCTATATGAGATCCTACATGTATTCCTATAGGAGAGTCCACATAGGATCCTATATAGGACTTGTCCTATAGGCGACCTATAGGAATCCACATAGATTCCTATGAGAATCCACGTGGATTCCTATAGGACAATACCTATATAGGATCCTATATAGAATCCTACGTGGATTCTCATAGGAATCCATATGGATTCTATATAGGATCCTATGTAGGATCCTATATAGGATTTTTCAGTAGGGACGCACCGAACCTTTTTACTAGCCTAAACTGAGGCGCAAAATTAAAACCGACAATTTTAAACTTTAAAACATAATAATTATTCAATTAATCCCTATTAAAAAGTTTACGTCGTACACGAAGTCGTGTAATACTTCGTAAACTACGTCGTAAACTACGTCGTTAACTACGTCGCAAATCAGGTCGAACACGATGTGGTTAACAACCTCGTTTTCTGCAACGTATTTTAAGAGAGTAAACGACGTCGACTTTTTCAATAAGAATTTATATTCATGCATTTAATAAAAAAATTAAATAAAATAACAACTAAGTAATAATTGTCATTAAAATCTAGTAAAATAAGACGTTAATTAACGTAAATGTTGTTTATCGAGTTTTTGTCGAAATTCGACAAAATTTTATGCGTTTTAACATATCTCCTTTCCTGGCACCTAGATTAGACAAGAAAAATTTTTTCTAAGCAGATTTCTGTTTCTATTATTCAAAAAATTCTGGAAAAAAGGTAATTAGCTTTTGGATGATTAGATATAACGTTATTTATCAAGTTTATGTCAAAATTCGAGTAATTTTTTGCATTAAGACAATTCTCAATTTCCTAGCACATAGTTTTTGAAAAAACAATTTTTTTAAAAAGATTTCTGTTCCTATTATTCAAAAACTATGGAAAAAAAGTAATTAGCTTTTGGATTTTTCGATTTAACGTTATTTAACAAGTTTTCTTACAAAATTTGACCAAATCTTATGCATTTTGACCATTCTAATTTTCCTGGTACCTAGTTTTGGCAAAAAACAATTTTTTTTCTAACCTTATCAAGTCCTAATTAATTCTTAAAATAATCAGGTCCTAATTAAGTCCTAAATTTATCAAGCCCTGATTAGGTCCCAAAATTATCAGGTCATAAAATGATCAAGTCCTAATTAGGTCCTAAAATTACTAAGTCCTAATTAAGTCCTAAAATCATTAAGTCCAAAATACGTCCTATTATTATGAAATACTAATAAAGTCCGAATATTATCTAGACCTATTTACGTCCTAAATGTATCAAGTCTTAATAAAGTCCTACAATTATCAAGTCCTATTTTCATCCTAAATTTATAAATTTTAAATAAAGTGATTCAATTGTCAAGTTCTAAATAGGTCCTACAATTTTTAAGTTTTAATTAAATCCTTAAATCATTAAGTCCTAATTAAATCCTTAAAATATTAAGTCTTCATTAATTTCTACGATGGTGAAGTCCTAATTAACTCCTAAAATGACCAAGTGCTTATTAGGTTCTAAAGATATTAAGTCCTAATTAAGTCCTTAAATCATCAATTCTAAATACGTCCTAAAATTATTAAATCGAAATAAAGTTAAAAAATTATCAACTACTTATTAAATCCTATAAATATTATGTCTGAATTAACCCCTACAATTGTCAATTCCTATTTTTGTGCTAAATTTATCAATTTTTAATTTAGTTCTTCAATTGTCAACACCTAATTTCGTACTAAATTTATCAAGTCCTAATTTCGTCCTTAATTTATCAAGTCTGAATTAAGTTGTTCAATTAATAAATCCTAGGGCTGTGCAGAAAGCTCGAAATGTAGAGCCGGCCCTGCCGGCTTATTTTGGGCCGATTCGAGCCGGGTTCGAGCTTAGCTGGAGCACGAAAATTTGTCGAGTATTCGAAAAATTTCGAGTTCCCGACCAAAATGTGGTCACAAATGAATACGGGTCCCGGAATGATCTCAGAACCCGAAATATTTGAGGACTCGAAAATCAAAAAGGACAGGAACGAATCGGGAAACCAAAAATGTTAAGAACTCCAACATACATAACATGATTGGGTCCCTAGTTCACCAAGCAACACATATATGCGCAGTAGTGCTCAAAGCACCAAACACATGCGCAGAACTGTTCAATGCGCTAAACGCATAAGCACCAGTATGCTACGCACTAAATATATGCGCAGTCGTGTTTCACGTACTAAATACATGCTCACTAGTTTTCAACGCACTAAATACGTATGCACTAAATACGTATGCAGTCCTTCAATTGTCAAGTCCTAAATAGGTCCTACAATTATTAAGTCCTAATTAAGTCCTAAAATCAACAAGTCCTAAATAAGTCCTATAATTATCAAGTCCTAATTAGGATCTAAAGTTATTGAGTCCTAATGAAGTTCTAAAATCATCAAGTCCTAATTAAATCCTAAAATTATTAAGTCTGCATTACTTCCTACGATTGGCTAGTCCTAATTAAGTCCTAAATCATCAAGTTACATTAAGTCCTAAAAAATCAAGTCCTACTTAAGTCCTAAAATCAACAATTCCTAATACGTCCTAAAATTACCAAGTCTTAATATCGTACTAAATTTATCAAGTCTAAATAAAGCCCTAAAATTATCAAGTCCTATTTTCATCCTACATTTATCAATTCTTAATAAAGTGATTCAATTGTCAAGTCCTAAATAGGTCCTACAATTATTAAGTCCTAATTAGGTCCTAAAATCATCAAGCCTAATTAAATCCTAAAAATATTAAGTCGTTATTCATTCCTACGATTGTTAAGTCCTAATTAAGGCCTACAATAACCAAGTCCTAAATACGTACTAAAATTATTAAATCCTAATAAAGTTCTAAAATCATCAAGTCCTAATTAAATCCTAAAAATATAAAGTCTTAATTAATTCCTACGATTGTCAAGTTCTCATTAAGACCTAAAATTACCAAGTCCTAAATACGTACTAAAATTATCAAATTCTAATAAAGTAGGTGAGGGTGGTACCATACCGACCCCCTTTTGTTTCTCAGAGATCGTGTTACTAGACAAATCGTGAATATCATCAAAAGAACACTTTCATAATAATGACATTTTGACCATAGGTAATAATCTCTTGGTAATATTGTATCTCGGAATTTAACGTAAAATTAGTTTTTTGCAATAATATTTTTTGTTTTAGACCTATCTTCAATTTAAATTAAAAGTGTTGAATTGAGTTCAGAAAAATTAAGTTATAACTTTTTTTGGTTGCTTGTGGCCTCAACTTTAATACACAATATTCGAATTCAAACGTTTTCATTGACATGAATGATCGGCAAGACATTATGTGAAAATAGTGGGGGTGGTCCGAAACCGGCCTAATTTTGTAATAAATTTATTAACTTTTAATTAAGTCTTGCAAGTGTCAAGTCCTAAATAGGTCCTACAATTATTAAGTCCTAATTAAGTCCTCAAATCATCAAGTCCTAATTAAATCCTTAAAATATGAAGTCTTAATTAATTCCTACAATTGTCAAGTCTTAATTAAGTCCTTAAATCACCAAGTTCTAAATACGTACTAAAATTATCAAATCCTATAACAGTACTAAATTTATCAAGTCTTAATTAAGTTGTTCAATTGTCAAATCCTAAATACGTCCTAAAATTATTAGGTCCTTATTTCGTAATAAATTTATCAAGTCATAATTAAGTCCTTTAAATGTCAAGTCGTAAATAGGCACTACAGTTTTTAAGTCCAAATTAAGTCCTAAATCATCAAATCCTAATTAAATCCTTAAAATATTAAGTCTTAATTAATTCCTTTGATTGTCAAGTGTTAATTAGGTCCTAAAATGATCAAGTCCTCAATAAGTCATAATTAAGTCCCAAAATTTAGAAGTTTTAATACGGCCTAAAATTATTAAGTCCTTATTTCGTACTAAATTTATCAAGTCTTAATTATGTCCTTTAATTGTCAAGTCGTAATTAGGTCCTACAATCATCAAGTCCTACTTAAATCCTAAAAGGATCAAGTTCTACTTAAGTCCTAAAAATATTAAGTCTGATTTAATTTCAACGATTGTTAAGTCCTAATAAAGTCCTAAAATTATCAAGTCCTATTTTCGTCCTAAATTTATTAAGTCTTAATTAAGTTCCTGAATTGTCAAGTTTTACTTAAGTCCTAAAATCAACAAGTCCTAAATACGTTTTAAATTATGAAGTCCTGATTTCGTTCTAAATCTATCGAAGTCTTAATTAAGTCTTTCAATTGTCAAGTCCTACATAGGCCCTACAATTATTAAGTCCTAATTAAGTCCTAAAATCATCAAATCCTAATTAAATCCTAAAAATATTAAGTCTTTAATAATTCCTACGGTTGTCAAGTCTTAATTAAGTTTTAAAATAAAGAAGTCCTAAATACGTAGGGAAGAGTGGTCCCAAACCGACCCCCTAAAAGGCAAAAGCCAAAAAGTTTCCAAAAACTTGTTTCATTGCTGAGGTCAAATTTTTTTTAGTAAAGGAATCATTTTTCCATGTTTATACTGGTTGCCGAGGCTCTGGATATCATGAAGTGGGAGATACAGAGAGAAAATCGAAAATTGACGTTTTCGACAATCTCAAAAAGAGTGGTCTGAAACCGACCCCCTATTTTTATTGCAGGAAATAGCGAAAACAAACAAAATTTTAAACTTGTATTGTAATTTGAATTAAAAAACAACAAACTAGAATAAACTTAAATTACTTTTACTTTATTTAAATACATTATTTAAGGCCTTTTTCAGAATTAGAGTAAAAGAATTATCTTTACAATAAAAAATGAGTGTTTTTAGTGTGATCTTAATTACAAGCTATATTATTTTAGCTTAATTATTGTTATTTTATTAAAATACATTTGTAGGTATTATTTGGTAATTAAAAATATTTTAGTTACAATAAAAATGCAAGAAAAGGGGGAGGGGTCGGTTTCGGACCACCCTCACTATTTTCACATAATGTCTTGCCGATCATTCATGTCAATGAAAGCGTTTGAATTTGAATATTGTGTATTAAAGTTGAGGCCACAAGCAACCAAAAAAACTTATACCTTAATTTTTCTAAACTCAATTCAACACTTTTAACTTAAATTCAAGATAGGTCAAAAACAAAAAATATTATTGCAAAAAAATAATTTTACGTAAAATTCCGAGATAAAATATTACCAAGAGATTATTACCTATGGTCAAAATGTCAGAGTTATGAAAGTGTTCTTTTGATGATATTCAGGATTTGTCTAGTAACACGATCTCTGAGAAACAGAGGGGGGTCGGTATGGTACGAGGGGTCGGTATGGTACCACCCTTCCCCACTTAACCCTTTAACGCCTGCGGGACGTATATGTCCCACTTGCAAAACGCCAGTAACTTTCTTGAATATCAATATTTTTCAATGCGGTTTATCTTATTTTCTTCAGTATGAAAGCTAGTTTCTAGATAAAAATACAAGTAATGAAAAAAAAATTATTTTATTATAAATAAATAACCAAATGTTTATGCAAATCTTAGAAATCGTGAAAAAAAATCAGTTAGCTCCCAGACGGACATCAAAGTCAAAAAAAAATTTTGGGACATAGAATTTAAAAGTTTTTGAACTACTTAATATCATAATTAAGTAAATAATTCCCAAAATTCAAAAATTCAAAATGGCGTATCCTAGATGGCGCCTCAAACATAAAAAAAATAACTTGTGTTTCCCAAGTAGTAACAATAATTATAAATAAGTGATACATGTTTATAAGGGTTTTTGGGGTCGCTGATTACGAATATAATGTCAAATTGACAATTTGACAATTGACAGCAGTCAATTCAATTGTCAACTTTTCTAAAAAGTGATTACTTTTGACAAAAATGACAATATAAGGGATTTCGGGGTCGCTGATTACAAATATTATGTCAAATTGACAATTTAACAATTGACAGCTGTCAATTCAGTTGTCAACTTTGCTAAAAAGTGATTACTTTTGACAAAAATGACAATATAAGGGATTTCGGGGTCGCTGATTACAAATATTATGTCAAATTGACAATTTAACAATTGACAGCTGTCAATTCAGTTGTCAACTTTGCTAAAAAGTGATTACTTTTGACAAAAATGACAATATAAGGGATTTCGGGGTCGCTGATTACAAATATTATGTCAAATTGACAATTTAACAATTGACAGCTGTCAATTCAGTTGTCAACTTTTCTAAAAAGTGATTATTTTTTACGAAAATGACAGTATAAGGGTTTTTGGGGTCGCTGATTACAAATATGATGTCAAATTGACAATTTAACAATTGACTGCTGTCAATTCAATTGTCAACTTTTCTAACTAGGTGTGAATTCTGTCCATTTCATGGACACTTCGCTTCCAAGGAAGCAAAACAATTTGCTTCCTCATAGAGGAAGCAATAATTTAATAATATTTTAAATATTTTAAGTTAATAAAAACAAAAATTAAAAAAACATGAATTCTTTTGATTAAAAAGATACTAAAACAATTTGATTAGTTAATTTCAAAAATCCCTAAATTTTATGTTTTGGAAACAATGAAATATTGTATTCTTAATAATGTGGTTTCTCTTTATTTAAGGGGAGTCACCTGAGAAATTTCAACCCATCGAAATATGTTACTTATCAGTGCAAATTTTTTTTTTTGAATTATTTTGGATGTAAAAGATTGACATATTATCAAGATTAAAAAAAAAAAAATTTTTGAATAAAATATTTTTTGAAAAAAAAATTAAAAAAATTTTTTTTTTGTTGAAAAAATTAAAAAATGTTAAAACCCAAACGATATTTTGTTTGAAATCTTAAAAAAGGCATATAAAAAATTGTCATTAAAAAAATATGAAAAATTGTAGGAGGAGATAGATTTTTACAAAAAAAAAAAAAAATTTCAACAAAAAGAATTTTTTTTTAATTTTTTTTTCAAAATTTTATTTTTTTTTATTTTTGATAATATGGCATTCTTTTACATTCAAAATAGTCCCAGAAAAAAATTGGCACCGATAAGTAACATATATTTCGATGGGTTGAAATTTCTCAGGTGACTCCACTTAATGAACCAAATTTGATGATTTTCATTTCTCCCAAAAAATATGTTTTTTTCAGCCAATCAAAAAATGGCTTAAACAGACTTAAGGTACATGTTTAAAGCTTAAAAAATCCACTTAGAAATTTTATTTATGTCTATTTTTGGTGTTACTATAGCTATTTGAAAAAACCGACTTTTTAAAAAAGTGTCTTTACATTTCTTGAAATATTTTAAAAAATATTAAAGACACATTAATTTAATCTAGATATTCTTTTTCTACAGGTTCTGGCAATAAGTTTTAAAAAAAAGACGTCCCGATATGTTCATTAGGCTCTGAGCAATCAGCGTTTGAAAATCGCTCGGGTCTCGTAGACCCAATCTAGCAGTTACGTTAAATCCCGATAGTCTAGCAGTTGAGGGTTAATATTATTAGTAATATTATTATTATTATTATTATCATTATTTTACTAGATGAAAATTATGTCCATTTCGTGGATATTTCGTTTCAAAGTTAGCAAACAAATTTGATTTCTTATAGAAAAAGCAATATATTAATAATATAAAATTTAATTCGAGAAATTCTTTAAAAAAAGGAATTTTAAGTGCAAAAAAATGAAAAAACATCAATTAATTTACGAATTTTTGATCAATTATAAAAGTTATATAGGTCAATCGATTCGTTTTGAGATAAGGAATATGATTTTTTTATTCATTAAGTTGTATTTTTAGCTTGGAAAAAATTTTTGGCAAAAAACGATTTTTTCGATGAAAAAAGGTGCTTAACAAAATTTGATTGGGTATTTTCAAAAATCCCTGTGTCCAAATTTAGATATTCACGAGCTTAAAAAGTCATCCAAATTTTATTGAAATCCGTTGAAGCGTTCTCGAGATATCCTGGCGACAAAAAACGCTATACACACACACGTACACACACACACACACACACACACATACATCTGGACATTTGCTTAGGAATGAAAATTTACGCTTTTTAAATGAAAATGAGTCGATTTAGACTATTGTTGGAAAATCGAAAATCTTAACGATCACAAAGCTTCCTCCATGAGGAAGCAAAAAGTGATTACTTTTGACAAAAATGACAATATAAGGGATTTCGGGGTCGCTGATTACAAATATGATGTCAAATTGACAATTTAACAATTGACAGCTGTCAATTCAGTTGTCAACTTTGCTAAAAAGTGATTACTTTTGACAAAAATGACAATATAAGGGATTTCGGGGTCGCTGATTACAAATATGATGTCAAATTGACCAATTGACAATTGACAGCTGTCAATTCAGTTGTCAACTTTTCTAAAAAGTGATTATTTTTAACGAAAATTACAGTATAAGGGTTTTTGGGGTCGCTGATTACGAATATAATGTGAATTTGTCAGCTAACAGCTGTCAGCTAAATCCAGTCTTAACAAAATTTATGAATACATACAAGTATTATAAATACATTTCATAAAAAGTTTCTATTTAAGTTACATATCTTTCATAAAATAATTTGTTTTGTTGTATTTTTCTACGATTTGTTAAATACCTATATATAACATGAAATGTCATTTTCTAAGTTGATATTCAATTTCGTTCATGAAAAGAAGGAAAAAATAATCATTAAAAATGTTCATATATGCTCTTATCCTACATTTGCTTTGACGGCTGTCAAATTGTCAAATTGACATGATATTTGTAGTCAGCGTCCCCGAAACCGATATTACTGTCATTTTCGTCAAAAATAATAACTTTTTAGAAAAGTTGACAACTGAATTGACAACTGTCAATTGAAAAATTGCCAATTTGACATCATATTTGTAATCAGCGACCCCGAAATCCCTTACACTGTCAGTTTTGTCAAAAACAATCACTTTTTAGAAAAGTTGACAACTGAATTGACAGCTGTCAATTGTCAAATTGACAATTTCACATCATATTCGTAATCAGCGACCCCAAAAACCCTTATACTGTCATTTTCGTAAAAAATAATCACTTTTTAGAAAAGTTGACAACTGAATTGACAGTTGTCAATTGTTAAATTGTCAATTTGACATCATATTCGTAATCAGCGACCCCAAAAGCCCTTATACTGTCATTTTCGTAAAAAATAATCACTTTTTAGAAAAGTTGACAACTGAATTGACAGTTGTCAATTGTTAAATTGTCAATTTGACATCATATTTGTAATCAGCGACCCCAAAAACCCTTATACTGTCATTTTCATCAACAATAATCACGTTTTAGAAAAGTTGACAACTGAATTTGACAGCTGTCAATTGTCAAATTGTCAATTTGACATCAAATTCGTAATCAGCGACCCCGAAAACCCCTAGAATTGTGTTTCATTTTTTCATACTTACTCTCAAGTTTGCTCGGATGTTAAAGGGTTAAAGTATTAAATCCTAAAAAAGTCCTAAAATTATCAAACCTATTTACGACCTAAATTTATCAATTGTCAAGTACTAATTAGGTTCTAAAATTATTAATTCCTAATTCAATCCTAAAAATATTGAGTCTTAATTAATTCCTACCATTGTCAAGTCCTAATTAAGACCTAAAATCACCAAGTCCTATGTTACCATCGAAATTCGTAGTATTAAAATTTTTATTTTTAATTGCATCTTTGTTCATTGTTGAAAAAAATATTTTATTAAGTACACATCTTAACAAACCTTTTTGCAAGCGTATCAAAAGATTTTGAACATGAATCAAGTAATAGTATACTATGCATCAAGGGAGTAAAGGCGGTGTTTTTTTGTCAAGCACAAATGTTCGAAGAACGAGTGTAGCACGAGCGTAGCGAGTGCGAAACGAGTTCGGAGAACATTGTGCGAGACAAAAAATCGGCCTCCCGAGGTGCATATGCTATTTTCTATCACATATGTACGAAAATCTCGTGTTTCGTACGCGTTAGCGGGGCAGCACTCGCAGTTTTCAGGTTAGCGACGTTAGAGGTAAAAAAAACTTCAAAACAGTGAAAAAAAAAGTTTTTTTCACTGTTCGGAAGTTTTTTTACCTATAACGTTCACTGACCTAAAAACTGTGAGTTCTGCCCCGCTTAAGGCGAACGAAAACACGAGGTTTTCCTGCATGTGTGGTAGAAATGTAATTTATAATTGCAGTTTCTTTTATTTCTGAATTCGTTAAGAAATCAAACTTTGTTTTAAAGAAAATTTAATAAATTTACTGAGTAGTAGAACTACTTTTAAATCTGAGAAAATCATGAAATAATTGTTTGACTTCAGAGACAAAAGGAGGAAAAAAAAATTCATTGACACACTTTAACTTAAAATCTCTTTTAAAAGTGTGAATTAAGGAGCCAGTGTTGTAATAAAACAACTAAAGTTGCAGAAAATAAGAAAGAAATAAAAACAAGATTATTTAGTTGCATCAGGTGCTCTAAATAATTTCTGCAACATACACAAAACTCAGTCAAGAAAGACCGAGATTCAATGAATTGTAAGAACATCCCTACCTTAATCTGGTCAATAAAAACGGCAAGCAGAGAATACTCTGGACAATTTTCACAAGTCTTATTTTAAGCATACATTGTGCGGTCCGTCGAGGCGTGGTTTTGAGATTGATATAGAGCCCGTGGCTCGCGACGTTAATCATCGACACAAAAATAAAAAAAAATTAGTTTGATACTTTCATATTTTTGAATTGAAATAAAGTAATGATGAAAAAATAAATAAGTAAATAGAAAGAAAGAAAAATAGAGAATTTAAATAAACCCCGACGAATCGCGAGTGATGTAATAAGAAAAATAAAATAAAGGAATAAAAAAATTTTAAAGAAACAATTCAGAATTGAAAAAGAAACGAGTAAGAGAAATTAAGAGATAAAAGTACAAGGCATAAGAATTTGCTACGTTTGCAAATAGGTAAGAGCCTTCAACCTTACATACAATTTACACACACACACATGTTATTTTAGAGTCATTTACTTCACAAATTTATTAATTGAATAAAAGAGTAATTTCTTTGGTTGTTTTTCACTAAGAGAAATCTTATTGTTTGTAAATTTCTATTAAATAAAATGAAGAAAATAATGTACGTTTAATAAAATAATTGTTGTTGTTTACTTCAGTTCCTACAGTTATAAAATTTCCTCAGAATACGATTTTAAAAATCGAATTGTTGAATTAATAACAATTTTGAGAATAACCCATTACCTTTTATAAAACGTGAAGAGCGTAATTTGTTATTTGTTAGAAAGTTATCTTTTTAAAACATATTTCTATAAAATCAATTTTAATTATTTTTAATTAAATTATTTTATTATATCTAACAAAAACTGGTGGCAGCGGTGGACTCTATTCCCATATTTTGAGGAAAATTTTAA
The DNA here is from genome assembly GCA_037103525.1 of Ganaspis brasiliensis. NCBI lineage: Eukaryota > Metazoa > Arthropoda > Insecta > Hymenoptera > Figitidae > Ganaspis > Ganaspis brasiliensis. The sequence continues at coordinate 1,573,392 of JAZKLR010000135.1, read as the reverse complement.
GACTAAAAAGGTGCATTTACATAAAACACATGATTTACATAAAATCTAAGGTTTAATTACCTCTAGAAAATTAAAATTTTTTTATTATATTTAACGTGTACTCAGAAATGTTTTAATTGATTTATATTTCGAATTATATTATTAATATTTCAGGTTTTTTTTTTTTTTTAATTAACAAATAAATTTTGAGTGCGTGTTTTATTAAAAACTGTTCTAATAATTCGCTAAAACGAATTTTGAAAACAGGGTAACTACTCTTACATTGGTAAGCTCTGGTTTCTTCAATAATCGGTAAACTTCCTCGAGTAAAATAATCTTGCCGAAAGTGAATTAGCCACCTGGGCAAGTGAGAGGATTAGCTAAAGAAAAAAAATAAGAATTTACATATTTTTATGTTTTACGTGATTATAAAAAGAAGATTTGTAGAATTTAGATATTTGGTGACAGGAATAAGTCAAGAGACGTCATTTTGAATAAAATAAAGTGGAGCGATTATTAAACAGAAAATATGAATTAAAATAATGCAAGAAATAAACTAGGTCAGGAACTTGAACTTGAAGAAACGCGACTCAGGATCGTGTTACAACACAGATGTTGTAATAGTATGAGACAAAGAATAATTATTTAGGAATTTATGAAGAGAAGCAGTTGATAAATTCTATTGTTCAGATTCAGAATAAAAGATATAGAGTATTTATTTTTTTAAAAGAATAAAATTTTGAAAAAAAAAAATTTATTACAATTTACCAAATTGAACAAAATAATACTCACATCAAAAAGTTAACAAGAATGTCAGTAGTTCGCGAAGATCGTAAGTAGGTAATGTAACACGGTGTCAGGTTCGGTACAGTTAACGACCGTATGCTATTTCGGAAGCGAAGATTATTTAACGAAAAAAAAAATAATAATAATTGAAAATAATTTTAAAAAATACATATGTTTTGTCTATTAAATGATTCTCAGTATAAGAAATTCGAGTAAAAAAAAACTCTCTCAGAATAATCAGTATTTTTATGTTGAGATTGTCTTTGTTTACATAAATGTCCTTTGTTTTATTTGATGAATTAATCCCTAATGAAATTTCAGGAACAATAAAAGTCATTTAAACATCTCCTAAGATCAATCAAGGAAACGCTGATTTTCTTATTACTACGGTCGAGAAACATAATTATATCACAGCTTCAATTTTAGTCATAGATTTTTGGCCGTGCGAACGAAAAAGGATTGAATTACTAGGACACTTGTTTTATGTAATAGGAGGGATAGAATTAGAATTAGAAGGACGAGAAATTTATTTTCAAGTGATAGAGTTGGTACGTTCAAAATCAGGAAAACGATAAATTCGCAGTAATAGGGTAGAAATCTGCAGGAAGTTACGGATGGGTTTCACAATTTTAGGGAAAAAGAGTATTTTTCATGTAGTAGATCCTGCGTTTCCAATATCAGTAAATGGAATTTTAGGAAGACCCTTTTTACAAGAAGAATTTTCGAATATTCCTCTCTTCAGAGTCGGAATGATATCTAAAACAACTTCGGTAAGACAACCTCTTGCAAACCCTAAGATTTTAAAGTCAAAACAAAATTCGTAGGAGTCACAGCATCATCCTGAAAGTAAATCTAACAAAATCAAAGAAAGTTTAACAAAGATATTTGAGGACTCCAACAACAGTACAGAATTTCAACAAAAAGAGGAAAATCTCGTAAAAATAGAAACTAATGATGGACGTGCCTTAGCTGATATGACAGTACATTCAGATGAACCTTTTAACATAATAAAGAAAAGGACCTTTTGTATAAAAAGTGTGACTAGGGAAAATAATCTATCAGCAACCAAAAAAGCATGCGCAATTTTAGAAGAAAAGGAAAAACTAAAACCATTAATAATCAGTACCAAAATTCCAAATAAAGAACCATTTCTTCTTGAAAATAATTTAACCATTAAATCAGAACCTTTACCCACACAGCACAATTCCTTGTCTGAAGTTTGAGCGAAGTTGGCACTGCAAACTTCGCAAGTTTGCATTTGACATTTATGAAAACTTGACCTAACCAACAAAATGTCCGCTTGTGCAGAAAGCTTGATGGGACAACTTGTGGCAAGTATAACCTGGTTGGTAATTGAAAACTTTCCTCGCCAGTTTCAGGAAAGGTTCTAGAAAAGTTGGAATTAAAGGTAAAAAAAATTTTTTTTTGCGGATTGAATGGATTTGTAACACATCATTGTGACCCCTGTGGGAGGTTTAAAAAAATCTATTGCGCAGCCCTAGCTATCATAGAAAACGACTGCGCAAGGCCTAAAGTTGAAATTTGCAGTGAAAGTTTCCAGCAAGTTTCAAACGTCAAACTTTGTGCACAAGCGGACATTTTGTTGTTTAGGTCAAGTTTTCATAAATGTCAAATGCAAACTTGCGAAGTTTGCAGTGCCAACTTCGCTCAAACTTCAGGCAAGGAATTGTGCTGTGTGGGTAGTGGAAATTTTAGTCACAGACGAACACATGGAGAAACGAAAAGCAGGAAAGCCTCCAGTTAAAATTAAAATGGGATTATTAAAAGTGAATGAAACTGAACAGCCAATCGCGAAGCTAAGCATTTTGAGAAATACAACACTGTTAAACAAAAGTAATGAATTTAAGACGAAGATCATCTCTAAAGAGCTATACAGCAGAGACGACAAATTTAATGTGGAACAAGGAATCTATGAGAAAAAAAGCAAAGAAGGTGAAGTAAAAGAAGATAGATTAGGAGTAGGCTGAGTCTTTAATATTCTATTCCTCGGATATACTTTTCATGGTTTTTTTTTTAGTTTATATTTTGTAAATTATGTAATATCTGTATTAAAACATAACAATTTACTAACATGCATACTAATCGGTAACATTGATTATAAAAAAAAATGAAATCCAACATTTTATTTGGCATATATAAAAAAGGCTCAAAAATGGAATTACTAATCATTTTAAAATATATTATACTGAGAATAAAGAAAATTTAGAGTTGCAAGACCAAACTAATAAAGACAAATTATACACCAATAAGCATAACAATTTATAGACGATTTTTTTAAAGATGTAAACAACCAAATTAATGGATTCAGTTAAGTAGTGTATAATCTATATTGGAAATAGAATTAGTAAAAAGTTGACAAAAAGGTAAAAATTAGTTACAGAATTAATCGCATCTATGGAAAAATTGAATCATTTTAAAACTAAATGTTAGAAAGTGAACTCTAATGCTAAACAATGAGCTAAAAGTACAGGTTTGTGAACTAACACTTCTCGACATTTACCAAGGCCTCATAAGGGATTAAAAAGGGCTTTTAACAGTTAAGACTAGACCTTCAACTAGCTTTAACCCATTAACGCCGGGAAGTACAAAATTTTTGCATAAAGTTTAACATCATTTATTTGTATTAAAGCATAATGAAATAAAGTTAGCTATAGGCATTTCTTTATGCTCGAGAATCGCTCTTTCAGATTATGCAATAAAAAATAAATTATGTTTAGAAATAAACAAATTACAGGCAGTTTTATAATAAAAAACACGATTTTTTTGGATTATTTTTACATTTTTGAATTTTTTTGATCCTTTATAGTATAGTGGCGGACGAATTTATTTAAAAATGATCTACTTCGCTTGAAATTTGCTACTCGGGGCTTTTTGGGGTCGCTAATTACGAATCTAAAGTCGGATTTTAAAAATTCAAAATGGTGGATCCAATATGGCGGACGATTTTTTTAAAAAGGATTTATTTCGCTTGAAATTTGTTACTCGGGGGTGTTTGAGGTCGCTGATTATAAATCTAAAGTCAGATTTTATAAATTCAATATGGCTGATCCAAAAAGGCGGACGAATTTTTAAAAAATGATCTACTTCGCTTGAAATTTGTTACTCGGGGGTTTTTGGGAATCACTGAACATGAATCTGAAGTCGGATTTTAAAAATTCAAAATGTCGGACCCAATATGGCGGACGAATTTTTTAAAAATCAAGTCAAGATGCTTTGATTTATTTATTTGGGGATTTTTGGGGTTGCTGATTACGATTCTGAAGTCAAATAATATTTTAAAAATAAATATTGATAATGGTAGCCTTTCTAAAACTTGACAAGTTCACTTAGGATGATCAAGTTTTTTCCTAATTTTTTAATTCACTGAAATTTATACAATTGCTAATAAAGACTAAATATTTAATAATTATTTAAAATTTCTCGTTATAAATTACTTTTGTTAATTACCAACTGTTTACACGGTGCACCTACTGATATTCTATTTTTCTGAATATTACAATTTATTTAACATTTTAGGTGCAGTGTGTAAATAGTCTATAACAACAATAAGTTCTTTAAAAATTGTATAAACACCAATATTATTTTTCATCTTTATTTGCTAATGTTTTGAGCATTTTTAAATTACGAAAGAGGGCATCTTTTTTGGTCCACTTCGTCAAAAGTTGATAAAAAACAATAATATTTTGTTTAAAATTTGTTTAATTAACATTTTAATTTTTAATCTTTATTCCCACTCATATGAAATTCAGTAAATTGCATAACTAGAAACAAACTGCCGTTTTCTAGGTGCATTGTGTGAAAAGTTGCTAAATACACGGAAAGAAATATTTTGCATTTGTAGCATGAGAACACTTCATGCTCTTTCTGTAAAGGCGTTTGCTTACCTATAAAAGTAAAAATTTATGCATTTTAAGTATTAAGTGCTACCATAGAAAAAATGTATGGTAGACTTACTCTTAGTCTAAAATCATTTTACATAAAACGCAAAGGTATTTTACTTAAAAAGTAAGAAACATCGTTTTACGAAAATAGCAAAGAGACTTATAGACTTAGTCGGCGAGTCCGCTGGAACCAGTGATTTGTCTCCGCCTATTTACCCTCTCCAACCGTTTGACGTATGTGTCAAACGGTCAAACACATACGTCAAACGGTTGGAGAGGGTAAATAGGCGGAGACAAATCACTGGTTCCAGCGGACTCACCGACAAAGTCTATAAGTCTCTTTGCTATTTTCGTAAAACGATGTTTCTTACTTTTTGAGTAAAATACCTTTGCGTTTTATGTAAAATGATTTTAGACTAAGAGTAAGTCTACCATACATTTTTTCTATGGTAGCACTTAATACATAAAATGCATTAATTTTTACTTTTATAGGTAAGCAAACGCCTTTACAGAAAGAGCATGAAGTGTTCTCATGCTAAAAATGCAAAATATTTCTTTCCGTGTAGTAGTAAGAATTTTTTTTAAACAAATGCAAAATTTGTTGAAACAATAATAAAAAGTTAAAAAAGCATTATTTGTTGACACAAGAAAAACACCTCAAACACCCCTGAGTAACAAATTTCAAGCGAAATAGATCATTTTTAAAAAATTCGTCCGCCATATTAGATCCGAAATTTTGAATTTTTGAAATCCGACTTCAGATTCGTAATCAGCGACCCCAAAAACCCCCGAGTAACAAATTTCAAGCGAAATAGATTATTTTAAAAAATTTGTCCGCCATATTGGATCCGCCATTTCGAATTTTTAAAATCTGACTTTAGATTCGTAATCAGCGACCCCAAAAACCCCCGCGTAACAAATTTCAAGCGAAGTAGATCATTTTTAATAACTTCGTCCGCCATATTGGATGCGACATTTTGAATTTTTTAATTCCAACTTCAGATTCGTAATCAGCGACCCCAAAAACCCCCTTATACTAAGTATGATAATTAATTACAAAGTTTTCAAATTTTCGTATATCTCATTAGGATTATTCAAAACAAATCATCTTCAGTCGCCATTTTGAGAGCGCCATCTTAAAATTTAATTTTTGCAATAGTCCTATGTTTTAGCTGAAACATTTTTTACACGATATTTGTAGCAGTCAGAGATATGCCTCTACTATAAAGGATCCAAAAAAATTCAAAAATCTAAAAATAATCCGAAAAAATCGTGTTTTTTATTATAAAACTGCCTGTAATTTGTTTATTTATAAACATAATTAATTTTTTATTGCAGAATCTGAAAGAGCTATTCTCGAGCATAAAGAAATGCCTATAGCTAACTTTATTTTATTATGCTTTAATACAAATAAATTATGTCAAACTTTATGCAAAAATTTTGTACTTCCCGGCGTTAATGGGTTAAGCAGTAGTATGAAATGATCACAATTGATTCAAATACATTGCAGTACAGAATAAAAGAATAGGTCCTATAGAATTTTTTTTTTATAATGTTTCTATTATAACCTTTTACAATAATGGTAAATGTTGTAATAATGTTAACCCAAAATTAAAAAAAATGACACTATTAACTAAGAACTAGTTTTAAAATGGAAAAGAAGAACAATTTTTTTTTCTAAATTTGGGACCACTTGTAATATTTAAAATAAATCAACATTAACATCATCTCGTAACATAATCACAAAATAACAGAGGAAAATCATGTTATGCCTTCAGCATTTGGAGTTTTATTAACTTGTCTTCTTTTGTTTATCAGAGAATTGAAAAAAGAATATGTGACAAATGGAAGAATTTACGCGAGATTTTACAATGCAAAGAATTTAAACAAAGAGTTGTAAAAAATATTGAGATATTAAAAAAAAATTAAGATTCTGTTGTTTAAAGTTTTTTTTGTTTGTAAATAACTCATTTAAACTAATTAATTATACAGTGTAAACTATATAATTCAAAAATATTTTTTTTTTAGAATAAGAATAATAAAATTTTGTTTTAGTTTGTTTTGGTTAAATTAACAAACACAAGTTCCATATTGAACTTATCTACAATAATAGTTGTAAAATTTTTAATTGGAAAAAACTGATTAACACAAATGACAAAGTTAAAGGAGTTAACAAAGATAATAGTATCAAGGGAGGGAAGTCCGTGTTTTTTTGTCAAGCACAAATGTTCGGAGAACATTGTGCGAGACAAAAAATCGGCCTCCCGAAGTGCATATGCTATTTTCTATTACAAATGTACGAAAATCTCGTGTTTTGTACGCGTTAGCGGGTCAGCACTCGCAGTTTTCAGGTTAGTGACGTTAGAGATAAAAAAACTTCCGAACAGTGAAAAAAACTGAAAACAGTGAAAAAAAAAGTTTTTTTTACTGTTCGGACGTTTTTTTACCTCTAACGTTCACTGACCTAAAAACTGTGAGTTCTGCCCCGCTTAAGGCGAACGAAAACACGAGGTTTTCGTGCATGTGTGGTAGAAAAGTAATTTAAAAAGTCACTTAGTTAATGAAATTTTTCAACATCTACAATACGCAAAATATACCAAAATAAATTTAAAGAAATTTAACAGCTTGACGGGAAGAAAATGTTAAATATGATGGACTGAAAGGAACGACCATCTCTCACTAACAACGCTAACAATAAACAACAATAAAGAATTAACACATTTTAAATGGGTAAGAAAAAGGCGTAACTAATAACGCATAAAAGTAACCTTAACGAAATTAACAGTTAACAATAAAAAGTGATACAGTAGTTCATTTTAAATTTGTTTTTTTTTTTCTAAAAGAAGATCAGTACAGTACACATTTTTTTTGTATACTGAAAATCCAATTTTTCCTTTCTCTAAAAAAACAAGCAAGTCAGATCACAAAAGTACCTGTGTTTAAAGATTCATTTTTTAAAATTTTTTTTCTTTTAAGGGGCAGAACATTACCCTTCTTTATTTTCAAAAATTTTTTTCATTAAGGGGCAGAACATTACCCTACTTTATTAAAAAATTTTTTTCTTTTAAGGGGCAGAACATTACCCTTCTTTATTTTCAAAAATTTTTTTCATTAAGGGGCAGAACATTACCCTACTTTATTAAAAAATTTTTTTCTTTTAAGGGGCAGAATATTACCCTTCTTTATTTTCAAAAATTTTTTTCTTTAAGGGGCAGAATATTACTCTTCTTTATTTTCAAAATGTTTTTTCTCTCTAATATTTTAATTTTCAGCATATTATTGATCATGTATTTTTCTACTAAATAAGGTAAAGTCTCAGAGACTATAAAAGGAGGAACAACGCAGAGAAGACAACATCAATTACAACATTTAACAATTCGATGTAACGGGGATACATGTTAATCTTATCTTTGTAATCAACATAAAAAAAAGATGCGTTGTCAGGGGACGACAGCAAAAGAAAGGGGGGCATTTGTTACGATAGAAATTCGTAGTAGTAAAATTTTTATTTTTAATTGCATCTTTATTCATTGTTAAAAAAAATATTTTATTAAGTACACCTCTTAACAAACCTTTTTGCAAGCGTATCAAAAGATTTTGAACATTTATCAAGTAAATGTAATTTATAATTGCAGTTTCTTTTATTTCTGAATTCGTTAAGAAATCAAACTTTGTTTTAAAGAAAAATTAATAAATTTACTGAGTAGTAGAACTACTTTTAAATATGAGAAAATCATGAAATAATTGTTTGACTTCAGAGACAAAAGGAGGAAACAAAAATTCATTAAAACACTTTAACTTAAAATCTCTTTTAAAAGTGTGAATTAAGGAGCCAGTGTTGTAATAAAACAACTAAAGTTGCAGAAAATAAGAAAGAAATAAAAACAAGATTATTTAGTTGCATCAGGTGCTCTAAATAATTTCTGCAACATACACAAAACTCAGTCAGTAAAGACCGAGATTCAATCCCTGACAGAGGCGCTGGATGCCGCCGGCGCGTAAAAACGTCCAAAAACATCCAAAAACATCCAAACTGGATGCGGGCAAATAAACGATTAAAAAAACAAAAAATGTTATAAAAAATGATTGGGGATGATGAAGTGAGCCTCACTGAACATATAAAAAACAATTTCATGACAAAATTAATTGTAATTAATTATGGAAATATGTAAAAATGTGTGATAGTTTGGTTGTGCAAAAAACACTGACAATAAAGTTTGTCTGATTAATAATAAACATTGGATTCATAGCCCTACCGATAGAAAACCACTGGAAAATTATTGGAAGCTCACTGGCCCAGTGAGCTACTAGCGCACTAGGGTTTATTGCTACTCTCAGGCCAGGTCAAAATTTATTGCTCGTTTTGAGGTAGTCCTTTTAAATTTAGTTTCAAAAGAAACTAAAATTATATTGTCTAAAGCCATCTGTGGCTCTTTATTGAATACGTATATATTTTTATGTAAATTTCTTAAAAAAAATATTTTTCTAAAAATTCAATATACATTATACGTGTATATACCTATATTAAAAATTGTGTCAAAAATATAACAATATAATTATTTACAGAGAATTATATTAATTAAAAAAGCTTATTATGATTTAAAATTATTAATTAATTTTATTGTTTATAAATTATAATATTACTTTTTGCAATTATTATTTTATATAAAAAATATAAATGTCTATAACATATATTTTAATAATTAATTATTCTTTAAGTATTTTATTGATTATAATTTTAATTTAGTAGTATAAATTTTCAAAATGAATTTTAGAAATTCAGAATAGTAAAATATAGAAGATTTCAATTTTTGTATTGCAGACCTCAAAAAGTAAAAGTATATAAATTCCAGGTAATATAATGCTGGGTTGAAAAAAATTAACTTAAATGACAAAAGATTTGGAAATCTACTGTTAAAGCAGGGATCCATTTTAAATCCCCATGTCTACTGTTACCCTAGCTAATAATTTTTGAACCCTAATATTTTATGACTTGAAATTTCTGCAATTTAATTATTTGAAAATTTTATTTAAAAAATTTAGAATCTGTAATACTTCACGATTATAAATATCTAAAATTTATTGTAATAATTTTATATTTGAAGAAATTATAAGATATTTCGTAAACCATAAATATTACGTTAAAACTGATATCATTTTTAAAATCAAAGTCAAAGGGATATGTAATAAACATAATAGAATCATAAAATTAGCTAAAGTTTATAAAAATAAGCATAATGTTGAAATAAATAAACATTATTTCCAGCGTAATTATTTTTATGCCCGAAGGTCACTAAAAGTATTCATGTTGGTCATAAACCGCAAAAGGACCCAAGAAATTATTTTTACCTCTTAAGGGTTTCCAGTGGTATTTCCCATTGTCATAAATCAGACTTAAAAGACCCAATAAGTTTTGAGTGAGTAAATGTTTCAAACACTATCTGAAAACGCATTGAAACGGCCCAAAAAACTCAGTGATTTTCGCCAGTGAGTTTTCCAGTGAGTTTGTATCGGTAGGGAGGCAAATTAAAAAAATATATTACCCTTACTGTTTGTTTACAATTTCCAATTGTTTAAACAAATTGTTTAAACATATTATTTAAAAAACATATTTTTTAAAACATATTGATAGGAATCAATTGTATGAGAAAATTTGAGAACAATGTGTAGAAAATCTATTTTTTAAACGCTGTACTTTGTTTGTAAAATTGTTATAAACAAATAACAGTTATTTATTTATAACGTTTTTATGAACAAAATACAACTTATACAAAAAATTGATACATACAAAATCTTTATAATTTTTCTCGCAGAATTGATTGGCAAACAAATTTTTCAAAAAAAAAATTTTTAATTTTATTAATAATTCCCTGGCAAAAATGTGGGCCATAGCGTGGACTCAATTAAGTCCGCCTTAGGTCCACTTTATGGAATTTGCTAGAAAACAAGTGAAAAATCAAAAAAATGATTTCCCAAATGAATTATTATGATAAAACTCATCTTTTTAAAGCGATTTAGTAACATATGGGAAGGAAAATAATTAATTTGCGGCTAAAAACATTAGAAAAATCAATAGTTTAAATAAAATTGATCAATTATTTATTTCTTATCATTATTGAAAGAATAATTATTTCATTTCTTAAGAACGAAATGTTACAATTAATTAAATTAAATTTAAAAGTAAACTAATTAAATTCAAAAAAAAAATAAAACAAAAATATTTACCTACCACAAAACTAACAATTAAAAAAATAAAACTTCAATTACACAAAAATTAAAATTGAGATATAAGGAAAACAAAAATTAAAATGTACGACAGGTAGTAGCAGACAGGGGCACAAAAATAAATTTGCACACAAAAATCTAATAAAAATCTAAAATAGTTGATCATTCATAGAAATATAAAATTTAATTATTTAAATTAATAACAAAAATTATCAAACGCTGAAAACCACCCTAAATGATAACACTCGAAAAAGATTTAAAAGAAAAAATATCAATTTGCGCAAAAAATTCTAAAAAATATATAAAATGGTAAAACATACTCTGAAATATTAATTTTGTCCGTTTATTATACAGATGGGTACTTTCTTGCATAATTATGCCTCGCCAGAAAAATTTAGCAAAATACACTAAAAAATTTTCAGCCAAAAATCACTTCTTTTTCATGTTTCTAGATCTAATTTCAAACTTTTTTATCTATTAACGAACAAAATTAAACAAAAATTAAAGGACTGCGCGTTACTTTCAACTTGTCAAAAAATGAAAATTCAATCAATTTTAGCCTCGCCAGAAAAATTTGGCAAAATTTATTTATTTATTTATTTAACAACAATTTACGGGCAGTGCCCTTTTGTACATAGGTACTTAATATTTAACAGGTAAAATGCTTATATATAAAATTAGAAAATTATTTCGGCGACGTTATGACAATAAGTTCTACGTTTAAGAACAATAGTAGGTGACTCTACGTAAACTATTAACAAAAGTGCCTAAAGAAACGCCACTAAAATCAAGAGAATTATGAAACTGATTACTCTCTCTGCATAATCTGACTAGAGCTGAGTTTCTTCCATAGTCAGTCCTATGCACTGACTCTCTAAGCAAAGACGGACTTCTGGTCAATTTAAAAGGTACGCAGAAAGACAAGAGAGATAAGATATCAGGGCAATTAATAATTCCATTGATTAATTTAAATAAAAACAATAAATCAGAGAACAGAAACCTAGTTTTGAGTAGTGGAATGCCAAAAATCCGTCTGAGCTCAGAGTAATCATGACTAAACCTATCAAAAGAAGTTCCCGTCTGTCTCGCCAATAAGCGCAGAAATCTATTCTGTACACGCTTAAGTTGATGGATATATATATCCTGGTAAGGAGACCAGATTGTGGAAGCAAACTCGATAATAGGCCTAATAAGCGCAAAATACAATGTTCTTAGAGAAAGAATGCTTCTGAATTGCGATGCATTTCTGGTGACGAGACCCAATATCCTGACTGATTTATTAGTGATGTTAGAGATGTGAATTCCGTAATTTAAATTAGATTCAAGGATAACACTCAAGTCTCGAACCATGGTCACTCTAGAGACACGTTCATCATTAATCGTATATTCGTAATCAAAAAAATCTTTCTTTCTAGTGAAGGAGATGACATAAAATTTCCTTGTATTTCAAAATTTTTCATCTATTAACGAACAAAATTAAATAAAAATTGAAGGACTGCGCGTTACTTTCATCTCGACAAAAAATGAAAATTCAATCAATTTTTGCCTCGCCAGAAAAATTTGGCAAAATACACAAAAAAATTTTCAGACAAATATCATATATTTTCCATATTTCTAAATCTAATTTCAAACAATTTCATCTATTAACAAACAAAATTGAACAAAAATTAAAGAACTGCGCGTTACTTTCAACTTGTCAAAAACTGAAAATTCAATCAATTTTTGCCTCGCCAGAAAAATTTGGCAAAATGCACAAAAAATTTTTCAGACAAATATCATATATTTTCCATATTTCTAGATCTAATTTCAAACTATTTCATCTATTAACGAACAAAATTAAACAAAAATAAAAAACTGCGCGTTACTTTCAACTTGTCAAAAAATGAAAAAAATTGATTGAATTTTCATTTTTTGACTAGATGAAAGTAACGCGCAGTTCGTCAATTTTTGTTCAATTTTGTTCCACAGTGGTCCTCAACGGCCAACAAGTTTAACAAAAATGTCAAAGAAAAGTGCTAGTGCCATCTTTTTCTATGTGTTTCATATTTTAAGGATCATTTTTGACCGAAATCCTACCTGATCGCGTTTTCAAGATACATAAAAAATAATTAAAATTGATTAGATTTTAAGCGATTAATGCAATATTTTAGTTTAAATGCGTATTGCACATACATACACACATCTACACATCAATACACACATACACATTTTATGCACATATTTACATACACATACAAGCAAAGGCAAAACTGCTGCAAACTCTGAAAGGATACTAATAAATATTTCATTGAATGAAATAATATATGTGCGTTTCCACGTGAAATTTACCTATCCAAAATTTAAATTCAATTTAATACATATTTTTAAATTCTTTAAAGAAAAATAATATATAGGTACGTAATTTCTTTATTTTGATATCTGAGGTCCCGTTTTCGAGTTATAAATTTTCAAAATTTTGATTTTGATAAAATATAGGTAACTTTTTTTAATTGTTTATAACTCGTAAAATATTGAAGTTGAAAAATTAATGTGAATAGATAAAATGTTCGGTTTCCTAGGCTTTTGAGTCACTTTAACTAAAAAAAAAAATAAATTTTATAAAAAAATCAATTTTTTGTAAATTTAGGCGTAGAAAAATTTACATTTTCTTTTTTTCTAAATAAGCGGGTAAATGTTACAAGTGCAATGATAAAAGACCTAAAATGGCTTGACCTATAGTTTTGTTTAAACAAAATTTTAAAGTTCAGCGCGCAAGCTCGAAGTCTATTGCGCCTTACGCCGCGTTGCATATCACGCCTTGCTTGACTGTATTTGTTCAAACTAAACTCTATAAGAACAAGTACAGTCAAGCGTGGAGTGATATGCAGCGCGGCGTAAGGCGCAATAGACTTGCGCGCTGAACTTTAAAATTTTATTTAAACAAAACTATAGGTCGAGCCATATTAGGTCTTAGATCATTGAACTTGTAACATTCACACGTTTATTTAAAAAAAAAGAAAATGTAAATTTTTCCACGCTCAAATTTAAAAAAAATTTATTTTTTGTAGTTAAAGTGTCTCAAAAGCCTAAGAAAAAATAAACATTTCATCTTCTCACATTAACTTTTTAACTTCAATATTTTACGAGTTATAAACCATTAAAAAAAGGTATATTTTATCAAAATTTTAAAAGTTCATAACTCGAAAACGGGACCTCAGATAGCAAAATAAAGAAATTACGTATACATATTCATATAATTTTATGAATAATTTACTAACAATTTAAAAAAGTAAAAAAAACACTAAAAAAAATTAAAATGGAGCTACATAGTATTCTCTAAGTCCTCGTCGTTAGATCTGGGTAATGCCGAAGGAGAGTATAGAAGTAAAAACTATTTTACCATTTTTTATTACAAAGTGGTGCATAGGATCCAAATCATATATTTTGTTAATAAAGTGTTAAAACTGTTTTTGATATATCTTAAAAACGCGATCAGGTAGGATTTCGGTCAAAAATGATACTTAAAGTATGAAACACATAGAAAAAGATGGCACTAGCACTTTTCTTTGACATTTTTGGTAAACTTGTTGGCCGTTGAGGACCACTGTGGTTCGTTAGTAGATAAAAAAGTTTGAAATTAGATCTAGAAATATGGAAAATAGTTAATATTTGTCTGAAAATTTTTTTGTGTATTTTGCCTAATTTTTCTGGCGAGGCAAAAATTGATTGAATTTTCATTTTTTGACTAGATGAAAGTAACGCGCAGTCCTTTAATTTTTATTCAATTTTGTTCGTTAATAGATGAACTAGTTTAAAATTAGATCTAGAAATATGAATAATAATTGATATTTTTCTGACAATTTTTTTGTGTACTTTGCCAAATTTTTCTGGCGAGGCAAAAATTGATTAATTTTTCATTATTTCACAAGTTAAAAGTAACGCGCAGTCCTTCGATTTTCATTCAATTTTGTTCGTTAAAAGAAGAAATAGTTTAAAATTAGATCTAGAAATTAGAAAATATATTATATTTGTCTGAAATTTTTTTGTGTATTTTGCCAAAATTTTCTGGCGAGGCAAAAATTGATTGAATTTTCATTTTTTGACTAGATGAAAGTAACGCGCAGTCCTTTAATTTTTATTCAATTTTGTTCGTTAATAGCTGAAATAGTTTAAAATTAGATCTAGAAATATGAATAATAATTGATATTTTTCTGACAATTTTTTTGTGTACTTTGCCAAATTTTTCTGGCGAGGCAAAAATTGATTAATTTTTCATTATTTCACAAGTTAAAAGTAACGCGCTGCCTTCGATTTTCATTCAATTTTGTTCGTTAAAAGATGAAATAGTTTAAAATTAGATTTAGAAATTAGAAAATAATTGATATTTGTCTAAAAATATTTTTGTGTATTTTGCAAAATTTTTCTGGCGAGGCAAAAATTGATTGATTTTTCATTTTTTGACAAGTTGAAAGTAAAGCGCAGTTCTTTATTTTTTGTTCAATTTTGTTTGTTTACAGATGAAATTGTTTGAAATTAGATCTAGAAATATGGAAAATAATTGATATTTGTCTGAAAATTTTTTTGTGTATTTTGCTAAATTTTTATTGCGAGGCAAAAATTGATTGAATCTCATTTTTTAACACGTTGAAAGTAACGCGCAGTTCTTTAATTTTTTTTCAATTTTGTTCGTTAATAGATAAAATACTTTAAAATTAGACTTAAAAATATGGAAAATAATTGATATTTGTTTGAAAATTTTTTTGTGTATTTTGCCAAATTTTTCTGGCGAAGCAAAAATTGATTGAATTTTCATTTTTTGACAAGTTGAAAGTAACGAGCAGTTTTTTAATTTTTGTTCAATTTTGTACGTTACCAGATAAAATAGTTTGAAGTTAGATCTAGAAATATCGACAATAATTGATATTTGTCTGAAAACTTTTTTGTGTATTTTGCTAAATTTTTATTGCGAGGCAAAAATTGATTGAATCTCATTTTTTGACAAGTTGAAAGTAACGCGCAGTTTTTTAATATTTGTTCAATTTTGTTCGTTACCAGATGAAATAGTTTGAAATTAGATCTAGAAATATCGAAAAAAATTGATATTTGTCTGAAAACTTTTTTGTGTATTTTGCTAAATTTTTATTGCGAGGCAAAAATTGATTGAATCTCATTTTTTGACATGTTGAAAGTAGCGCAGTTCTTCTATTTTTGTTCAATTTTGTATGTTAGTATATGAAATAGTTTGAAATTAGATCTAGAAGTATGGAAAATTGTTGATATTTGTTTGAAATTTTTTTTGTGTATTTTGCCAAATTTTTCTGGCGAGGCAAAAATTGATTGAGATTTCATTTTTTGAAAAGTTGAAAGTAACGCGCAGTTTTTTAATTTTTGTTTAATTTTGTTCGTTAATAGATGCAATACTTTAAAATTAGACTTAGAAATATGGAAAATAATTGATATTTGTTTGAAAATTTTTTTGTGTATTTTGCCAAAATTTCCTGGCGACGCAAAAATTGATTGAATTCTCATTTTTTGACAAGATGAAAGTAACGCGCAGTTCTTTAATTTTTTTAATTTTGTTCGTTAATAGATGAAATACTTTAAAATTAGACTTAGAAATATGGAAAATAATTGATATTTGTTTGAAAATTTTTTTGTATATTTTGCTAAATTTTTATTGCGAGGCAAAAATTGATTGAATTTTCATTTTTTCACAAGCTGAAAGTAGCGCACAGTTCTTTAATTTTTGTTCAATTTTGTTTTTTAATAGATGAAATAGTTTGAAATTAGATCTAGAAGTATAGAAAATAGTTGATATTTGTTTGAAAATTTTTTTGTGTATTTTGACAAATTTTTCTGGCGAGGCAAAAATTGATTAAATTTTCATTTTTTGACAAGTTAAAAGTAACGCGCAGTTTTTTAATTTTTGTTCAATTATGTTTGTTACAAGATGAAATAGTTTGAAATTAGATCTAGAAATATCGAAAATAATTGATATTTGTCTGAAAAATTTTTTGTATATTTTGCTAAATTTATATTGCGAGGCAAAAATTGATTGAATTTTCATTTTTTCACAAGCTGAAAGTAGCGCACAGTTCTTTAATTTTTGTTCAATTTTGTTTTTTAATAGATGAAATAGTTTGAAATTAGATCTAGAAGTATATAAAATAGTTGATATTTGTTTGAAATTTTTTTTGTGTATTTTGCCAAATTTTTCTGGTGAGGCAAAAATTGATTGAATTTTAATTTTTTGACAAGTTAAAAGTAACGCGCAGTCCTTCAATTTTTGTTCAATTTTGTTCGTTACCAGATGAAATAGTTTGAAATTAGATCTAGAAATATCGAAAATAATTGATATTTGTCTGAAAATTGTTTTGTGTATTTTGCCAAATTTTTCTGGCGAGGCAAAAATTGATTGAATTTTAATTTTTTGACAAGTTAAAAGTAACGCGCAGTCCTTCAATTTTTGTTCAATTTTGTTCGTTACCAGATGAAATAGTTTGAAATTAGATCTAGAAATATCGAAAATAGTTGATATTTGTTTGAAATTTTTTTTGTGTATTTTGCCAAATTTTTCTGGCGAGGCAAAAATTGATTGAATTTTCATTTTTTGACAAGTTGAAAGTAACGCGCAGTCCTTCAATTTTTGTTCAATTTTGTTCGTTACCAGATAAAATAGTTTGAAATTAGATCTAGAAGTATGGAAAATAGTTGATATTTGTTTAAAATTTTTTTGTGTATTTAGCAAAATTTTTTGGCGAGGCAAAAATTGATTGAATTTTCATTTTTTGACAAGTTGAAAGTAACGCGCAGTCCTTCAATTTTTGTTCAATTTTGTTCGTTACCAGATAAAATAGTTTGAAATTAGATCTAGAAGTATGGAAAATAGTTGATATTTGTTTAAAATTTTTTTGTGTATTTAGCAAAATTTTTCTGGCGAGGCAAAAATTGATTGAATTTTCATTTTTTGACAAGTTGAAAGTAACGCGCAGTCCTTCAATTTTTGTTCAATTTTGTTCGTTACCAGATAAAATAGTTTGAAATTAGATCTAGAAGTATGGAAAATAGTTGATATTTGTTTAAAATTTTTTTGTGTATTTAGCCAAATTTTTCTGGCGAGGCAAAAATTGATTGAATTTTCATTTTTTGACAAGTTAAAAGTAACGCGCAGTTTTTTAATTTTTGTTCAATTTTGTTCGTTACCAGATGAAATATTTTGAATTTAGATCTAGAAACCTCGAAAATAATTGATATTTGTCTGGAAATTCTTTTGTATATTTTGCTAAATTTTTCTGGCGAGGCAAAAATTGATTGAATTTTCATTTTTTGACAAGTTGAAAGTAACGCGCAGTTCTTTTTTTTTTGTTCAATTTTGTTTTTTAATAGATGAAATAGTTTGAAATTAGATCTAGAAGTATGGAAAATAGTTGATATTTGTTTGAAAATTTTTTTGTGTATTTTGCCAAATTTTTCTGGCGAGGCAAAAATTGATTGAATTTTCATTTTTTGACAAGTTGAAAGTAACGCGCAGTTCTTTAATTTTTTTTCAATTTTGTTCGTTAATAGATGAAATACTTTAAAATTAGACTTAGAAATATGGAAAATAAATGATATTTGTTTGAATTTTTTGTGTATTTTGCCAAATTTATCTGGCGAGGCAAAAATTGATTGAATTTTCATTTTTTGACAAGTTAAAAGTAACGCGCAGTTTTTTAATTTTTGTTCAATTTTGTTCGTTACCAGATGAAATATTTTGAATTTAGATCTAGAAACCTCGAAAATAATTGATATTTGTCTGGAAATTCTTTTGTATATTTTGCTAAATTTTTCTGGCGAGGCAAAAATTGATTGAATTTTCATTTTTTGACAAGTTGAAAGTAACGCGCAGTTCTTTTTTTTTTTTTTATTTTGTTCGTTAATAGACGAAATACTTTAAAATTAGTTTTAGAAATATGGAAAATAATTGATATTTGTCTGAAAATTTTTTTGTGTATTTTGCTAAATTTTTATTTCGAGGCAAAAATTGATTGAATTTTCATTTTTTGACAAGTTGAAAGTAACGCGCAGTCCTTCAATTTTTGTTCAATTTTGTTCGTTACCAGATAAAATAGTTTAAAATTAGATCTAGAAGTATGGAAAATAGTTGATATTTGTTTAAAATTTTTTTGTGTATTTAGCCAAATTTTTCTGGCGAGGCAAAAATTGATTGATTTTTCATTTTTTGACAAGTTGAAAGTAAAGCGCAGTTCTTTATTTTTTGTTCAATTTTGTTTTTTAATAGATGAAATAGTTTGAAATTAGATCTAGAAGTATGGAAAATAGTTGATATTTGTTTGAAAATTTTTTTGTGTATTTTGCCAAATTTTTCTGGCGAGGCAAAAATTGATTGAATTTTCATTTTTTGACAAGTTGAAAGTAACGCGCAGTTCCTTAATTTTTTTTCAATTTTGTTCGTTAATAGATGAAATACTTTAAAATTAGACTTAGAAATATGAAAAATAATTGATATTTGTTTGAATTTTTTGTGTATTTTGCCAAATTTATCTGGCGAGGCAAAAATTGATTGAATTTTCATTTTTTGAAAAGTTAAAAGTAACGCGCAGTCCTTCAATTTTTGTTCAATTTTGTTCGTTACCAGATGAAATAATTTGAAATTAGATCTAGAAATATCGAAAATAATTAATATTTGTCTGAAAATTTTTTTGTGTATTTTGCCAAATTTTTCTGGCGAGGCAAAAATTGATTGAATTTTCATTTTTTGACAAGTTGAAAGTAACGCGCAGTTCTTTAATTTTTCTTCAATTTTGTTTGTTAATAGATGAAATAGTTTAAAATTATATCAGAAGTATGGAAAATAGTTGATATTTGTTTGAAATTTTTTTGTGTATTTTGCCAAATTTTTCTGGCGAGGCAAAAATTGATTGAATTTTCATTTTTTGACAAGTTGAAAGTAACGCGCAGTTCTTTAATTTTTTTTCAATTTTGTTCGTTAATAGATGAAATACTTTAAAATTAGACTTAGAAATATGGAAAGTAATTGATATTTGTTTGAAAATTTTTTTGTGTATTTTGCCAAATTTTTCTGGCGAGGCAAAAATTGATTGAATTTTCATTTTTTGACAAGTTGAAAGTAACGCGCAGTTCTTTAATTTTTCTTCAATTTTGTTTGTTAATAGATGAAATAGTTTAAAATTAGATCTAGAAGTATGGAAAATAGTTGATATTTGTTTGAAATTTTTTTGTGTATTTTGCCAAACTTTTCTGGCGAGGCAAAAATTGATTGAATTTTCATTTTTTGACAAGTTGAAAGTAACGCGCAGTTCTTTAATTTTTTTCAATTTTGTTCGTTAATAGATGAAATACTTTAAAATTAGACTTAGAAATATGGAAAATAATTGATATTTGTTTGAAAATTTTTTTGTGTATTTTGCCAAATTATTCTGCCGAGGCAAAAATTGATTGAATTTTCCTTTTTTTACAAGTTAAAAGTAACGCGCAGTTTTTTAATTTTTGTTCAATTTTGTTCGTTACCAGATGAAATAGTTTGAAATTAGATCTAGAAATATCGAAAATAATTGATATTTGTCTGAAAATTTTTTTGTGTATTTTGCTAAATTTTTATTGCGAGGCAAAAATTGATTGAATCTCATTTTTTGACAAGTTGAAAGTAACGCGCAGTTCTTTAATTTTTTTTCAATTTTGTTCGTTAATAGATAAAATACTTTAAAATTAGACTTAGAAGTATGGAAAATAATTGATATTTGTTTGAAAATTTTTTTGTGTATTTTGCCAAATTTTTCTGGCGAGGCAAAAATTGATTGAATTTTCATTTTTTGACAAGTTGAAAGTAACGCGCAGTTCCTTAATTTTTTTTCAATTTTGTTCGTTAATAGATGAAATACTTTAAAATTAGACTTAGAAATATGAAAAATAATTGATATTTGTTTGAATTTTTTGTGTATTTTGCCAAATTTATCTGGCGAGGCAAAAATTGATTGAATTTTCATTTTTTGAAAAGTTAAAAGTAACGCGCAGTCCTTCAATTTTTGTTCAATTTTGTTCGTTACCAGATGAAATAATTTGAAATTAGATCTAGAAATATCGAAAATAATTAATATTTGTCTGAAAATTTTTTTGTGTATTTTGCCAAATTTTTCTGGCGAGGCAAAAATTGATTGAATTTTCATTTTTTGACAAGTTGAAAGTAACGCGCAGTTCTTTAATTTTTCTTCAATTTTGTTTGTTAATAGATGAAATAGTTTAAAATTATATCAGAAGTATGGAAAATAGTTGATATTTGTTTGAAATTTTTTTGTGTATTTTGCCAAATTTTTCTGGCGAGGCAAAAATTGATTGAATTTTCATTTTTTGACAAGTTGAAAGTAACGCGCAGTTCTTTAATTTTTTTTCAATTTTGTTCGTTAATAGATGAAATACTTTAAAATTAGACTTAGAAATATGGAAAGTAATTGATATTTGTTTGAAAATTTTTTTGTGTATTTTGCCAAATTTTTCTGGCGAGGCAAAAATTGATTGAATTTTCATTTTTTGACAAGTTGAAAGTAACGCGCAGTTCTTTAATTTTTCTTCAATTTTGTTTGTTAATAGATGAAATAGTTTAAAATTAGATCTAGAAGTATGGAAAATAGTTGATATTTGTTTGAAATTTTTTTGTGTATTTTGCCAAACTTTTCTGGCGAGGCAAAAATTGATTGAATTTTCATTTTTTGACAAGTTGAAAGTAACGCGCAGTTCTTTAATTTTTTTCAATTTTGTTCGTTAATAGATGAAATACTTTAAAATTAGACTTAGAAATATGGAAAATAATTGATATTTGTTTGAAAATTTTTTTGTGTATTTTGCCAAATTATTCTGCCGAGGCAAAAA
Source organism: Ganaspis brasiliensis (assembly GCA_037103525.1). Lineage (NCBI taxonomy): Eukaryota > Metazoa > Arthropoda > Insecta > Hymenoptera > Figitidae > Ganaspis > Ganaspis brasiliensis. The sequence goes on along the minus strand of JAZKLR010000135.1, from coordinate 1,551,634 downwards.
TTGATTGAATTTTCCTTTTTTTACAAGTTAAAAGTAACGCGCAGTTTTTTAATTTTTGTTCAATTTTGTTCGTTACCAGATGAAATAGTTTGAAATTAGATCTAGAAATATCGAAAATAATTGATATTTGTCTGAAAATTTTTTTGTGTATTTTGCTAAATTTTTATTGCGAGGCAAAAATTGATTGAATCTCATTTTTTGACAAGTTGAAAGTAACGCGCAGTTCTTTAATTTTTTTTCAATTTTGTTCGTTAATAGATAAAATACTTTAAAATTAGACTTAGAAGTATGGAAAATAATTGATATTTGTTTGAAATTTTTTTTGTATATTTTGCTAAATTTTTATTGCGAGGCAAAAATTGATTGAATTTTCATTTTTTCACAAGTTGAAAGTAGCGCACAGTTCTTTCATTTTTGTTCAATTTTATTTTTTAATAGATGAAATAGTTTGAAATTAGATCTAGAAGTATGGAAAATAGTTGATATTTGTTTGAAATTTTTTTTGTGTATTTTGCCAAATTTTTCTGGCGAGGCAAAAATTGATTGAATTTTCATTTTTTGACAAGTTGAAAGTAGCGCGCAGTTCTTTAATTTTTTTCAATTTTGTTCGTTAATAGATGAAATACTTTAAAATTAGACTTAGAAATATGGTAAATAATTGATATTTGTTTGAATTTTTTGTGTACTTTGCCAAATTTATCTGGCGAGGCAAAAATTGATTGAATTTTCATTTTTTGACAAGTTGAAAGTAACGCGCAGTTCTTTAATTTTTATTCAATTTTGTTTGTTAATAGATGAAATACTTTAAAATTAGACTTAGAAATATGGTAAATAATTGATATTTGTTTGAATTTTTTGTGTATTTTGCCAAATTTATCTGGCGAGGCAAAAATTGATTGAATTTTCATTTTTTGACAAGTTAAAAGTAACGCGCAGTCCTTCAATTTTTGTTCAATTTTGTTCGTTACCAGATGAAATAGTTTGAAATTAGATCTAGAAATATCGAAAATAATTGATATTTGTCTGAAAATTGTTTTGTGTATTTTGCCAAATTTTTCTGGCGAGGCAAAAATTGATTGAATTTTCATTTTTTGACAAGTTGAAAGTAACGCGCAGTTCTTTTTTTATTTTTTTTATTTTGTTCGTTAATAGACGAAATACTTTAAAATTAGTTTTAGAAATATGGAAAATAATTGATATTTGTCTGAAAATTTTTTTGTGTATTTTGCTAAATTTTTATTTCGAGGCAAAAATTGATTGAATTTTCATTTTTTGACAAGTTGAAAGTAACGCGCAGTCCTTCAATTTTTGTTCAATTTTGTTCGTTACCAGATAAAATAGTTTGAAATTATATCTAGAAGTATGGAAAATAGTTGATATTTGTTTAAAATTTTTTTGTGTATTTAGCCAAATTTTTCTGGCGAGGCAAAAATTAATTGATTTTTCATTTTTTGACAAGTTGAAAGTAACGCGCAGTTCTTTAATTTTTTTTCAATTTCGTTCGTTAATAGATGAAATACTTTAAAATTAGACTTAGAAATATGGAAAATAATTGATATTTGTTTGAAATTTTTTTTGTGTATTTTGCCAAATTTTTCTGGCGAGGCAAAAATTGATTGAATTTTCATTTTTTGACAAGTTGAAAGTAACGCGCAGTTCTTTAATTTTTATTCAATTTTGTTTGTTAATAGATGAAATAGTTTAAAATTAGATCTACAAATATGGAAAATAGTTGATATTTGTTTGAAATTTTTTTGTGTATTTTGCCAAATTTTTCTGGCGAGGCAAAAATTGATTGAATTTTCATTTTTTGACAAGTTGAAAGTAACGCGCAGTTCTTTAATTTTATTTCAATTTGGTTCGTTAATAGATGAAATACTTTAAAATTAGACTTAGCAATATGGAAAATAATTGATATTAGTTTGAATTTTTTGTGAATTTTGCCAAATTTATCTGGCGAGGCAAAAATTGATTGAATTTTCATTTTTTGACAAGTTAAAAGTAACGCGCAGTTTTTTAATTTTTGTTCAATTTTGTTCGTTACCAGATGAAATAGTTTGAATTTAGATGTAGAAACATTGAAAATAATTGATATTTGTTTGAAAATTTTTTTGTGTATTTTGCCAAATTTTTCTGGCGAGGCAAAAATTGATTGAATTTTCATTTTTTGACAAGTTGAAAGTAACGCGCAGTTCTTTAATTTTTTTTCAATTTGGTTCGTTAATAGATGAAATACTTTAAAATTAGACTTAGAAATATGGAAAATAATTGATATTTGTTTAAATTTTTTGTGTATTTTGCCAAATTTATCTGGCGAGGCAAAAATTGATTGAATTTTCATTTTTTGACAAGTTAAAAGTAACGCGCAGTTTTTTAATTTTTATTCAATTTTGTTTGTTAATAGATGAAGTAGTTTAAAATTAGATCAGAAGTATGAAAAATAGTTTATATTTGTTTGAAATTTTTTTGTGTATTTTGCCAAATTTTTCTGACGAGGCAAAAATTGATTGAATTTTCATTTTTTGACAAGTTGAAAGTAACGCGCAGTTCTTTAATTTTTTTTCAATTTTGTTCGTTAATAGATGAAATACTTTAAAATTAGACTTAGAAATATGGAAAATAATTGATATTTGTTTGAAAATTTTTTTGTGTATTTTGCCAAATTTTTCTGGCGAGGCAAAAATTGATTGAATTTTCATTTTTTGACAAGTTGAAAGTAACGCGCAGTTCTTTAATTTTTATTCAATTTTGTTTGTTAATAGATGAAGTAGTTTAAAATTAGATCAGAAGTATGAAAAATAGTTTATATTTGTTTGAAATTTTTTTGTGTATTTTGCCAAATTTTTCTGACGAGGCAAAAATTGATTGAATTTTCATTTTTTGACAAGTTGAAAGTAACGCGCAGTTCTTTAATTTTTTTTCAATTTTGTTCGTTAATAGATGAAATACTTTAAAATTAGACTTAGAAATATGGAAAATAATTGATATTTGTTTGAAAATTTTTTTGTGTATTTTGCCAAATTTTTCTGGCGAGGCAAAAATTGATTGAATTTTCATTTTTTGACAAGTTGAAAGTAACGCGCAGTTCTTTAATTTTTATTCAATTTTGTTTGTTAATAGATGAAATAGTTTAAAATTAGATCTAGAAGTATGGAAAATAGTTGATATTTGTTTGAAATTTTTTTGTGTATTTTGCCAAATTTTTCTGGCGAGGAAAAAATTGATTGAATTTTCATTTTTTGACAAGTTGAAAGTAACGCGCAGTTCTTTAATTTTTTTCAATTTTGTTCGTTAATAGATGAAATACTTTAAAATTAGACTTAGAAATATGGAAAATAATTGATATTTGTTTGAAAATTTTTTTGTGTTTTTTGCCAAATTATTCTGCCGAGGCAAAAATTGATTGAATTTTCCTTTTTTTACAAGTTAAAAGTAACGCGCAGTTTTTTAATTTTTGTTCAATTTTGTTCGTTACCAGATGAAATAGTTTGAAATTAGATCTAGAAATATCGAAAATAATTGATATTTGTCTGAAAATTTTTTTGTGTATTTTGCTAAATTTTTATTGCGAGGCAAAAATTGATTGAATCTCATTTTTTGACAAGTTGAAAGTAACGCGCAGTTCTTAAATTTTTTTTCAATTTTGTTCGTTAATAGATGAAATACTTTAAAATTAGACTTAGAAGTATGGAAAATAATTGATATTTGTTTGAAATTTTTTTTGTATATTTTGCCAAATTTTTATTGCGAGGCAAAAATTGATTGAATTTTCATTTTTTCACAAGTTGAAAGTAGCGCACAGTTCTTTAATTTTTGTTCAATTTTATTTTTCAATTGATGAATTAGTTTGAAATTAGATCTAGAAGTATGGAAAATAGTTGATATTTGTTTGAAATTTTTTTTGTGTATTTTGCCAAATTTTACTGGCGAGGCAAAAATTGATTGAATTTTCATTTTTTGACAAGTTGAAAGTAACGCGCAGTTTTTTAATTTTTTTTCAATTTTGTTCGTTAATAGACGAAATACTTTAAAATTAGTTTTAGAAATATGGAAAATAATTGATATTTGTTTGAAAATTTTTTTGTGTATTTTGCCAAATTTTTCTGGCGAGGCAAAAATTTATTTAATTTTCATTTTTTGACTAGTTGAAAGTAACGAGCAGTTTTTTAATTTTTGTTCAATTTTGTTCGTTATCAGATGAAATAGTTTGAAATTAGATCTAGAAATATCGAAAATAACACAGCCCCACAAAAAAAAAAAAGTGTCATGTACTTTTGACCGGAATACCCTAGCCCTATGTATTTTGACGCGCTGAACACGAATCCGAAGTCCATTTTGCTCCATCACGTCAGGATTTTTTTCTAACCTCAAAAAACATGTCGGATTTTGAGAGGTAGGCGATTTTTTAAAAAAATTTATGTATTTACTTCAAACTTGGTATCTGGGGGTTTTTTGGGTCGCTGATTATGAATCTGAAGTTAGATTTTCAAAATTCAAAATGGCGGATCCAATATGGCGGACGAATTTTAAAAAAGTTTGAAGATTTACTTCAAACTTGGTATCTGGGGGTTTTTTTGGGTCGCTGATTGCGAATCTGACGTCATATTTTCGAAATTTTTATGAAATTTGGTATCTTTAGGTTTTTAAGTTGCTGAGTGTGATTTCGAAGCGAGTTTCTCACATTTTCAAATATGACTTCTATTACAATTTTATCATAAAATATTCCTTGGTAACAGATTGGATATGTTTGGTGCAGAAGCCAAATAAGAAAGTACATTGTTCCATTCTGCATCTTATTCCTGATAAATCTTCAAATTTTTTAAAAATTCGTACGCCATATTGGATCCGCCATTTTGAATTTTGAAAATCTAACTTCAGATTAGTAATCAGCGACCAAAAAAACCCCCAGATACCAAGTTTGAAGTAAATCTTCAAATTTTTTTAAAATTCGTCCGCCATATTGGATCCGCCATTTTGAATTTTGAAAATGTAACTTCAGATTCATAATCAGCGCCCCAAAAAACCCCCAGATACCAAGTTTGAAGTAAATACATAAATTTTTTTAAAAAATCGCCTACCTCTCAAAATCCGACATGTTTTTTGAGGTTAGAAAAAAATCCTGACGTGATGGAGCAAAATGGACTTCGGATTTGTGTTCAGCGCGTCAAAATACATAGGGCTAAGGTATTCCGGTCAAAAGTACATGACACTTTTTTTTTTTGTGGGGCTGTGTTATCTTTATTGATTGGTAAAATATGGGTACATAGTCCTGAATATTTTATATCAGTTTAGTGCTGGATTATAATTTTTTGGTAGATTGAATGATTTTTGTACCTATCTTTTTCTGCAATTTTCCATAGAGGTCGTTTCTTAAGGTTGTTAATTTTTATTTTCAATTGGTAACATTAGGGGACATATTCCTGAGTATTCTTTGTAATAGTAAAACTTAAGTATAATTTTTTTGTAGATATTTTTACTTTTCTGCGGATCTTTTTCTGCAATTTTCTATAGGGGTAATTTCTTAGGGTTGTTATTTATTATTTTCGATTTGTAAAATTAGGGGACAGATTCCTGATTATTTTCCATCATTTTAGTGCTGAATTATAATTTTTTTTGTAGATTTTTTTATTTTTGTATGGATTTTTTTCTGCAATTTTCCTTGGGTGTGGTTTCGTTGGGTTGTTAATTTTTTTTTATTGATAAATTAGGGTACATACCCCTAAATATTTTAAATAATTGTAGTGCTGGTTTATTTTTATTGTTTAGATTTTTTGATTTTTGTACGGATCTTTTTCTGCAATTTTCCTTAGGGGTGCTTTCTTTGTGAATTTAATTATTATTTTCGATTTGTAAAATCATATTTCTAAGTATTTTCCACCATTTTCGTGCTGAATTATAATTTTTTGGTAGATTGAATTATTTTTGTACCTATCTTTTTCTGCAATTTTCCATAGTGGTCGTTTCTTGGGGTTGTTAATTATTATTTTTGATTGGTAAAATTAGGGGACATATTCCTGAGTATTATTAATAATAGTAAAACTTAAGAATAATTTTTTTGTAGTTTTTTTTATGTTTGGACTGATCTTTTTCTGCAATGTTCCTTAGGGGTGCTTTTTTGAGGATTTAATTATTATTTTCGATTGGTAAAATTAGGTGACATATTACTGAGAATTTTTCATTGTGTTATTGCTGGATTATAATTTTTTTGTAGATTTTTTTATTTTTGTGCGGATCTTTTTCTGCAATTTTCCTCACGGGTAGTTTCTTGGGGTTGTTAATTATTATTTTCGATTTGTAAAATTAGGGGACATATTTCTAAGTATTTTCCACCATTTTAGTGCTGGATTATATGTTTTTTGATTTTTGGACGGATCTTTTTTTGCAATTTTTTTAGGGGTGGTTTCTTAGGGTTGTAAATTGTCTTTATTGATTGGTAAAATAAGGGTACATAGTCCTGAATATTTTATATCAGTTTAGTGCTGGATTATAATTTTTGGGTAGATTGAATGATTTTTGTACCTATCTTTTTCTGCTTTTTTCCTTAGGGGTTGGTTCTGGGGGTTATTAACTTTCGGTCCTGAGATATTAAGTTGGTTGACTTTTACTAATGTTGATAATAATTAATGAATTGATTTGTAATATTGAAAATATAAATTTGTTTATTTAAGTCAAATGGAGTAATTTTAATTTGGTGCGAGAAGCACGTTATCTCCTCTGATTGGTTGTCGAGTTGTCTATGTTAACGCTCCAGCAGAAATAGCCTGAATCGCGAGATTTCAATATTTTCTTGTTTTTCTTTGTCAATTATTATCAATTAACTCTCGGAATCTTTATTTATTTTATTGATAATTGCATATATTTTGTTAATAATTGCTTTTTAGTGCAATTTTCCGTTTATGACTTATTTTCTAGCAAATCACAAGACAGGCACAGTTTTGAGTAGGGTTTACTCTTGAATTATTAATTTTTCCACACTTAATATATCCTAATTATTACACGAATCTACTCTACAAACATTAATTTATCATTACAAATAGTTTATTTTGTCATTTTTCATTATGAAACATCAAAATATGAAATGCGACCGAAAATGACCGAAAGCGACTGAACTCGGTCGAATCTCGGTAAATGCAGACCGCGAGGGTAGAAAAGAAAACTACATAGATTTTATTTAGATAATAAATATTATTTATAAAATAACGGTTTTCTATTTGTTTATAACAATATATTTATTACTGAAAATTAAAAATCCGCCTCGACCAATCTCTTAAAAATTTAATAAAAATTATTTAAAAAAATACTCGAAAAACGGTTAAGAATTGTAGGCTCTAGGTTATTTTGAACCCTAATTTTCATTTTCAAACCAGTGTGGCGCCCTTCGTCCTTTTTTTTACCTGCGAAAAAGCATGTAGCTGTCAAGCACCACCAAAATAGATGGATTACATGGAGAAAGCCAAGTCTCAGATACGGCTATAATATGGTAAGAGCGCGTATTAAAAGAATGTGTAAACTCAGTGAAATGGGCCAAGAGTGATTGAGTATTAACATGGCAGTCAGTCAAAGACTCCATTTAAGAGTTGAAGATAAAAAATAAAATAAAGATTACAGATAAAAAAAATAACCAAATTAAGATTTAGATACAACAAGGAAGATCGAGAATAAACAAATACTTTGTATCGTGCGCGGCTCAAACCTAATAAGAAATTTAAGATGACAATAATTTAAACAGAAAGACAAACTGTTAATTAAAAAAGAGAGAGATAAAAATAGCAAAATATACATTTTTTTAATTTCTTGGTAAATGAAATCGATGATATTAGAAATAAGAAAGATAATAACAATAATAATAATAAAAGTCGAGTCTGTTACGACCCGAAATAAAAATAGCAATAATAACAATAATAAATTAACCGTTACTAAACAAATTAATCATTTATTATTAATTAATTTAGATATTAAGTTATCAACAATTAAGATTTATTTTCTTTTCGAGAGTCGTCGGAGGCTCCAAGCTGCCAAGATTCACACAGAACTAACTCTATGAATCAAGTTTTATTTTTATGTGGGCGATCGTGTTTTCTTTTAAAAGTGCTGTCTGAATTGCGCGCCTACTTTTTCTATTTGCAAATCTAAAGTTAATAACAATCTTGAACAAAATCAAATAGGCAGGACATCCTTAATGAATAACTGAGAAAGGTGATTTAAAGAAAATAATATTAGAGTAAATTCAAATTTAGGATATTTATTTTCATTACCAAAAATGAAACCGGAGCAAAACCACTACAACCAATTTCTTCTCTTAATCATATACAAAATCATAGTCAAATTGTATTATTGGAACGATACATGTTGCTTTTCTTACTTACGCATTAGGTCCTTACACACTACCACATTAGACAGAGTGAGAAACGCTCTTACAAATGACGTTGTCCTTCCATACAATGTGGGCCTGGGTTAATTGTTTGAAATCTTCAACTTGGTGAATAATTTCTAGATTGTTTTTATAGGTTCGTAGTTCGACTAGTTTTTATATTGTGCGTAATTTAATGCTGTAATGATTTCCAATAAGTTCACAAGCGAAGTTTTCATGTTAACACAAAGCACAAACACTTGTCCGTTATGTCCGTATCGGGTTTTGTGATATAAGTGTAGGATTTACCGATTAATCGCACCCCTTAGTTAACTTACGCCTCACCGACTTTTTGCTTCTTTCTAAAGACCACGTCACCGGTCTTAAAACAAGATAATAATCTTTTGTTTTAAGAGAAAACTTTATTGTTAGTCAACAGGAGACAACATGAAACACGAACACACTATAAATGAAACCCGAATTTCATGGAGAATTCAGAATGTCAACCTTTTCACTTTTCCATGAATGGCGAACACCGTCAAGTATAGATCGGACTACTTCGCCTTCGTTTAGAACTAGAACTTAATTTAACGTCCACCCGGAACTAGTTGGCTTCCGCGAACATTTTCGAATCGGTTATGACGCGGACGGACAACCCCGCGACCAAATCGACGGATAGTAGCACCGTCAAGTATAGAACGGACTCCCTCACTATCCGTGCTCGAGTTGTTGTCACGAAGAAGCGATTTTCGTTGCAAGTGCATCGATTTTATCAAAACTGATCAAGTTTGGTAAGTGGGGAGTCAATTTTTTGGAGATTTTTGATTGGCTTGGATTAATGAGGTGATGTGTTTCAAAATGCAAATTTTGCAAAACTCTACTCGGAGTTGCGAAAGTATTGAGAAAAGGATTAAGAAATAACGCAAGAATTTGGAACCATCGTTCACTGAACCTCACTTTTGTAAAGAGAGCTTCTTACTCAGCGTTCTTGTTGCTAAAGACAGTTTGTCTTTCAACTATAGGTTCTTGCGAAAACATTCTTAAATGTTTCACAACTTGTTGCTTTTTAAGCACTTATTAATTGTAAAAATGTAATGGAAACCAAGTCCAACATGAACCTTTAATTTATTCTGCTTTGTATTATCACAACTCCTATTCTCAATGTACTATTTTGAAAAGCTTTACTTTTGATTCAACAGCTGAATTTTGGAAATACGGAAAGCAAGGAATTTAGGAAATGGCTTGCATGACAAAATGTACTCGCGCAAAGAAAGCAACTCCTTGGGTTGAACGCGCGCTAAACCCTTTCCTTTTATAGTTTAAAAGAAAAAACGGAAAAGCTAAGTTTCTGAATTTTCCATTTGAATAATAATTTAATAAAATAATCAATTTAGTGAACTTAAACTCATTTCTGATAAAATTCTTTCGCCGAATTTGGAAGTTGGTCTTGCGTATTGTGTTTCTCACTCTAGTCTCAATTGCAAATCGGCAAAATCGCGGAGTGTCAAATACCGGCTTGTGAAACCTTTCGGGCAGCTTGGTCTCAGGTTAATGACTTATAACGTAGTTTATTAATCTTGAAAATTAAGAAAAATGTGAGGTACGCAACAACCCACCAATGGAATAGCTTGCTCTTGTCCCCGAGAGCGCCTGTGGCCCGAAAGATGACATGGCGGTGTACTTTTCAAATATCGTAGGTTTTTATGAACCTTTTCGATTTAACCTAGCGTTGTTTTTTTTTGACATGACGTTTAGTTCTTTTTGATAACATTCATCTGGACACAAGTATATTCATTTCCATTTTCGACAAAAACAGTGCATGCTGAAGTTCAGATTTTATGGTTTGGATTGAATTGAATTTACTTATGTTTTGTCTAAAGATGTGGAGTCAATTGACGTTCGTTTTAGAACGTGAAACAGGCAACAATTTAATTCATTTCAATTAAACAGGATTAAAACGGATTAAAGCATTTGGAACTAAAATCAACATTAAAAAGGCTCTCTTATTCAAAACATTGTCCTTTTTTTTTTTTTAGTAACTACTTTAATTTATTTAATTGGTTTTTGAGATTCCTTAACGCCTACATTTGTAATTCATTTTCTTAAAATTTCAGACATTTTAATCCTACATTTTTATAATATATCAGTTTTTACAAGGAAGTGCAAAGATCAATGATGGGAAAACGGAATTATACTGAGTAGCAAATTGAATGTTTTGCAACAAAAATTTCTAAAGTTGGTAGTAAGCATCGACAACGCATTCACTCCAATTTTAGTTCCATTTTGGTTTATTCTACATTTCTAATTCCGATTTCTAGGATGAATTAGGAATGTTGCGTCATAATTTTGAACTATTTTTAAATAATTTAGCTTAGAAGGGACAATATTTTTTTTTTAACATCGAATTTCGTGGTCTGGACTACATTTCTTTTTAATTTCAACCTTCGACCTATACTATATTGTAAACATTCATTCTTTCTTCAAGTTAAAAGTATTTGGTTTTAGTGGTATTGCTTTTCCCTTTTGTCTTTTACATGATTTTTAATGATTTTCCGTAACATAAAATACGTTAGGTTGGATGATGATAAAAAGTGATGACAGCTTTTTCTTTCGCCTTTTCCTTTTGTTCTGTGGCTTTTGAATTGTAACGGTTTCCTAAACCATTTAAATTTTGATGGAACTCCTGTATTTAAGGTTGAAATTTTAACTGGTTTCCAATTTAGGCTAAAACCAGGAGGAAGGATTTTAACACCAGTTAATGGGAACTTGGTGACTTTCCTTTGACGAATGACTCAAATATCCGTTATTAGAGTAGACGTAAAATTTGTAACATTCCACGTCAGGTCATCTTGAGAACCTGTACATAGAATAAAATTACATTAATGAATAAGGTTGTGATAAAATGCCTATTGCGGATAATTGCCAAGAATTTTATTTGAATGGGGTGTCAATTACTAGGTCATATAGTGTGTTAACTTCAGAACTTATATTTTAATCAACTTATCACAATTATTATCTGTTATGCTTTTAAATCGCGAAATAATATTAACATAAGTACGAAGTTATTTGCAACAAGAGAGAAACTTACTAGCTTCCTTCATTGTTCGTTCATTTGCTAAACTTTATAGAAATATGCCTATGCACACATACATATAAACAAATGTGACTATATACATACGCACATGAACACACATGCATACATATATGTCCCATAACAATGTATTTTTCAGTTATCCCAAGTGCGAAATACCAGAACCAACACTAGGGCCAACCTTCGACCGAATCTTGGGCTAATGACGGCACCTTCTTGGCCCAAACAGCAGTCTTGTAATAGGATATTTTCAATAAAAAAAATAACGAACTACATTCTTTTTTAACGACCATGAATAAATTTTTCTTTTTCTTATAAATAATTTGTAATACTTTGATAACTACAAAAACCACTAGCGTACGTAGCTATGATAGCCATTATATATTATCAACAATAATAATATTTCAGATTATATTCAATGATATTAATCATGTGAACTAATGACGTAATTTTATATAATAAAAACCCGCATTTCTCAAAATATATTCATCAAATTACTAAGTGAAAAATTTTATTGCATAGGAGTTGTAAAAGCTGCTAACTTATTTTAAATCATACACTGAGAAAAAGGGAAATTAGATTTACCTTGAGGAGTGTAGAATATAATAATATTTCAGTACTGACTATAGGACAACCCTCTTCTGTGTGTTGGTTATTATTTACAGGGCGTAAAAACAAGCTATTTTCGACAATTCTAGAGGCTTAGCTTTACACTTTTAAATGAAAAACTTAAAAATTTCAAGAAGGATCAACTTTACATTCCAGAAGGGTATAGAGTATGTTTTACAGGTTAGACTTAATTTTTTTTTTTGAAATAGGATGCTTATTTTTAGAAAGAATGAATTAAAACATTTCAGAATATTTAATTTAAGTAGTGAAAATAATTAATCGCCAGTAATTTTATGTTTTTTTTTTAATAATTAATTCGTGAATGTTTAAATTTGTGTATCAAAACTCCAAACTATTAAAAATTTAAGAAATTTCTACTATCTTTGCATAAATTATTAAAATAAAGTGCTTTTTGGACAGAAAATAATTTGAATATTCAAAAATATTTAACTTATATGATGCAATGATACTCAGTTTTAATAACGATAGTCTAATAATAAATTGAATTAATTTTTAAGAAAGACGTAACCCTTGTAGATTCCGTAGATGTTGTATAGCTGCATAAGTATTTAAGCACCTTAAAATAACTTTTTTTAAAAATGTATTCTAATAAGATAAAATTCAAAGAAATAAATTCTTTTCGTATAGTTAATTTGAACTAAATCAAATTAAAACTCTTTGAAGGCTTTTAAGTAAATTTACAATTTTTTTTTTTTTAATGAAAAAGGCTTAATTACTTATTAAAATATTTTAATATTAACTCCTCAAGGACAAAACAAAATTTGATTAATGAATTTACATACTTATTTGTTAATAACCAAATTAAGAAAAGAAATTGTATATCTATTAAACTAACGAATTGTGTTTATCGTTATTTATTTATCACTGAAAATTCGGATACACTTGCATATTATACAATTAACTATCTGACTCATTAATGTGACATTCTGAAGTGTAAAATAAATTATTATCTATGGGTGATATTTACTAAAGGAAAAATATAGTAAAGTGTAATTGCTATTATGTGTAATGTCTGATTAATTAAACAATTTTTTTTTTCATGAAAATTCAATACTCTAGTTTTCCCAGTGTATAATTCAAGTTTTAATTTCTAAACTAACTAAGAAAATCAGTGATAAATTTCTAGTTATATAACTTACTTGTATTTATTGTTGTAAATCACTAAATTGTTACAAATTAAAAGGCTTCTTAAAATTTTAATTTTTTTTTTTTTAAATTTAACAAAGTATACTTATTTAATGAAACAGTCAATTAATAATAAAAACAATAGTAATAATAATAATAATAATAACAAACAATAATAATAATGATGACAATTATAATAATATTTGTTAATATTATTATTATTGTGCAGTAGATTATTTTATGTTTAATGGATATAAACAATTAACAATAATAATAAATTAATCATAAGTTGATTACTTATTCAATTTAAAAGTAAAATGTTCAACTCTTTTTCAATAAGTAATTATAAAATTTGATTATTTTAAAGAGCTTTGAAATAATACAAAAAGTCAAGAAAGACAAGGTTGAAGAAAATAAAAAATAATTTTTTTTTTTTAGAAGTAAAATAGTGATTTTTTTGCGTTGAACATACTCAATTTTTTTCTATAATTTCTTAAATATTTAATTTTTTTATTCAAAGACATAACAGAAACAAATACTCTTAAATGCATAAAGACTTAAAATAGACTTTCATAAATTATCAATCCTAAATTTCCTATTATTTAAGAATGTGCATTCAGAAATGGTACGTAGTTTAATTATGAATTAAATAAGAAAATAATCTGACAATAGTTAATATAAATTTCCATTCTTTTTTTTTTTAATATTCAACGTTTATTTTTTTTTTTATAAATAATATCTAAAAACTTTTTTTTTTTTTAATTTTTACTTTTATTACATAAATTTTTAAATGGTTCAACAGGTACTTTTAAAATCAAAAGTTTAATCCATTCCTGAAAGTACTGATATTCATATACTAGATTTTACAATTTCCATACCAAGTCTAGCACATATGCGGGGTTAGAGCGCTGAAACCATACCCCAAGCGTCCCAGGTTCGATCCCTACGCCCATGCGATTTTAATTTTTGTAAGTATTTATAATTGTTTAAGTCTTGTAAACATTATGCGACTATAATGAAACATGTGTAGAGAAAAACAAAAAGAAAACAATTAAAATGTTATAAATAGTCAATGTAGCTAAACAATAAAAATGTATAAATAAAATTTAAAAACAAAGTTGTATTTTGCCAATAAAAATATGTTGTTTTAATTGAATTTGAAAACTATAAACTCTTTTTTTTTTGTTTATGCATTCAAATAAATAATAATAATAATTAATAATGGTTATAATCTTAATAATAACAATAATAAATGAAGAAAAAGGTTTAAAACAAATTTAAAAATGATTCACTACCTATAAACAATCTTCTTCACAAAGTTAGAAGATTTTTTTTTTTTATTCCTACTTTTATTTGAAAACAAACTTTTTAATTAGATCTGAATATTCGAACTAGAGAGTAACCTTACAGTTAAAAGACAAGTTTGGGCCCAGTCATGGCCAACACTGGATGTTAAGTCTTGGCAAAACTTAAGCCGCCAATTGAAGCCCGTGGTTAACAAAATGACAATGCGTCGATACCGGCGGCCGAACATCGGCAACCATGTTGCCAATACTGAGCCTTGTCATGTTTCGCACTTGGAATGCTATTAAACCTGCCATGAATACTCAAGACTACACTCAACGGTTACTGACTGGAGTATAAGTATAAATATGCAAGAAATTATCTGCTGTAGGCTAAAAAAAATTTCGTTTACAAATAGAAGTTATATTCCACATAATTTTAGTTTGTACTTTGAAGTAACATTTTAAAATGTTAATATAAACTTTCTTGGCGATTCTCTGCAATCGAGAAAATGATGCATGAAATAAAACGTAATATAGAATATAGTATGAATTACCTTCAGAAAAAAAAAGTTCAGTTCAATTAAACAAACCGTTTAGTTAACTTATTTTATTTGGTACAACAAAAAAGTTTTATCAGATGAAATAAGCATTTGGTTCCCTGCAACAAATGCCTTGGTTTCCAGAAACAAAATTATTATTCAAATGTATTTGTTTCGTTCGACCAAACTCTTTATTTGGACTAAAATAAGTGTTTAATAAAACACCATTTATTTCAATCAACAAAAAAAAATTTTGGTTTATTTAACCAAATGTTTTGATCCGTTCAATTAAAGTTTGGTTGATTCAAATAGGTATAATATACAGTCAAACTCGAGATGCGTTTGAACAAGCGTCATGTCAATCGCGTCGTTGCGTATAAAGTGCTTTTCTATTATCATAACTTGTGTTTTATAAATTTAGTGAGTGTTGTTTTCTTATTTCAGAAATTATGGATTACGTGGAAACTTCCTACAAAGTGAGCTATAATGTGTTTTAGGTTATTAGTGTATTAAAGAGATTTTGATTGCCTGCAGGTTATGTTTAACACATCGTGTGTTTGACTGTGCTTGTACCATTCGAGTCACTTCTTGTGACTTTTTAATTCTTTAATAAATTTGGAAGTAAAAGATTCTTCTACGGAGAAACGCTCCGTAAGAAAACAACTTTGAAGAGAAGAAAATGTTGTTTCTAAAAATGCTTAACAGTTATGCACTTTTCTATATAACATCCGAATTTCTCAATACATGTTAGTTGCATATTTATCAGTCAATTTCCAGTTCATTATGATGATTATTATTATTACTTTCAAATCATAAATATAAAATTGGAAATTAATTGATGACATACAACTAAAACATTTAATTAGGAAATTCAAACATTAAAGAAAAATAAATAACATTTGATTGTGTATATCAAAATCTTTACTTGAACGAACCAAATAAATCTAATACAATTAATTTGTTTGCATGAAACAAACTTCTTGGTTGTGTCAAACAAAACATTTAGTCAACTGTAATAAACCACCTGGCCAATTCAAACAAATGTGTATAATCAAATTATTTGGCCATACAAACCAAACGCTTGTTTAACTGTATATCAATGCATTTTTTTTTTTATTCAAACAAAATTTGGTTGTCGAAA
The DNA here is from genome assembly GCA_037103525.1 of Ganaspis brasiliensis. Classification (NCBI taxonomy): domain Eukaryota; kingdom Metazoa; phylum Arthropoda; class Insecta; order Hymenoptera; family Figitidae; genus Ganaspis; species Ganaspis brasiliensis. The sequence continues at coordinate 1,535,472 of JAZKLR010000135.1, read as the reverse complement.
ATAAATTTTTTTCTGAGTGTATCTAGATGCTTAATGAAAAATAAAATTCATACTTACCTGTGGTCAAGTACAGCCTTCAACTCGACCTTGCTGACGAAGCGCGACACTCTTGTGGAATGTGCGAGCGTCATATTTTGCCTTACGCGATACTGAGACAGTTGGAAACAGAAATGGTCTTCTATTTACAATCTGTTCAGTTCCTTCAATGATTAAGTGGTTTTGTCCCCTTTTTCAATCTGGTAATTCGCTAATGTAAATTTAAGGAAACAATGCAATGTTCAAAGACGGGGGAAATAATATTTAATTAATTTGATTTAAAATATCCTAAATAACTGATGAAGTGGGTGAAACAAGGTATTCACGCCACCAACGGAACAGCATGAATCATTTCAAAAGGCGCGAAGAATATAATTTATAATAAAATTTCACACTGCCATGTAATTAACGAATTTCACTACTCATTGGGGACGCGAAGTGAAGATACCAACGCCACCAATGGAATTCTATCTTTCAAAATAGTAGCAATGAACAAACTATCAATAACTCTAATTTCTTTTCGTTCGCAGTAATTACACTATGTCATAAAAGGAACTATAACAGTGAAAATTTTCTCCATAATGGCTAAGCATTTAAATAAAAATAAACGAGCGATATTGACAAGTTCGCTGGTTTGTTCAAATTGAAAATCATTGCTAAATATCTCTATATATAAGGAAAAATGTACTGTCAATTTATATATTTATTACATTAATATAAGGATATTTAAATGTTAAGTACAATTGTACGTAGGTTTTTTTTTATTAATTAATCCTTTGAAACGTTTGTTAAAAAGAAAAGTATGGAATGTTTTTTTTTTTTCCAAAACAAGAAAGATAAGTTCAATATTATTTTCTTCGAGCATCAAAAACAAACATACTTTAGAATCAAAAATATTATTAAATTTATATTAACAATGATTAAATTTATTACATTTAAAATAAAAAAAATTAGTTTTTCATTTTTCTTTTTCTCTCATTGAGGTAATTTTGTTTATAATTTAGCAACTAAAGCCTTTAAACCCTTGAAATCTCCTCTTTAAACATTGAAATTTAAACTTGTTTAAATTTAAAGACGAAATACGCAGACAAGATAGCCAAAAAAAAAGATGTTGATTATGATTTAAACTAATTTACATATTACATAAATATATTAATTTTACTAATAATTTAAACTGACTTAAAGTATCGAATAGTCGAATTTAATAAAATCCAAACGCTCTAATTTTAGGAGTCATCCATTTACACAAAAATTTTGGTTTTAACAACTTTTACAATTTTATTGTCAAGAAAAATCTTTTAAAATTTTATTAGTTTAAATGTTAAGAATCTTTCAATTTATAATTCTTTTAATTATCTGATTCTCAACAATTTTCCAAGAATTAAATAATAAATTAGGTCAAAAATAATAACAAAAAATTTAATAATTTAATTTCAAAAGTACTTAATTATTTTAACTTAAATATAACTTAATATCTGAATAATACGAGAATTTTGAAACATTTCAATAGCACAATAACAAAAACTAGTATTGAATAGTTTTAATAATCTTGAGACTTATTTTTATAAAATTTTTTTGAACTAAGATCTTGAACATAATTTTTTTTTTATAAAAATTTTATTTACTCTTTTATAAGTTGTGATAAAACACCCGGTATTGAAACTCGAGATGGTTTCGAATTTCTGTCTCTACTTGCCGTGTGCACCGTTGTAAATGACGGTCAAGGGCAAAAATGTAAATATTGTCGTTCACCTCAGGAGAGTCTTTTGAAATCACAGAATAGCAGAATTTGATAACGCGAACTTCAATTGAGAATAATAAAGAGCAATCAGTGGAAGAACGAGCACTGGCATAGTACACATGCAGTACTGGTTACGTATACCACTGAAACTGATAGGGCTATTATACTAAATTTCTTTTAAATTACCAACTTTTACTATTTTTGATTTAATTCTAACATAACTTTATGATATAAAAGAAATACAAAATAAGTATGGTTCACTTTTTAACAATAGTAAATTCAATGAATTTAAACTGAAATTAAACTCAAGCTTTTGGATTTCGTATGTATCTAAAGGATGAAAAACATTTATGAATTAAGAACTAAATGTTTAGACACAAAATTGAGACGTGTCAAATTTTCATTTTTCAGACAGAACGTGCAAAATAAAATATTAAATATTAAATATAAAAGATTAAATATTAAATCCAATCAATTAAATCTACTTCAGTTGAATTGCATGTTAAAAATAGTAATTGTTATGATAGCAAAACGATTATCACAATTTTATGTTGTCAGAATAGAAAAATAAATGATCGCATTATGTGATTTTACAGGTAAAAGTAGAAAAAATAAAGTAGAAAAAATAGAAAAATAGAAAACTAGAAAAAGTAAAAGTAGCGCAGCAGACGGCACGCGAAAACTATCGCCAGCGCTGCCACCATCAGCTTGTTACGACCCGAAATAAAAATAGCAATAATAACAATAATAAATTAACCGTTACTAAACAAATTAATCATTTATTATTAATTAATTTAGATATTAAGTTATCAACAATTAAGATTTATTTTCTTTTCGAGAGTCGTCGGAGGCTCCAAGCTGCCAAGATTCACACAGAACTAACTCTATGAATCAAGTTTTATTTTTATGTGGGCGATCGTGTTTTCTTTTAAAAGTGCTGTCTGAATTGCGCGCCTACTTTTTCTATTTGCAAATCTAAAGTTAATAACAATCTTGAACAAAATCAAATAGGCAGGACATCCTTAATGAATAACTGAGAAAGGTGATTTAAAGAAAATAATATTAGAGTAAATTCAAATTTAGGATATTTATTTTCATTACCAAAAATGAAACCGGAGCAAAACCACTACAACCAATTTCTTCTCTTAATCATATACAAAATCATAGTCAAATTGTATTATTGGAACGATACATGTTGCTTTTCTTACTTACGCATTAGGTCCTTACACACTACCACATTAGACAGAGTGAGAAACGCTCTTACAAATGACGTTGTCCTTCCATACAATGTGGGCCTGGGTTAATTGTTTGAAATCTTCAACTTGGTGAATAATTTCTAGATTGTTTTTATAGGTTCGTAGTTCGACTAGTTTTTATATTGTGCGTAATTTAATGCTGTAATGATTTCCAATAAGTTCACAAGCGAAGTTTTCATGTTAACACAAAGCACAAACACTTGTCCGTTATGTCCGTATCGGGTTTTGTGATATAAGTGTAGGATTTACCGATTAATCGCACCCCTTAGTTAACTTACGCCTCACCGACTTTTTGCTTCTTTCTAAAGACCACGTCACCGGTCTTAAAACAAGATAATAATCTTTTGTTTTAAGAGAAAACTTTATTGTTAGTCAACAGGAGACAACATGAAACACGAACACACTATAAATGAAACCCGAATTTCATGGAGAATTCAGAATGTCAACCTTTTCACTTTTCCATGAATGGCGAACACCGTCAAGTATAGATCGGACTACTTCGCCTTCGTTTAGAACTAGAACTTAATTTAACGTCCACCCGGAACTAGTTGGCTTCCGCGAACATTTTCGAATCGGTTATGACGCGGACGGACAACCCCGCGACCAAATCGACGGATAGTAGCACCGTCAAGTATAGAACGGACTCCCTCACTATCCGTGCTCGAGTTGTTGTCACGAAGAAGCGATTTTCGTTGCAAGTGCATCGATTTTATCAAAACTGATCAAGTTTGGTAAGTGGGGAGTCAATTGGTTGGAGATTTTTGATTGGCTTGGATTAATGAGGTGATGTGTTTCAAAATGCAAATTTTGCAAAACTCTACTCGGAGTTGCGAAAGTATTGAGAAAAGGATTAAGAAATAACGCAAGAATTTGGAACCATCGTTCACTGAACCTCACTTTTGTAAAGAGAGCTTCTTACTCAGCGTTCTTGTTGCTAAAGACAGTTTGTCTTTCAACTATAGGTTCTTGCGAAAACATTCTTAAATGTTTCACAACTTGTTGCTTTTTAAGCACTTATTAATTGTAAAAATGTAATGGAAACCAAGTCCAACATGAACCTTTAATTTATTCTGCTTTGTATTATCACAACTCCTATTCTCAATGTACTATTTTGAAAAGCTTTACTTTTGATTCAACAGCTGAATTTTGGAAATACGGAAAGCAAGGAATTTAGGAAATGGCTTGCATGACAAAATGTACTCGCGCAAAGAAAGCAACTCCTTGGGTTGAACGCGCGCTAAACCCTTTCCTTTTATAGTTTAAAAGAAAAAACGGAAAAGCTAAGTTTCTGAATTTTCCATTTGAATAATAATTTAATAAAATAATCAATTTAGTGAACTTAAACTCATTTCTGATAAAATTCTTTCGCCGAATTTGGAAGTTGGTCTTGCGTATTGTGTTTCTCACTCTAGCCTCAATTGCAAATCGGCAAAATCGCGGAGTGTCAAATACCGGCTTGTGAAACCTTTCGGGCAGCTTGGTCTCAGGTTAATGACTTATAACGTAGTTTATTAATCTTGAAAATTAAGAAAAATGTGAGGTACGCAACAAGTCTGATTTCTGATTCGGTAGTCACAAATATATAGTGAAAAATATTCGATAGATATAAATCTCATGGATATATTTAAAGACTTAGCAGAAAAGAAAAAAACAAATTGTTTAATTTACAAATAAAGACAAACAGAAAATAATAAAATAATATTATAAAATTTGACCAATAATATAAACAAACCAAGGTAATGAAAAAAGGAAGTCTTCTATCGGGTAATCCGGAACCAAAGTAGACGTTATTTAAATTTGTCGACGTCCTAAAGACTAGTAAGAAGAACTCTGAGAGCACCATCTTCACGCCGGCTGTATATTTTTCCTTCAGAAATCCAGAGGTATTTGAGCATGTCGTTTCTCTTGAGAGAAAGGGCGGCTGCGTAATTCCTTCGATTAAGCGGCGAGAGCGGTTCGCGCAGAAAAATAGAAGATTTCTTATCATCCGGCCAGCCAATATCAGAAGTACTAAAGTTGGACCTTATTTTGCACTGTTTCAAAAGCGTATCTCTCAAATTTTGTTTGAGTAGTTTAACGAAGACTGTAGGAGGGAATTTGGTACCATTTTGCATGTCACCTCTCTTAATACGATAGATGATCGAAATATCGTTTATATCAAAAACTAACTTTAAGGCCTTAGCTATTTCACTCAATTAATGTAATTATTATTTACAACATAATTAATATCTACTTAAATAAGCTTAAGCAACTCAGGGAGTGAAGACAGTGGTCCTGATAGGTAAATTTTAAAATCATCGGCATATTTATGATATTTACAATACTGTAATTATTTTTCAAGGTCGGAACTAAATAAATTAAAAAGTAACGAAGAAAGAGAGGCGCCTTGAGGGACACCACACTTAACTTCATCCCAGTCTGAGCAGTCACCATTTCCATTAATCACTCTCTGCAATCGAAAAGCCAAATGAGACTCAAACCATTTACAAACTAAATCAGACAGCTTAAAAAGATGAAGTTTACGAAGTAAAAGATTATGGTCAACAGAAGGAAATGCTTTAGAGGAATCAAAGAAAACAATAATTGTAATATGTTTTATATCCATATCAAGTTTTATATAATTTGTAAACTTCAATGACGTTGTGCAGGTACTGTGCTTTGCACGAAAACGAGATTGTAATGGTTCTAACAAATGATTTGTCGATAAATAAGAGGTCATTTGCGTACATACAATTCTTTCCAAAGGTGTAGATAGAGCTGACACAATAGAAATGGGTCTATAATCTGTAAGACTTTTTGGATTTGATATTTTAGGGATTGGATGGACAATACTCATTTTCCATTTTCCAGGGAAGGATGCAGTTTGAAGGGAATAGTTATAAATATGCAATAATATTGGAAATATTATAGGTAAAGCAATTTTAATCATTTTCATCGAAATATAATCAGGTCCCATATCATTAGTTTTAATGTGATTCAGGTTTTCAAGCAACATATCTGGACCAATATCAGAGAAAAAAAAATTATTTTGATCGAAATTATTTGAGTTATGTGATAAAGATATAATAGGAGGACAGGAAATAAGATTAGGTGTATAAGAGAAAACATTTAAAAAATCATGCGCTTGAAAGCTATGTTCTAATGTTTTTTTTACTAGGTATAAGATTAAGCTTCCTTAAAATATGCCAAATGTTTTCGGATTTGCTTTTATCTCTAATAACGTTAAAATTATACTTATTATAAGCATCTCTAATTTTAGTCTGAACTAAATTTTAAACTTTTCAAAATTTTAGTTGGTCTTCAGCATTCTTAGTCCTTCTTGCGATTCTTCGCAATTTATTTCTGTCTTTAATAGACTGTCTTAATTCATTGTACATCCAGGGAGAGAACCTCCTTTAATACTCGATGGATGAGTGGGCGCAAACACATTATACGCAGATGTCAAGTATTAGGTAAGCTTATCTACCTTCACATCTAGCTTTACATTATGGCAACTTTCCTTCATAATTATGCCTCGCCAGAAAAATTTGGCAAAATACACTAAAAAATTTTTAATCAAAAATCGATTCTTTTTCATATTTCTAGATCTAATTTCAAACATTTTCATCTATTACGAACAAAATTAAACAAAAATTAAGCTACTGCGCATTAGTTTCAACTTGTCAAGAAATGAAAATGCAATCCATTTTTGCCTCGAGAGAAATATATGGCAAAAAACACTACAAAATTTTCAGTGAAATATAAAATTATCTTCCATATTTCTAGATCTACAGCACCGTCGGGAATTGTCAGTCCACCTATTTTTTAAGGTTTGAAAAACGTCTTTAAACGTACAAAGTATAATTAATAAAATTTTTGTGTGTTTATTTCCTTAAAGTAGATAAAATTTTGAGAAAAATAAGGCGTGAGTAAAGTGATTTAGTCAATTTTTCATTGAAATATGTTAAAAAATGTGAAATTTTTAATGTTTTACAAAAATTAAAGATACTCTTGAAATAATAAAGGTTTTTTAAAGTTCCTATGCTTGTTTTAAAGATAATTTACTGGAGAATAACATTGTTGTCTAAGCATAAATGTGCAATTTTTTTCCTAGCACATGCAAGGCTCGGAAGTTGGACCATAAAATTTATAAAATTTTGAAGACATTATTTTGACATAAAAATAATTTAATTTTTAATTTCAATTTTTCTAAAACATTAAAAATTCCACATTTTTTAACATATTTCAAAGAAAAATTGACTAAATCACTTCACTCAGGCCTTATTTTCCTCAAAATTTTATCTACTTTAAGGAAATAAACACAGAAAGATTTTATTATTTGTACATTTGTACGTTTAAAGACGTTTTTCAAACCTTAAAAAATAGGTGGACTGACAATTTCCGACGGTACTGTAATTTCAAACTTTTTCATATATTAACGAACAAAATTCAACAAAAAGTAAGACACTGCGGGTTACTTTTCACTTGTCAAAAAATAAAAATTCAATCAATTTTTCCATTGCCAGAAATATTTGGCAAAATACACTAAAAATTTATCAATCAAGTATCAATTATTTTCCATATTCCGAGATCTAATTTTAAACTTTTTCATCTATTATCAAATAAAATTAAACAAAAATTTAAGCACTGCGCGTTACTATCAACTTGTCAAAAAAGGAAAATTCGATAAATTTTTGCCTTCCAGAAATATTTGGCAAAATAAACTAAAAAATTTTTAGTCAAATATCAATTATATTTTATATTTCTAGATCTAATTTCAAACTTTTTCATTTATTAACGAACGAAATTAAACAAAAATTGAGCCACTGCGCGTTACTTTCAACTTGTCAAAAATTGAAAATTCAATCAATTCTTGCCTTCCAGGAATATTTGGCAAAATACACTAGAAAATTTTCAGTTAAATATCAATTATGTTTTATATTTCTGGATCTAATTTTAAACTTTTTCATATATTAACGAACAAAATTGAACAAAAAATGACCTACTGCGCGTCACTTTCAACTTTGTCAAAAAATGAAAATTGAATCAATTTTTGTCTCGTCAGAAATATTTGGCAAAATACTGTAACGAAGTGAAATTTTGCTATGCTCCGAATTTGCTCGCCAGAGCCAAGGTTCTTAAATTGTATTTACTTATGCTGGAAATCTAGATTATTGACCATAAATATTTTACTAAGCTTCTACTGTCGCTTTGGGGTTAGGTATAGTCAGTAAAACTCTCAGATTTTTTATTGGTAAGAAATAACAAAAGAATATATTGATAACGAAAATAAAAATGTACAAAAATAATATTTTATAATACAAAATAAATTCAAAAGAATATAAATTAAAATAAATGAAGGAATTTAACGATAACAATATAAAATAAATAATAATCAAATAACAATTCATATGCTAGAAGAGCCGGCGTTTGTTAAAAGAAAACAAAAAAAAATAAAGAGAAATCCTCCTTTATTATTCGAAAGTTTTTCCTTACCAGAAACTGGTTATATTCTGTTTAAGCGGTATCTAAAAAACAGATTAATAACAAAATAATGTTGATTGTAATAATATTAATATTCTTAATCCAGTAAGAATTATCCGTATAATCTTTCGCAGATTAAATCGGTAAAATAAAACTCCGTCTCCAATACAATATAAATTACGGACGAACCGCTAAAAAATATTGCCGCCGTTATTCACCGTGATGTTAAAATAAAATTGACCATCTAGATACGTATGTTCAATTCGCGGATACGTGAAACGAAATTAATTATCAGGTAAGAAAGAAATTAATTAATTCATTACTACGTTAACTACGCGCTTCAGTCCGGTAAAAAAAACAATTAAATCTGAACGCGTAATTTCAGGTGCGAGGTGAATTTATTTGAAAAACAGTTAAACAACGCGGGTGTTCACCTAGCATAGTCTGTTCTCCAATGACGTAGCACTGGGGAAGCCCATGCGACAATCTACGTCATGATACGGCGCGGGAGATTTTAAAATTGTTTCGAACACTTTCCTACATCATAAGTGTTCTAGCAATTTTCTCGAATTTCTTGACCATTCGTGATGGACCACGACGATGATCAAGAATTCGTCACGGAGTAACTTTACTCTAGCCAGGATTCCTTCGTCTATGAAATAGATGTTCAGAACTTTATCGTGTCTGAGACTCCACGGTGGACCGTGACAAATCTTAGGACGATCCTAGCCAGAGGAAAGCACAAGGGTTTTGTTCTTTCGATTTTCATTAAAGGATCAATGCTAAATCTCAAGAACGTTCTGCAGGTACCATCCTTGACGGACCGAGTCTATGGTATCTGGAGGAGTCAAATGTACTATATTGCTCCGACTCGTGAGCCGGTATTTTCTCGACTGAAGGACCAGTCCCAGAAATCCAGCACCCACCAATAGTTAATTCCTGAAGGACCAGAACCTTAACTATTTGTTGAGTCAGAGAGCTATAGCCCGAGGTGGACCTCGGTGCGCTCCCGGCGCTTGACTAACTCAAATGCGAAAAAGCGGGTCGATATATTGACGCGGCTCGCAGTAGAGCTGCGTGTTTGTACTACTTGGCGCTGTCCAAATATTCTGTTAGCCACGTTTTTGACAGTTCCATAATAAGACGAAAGTGTAACTTAACCTCAAAGTTAAGTTTATTTATTTATTTTTTAAATAAATTATCCGATTGTAAATTAAAAGTAAAGTGCAATTGTGAGGTTCGTCACAATACAATTAAAAATTTTCAGTCAAATATCAAGTACTATCCGTATTTCTAGATCTAATTTTAAACATTTTTATCTATTAACGAACTAAATTGAACAAAAATTGAGCCACTGCGCGTAACTTTCAACTTATCAAAAAATGAAAATTCAATCATTCTTTTTCTCGCAAGAAATATTTGGCAAAATACAGTGAAAAATTTTCATTCAAATATTAATTATTTTCCATATTTCTAGATTTAATTTTAAACTTTTTCATCTATTAACAAACAAAATTGAACAAAATTTAAAGCACTGCGCGTTACTGTCGACTTGTCAAAAAATGAAAATTCAATCAACTTTTCCTTGACAGAAATATTTCTCAAAATACACTAAAAAATTGTAATCAAATATCAATTATTTTTTATATTTCTAGATCTAATTTTAAACTTTTTTATCTATTCACAAACAAAATTAAAAAAAAATTAATCCACTGCGCGTTACTTTCAACTTATCAAAAACTAAAAATTCAATCAATTTTTGCCTTTCTAGAAATATTTATCAAAATACACTAAAAAAATTGCAGTCAAAAATAAATTATTTCTCATATTTCTAAATTTAATTTCAAACTTTTTAACTATTAACGAACAAAATTAAAGAAAAATTAAGCCACTACGCGTTACTTTCAACTTGTGAAAAAATGAAAATTCAATCATTTTTTGCCTCGCCAGAAAAATTTGGCAAAGTACACTAAAAAATTTTCATTAAAATATTAATTATTTTCTATATTTCTAGATCTAATTTCAAACTTTTATATCTATTAATGAACAAAATGCAAAAACGTTTCACTTGTCAAAAAATGAAAATTTTATCATATTTTGCCCTGCCAGAAATATTTGGCAAAATACACTAAAAAATTTTTAGTCAAATATCTATTTATTTATTTATTTATCTATTTATCACTTACGTCAATGCCCTTTTGTACATGAGTACTAAATATTAACAAAGTTTGTGCTTAATGAATATAAAAATACTAAAATACGAAGCGATGACATTTTTGCTATGTATCACAATACAATAATTCACGCAATTTCTTTACAAAACTATCTAAGGAGATACTATTGAAATCAATAGAGTTTTGCGATTGATTTCCCTCTCTACGTAATCTAACCATGACAGAGTTTATACCATAGTCAGTTCGATGAACATACTCTCTGGACAAGGTCGGATTTCTGGATGATTTAACAGGAACATAGAAGTTTAAGAATGACAAAATATCAGGACAGTTAATGAACCCGTTTATAATTTTGAACAAAAAGAGTAAATCAGCAAACAAAAATCTTTTTTTAATTAAAGGAATACCAAAAATCCGCCTTAGCTCAGAGTAATCATGGTTGAATCTATCTATAGGGATACCCATTTGTCTCGCCAGAAAACGCAAGAACCTGTTCTGAACACGTTCAAGGTGATTTAAATAAGTTTCCTGATAAGGGGACCAGATTATAGAAGCAAATTCTCACTGACAGGTCTCACTAGTGAAGAATACAATAACTTCAAAGCGTGAATATTTCTAAAGTGAGAAGCATTTCTGGTAACAAGACCCAAGATCCTGGCAGATTTGTTGGTGATGTTTGAAATGTGAATTTCATAGTTCATAGTGCTTTCCAGGCTCACACCCAAATCCCGCACCGTAGTCACTCTGGATAAAATTATATTGTCTACTTTGTACTGAAAGTCAATAAAATCTCTCCTTCTGGTAAAGGAAATGATGGGACATTTACTCACGTTAAGAGAGAGGTTATTGAGAATTGAACATTCAACAAGGCGATCGAGATCAGCCTGCAGATCAAAACAATCCTGAATGCACTTTATATATTTATCAAATTTAAGGTCGTCAGCAAATAGAACAAAGTGACAATTTTTAAACAATGACGGAATATCATTAATAAATAATAAAAAAAAGAGTGGACCAAGGTGCGATCCCTGGGGAACTCCAGAAGAAGCCACGAAAATTTCAGAAAAATTAGGTCCCACCTGGACAGACAAAGGTCTATTAGTTAAGTAACTATTTATCCAACATATCATGTCTCTCGAGAATCCAAGAGCTCCGAGTTTCGCCACAAGAATTCCGTGGTCCACCTTATCAAAGGCCTTAGAGAAGTCGGTGTAAATAGCATCGACCTGAGTTCCACTCTCAACATTCATAAAAACAAAATTAGTAAATACGGTAAGGTTGGTCATAACAGATCTGTGTCTCATAAAGCCATGCTGCTAATTTACTATTAAGTGTTCTAACTGGTTATAAAAAACATCAAAGACAATGGATTCAAAGATTTTGGGAATGGTGCTAAGAATAGTAATCGGCCGATAATTAGATGCATTGCTTTTATCATCACTCTTAAAAATTGGTACAACAATCCCTCTTTTCCAACTTGCAGGGAAAAAGCCACTAGACAATGACTTATTAAACAAAATAAGTAAAGGCTAAACAAAAGCAAAACAGCATGACTTTAAGAGAGATGGAGGGATTAGATCTGGTCAGCACCCTTGCCAACATCCAGGTCAAGTAGTTTTGTTAAGATTGTTTTTCTGTCAATTGAGAAAGTATGAATGTCGCAAAAGTTTGAAAACTCAAAATTCATGGCTGAGACAGCGGCAGAGGGCGCAGAATAGACCGAGCTAAAATGAGAGCAAAAACAATTTGCCTTCTCAAGGTTAGATTCAGCTTCAACGCCATCTAGATGCACCTTGCTTGGAATGCCTGATTCATTTCGAAAAGAATTAATATAATTCCAAAATTTTTAGGATTTGCAATAACAGTTTTTTCAACCCGATACATATAATTGTCAAAAGTGGTTTTAGATAAAGCTTTACATCTTGCTCGTAAGTCAGAAAATTCCATGTAATCAAGCTGATTATTTGAACGTTTAAATTTCATGTGAGCAAGCTTTTTTAACAAAACTAAACGTTTAAGTTCAATTGAAAACCATACTGGAAAATTGTCATTTATAAACCTCTTAAATGGTACAAAAAGACTAAATGGTAAATAAACATGGTTATAAAAAATATTAACAGCATCATCCAAGTTAGTATCAAGTACAAATTTCCAGTCTATGTTGCATAGAAAATTGACTATTCCACTTATATCTGCTTTATCAAAATTATAAGGAAAAGTTTGACATTTTAATAGAGAATTTACATTAATAGTTGCGCAAACTCGAATAGTAAATAACAAAGGAGGATGGTAATTGTCAATAGGTAGAATAGGATCAGTGGATAATTCTAAAGAATAGTTTCGGGAGTTGAAAAGGACAAGATCGAGGATGGAGCCGGCGTAATTAACAAAAGAATTAACCTGTATAACCCAGTAAGAAGGCTTGAATTAGATATAATTAAATATTTCAGAGTTATAATGAAAATGTGATCGTTTTTGTATTTTATTTAATTCCTGATTTGAATCCGAAGCTCAATTCATCCAGGAAAATAAATTTTTTGAAAATATGAATTATACTCTATTCGCATAGCGCATTTAAATTGAAGTTGAATTCTGTAGAGAGAAATGACAAATTATCATTTTTAATTACATTCAATTCTGGCTAGAACTTCTTGGAATGCGTTGGTTCTATTCCACTGACAGCAATAGGTAAAAATCTTCTCCAATTACATCCAATTCTTTTAATAGAAAAATGCAGTACGGTGCTAATTAAAATTAAAAAAATTAAATATTGTTTGTTTTTCAAGCTAAAATTTTGATTTTTTAAAATTCTAAATCTAAAAGTTCTAGCAATTATGGATATCCAAAAAATTTTGAAAAAGACTTAGAATTAAAGAAATAGCAGCTGAGGCGCATGAATATTCCCTAAATCTCATTTAGCTTAAATCCCATTAGGCCTAAAATCAAAAAGCCTAAAATGCATTCAGCCAAAATTCCATTTAACCTAAATTGCATTTAACCAAAATTTCATTTAACCTAAATCGCGTTTAACCTAAATTCCTTTAAACCTAAATTTCATTTTACCTAAATCCCATTCAATCTAAATTCCATTTAACCTAAATCTCATTTAACCTAAATCTCATTTTACCGAAATTCCATTTAACCTAAATTCCATTTAACCTAAATTCCATTTAACCTAAATCCCATTTAACCTAAATCCCATTTAACCTAAATTCCGTTTAACCTAAATCTCATTTAACCTAAATTCCATTTAACCTAAATCCCATTTAACCTAAAACGCATTTAGTATAAATTCCATTTAACCTAAAATGCATTCAGCCTAAATCTCACTTCACCTAAATCCCATTTAACCTAAATCTCATTTAACCTAAATTTCACTTAACCTAAATCCCATTTAACCTAAAACGCATTTAGTCTAAATTCCATTTAACCTAAAATGCATTCAGCCTAAATCCCATTTAACCTAAATTCCGTTTAACCTAAATCTCATTTAACCTAAATTACACTTAACCTAAATCCCATTTAACCTAAAACGCATTTAGTCTAAATTCCATTTAACCTAAAATGCATTCAGCCTAAATCTCACATCACCTAAATCCCATTTAACCTAAATCTCATTTAACATAAATTCCACTTAACCTAAATCACATTTAACCTAAATTGCATTTAACCTAAATCCCATTTAACCTAAATTCCATTTAACCTAAAACGCATTCAGCCTAAATCTCACTTCACCTAAATCCCATTTAACCTAAATCTCATTAAACCTAAATTCCACTTAACCTAAATCCCATTTAACCTAAAACGCATTTAGTCTAAATTCCATTTAACCTAAAATGCATTCAGCCTAAATCTCACTTCACATAAATCCCATTTAACCTAAATCTCATTTAACCTAAATTCTACTTAATCTAAATCCCATTTAACCTAAAACGCATTTAGTCTAAATTCCATTTAACCTAAATTCCATTTAACCTAAAACGCATTGAGCCTAAATCTCACTTCACCTAAATCCCATTGAACCTAAAACTTTACTTGATTCAACTATATTTATTCTTAAATTAAAAAAATTTTTAGGTTCAATGGGATTTAGGTGAAGTGAGATTTAGGCTCAACGCGTTTTAGGTTAAATGGTATTTAGGTTAAATGGAATTTAGACTAAATGCGTTTTAGGTTAAATGGGATTTAGATTAAGTGGAATTTAGGTTAAATGAGATTTAGGTTAAATAGGATTTAGGTGAAGTGAGATTTAGGCTGAATGCATTTTAGGTTAAATGGAATTTAGACTAAATGCGTTTTAGGTTAAATGGGATTGAGGTTAAATGGAATTTAGGTTAAATTAGACTTAGGTTAAATGGGATTTAGGTGAAGTGAGATTTAGGCTGAATGCCTTTTAGGTTAAATGGAATATAGGTTAAATGGGATTTAGGTTAAATGGAATATAGGTTCAATGGGATTTAGGTTAAGTGGAATTTATGTTAAATGAGATTTAGGTTAAATGGGATTTAGGTGAAGTGAGATTTAGGCTGAATGCATTTTAGGTTAAATGGAATTTAGACTAAATGCGTTTTAGGTTAAATGGGATTTAGGTTAAGTGGAATTTAGGTTAAATGAGATTTAGGTTAAACGGTATTTAGGTTAAATGGGATTTAGGCTGAATGTATTTTAGGTTAAATGGAATTTAGACTAAATGCGTTTTAGGTTAAATGGGATTTCGGTTAAGTGGAATTTAGGTTAAATGAGATTTAGGTTAAATGGGATTTAGGTGTATTGAGATTTAGGCTGAATGCATTTTGGGTTAAATGGAATTTATACTAAATGTGTTTTAGGTTAAATGGGATTTAGGTTAAATGGAATTTAGGTTAAATGAGATTTAGGTTAAACGGAATTTAGGTTAAATGGGATTTAGGTTAAATGGGATTTAGGTTAAATGGAATTTAGGTTAAATGGAATTTAGGTTAAATGGATTTTCCTTAAAATGAGATTTAGGTTAAATGAGATTTAGGTTAAATGGAATTTAGATTGAATGGGATTTAGGTAAAATGAAATTTAGGTTTAATGGAATTTAAGTTAAACGCGATTTAGGTTAAATGAAATTTAGGTTAAATTCAATTTAGGTTAAATGGAATTTTGGCTGAATGCATTTTAGGCTTTTTGATTTTAGGCTTAATGGGATTTATGCTAAATGAGATTTAGGGAATATTCATGCGCCTCTAGCAGCTTATCTCGTAAACAGTCACAGATATTACAAATCTGACATCAATTTTGAGTTTGGGTAATAAGTATATAAACCGAATTTATAAATCATGAAAAACAAGTATAATATTAAAATACTAAATATAAATTATTTATACATTGTAAAAAGGAATAATTTCTAAATGTTGAGTAGCTGGAATTAAAACGAATAGGATACTCTTGTTTTTCTTTGCTGATTTGGAAATTAAGCTTTGGATTCAAATCAGGAATTCAGTCGGATTAAAATTTTCAATTACATTCTATTCCAGCCTTCTTGCCGGGAAGATTCAGAAAATCAAATGAGTTCGACAAACGAGTTGCAATCTCTCTGTTGATGCGAGGTGATCCAGCCACTGGTATGCAAGAAGGTCCATCATTGACAGCAATATTCCACGTAATATAAGGCTGATTGAAGTCGTCAATAACACACAAAATAGCAGAGGAGTTTGAAATTAACACATCTTCAAGAATGGAACACACAGTAGAATAAATATCAATGCTAGAGTTTAAAGGAATGTAGAAAGTCCCTACTCTATATGTTATAGAAATTAAAGTGAATTTAATAAAGACGTGCTCCATCGAAAATACACTGGTAAGTAGCAGAGATGCAAGAAAAGATAAGTCACAGGCTATTAATACCCCACCACCACGCAAATGGGCACTTGAGTCACTACACCTATTAAAACGAAAAATGTCATAATTTGTAAGTCCCAATTCTGACGACTGAAAACCGGAATTGAGCCACGTTTCAGTAAAAATAATTATGCTATAAGGAGACGACGGCGAAAACTGACGAATCAGAAGTAGTTTAGTTCTTAAACCTCTGACATTCTGATAGTAAATCAAAATATCAGAGACTTTTAGAGAAACACCATGATTACTTCTTGGTGAGTTATCATGATCAGAAATGTCAGATGTGCTATCGCTCACTGACCCACGTGCGTTGTGACCTGTCTCCCTTACGTCACTCGCACCTGCATCAACGATACGGTCTTCCTGTACTGTCGCACTTGCAAAGGTGTCTTGTCCCACGACAGAGATAGAGAATATGGAAAATATCAATTATTTTCCATATTTCAGATTTCACTAAAAAATTTACAATCAAGTATTAATTATTTTCCATATTCTTAGATCTAATTTCAAACTTTTCTATCTATTAACGAATAAAATTAAACAAAAATTGAACCATTGCGCGTTACTTTCAACTTATCAAAAACTGAAAAATCAATCAATTTTTGCCTTCCAGAAATATTTGGCAAAATCCACTAAAAAATTTACAATCAATTAATTTTTCCTCGCCAGAAATATTTGGCAAAATACAATTAAAATTTATAGTCAAATATCAATTATTTTCCATATTTCTAGATCTAATTTCAAACTTTTTCATCTATTAACGAACTAATTTGAATAAAAATTGAGCCACTGGGCGTTACTTTCAACTTGTCAAAAAATAAAAATCCAATCAATTCTTGCCTTCCAGAAATATTTGGCAAAATACACTAGAAAATTTTAAGTCAAATATCAATTATTTTCCATATTTCTAGATCTAAGTTCAAACTTTTATATTTATTAATGAACAAAATTCAAAAACATTGGTAATATTAGAAAAATTTCCTCTCAGGGCAGAAAAGATAAAAATCAAAATAATCAAAAACATATATATCTTCTTACCGGAGGAAGGGGTTTTTCTAAATTAATTGCTATTTCTCTGCCTTTGAGAAGTATGGCGCAATCACCTTCGGCACTGATCTCGGTCGCAACAAAATTTTGTCAGCAAAATTAAATTAAATCTTTATCGAACAATTTAACTTTAACTCAAATTAAAACCAAAATGTTGGGCGCCAGTCTCACCGATGAGCCACGTCAGCATCAACAATAACAAATTCAAACTAGAGAAATCAATTTCGAAAACGACAAAAATAGACTTTCGCAAAATTCATTAAAAATCAAAAATCCATACGAAACTTCTTAAAAACTTTATCAAAACTTCAGCAAAACTTTATAAAAAAAAAACCTTTAACAACAGTAACAAAATCTAAATTTTCAAAAGTTCGTTTATGATTATTTAAACAATTCATGCCGAATTACTACACGAGATCAGTGTACCGGATACAAACGTCGCTAGCTCAAGGGTGTTGGGGATCAGGGCAGGGTCTCTGTTGAGAGTGTTCATAATTAATTTTATATAATACCTTGCGTCAAGAACTCTACTAAAAAGTCTGTTTTTAGAGTTCTAGAGATTAAAAGGAGGAGAATCCTACTTTTAATCACTGTTATCCCCACCAGCAACGCCATTCAAGCACGCTTGCCAACCTAAACATCAGCTGTCGCGTCACGTGTTAGAACAGCAAGCGTACTTGAATGGCATTGCTGGTGGGGTTAAACTGTGATAAAAAGTAGGATTCTCTTCATTTTAATCTCTAAAACTCTAAAAACAGCGTTTTCAGTAGATTTCTTGACACAAGGCTATTATATAAAATTATTATGTGTGGAACACGGGCGCATCTAGGGGAATCTCGACTCGTGTGATTCACTCTTGTGTGAAACTTCACACGAGTCTCGATTCCCCTACAGATGCGCCCTTGTTACACAAATAACTATTTAACACCAAAAATTTCAAGAACCAAAAATAATGTAATATATTCTAAAATCTTTTTCTTACTCTAATTTACAAAAAGAATATTTTGAACCCTAGGATGATAATAATAGTGTACAAAAAAAAAATTATAAACGCGACATTGTGCGAGAAATAAAAGAAAAAAAAATGAAGCGCTACAAGTCGAATCGACAATGGTTCAAAATTTTCAGCAAGCTTAATAATACGAATAATTCCACAAGATAATTTTGAAAATCACTGTTAAAACAAAAAATAAACAATATTGCGTCCATTTAGGAATCAGTAATGAAATTTAATACGCGACAAAACTTCAGTAATTTTGATATACTTGCATTATTGTAAACTTAGTCCTTTTATTATTCTACGCTATTTGGAAACAAAAAAAAAGGAAAGAATTCAACGACAAAATAACTCGCGACATTATTTCGAAAATCTTTCAATAAAAGTTTCCTTGATTTAAAATTATTTTCTTTTAAATTTCTACCTACATTTCTCTCTGATGACTAATAATGAGTCATGCGACGCTAAATTTTAATTTGATTTTTCCTGAAAAAAATCTGATTTCACGAATAATGTAAATCGCTAATTTTCGAATAAAAATACAAAAATAACATATTTTAATTCTGCTCCACTTTTAACTATTTTATTTTTAACAACGCTAAATAGAAGAATACGCAAAAAAAATGTAGAAGTTAAACTCCTCGCTCGAATACAAATATGACATAACTTAAATCTTAAGAAATGGGATAAAAATTTTCAGAAAATCTACATTAACAATAATTGTTCATGAGAATGCACTAAAAGAAATCAAAATAAACTAACCGGCAAAATTTTCACAATGCACATGGCAAAATCGCAACGCTAAATTCGAATAATTTAATTCTCTAAATTATACTTTTAAACATTTCAAAAAGGGACATATTTACAGAATTTGACACTTCAGTTCACTATTAATTTTGTGACTCGTATTTCTTTTAACATTTAACACTAAAAAATGTTCGTTAAACGCGACGCGATAATATTTTTGGCAACAATTACATTTTTTTTTTGGCAAGATACTGAAGTTAAAACAAAAGCGGTAAAACGCAACATGATTTTTAGGCAAAATTCACTATATTTTTATTTAAAAGAAATACGGTCAGCAAATACGCAAATTCAAACTTTTATAACTAATTTACCACTAGGCTGAACCGGGCAGACATTTTGAGTGACTAAAAGCACGCACATTTTCTCAAGAGTGAGAACAATTTTCTTCAATAAATTAATTTACAAACAAAACAAATGTGCTAACTCGAAAGCCGGAATAAATAAATGTCCACTTACGTAAATCAAAAGTTTGAAGAAAGACTTGACTCCGCTTGGTCACGTCCTCTGTAACGTCATGCTAGTTATTCGCATGTCTTTTTCTTATTTACATTTTTACATTTTTATCAACTAAATGAAATTAAAATAAATTTACTCAGAAATTAAAACCTTCGAAAATCACGTAAATCTTAAAGTTCGTGAAACCTGAAAAAACAAGGAAATCTTGAAACCGGCTAGAATATAGAATCTCACGGAAAAGGGGACTCGAACTCAAGAAATCCTTGAAAATCACATTAGGTTAAAAACTTGTAAACATTGATAATTTCGACCTCCCAAGGAAGGAGTAACATGTGCATACTTTTCTAGAGTCTGGGAAAGAGATTCTACTCCCTTTATTCGGAAAGGAAGCTCAGACCCAGCCTCTAATAAAATGCTAAACAGTTCCTTGCGCCCTAAACAAAAAATATCTAAGCTAAACTAAGGTTGCATCCGCCGGTCAGCCTTGCAAACCAATTTAATGGTTAACAGACCTCGGGAAAAGCAAAGGTCTCCACTATTAAAGGAAACTCGGATCACGTGAAATAATAGTTATGCGTTCCAAGTGTAATATTCTCTTCTAGGTTATCTAAGTTTAAACAACACCATTTGGTCGTTGAAAATGAACATTTGGAAGCAATAAATGATATCCGTTTTCTAGAAACCATTCTTTTGAAGGGTATCTGGACTTGATATTTTCACAAATTCCCAGATACTTTTAAATAATAGTTTATCAATAATTAAGGTCAGCTGAATATTTTAGGAATACTAAAATTATGCCTATTTTTCTATTTTAATACGATTTTCAATAATTAGAAAAGAATAATGTTAAAATATATATATTGTTAAGAATTATAATAAGACTATATTTTCAATACGAACATAACCTACAAATAATTAAAATTAAAGTTAGGTAGGAATTTGAACTATTCGTCACTTGTTAATAATCAAAATAGAATTTAATCAATTGGAAGATATTTAATATTCAATTAAAACTTCAAATTTTAAGGTTATGTATCAAAATAAGTGAAACTATAAAATAAATGGAATATGCAAACGGTTCATGAATATTAAATTACCGTTAATACTAAATTATAATCAAATCTAAAACAATGAATGAATCATGTAAGGAAAATAATAAATAATGATAACATAACCTATAAATTGTCAAGATTTACTTGAATATGTTATTAATCATTAGAATAAACAATAAAAATAGGAATGTTAAACAAATTTTAAGGTTTAAACAGTATAAACCGTAATTGCTACATATTTATAAGTGAAATTTGTAAATTGAGGTTATGTATTTTCAATAATTTTAAATAATATAATAATAAATTATAGAAATTACGTATGAATAATAGTTTGTCAAATAATATTAAACTATAGTCGAATTCAGAAGCATTAACAAGTTTACTTAATAAAAACAGTAAATAAAATCAAACATAACCTATAAATTCTCAGAATTCATTTGTAAAAATAGTTAACCATTTAAATAAGTGATAAATGGTATTGACATTAATTTAATTCAGAATTTAGTTTGTTTAAATCACAAATGTTCATTAATTTCAATTAAACGTTCGAATTTGAGGTTATGTTATAGAATTTACAAAATTACTAAAAGGAATTACGCAAATTAATTAGGAATAATCTTAAACTTGATTACCTTAAGTAAAATTACAATTTTCAATAACGTTTTATAACTTTAGAATAAACCTAACCTCAAAAAGTGTTGAAACTTCAAATTTGGTTAAACAAATAAGAACAACCAAAATTTAATTAATATGCAACTTCATTTTAGTATAATTAATTGCAAATATCATAATTACTAAAAATTTAATAAATTGTAACCTAATTTAATTATTATTATTATTGTTGTTTTTAACATCATTTTTCACAATTATTGTTCATAATATTGAATTTCTATGTAAAATTAAAAACTACGAATTTTATGTTAATCTACTGTTGAGAATTGTAACAGGAAAACTCGAGAGTGGTATAGAGGGCATCACTCATCGGAACATCCTCAACTTGGGCGTATTTTTCTCCACCCATCCATCAGCAAGAGACTTTTCCAGGACCTAATCAGAATTTGGAAAATGGAGGATTTCCTGACTCGCTACATAGATTTTCGCCATCATAGACGGGACTCATCCCTCCCACACAGCAGTAGGTCCCACTTGCCGCCACTGTCATTGGTTCTCTCTCATTCTCCGCTCTTTCGCCACCCCTAAGATCTAAGCCTACGCAAGATTTGGCATTGGGTCCTTTTCCATTGGCGCTTTCCAAATTTCAGTCCCCTTCTTCGCTACTTCTCGAATCCGGGGGAGAAAACGCATAAATATCAATGCACCCTGTATTTTCAACACAATTCTCTAAGTTCTTGAATTTTACACAACAATTTTCCTAAGTTTTGAATTCTTCAGTTCATTTTTCACAAGTTACAAATTTTGGTCTGGTTTGGTGTCGCAACAATTTTCCTAAGTTTTGAATTCTTCAGTTCATTTTTCACAAGTTACAAATTTTGGTCTGGTTTGGTGTCGAGACATATTTTTTCTAAGTCTTTGAAGTTTGATACACACACAATTTTTCTCAATTCAGTTCGTGCAATATATCCTAATTTTGGACAAGTGTGGTTTATTACAAAGTTCTATTTGTGCATAAATTTTTACTAATTTTGGACAAGTTCGTGAATTCCCAAAATATACTGAGTATCCTGCTCCTATTTTGCTCCGTGACATTTGCTGCTTTTGTTGCCTGAGGACTTTGCCGTTTCTGCTGCTTTTGCTGCCTTAGTATCCTGCTCCTACTCTGCTCTGTACTGTCTCTGCATAGCGAATACCGGACGACTACAAGTTCCTCAGCGCCAACTTGCCACTCTCGAGTTCCTGATTTCTCCTAGATTTTTCCACAACCACAACGAAAAAAGTAAGTTAAATAAACAAAACTTTAAACTTTAAATAACTCTTTATTTTCATTTTTCCACTCTTCTTTTCCTTTCCTTAATTTTACTCATTTTTTCAGGGTAGAATCCCAATCCCGGGCCCGTTTAGTTACTGGGGCTAGGATTAGTCCTTAAAACCTTTTTTTATCGCTCTTTTCTTTTTGTAGGGTACCCCTATTTTAAAGGGCGATACCCCGAAATTATTTTTCGTGTGTAGTTTCCCTCCTTGTTAGGAACATTATAATATACAATAAATATTCTATTCATAATAAAAGAAGAATCAGAAAACTTGCACTAAAAAGATACGATTTCCCAAGCTATTGCAAATTCGTTTGTAGGCTCGAATAAAAAAATATTAAAATCTAAATAGTGGTATTCATGTCATTTTCTGACGTGACATATTATTATTAAATTTTTGGTGCCTCGTGGGGGGATTTGTATATTTTGTGCATTTTTCTTGTTTTTCTATTATTGTGTTCTTTTCTAATCTACTTTTTTCTATCTTTCTATTTAGTTAGAAAATTTATCTTCTGTGGTATTTAGAAAAGTTCAAAATATCTTCTTTTGAAAAATTCCACGGTGTTCCAAGTTGAAAAGGTTGAAATTTAAAGAGTTTTCCAGACATTGAGAAGATTCCTATCTTCATTTCTTTTTTATCTGAAAAATAATATATATATTAATTTTTAGAAGATTTTACGAATTTTGGGAAGAAAACAAAGTTTTTACATTTTATAAAATACTAATTTTGGGAAAGAAAGAGAATTTTACTCGATTTATAAAAAGAAAAAAACAAATAAGTTTGAAACTAAGAAAAATAAAGATTTCAAACAAAATAAAAATTTTATAATACTCAACTCACTTTATAAAAAGTTGAAAATAAAATACTAATTTTGGAATTATTAGTTTTGAGAAAATTGACTCATTTTTGAAAATTTTACGAATTTTGGAAAGAAAAGAATTTTATTCGGTTTAAAAAGCATTGCAACAAGTTTAAAACTACAAGAAAATAATAAGTTTGTACATTAAATAAAAATATTATTTGACTTATTTTTAAGAAAATTGAAATTGATTTGTTGTTGGAAATAATACGAATTTTGGAAAAAGTATTTGACATTTTGGAAAGAATTTATTTACAAATTTTTGAAAGAAATTTTATTATCAACAGAAATTTGGATTTAATGCTAAAAGAATTTCGTTTGACTCGTTTTTGAAAGGTAATACGTTTGAATAAAAATTTAACAAATTTTGGAATTTTAAAAGGAAACTATTATACTAAGTTATAACTAAAAAAAAATCGAGTTTAGAAACTATATACAACGAAATTTTGACTCTGTTAAGAAAATTTGACTCGTTTTAGGAAACACTAATTTTGGAAAGAAACTGAAATTTGAATCGCTCTTAAGAAAAGTAGAAAAATTAAAGCAAACTAATTCGGTCTCAAAGAAATATATTTTTACGAATTTTGGAAAAGGAAATTTAACTCGTTTTAAAATATACAAAATTTTAGGAAAGTAATAAATCCTTAAGAAAAAGGAAGATATTGAATTTATTAAAAAAATAAAAACAAATACTAAATTTGGTAAAATTGAAGTTTTAAAAATATATTAATATTATAATCAAAATTCTAAGAAATTCACGGAAATCATACAGTCAGAACTCTATGCATAAATAAATATTAAATACAAGATTGTGAATATACAAAATATACCAAGCATTGAATAATTTCTAATAAGAAAACGCAAGCATTGCATTTTAAACTCTAAATACAAAATTTTTAATTTAATCATTAAATTGTTATGTCAATAAAATATTGAAAAAAAAGGTTTCAAAATAACTAAATCGAAATAAAACTTTTTAAAATAATTCAAATAAATGTTTAAAAATATACTTTAAAAATAAATAAAATTTTAACACTCTTAAATGCAATAATTTATGAAAATTAAAAGAAATTAATTTCTTCAGGAAAATAAATAAAACAGTACAAATAATAAAACTAATTTTGATATCGATTAAATTTAAAAAAAAAATATATACTTGATTTATTATCAAATTATCCTTAATAAAGGAAATCAAGAAAATATAATAAATTGGTTAAAATCAAATCGCGTATTTTGAACTTTAAAGGGATTTGAAATTCTGGTTTCAAGCCAAATTTTAGATTCATTTAAGGATTTCAAACATTAAATTTTTTTTAGTACTTACGGTTTAAAGGAAAAATCAACGGGAGGCATCCTTGCATCCATCATCGCCGTTTAAAACAAATGCTGCTGAGCATTAACAAGGTGTGTATAAGTGATACAATGGCTGGATCTCAACAGATTTAAATACAAAAGACCAGTGTACCAAAATTTAACGTCAGTGTACTTGATTTTTCCTAATTTAGTCCATCTAAAAATAAATATTGTTGTAAAACAAGTTCTTACGAAATCTGAAAATAATAAAAACGAATAAATATATCAAATAATTAAAAAGATATTACTAACAAAATTGGGATATGCTAGTTAGATGATAAATAAAAATAACATTTAAATAAATGAATAATTGAACAAATTATAGAAAGCTATTACCCTGAATTTAGGAAGTAAAATAAATGCATTTATTCTAAACAAATATAATTATAATTTTGAAGAATTCAAATTAAATTGAATAAATAATTAAATCAATTCAAAAAGGAATATTATCACCGATAATAATAACCTTATATGATTAATGTCAATAAAAAAATTCTATTAAATTTTAGGCAAAATAAATTATATAAAATAAAAACAATTAAAATTTAAAGAAAATATTAAATTAACCTAAAATACGATAACACATAAGTACAATTTATAATTATTAATTCTATAATTTAAATAAGAAACAGTTAAAATAATAAAATAATTTTTTTTTCTCTCCAAATTATTTTTAATTTAAATCTAATAAAATCTATGAGAAAATAAATTATATTAAAGTAAGTGCAATTAAAACTTAAAAACATAATATCCTAACCAAAAAATTCTGCATTATTTGCTGAAAATTAATAACTAATATTAATTTGTTTTTGTTTTTATCTCCTAACCTACACTGAGAAAATGAGACATGACTGAGTACTGTCCGGACAGGAGTGGTTCCTGTCCAAATAAAAAATTTTAATTAGACAGCACTCATTGCTTTCTGGACATGAACCATTCCTGTCTGGAAAGGACTCAGTACCCTAATAGCACCGACCAGGCCGGGAACGTTCCTGGAATGGGCTGCTGGCCCTTTGGGTACGTTCCCTTGGACCGCTCCAATATACCTGACAAATCCGTTCCGGATTTCACTAGGCTAGGAACGTTCCCGCGGAACGTTCATGGAATGTTCCGAGGAACTTTGAATACACATTCAAAAAATCGCAGAACGGGTTGCGGAAAAAGTATGCGAAAAAAGCTGAAAATTTTTTTATTAATATTATTTAATGTTTTTAATATGATTGCTTCTATAGAACAGTGGTCACTAAAATCAACTGCGCAGCTCTAGGTGCGATAGAAAACTACTGCGCAAGATATTAACATTAATTATTTTTCAATGTGTATTTAAAGTTCCCCGGAACATTCCAGGAACGTTCCGCGGAACGTTTCTAGCCTAGTGAAATCCGGAACGTATTTGTCAGGTATATTGGAACGGTCCATGTGAACGTACCCTAGGGACCGGCGGCCCATTCCAGGAACGTTCCCGGCACAGTCGGTGCTATTAGGGTAATGTCTTGGACATTAATGAAATAGACAGTAGTGAACCCTGTCTAGACAGGAATGGTTAATGTCTAGACCTGAATGATAACTCTCCGGTGGTGAATTTAAAAGAAGGTTATAAAATGTAATAGACGTCATTCAAAAAAATGTACATTTGGACAAAACTACACTGAGAGACTGAAGATTTGAATATTTATAAAACTTGTTGAAATTTTATTATGTTAGGTTAGAGGTTAGAGAAAAACGTACTTTTTCTTAATATTTCAAATGGGTCAATCCACTGACTTTTGTCTGTAAGCTGTTGCGGCAATATTTTTAATAATTCTAATTTTAAAATATGCGAAACGCCAACATTTTCTGAATTCAGTAAGCATATTAAAATGGTATAAATTTTCTTTCTTTTCGTGTTATTATTAATCAAAAAATGAAGGTTCGCAAGCATATTTGTAACCTCAAATCTGGTTTTTTTTTAAAATGTTCTAATTCTTAGAGTAATTAATATAATATTTAACAGGCGAACGCTCCGTTTGTATACTAATTTAATTTAAATGGAACAATGTGAAATTGCTGTGTTTACTTAAAATATAAAAATTAACCTTTTTGAGTAAGAAATTAAAAATTTTTAATATTTCCTAAACGAAGCAAAACACGTTCGTCAAACTTTATAGGCAAGTAGATTATATTAATATTAAATTATATTCAGAACCTCAAATTTGTAGGAGGTTCCATAAAAAAGTAATAAGCTTCGAAAAATAGTGAAACTTTACCCTGTTTACGAAATTTGATAGGATTTGATAGAAAAGAATTTCTATCAATTTGAATCCGTTTTCTGAATCCAAAATTTCATGTAATTTGTATACGTTTCTATCAAACATTTGGATATAATCTTTATCAAAATCAATACTTCGCATTTGATAGAATTTGATATAAAGAAATTTCGATCAATTTCAATCCGTTTTCTGAATCAAAAATTTCAAGTACTTTTTATACGATTGTATCAAATCTTTGGGATAGAATCTCTATTAAAATCAATACTTCGCATTTAATAGAAAGTAATTTCTATCAATTTCAATCCGTTTTTGAATCCAAATTTCTATTTACATTGTATACGATTTTATCAAACCTTTTGGATAGAATCTCTACCAAATCAATACTTCGCATTTGATAGAAAGGAATTTCTATCAATTTCAATCCGTTATTGAATCCAAATTTCCATTTACATTGTATACGATTCTATCAAAATCAATACTTCGCATTTGATAGAAAGGAATTTCTATCAATTTCAATCCGTTTTTGAATCCAAATTTTCATTAACATTGTATACCATTCTATCAAACCTTTTGGATAGGAAAGTATAAGAATTTTCCGTCGAAAAGATTTGATTAATTTTTAATCCCAAAATTTGGATAGAAAAGTATTCGATTTTCCGTTTGATTAAATTTGATAGAGTTTCTATGCAAATGATTTGCTAAGATTGTATTTTTAATCCGTATTCTGAATCCATTTGAATAATTTTAGGAATATCCTAATAATATCCGTAGTTCATCCTTAGGATATCAACGGGAAATGCTCATCAGGATCCCACCAGACATCGTCAAGAGATATTCACAAGACATCATTTTGAATTGCAAAATGGTCAAAATATTTTTCCGGTAGTTATATATCCATTTTAATATCCACTCGATATCCTAAGGATGCCCAAAGATATCTTTCTCATTACCTGAAATCAAAAAACGTTTCTATTTATTATTTTTAGAGTTATAACAATTAAAACATCACCGCCCAAGTAGCACGTAAGATTACGTGAATATTGCAGCAATATTGCATTGAATATTACTAATATTGCGGATAATGTCACGGTGATATCAACGTAATGTTAAAATGTCCGCGTCAAGGTGACATTACACGGTAATATTACAATGTAATATTAAGTTAATATTACAGTAATGTTACAAATATTACAGTAATATTAAAATGACATTGTGGTAATATTACAATTAAATATAACGTAAAAATATTTTTGGCCGTTGGGTCTTGAACCTTTGTAAAGTGAACCAACTGACCAAGTAAGTAGACGCCTTAAACCACTCGGCTACTGAACTCTTATAATATACTTCAGAAAGTCTCTTTATGTTTTACTACACATTTGTAATATTACTGCAATGTTACAAGCAGTTTGTAATATTGCTGCAATATTACAAGCAATATTACAAGTTTGTAATATTACTGTTATATTAACTCAATATTACTGTAATATTAACTTAATATTAACTCAATATTACTGTAATATTAACTTAATATTACATTGTAATATTACTTTAATATTACGTTGTAATATTACTTTAATATTGCCTTAATATATTACGGTGTAATGTCACCTTGACGCGGACATTTTAACATTACGTTGATATCACCGTGACATTACCCGCAATATAAGTAATATTCAATGTAATATTGCTGCAATATTCACGTAATCTTACGTGCTACTTGGGCGGTTTGTACAGATTACTATGCGCACTTGTCTTTTCTTTTCGCTCTCCAGTAAAATCACTAATTTGCTTCTAAGGTCTTCTTCTTCGGAGTGCATTACATATATTGTAAAATCTAAATCCCAGACCTCACTTAATCTGTGTTAAAAAAACTGTTTTATTAATTCCGATCAATTTTTTCAATTCTTTACTAATCCAGCCTTCTTGTCGAGTATTTGTAAGTTCTATTCCATTGCTGCCACTACTGGCGCAGCTCTGCGTCTATTGTTACTATCCCCTTCGATGTGACATATTATTAGTTAATAATTTTATTATATTTAGATTTAAAGAGCAGGAGCGAATTTTTCCGTGGTGTGGACGACTTACTTAATGGTTTCAACTTTGAAGTCCATTTTCTGCAAACTTTATATTATGTTATAACATGTTAAGTTACATAATGAAAATAATAATAATAATAACACAGGCGTAAAAAAGTAGAAACCTTTTTTCGCTAAGTATTGGGCCAATATTGGTTTACCTTTGGAAATCTGTCACTGCTGACAGTGAAAAAAATACATATAGAAATACTCAGCCAATTGTCCAGAACATACATTTGCCAATAATTTGCTTCCTGTTATCGCACAATAAGAAATTATTGGCTAAATCTTGGGATAAAGACATCCGTGTCAATCATTGGCTAACAATATTGGTCCAATCTTTAGCCGACGTTAAGTTTCCGATTGACTGTTATATTCTGAAAATAATGATTATGTATATATGAAAAAGTTAGTGGCTTTAGAAAAAAGTTTATTAAAAAGAATAATTTACTCTTTTTCAAATATTTATTCTCTAAACGTTTCAGCTCTAAATACTGGCCCTCGTCGGTAGAAAATAGATTTATTCTGAAATAGTATTATGTATATCAATATTAATATAAGGCTGAAGATAAATTGATGTATTACGCATTCTCTTTTTTGTTTTTTAGTAATTAATTCTAAACCCAAATAATTCAAAAATCGATATAACCGAAAAATAAAATTTAAAGAACAACAGTATAATAATAACAAAACAAAAAAGAGAAGAATACAACAATTTATCTAAAGTTTTTGCAGTTGTGTACTACATTATTAATACTAATTCAGAATAAATCTTTTTTCCTTTAACAAGGACCAGTATTTTGAGCTGAAACGATTGGAGAATGAATTAATAAAAGAGTAAATTCTTTTTTTCAATAAACTTAACAGTGTAAAGCTGTAAAGTCACTAACTTCTTCATGCGTTTCTTTTACGAAGTTGACTGTTTGAAAATCAAAAAGATACTGACTGTACGCCCTTAGCAAAAGAGCACAAAGGAAAAGGTCCTGGCGTTGGAATTTTAGAGCCATATGTGTTTCCTTTCAGTTAGAAATGTGTTTAGAAACTAGTCATGAGTGGAGTCAAGTAATCGCGTTGCATTCACAGATAAAATAATAATTTAAGAAAAATAATGTTTTAAGGGAAAATTTAATTTTTAACTTCAGCTGGACTAAGAAATAAACTAACAATATTATATACATTTTTAAACAGTTATATTGATATTAATATCTGATTTATTTTTTAATAAAAACATAAAAAAAGTTCGTAATGTCATGATCCAAATATGTTAAACAGTAGCTCATTTAGTTCTTTAAAAAGCATTCTCTACGAATCCACTCATAAAATTTTATTTTTCATAGATAAGAATTTAATTATATATTTGTATATGGATAAAATATTTTGTATAAAATTTTGTGAGTAAAATTAAGGATTGAATAAGCGGCCGAAAGTGAGACCAATTTTTCTAATTTCGAGAAAATTTAAGAAATACAGTTTTTAACGTAATCCTCAACCAATATGATTTATTATTTTTTTTTTTTTTATAATAGAAATGAAGTCTATAAAAACTAAAAAAACTCTATATCTATATATAATTAACTTTCACTAATATTAAACTGCCTTAGATATAAGAATCACTGTTATTTAAAAAAATTAGTATAATTTTTCTAGTTTTTAATTAACTTTCAGGATTACGTTAAAAACTGTATTTCTTTAATTTTCTCGAAATTAGAAAAATTGGTCTTGCTCACTTTTGGCCGCTTATTTAATCCTTAGTTTTACTCACAAAATTTTATTAAAAATATTTTATCCATAAACAAATATATAAAATATAATTAAATTCTTATCAATGAAAAATAAAATTGTATGGGTGGACTTGTAGAGAATGCTCTATAAAGGAACTAAATGAGCTATTGTTTAACATATTTGGAAAAAACTGCAATTGTTCATCAGATTTGAAAATAAAACATAAAACGTTAAATGAGTAGTTAAGAATAAACTATTTAAATCAACAAAATTTTTTTTGAAAATAGTGTATCAGTAAATCTCTTAAAATATATTAAAATAAATTTTTCTTTGAATTTATTTTCATCCTTAAATCGTACAATTTTTAATTTCGAAAATACAATTTCATGACATAACGAACTTTTTTTATGGTTTTATTAAAAAATACATGAGATATTAATATCAATATAACTGTTTAAATTTCATATAATATTGTTAGTTTATTTCTTAGTTCAGCTAAAGTTAAAAATTAAATTTTCCCTTAAAACATTATTTCTCTTAAATTATTATTTTATCTGTGAATGCAACGTGATTACTTGATACCATTCAAGACTACACTGAAAAAAAAATTATTTGGATCGAATAAAAATTATTTGATCCAATTAAATTATTTACTTGTCTATTATCCAATAAACCTGTATTTGAACCAAATAACTATTTATTAGACCTAAGTATTTTATTTGATTGTATTAAGTAAAGACTAATTTGTATCAAATACAAATTACTTGAGTCAAATAAATGGAATAATTGGAGCTAGTACATAATGTTTTAAATCAATTATGAAAATTATTTCATTCAAATAATATTTTATTCAACCTGAGTGTTTTATTTTATCGCATTAAATAAACAGTAATTTGTGTCAAATAAATTAAATATTTGGAGCTAGTAACTAATGTTTTAAATCAATTATTAAAATTATTCCATTCAAATAATATTTTATTCGATCTGAGTATTTTATTTTATCGCATTAAATAAACAGTAATTTGTGTCAAATAAATTAAATATTTGGAGCTAATAACTGATAATTTAAATCAATTATAAAAATTTTTCATTTATATTTTTAAAGCAAATAAATATTAGTTTGCATGAATAAAATGTAATCCCTCTTTTGTTGTTGAGTTTACTTTTATTTAATGTTATTATGAGTATGGTGATTTTCATTCATAACATTCTTATTATTTATTATTTATTTAAATACTGATTATTTAACACTTATTTACTTATATTTAGTTAACACTTATTATAACCTAACATATAAACTATGAAATAAAATTTCGCACGGATGGTGGGATTGAGCCCGCGACGTACACAATACGAGACTTTTACGCTACCCACTAAGCCACGCTGACTTGACTTCAAAATTACAAAAACACCTATATAGCCTTACACATTAGTTACAATAAATTATTTACTTGTTCCAAATACTTTTTATTTGCTTTTAAGAAAGAAAATATTAGCATTAAATAATTTGATTTACTATGACTCATAACATCATTTAATTGTGTTAAATAATTTTTATTAACGTTAAAAACTCAAATATTTGAGTGAAATAAATAAATGAATAGTTTTAAATAACTCACAAATTTCGTTACAATAAATTATTTATTTGACTAAAATACTTTTTATTTGTTTTTATAAAATAATATATTAGCATTAAACAATATATTATTTATATTAAAAAATTTGGTTTACTTTAATCCATAGAATAAACTAATTGTGTCAAATAATTTTTATTTGTGTCAAAAACACAAATACTTGAGTGAAATAATTAAATGAATAGTTCTAAATAACTCACAAATTTCGTTTCAATAAATTATTTATTTGACTGAAATACTTTTTATTTGTTTTTATAAAATAATATATTAGCATTAAATAATAAATTATTTATATTAAATAATTCGGTATACTTTAATCCATAAAATAAATTAATTGTGTCAAATAATTTTTATTTGTGTACAAAAACCCAAATACTTGAGTGAAATAAATAAATGAATAGTTTCAAATAATTTAGCATTTGTATTAAATATATTCGTTTATTAGATTAAATTAATTATTTACTTGATCCAAAAAAGATTTATTTGGTTTAAATAAACGTGATTCAAGTAATTCAAGTTATTTGAACCAAATACATATTTTTTAGATCCAACTAAAAAATATTTGAACGAAGTAAATATTTATCAAATAATTTGAATTAATTGAATCAAATAATTTTTTTTTTCAGTGTAGTTTCTAAACACATTTCTAACTGAAAGGAAACACATATGGCTCTAAAATTCCAATATATACATAATCATTATTTTCAGAATATAACAGTCGGAAATTTAACATCGGCTAAACATTGGACCAATATTGTTAGCCAATGATTGGCACGGATGTCTACATCCCAAGCTTTAGCCAATGATTTCTTATTCTGCGATAACAGGAAGCAAATTATTGGCAAATGTATGTACTGGACAATTGGCTAAGTATTTCTGTATGTATTTATTTCACTGTCCGCAGTGACAGATTTCTAAGGGTAAACCAATATTGGCCCAATACTTAGCGAAAAAAGGTTTCTACTTTCTTACGCCTGTGTTATTATTATTATTATTATTTTCATTATGTAACTTAACATGTTATAACATAATATAAAGTTTGCAGAAATTGGACTTCAAAGTTGAAACTATTAAGTAAGTCGTCCACACCACAGAAAAAGTCGCTCCTGCTCTTCAAATCTAAATATAATAAAATTATTAACTAATAATATGTC
Organism: Ganaspis brasiliensis; assembly: GCA_037103525.1. Lineage (NCBI taxonomy): Eukaryota > Metazoa > Arthropoda > Insecta > Hymenoptera > Figitidae > Ganaspis > Ganaspis brasiliensis. The sequence goes on along the minus strand of JAZKLR010000135.1, from coordinate 1,501,600 downwards.
ACATCGAAGGGGATAGTAACAATAGACGCAGTGCTGCGCCAGTAGTGGCAGCAATGGAATAGAACTTACAAATACTCGACAAGAAGGCTGGATTAGTAAAGAATTGAAAAAATTGATCGGAATTAATAAAACAGTTTTTTTAACACAGATTAAGTGAGGTCTGGGATTTAGATTTTACTGGAGAGCGTAAAGAAAAGACAAGTGCGCATAGTAATCTGTACAAACCGGTGATGTTTTAATTGTTATAACTCTAAAAATATTAAATAGAAACGTTTTCTGATTTCAGGTAATAAGAAAGATATCTTTGGTCATCCTTAGGATATCCAGTGGGTATTAAAATGGATATATAACTACCGGAAAAATATTTTGACCATTTTGAAATTCAAAATTGATGTCTTGTGGATATCTCTTGACGATGTCTGGTGGGATCCTGATGAGCATTTCCCGTTGATATCCTAAGGATAATCCGAGGTCTATCATAAATATAGATGCTTACAAAATTCAAAAGGTAGTTTGAATTAATTTTTAAATTAAAAAATTTTTTCGTGACGTCACGTTTAGAACGATATCCCCCCCATCCACATGTCACGTTTTTTAACGTTTGATCAAGAGTCCACCCTTCCCCTTATAGCGTGACGTCATATGTAAACGCTCCCTATTGGACTTTTCTACTTATAGAATTTGATAAAATTATAATACAGAGCTCTTGATACCAAAGTATTTGATTTTTAGACGGATAGAAATTGATAGATTTTGCATACCAATATTTTGATAGAATAGTATAAGAATTTTCCATCGATAAGATTTGATTAATTTTTAATCCCAAAGTTTTGATTGAAATGTATTCAATTTTCCGTTTAATTAAATTTGATAGAGTTTCTATGCAAATAATTTGATAAGATTGTGTTCGACTTTTCTACGGATAGAATTTGATAAAGTTTTAATACAGAGCTCTTCATACCAAAGTATTTGATTTTTAGGCGGATAGAAATTGATAGACTTTGCATACCAAGATTTTGATAGGAAAGTATAAGAATTTTACGTCGAAAAGATTTGATTAATTTTTAATCCCAAAGTTTTGATAGAAATGTATTCGATTTTCCGTTTAGTAAAATTTGATAGAGTTTTTATGCAAATGATTTTATAAGATTGTATTTGACTTGAGGAGTACTTTTTCAAAAGTTGATAAATCCACATTTTTTTATTTCGAGAAAATTAAACAAATGCAGTTTCGCACCTAACCCCTAGAATTAATTATAAAGTAGAAAAAATATATGAAATTATTTACATACGAATGTTTTTTGCACTTAAGGAGATTTATTTTTAATTAAAGTTTATAGTAATAAAGGAATTTAAAGGTTTTTGTAATTTATTCTAGGAAAAAAATTAAAATTTTAAATCATCTTAGTTAAGTCCAAGTTTTTTTTAAATTGAAAATTCTTTGGTAATAAATTTTTTTCTTGAATTCAACAGTGACAGATCGATTTGTAAGGTTCCTAATATGTTAAATTTGTAATTATCTCAACTTTTTTGAAAAATGGATTTATCAACTTTTGAAAAAGTGCTCCTAACTTTTCTACGGATAGAATTTGATAAAGTTTTAATACAGAGCTCTTGATACCAAAGTATTTGATTTTCAGGCGGATAGAAATTGATAGATTTGGCATACCAAGATTTTGATAGAATAGCATAAGAATTTTCCATCGATTAGATTTGATTAATTTGTAATCCTAAAGTTTTGATAGAAATGTATTCGATTTTCCGTTTGATTAAATTTGATAGAATTTATGTGCAAATGATTTGATAAGATTGTATTCGACTTTTCTACGGATAGAATTTGATAAAGTTTGAATACAAAGCTCTTGATAGCAAAGTATTTGATTTTCAGGCGGATAGAAATTGATGGATTTTGCATAGCAAGATTTTGATAGGAAAGTATAAGAATTTTCCGTCGATAAGATTTGATTAATTTGTAAACCCAGAATTTTGATAGAAAAGTATTCGATTTTTAGTTTGATTAAATTTGATAGAGTTTTAATGCAAATGATTTGATAAGATTGTATTTGACTTTTCTACGGATAGAATTTGATAAAATTTTAATATAGAGCTCTTGATACCAAAGTATTCGATTTTCAGACGGATAGAAATTAATAAACTTTTGATACAGACGTATGTATACAAATGTATTTAACATTATTTTAGTATTAATTTTGATAGAAACTCTATCCACACTTATGATTGAAATTGATTATGTTGTTTAGAAGTACAAGATTTTATACACTTTTTATACAAAATGAAGTATAGAAATGTACTTGTCTGTAGTTCACTATTAATTTTGATTCAAATTCTTTCCAAACTTGTTATTAAAATTGATTGAATTTAGTATTTTTGATAGAATTTGATAGGATTTTTTATTTTGCATACCATTTGATTAAAATTTGAAAATATTTGTGATAGAAATCCTATCAAATTCTATAATTTTTAATACATTCTTTAAACAGGGTATACAAGTATAAATATTTTAAATCAGAGTATCACTTTAAAATAATAAAATTTTATAATAAACCCATCTTTTCTGTGTTCAGAATTAAATAATTTATATTTCTAATAAGTTCTGATAAATATTATATTAATTACTCTAAGAATTAGAACATTTTAAAAAAAAAACCAGATTTGAGGTTACAAATATGCTTGTGAACCTTCATTTTTTGATTAATAATAACACGAAAAGAAAGAAAATTTATACCATTTTAATATGCTTACTGAATTCAGAAAATGTTGGCGTTTCACATATTTTAAAATTAGAATTATTAAAAATATTGCCGCAACAGCTTACAGACAAGTCAGTGGATTGACCCATTTGAAATATTAAGAAAAAATACGTTTTTCTCTAACCTCTAACCTAACATAATAAAATTTCAACAAGTTTTATAAATATTCAAATCTTCAGTCTCTCAGTGTAGTTTTGTCCAAATGTACATTTTTTTGAATGACGTCTATTACATTTTATAACCTTCTTTTAAATTCACCACCGGAGAGTTATCATTCAGGTCTAGACATAAACCATTCCTGTCTAGACAGTACGGAAGCGCCTATGTGCCAGCGCTGGGCACTAACAAAATTTGCAGGTGCATTCATTCGTTTGCCTTGCACGCATTTTTTTGTGCGTGCTGGTTGTCCTGCACGCATTTAAAAATGCGTGCTATCAAAGATATTATAGAGATAGATGCGGCATGTTGCCCAAACTGGTGGGGGAATATATATAGCTAACCACTTTCTCTTGCATACCTAGCTGCTGCCCCCTTCGTACTAACTGTGTTCTGCAGGTAATATCGTCATTTTACAGGTTTATATCTTATGGTAAGACACAGGTCGAAAAAAATATTTTTATTTACCGACACTGTTTGTCACTTATTTCTTATTAGGTATTTTAAATATAAAAAACAAGGTCTTTATAAAACAATTGAATTTTAAGTGAAAAGAAAACTAGTTTTTAAATCAGAAATAAAAATTAGATATTAAAATACCATGTAAATTAACTTTCAACTGATTAGTTACTAAATAATATTAATTACTTATTATTAAATAAAGAAATTAAATAATAATTTAAGAATAAAATAAAAATAATAAAGTAGTTAAATTAAATAAGTAAATACTGTAAAATAATTTACTATATTATATTACTTAAATTAATTAAGTAATTAAACTTTTTAATTTATTAAAAATGTCTTAAACAACGGCAGATGCAGACAAGTTATTATTAAATATTAAAAACTTTCACTAATTTTTAGTAGAAAGTTACTAATTTAAAAGTAAAATATCTATACTAATTGAAAAAATATACTTTCTCTATTTCAATTAGTAGATATTTCACACTCCTACTATATTTTTTTTTAAATAAAGATTCGAACTTTTTCACTAAAAATTAGTAAAAGTTTGTACTATTTAATAGTAACCAATTTTTCTCCAATTTATTAGTAGAAATCATTAATTCAGATTTAAAGAGTAAAGTAAATTACTCGCTGTCACATCGAATTATGTTCACTGTCCCTATATTAGCAAACAAGTTTGACGTAGCAGCAAACAATTTATTGTCTCAGCAAAAGTGTGTGTGTGTGATAGAGAGAGAAAGAGAATATTTTTTCTCAGAAGAAAATATATCTTCTGTCTTTTTCTTTGCAATTTGCGACTCAACACTGCATTTATACAGTCTAAAAAGGTTAGCATTTAACTTAATTATAAAAGTACTTTTTTTCGAGGTTTACTCCTCTAGATCCGCAGTTTTCTGCTATTAAACAGGGGTACCTATTGTAGGATATACTACGGTCTTAATTGACTAGAAGCTGTATTTTTCGCTGTAATCAACTCTGGGTTCTTCTGATTGAAATCATTCAATCAAAAACCCTTACCCCCATAAAAAAATAAAAAATAAAATTCATTTGAAGCAAAAAATCGGGTATTTAGAAAAATAGTAAAAACACCCAGGGAAACAGTTTATTTAACAGAAATATATACAAATTAGTTAACTACTAAATGGATATATTTTTTTTTTGTTTAGTTTTTTCAAAATATCTAGTAATAGCCAGGTAATAGCCAGTAGATTTTACTTAAAGATTGTTAAAGATTAAAATCAATTCATCAAATTTAAGGCCAATAATAGTTATACGGGGTGAAAATTTAAAAATTGATTTTTAATTTTTTATTATTTCGCTTTAACCGTCATTCAAACCGAAACAAAACATTTACGTTTCGAACTACGGTTTAAGCGAAATAACAAAAAATTGAAAATTAATTTTGAAATTTTAACAACGTACAACTATTTTTTGCCTTAAATTTGATGAATTTATTTCAATCTTTAAGTAAAATCTATTGACTATTACTAGATATTTTTAAGAAACTTCAAAAACCAAATTAATATCGTGTTCTATTTTATAAAGTATAACCCATTCTTCTCTAATTTATTAGTAGAAAGTCACTATTACTCTAAATTTGAATCAGTGAAATACGACAGTTAAATTAAACTGACATTCAATATCATATCACTGATTGACCAGTAGTTTTTAACTGATAATCAGTACCGTTTTTCACTGAATTAATTAGTGAAATAAAGATCCCTGACGAAGGTATCGGATTGAATTCCAATCAGTTTGAATAAGTTTTAATCAGTATTTTTCTGGGACATTCCGAAATTTGTATCCGAGCCAATCAGTTTTTATCCGAATCTAAAAATAGATGTAACTTGACGAAAAATTCTTTCCGAATTAATCCGTTTCATTCCGAAGCTAAATTTTAATCCGCTTGAATCCCGTTATTTCATTCCGAATTATTCCGAATCAATCCGTTTCATATTTGAATATTTGAAATGCGCGCCTTTAACTACCGTGCCTTTACCGAGTACAATTTTTAATTTTGTGTTTTTTTCCAATTTTTTTTTCGAGTTTAAAAGAGTTCAAGCCGGGAAGTTTTTTTCCCGGCCGCTCAATTTTACAATTGATAAAAAAATACAAATTTAGAACAACTGCATTAAACTCCAGCATATAGATATATATGTAATTATCTATACATAATATACATTTTTTTTAATTTGTCTCTAAATAACTAATAAAAATGTTTAATTAATGCAACAATAACAATAATAATAATAATGGGTCAAACCATTTTATTTCACCTAATCTATTTTTTACCTTTTTAAAATACTTTAATATTTTGCGAAAATATTATTGCATGTTCTAAGATGACGAAATGAATGAAGATTTAAAAAAACTGTAAACAATACAACATTGCATTTTAAATAATTTTTCAAATTATATTACGACATTAAATGCAATAAAGACTGTGCTTTTGTTCATTACAAAAGATAACCTAAATATAAAAAAAAACAAAATAAAAAAATAAAGATCGAATTCATTTGTCATTTTTAAAAATAATCAATATTAAAAATAAATAAGTTCTGTAACCCTTTACAATTTTATGTAAACCAAAGAATTATTTTGAAAAAGATTTTTGCTTTACGAAACTTGACAAAAAATTTTAAAAATTCAATTCAAGTAAATATATTTGAAATTTATTTAAAACCGATTTTGAACTGACATTTAAAAAAAATCGATTCGTTTTGACTTTGACTTTTATCGCAAGTCGCAAATAACTTCAAGTTGGTATTTCCAACTTGTCATTAACCTTCAAAATAAATACTTATTTTGAAGCAATTTATTTCAAAAAGTAGTACAATAACCAACGCGAGATTTTAATAGCGAGAACATATTGCTCCAATCTGCATTGCTCAAAATTTGGATTTTATCGGTTTTCCTGCAAGCGAGTTAGGAACTTTCAAAATCCCGATAAAATGAAAAATTCTCAACTTTTAAGGTAAAAGTTTTTAGATTTCTAAGCTAATCATCAAAAAAGTAGTCAGATAATATTAAAGTGTTATAAAAGTACTTATTATTTGGACAATTGAGATTTGCTGAAATTAAATTACTTTGTAGAAAAAAATTGATAAATATGATCGATTTTTGACACATCACATACAATTTCAATTACTTTTGTCATTATTCAAGTATTTTTGTCATTTTATGATTATTTTTTTCATATTTCTATTATTTTGCGATTTTAGAATTATTTTCTACAAATTTCAATCATTATTTTATTCAAATTATTGAATGCGACCTCCCAGTGGGCAAAAATTTCCAAAAGACGTCTTAAGGACGTCTTTTCGACATAAAGGCCGACATAGGGACGTCTTTCGGACATGTGTGCCCACTGGGCTATTAATATTTAATATCGTAGTTATTATTGTTATATCAAATTTTTATTTTATTGTTACTTGAAATACATTTTTTAATTTTATATTGTAATGGGCTTTTGCCCGTAAATAAATAAATAAATAAATGCAATATTTTCGATTGCAATGGATTTTTAAATTTATTATATTAGTTTTAAATTATTTTCTACAAATTTCAACCATTTCCTTCATAATTTTTATTACTGTCATAATTTTATTATATTTGTACATTTTTTTAAAATTAATTTCAACAAATTTTAATTATTTTGTTCAAACTTATAAAGTATTCTCTATAAATTTTTTATTTATACACCAGCTTTCAATTATTTATGTCATTATTCAGTCAGTTTCTTAAAATTTCAATTGTTTGGTCAATTTTTCAAGTACTGTCTTTACATTTTTAATGTTATGCACCACTTATCAATTATTTTATTCAAATTACAATTATTTTTGTTATTGTTCAATTATCTGTTTGAAATTTCAATTAATTTTGAAACTTTTTAATTATTTTTTTTTTAATTTCAATTGTGTTCCTTAATCTTCAAATTATTGTCAGGAATATGCAAATTTTCTACACAGACACAGGTTCAATTCACTTTCGTTATTTTTTCAATTATTTTCTTCAAGTCTCAATTACTTTTGTCATTAATCAATTTTTTTTGTCATTTTCCAATTATTTTTTTAATATTTTTGTTATTTTTGCCATTTTAGAATTACTTTTTATAAATTGCAATTATTTTATTCAATTTTTTTATTGTCATGAACTTTTAAATTTCTTACATCTGTTTTCAATTATTTTCATCATAATTTTTATTATTGTCACAAATTTATTAATTTTTTTATATCTTTTTCATTATTTTCTTCAAACTTTAATTATTTTTTTCATATTTGAATTTTTTTGACATTTATGAATTATTCTCTTCAAATTTCAATTATTATCTTCAAACTTCAATTAATTTCTTCAACTTTCAATTATTTTTCTCAAACTTATTATATTTTTTTGAACTTTACAATTATTGTCTATAATTATTTAATTTTTCCACCAGTTTTGAATTTTTTATTTCAACATTTCAATTGTTTTGTCAAGTTTTTAAGTATTTTCTTCAGATTTTTTATTTTTTCAAAGTTATCGATTATTTTTGTCATTTCTCAATTATTTTTTCAAATTACAACTATTTTTGTCAATTTTCAAATATTTTTGATATTTTGGAATTATTTTCTTTACATGTCTTTTTCTTCAATCTTTTTATTATTGTCATGAATTTATTAACTTTTGAAGATAAGTTTTCAATTATTTATATCATTATTCAATTAGTTTCTTCACATTTTAATTATATCGTTAATTTTGCAATTAATGTATTAATTTTTTTATTTTTTTACTTCATTTTTGAATTTATTTCTCATTTTTCATTAATTTTTTCTAAATTTCAGTTATTTTTGTCATTATTCAACTTTTTCTACACCAATACATTTTTTTGATATTTTTTAATTATTTCTTTCAAGATTTAATTATTTTCTTAAAAATTCTATTATTTTTTTCAATTTTTTAACTTTTTTCAATCTTCGAGTCCACTACTGACAGCCCTCCTTATTGGACAAATATTATTCATCAATGTATTTTACAAGGTATTTTATTTATTATTATATAGTTTAATTTCTAAAATGTATGGAAAACTAATCGCGCGCTTGCGCGCGTTATATTTTGCTAGTTAGAATATATTATTACTTCCTGGAATATATTCATTCCGGACTATTTGTTTCTCAAAATAATATTTTGCATTTGGAACGGATTATTTATTTAATGACACTACTAGATTTTATCAGGTTCTGGGAAAAAATGTGTCAGAGAAAAAGAAGACCTTTTCTGAAAACGGGGAACAATGAGCAGAAAGGTACCCTAATAAATTTTACTTATATTTAAATTCAGGTACAAACACTGGAGACTGGGCGTTCAATTATAATTCAAATGCTGCATGGGGTAAAGTAAACATTTCTATTCAAAGAACACTCTTCAAAAATAATAAACAGTGCTTCCTATATTTACAAAAAATAAGTGGTTTTTCCTAATTTGTTTATATGTATGAGGGTCATAATTTTTTAAAATTAAATTACAAAACTAACCTCAAAAAACAATAACTTTTACATAACAGAAATGAACAAGTAGTTACCTGCTCTTGTACTTGAAATGTATTATTTACATAACAAAACATTATAAACAGTGTGTATACATATAATTTACTTTGGTGTAAATAGTTTTTGATATAAAAAAAATCTTAAAAGTACTTTCTCAAAAAATAATTTTTCACGTTTTTAAAAGTTATTAACGTTTGTTTAGTTACTAATAAAAGTCTTACTTTTTGAGTAATTATAAGCATTATTGTACAAACATTTATGAGTATTTAAAAAAAAAGAAAGAATCGACTCATTATCCACGAAGAATGATTTTAAAAAGTTATTTTAATTATTATAAAATTCAATTTCAAAATTGTAAATTCATAAAAAGTACCATATTTCTACACATCATATCTTTTTTCTGGGAGTTTTTAAAAGATTCAAACTTTACACATATTTAAGTTTGTACAAAATATACACTATATTAAAATTTCACGAGTGTATTTTGCTTAATTTCTGAAATATTTAAGTTTGAAATTTAATGTAAAAGAGGTTAAATTTAAAAAATTTTGTAAATCTCTGAAGTTGGTTGATTTGGCAATAATCGATTTTATTTAAATTTAAAATTTTAATTAACATTAATTAGCAGGTTAGTTATAAAATAAATATAAGTTTTACCAACCATTAGAATATTTGCATAGAAATATTTATTTAATATATGTATGAGTACAAAATAATGGGAATAATATTTCAAATAACTATTGATATGTTAGTTGCAAATATTACTAATATATTTGCACAATATATTCTTAATTGTAATAAAAATGGACCATTTTCCGTTAACTGCTAAATAGAGAGAAGATACTTTTTATCGCACTTTTTATTGCATCAGGCACCTAATGAGCACTCTTATTTATTTACATATTTTATTTAATTAAATTTAAACATTTAACCTCTTTTAGGACTATTTTTTTCAAATATACATTTAAAAAAATTGAAGATCATTAGTGAAATATTTTTCCATTTTTTTATATCTTATGGATTTCTTTATACATAATATAATAAATAAATATTTCTATGCAAATATTCTAATGGTTGGTAAAACTTATATTTATTTTATAACTAACCTGCTAATTAATGTTAATTAAAATTTTAAATTTAAATAAAATCGATTATTGCCAAATCAACCAACTTCAGAGATTTACAAAATTTTTTAAATTTAACCTCTTTTACATTAAATTTCAAACTTAAATATTTCAGAAATTAAGCAAAATACACTCGTGAAATTTTAATATAGTGTATATTTTGTACAAACTTAAATATGTGTAAAGTTTAAATCTTTTAAAAACTCCCAGAAAAAAGATATGATGTGTGGATAAGGAAAAATAATGTATGGATTTTCAATTTACGTAAGTATCCAAGTTTTCTATTAAATATTTTTATAAAAAATATGCTGTTAAATATGACGAAAATTGTCAGTTTTTAGATCAATTTTAAATCGATTTTTCTTATTATAATTAGGCTTTATATACAAAATAAATGATCAAAAACAAATCTTTAGAATATATATTACCATTCTTTTTTAACAAAATTGTATTTAGTCCTATATTTATTCATTATAAAAAGTTTAAAATATGGACTAAAAACGCCATGTTAACCTTACTCTGTCGTCTTTAATTACGATTTTTGAATAAAGAAGACAATATTTAACAAAATCTTTATTAAAAATGAATTCTATGGTGTTCAATTATGATTTATATGTAAAATAAATTTATTTTTGAGATATGCCAGCAACACCTCTCAGACGAAAGTCAGTGGAATCACCCATTTGTGTAAAAAGAAAGTTTCGAAAAATGCTTTAAAAATTTATTATGGTTTTTGAAGAAGTTTAAAATATATACAGAATCAATTAATTTCCTAAATTTTTAGTTATTATCTCAAATTTAGATTGTCATCAATTTTCCATTATATAACGAATATTTTATTATTTTTTAAGATTTAAATGAGTTTCCATAAGAACCTGTGTTAAATTGCACATTTATTTTAATTTTTTAAACAAAAACTACGTGGTGAAAAATTTTGAAAAAAATCAAGGCTTCCTGAATTGATTTGAGGAACAATATGTCAAAATTTGAGACTTCTAGCTCATTTCCTTCAATTGCCGGTCACAATCCTTAAGTGAGGGGCTGATAGTAAAAACAAGTTAAAAAATTATCGGGAGCAAAACGAAGTTAAAGTATTATCTATTTGGAAAAATGAAACAAATTACGCACTACGAGTAAAAACGAAACAAAAAGTTGTCAGAGTGAAAACGGAATAAGATTTCACTGGGCGCAAAAACGAGTTAGAATTTTGTCCCGTTTTTGCTCGAACTAATATTTGAATTCACTTTAGATTCCGCTTTAATTACGAACAGTTTATTTCTTTACTTATATTATATTGCTGTTATAAATTCTTATTTTAAATAATCGGATTAAAATAACTTATTAAAAAAGCTCTTTTAGAACCAACATTAAACAAATAATAAACATGTATTCAATATTTTCTGATTCGTTTTAAGATAAGAAATAAGATTTTTGTATCCATTAAGTTGAATTTTTAGCATGGAAAAAATGTTTGTCAAAAAACGATTTTTTTCGATGAAAAAAGGTGCTCAAGGAAATTTGGTTGGGTATTTTCAAAAATCCCTGGGTCCAAAATTTTGATATTCATAAGCTTAACAAGTCATCCAAATTTTATTGGAATCCGTTGAAGCGTTCTCGAGATATCTTGTACACAAAAAACGGTATACACACACATACACACACATATATTTGGAAACTTACTTAAGGGCATGTGATGGATCATGACGTCACTGGTATAGGCAAAATTTGTCCGTAACTTTTCTCTTAAAATATTGAATATTTTTTCATAAAACTTGGTAGAATTGCTTAAAATGTCATTAGGAAGGTCTCTCAGACCCGAATTTGTTTAAATTTTGTCCCAAAATTAATTTTGGGAAATTTTCGGAAAATTGCAAACTTTTTCAAAAATTAATTTTGAGACTAAATTCAAACAAACTCGGGTCTGAGAGACCTTCCTAATGACATTTTAAGTAATTCTACCAAGTTTTATGAAAAAATATTCAATATTTTAAGAGAAAAGTTGCGGAAAAATTTTGTCTTTCCAGTGACGTCATAATCCATCACATGCCCTTAAGAATGAAAATTTACGCTTTTTCGATGAAAATAAGTCGATTTAAACTATTTTTGGAAAATCGAAAATCTTAACGATCACAAAGGTTCCTCTATGAGGAAGCAAAATACAGTATATTTGTGAAATAAAAGAAAGCACCTTATTACAAAATGATTCAAAAAATTTTAAGTTTAGGAAAATAATTACAAATAACATTATACATGCAAATAATCGAGAATTGAAGAAAATACCTAATGGCAATTTGAGATAAACAATGTTCGGAATTGATCAACAAATATTCAGAATAACATATTAAATTTGTGAAAATCATTGCAAAAGAAAAAAGCTATTTAAAAATTGACAAACCTAATTGAAATTTGAGAAAAATGATTGAAGAATTAATAATACATTGAAAATTAAAGACGATAACTTAGATTTGAGATAATAAATAAGAATTTATAAAATTAATTGAAAAATAATTAATATGTCTAATTAAAAAGGTGGAGAAAAAAATTGCAAAAGGATCAAAGAAAATAAAAATTGAAAAAAATAATTGAAAAATGAGATAAATAATTGACACCTTAGGAAATTAATGGAGGAATATTGAAAATAATTAAAAGTTGAAGAAATTGATTCCAAAATGATAACAATAATAATTGAAAATTAAAGAAAATTGTTAAAATTTGGGAAAAATATTTTAAAATATAGGAAATGAATTGAAGAATAATGAAAATAATAAAAAAAAACTCGAGAAAATATTTGAAAAGTAATAAAAATAATTAAAAATTAAAGACAATATTTTTAACTTGTGAAAAATAATTGAAAAAATTACAACACATATTTGTAATAAAAGAAAATATTTGCATAACGATAAAAATAATTTTAAATTGAAATAATAATTGAATACCTAATGATAATTAAAATTTATTGTGATAAATTATATAAAATTTAAAAATTATTTTAAAAACAATTGAAAATGACAAAAAGTAATTGAAAAATCATAGAAACAATCGCAAATCAAAGAAAATAATGAAAATTTGAGATATATAATTGCAATTTTCGCTCTTAATCAAAAAGCATTCAAAATAATATAAAATTTGTGAAGATCATTGCAAATTAAGAAAAAAAATTAAAAATTGTCGAAAGTATTTGAAATTTGAGAAAAATAATAATTAAAGAATGATTAAAACATTGAAAATTGGAGACAATAACTTAGATTTGAGATAATTAATAAAAATTTAGGGAATTAATTGAAAAATATTTAATATATCTACTTAAAAAGGTGGAGTAAATAATTGCAAAAAGATAAAAGAAAATGAAAATTGACCGAAATATTTGATAAATAAGATAATTGTAAATTGAAAAAATATCTAGATTTGAGATAAATAATAAACTAGTTGAAAATTATGTCCATTTCATGAACATTTCGCTTCCAAGTAAGCCAAATAATTTGCTTCCTCATAGAGGAAGCAATAGTTTAATAATATAAAAGTTAATCGGAGAAGTTATTAAATAAAAATATATTAAATGCAAAAAAATGAGAAAACATTAATTATTTTACTAATTTTTAATCATATATAAAAGTTTTATAGGTCAATCGATTCGTTTTGAGATAAGGGATATGCTTTTTGTATTCCTTAAGTTTTATTTTTACCATGAAAAAATTTTTTGGCAAAAAACGATTTTTTTTCGTTGATAAAATGTGCTCAACAAAAATTGTTTGGATTTTTTCAAAAATCCCTGTGTCCAAATTTAGATATTCATGAGCTTAATAAGTCATCCAAATTTCATTGGAATCCGTTTAAGCATTCTCAAGATAACCTGTACACAAAAAATGCAACACTCACACATACACTCATATACATACATGCATACATACACACACACACACACACACACAAATACATGCAGTTATCTGGACATTTGCTTAAAAATGAAAATTTACGCTGTTTAGATGAAAATGAGACGATTTAGGCTTTTTTTTGTAAAATCAAAAATTTTAACGATCACAAAGCTTCCTCCATAAGGAAGCAAAGATTAGAGAATTAATGAAAAAATAATTGAAAATGACAAAAAGCAATTAAAAATCAATTGAAAAATATATCTAATAAAAAAATAATTGATATAAATAATTGTAAATTGAAGAAAATAATATAAATTTGTAAAAAATAATTGAAAAAATTAGAGACTATATTTGAGATGAACAAGACTACAATTACAATTATTTATTATAATTCTTCAAACGTTAGTTAATTTTAGATTTCATTGATTAAAATTTTAATTAATCCACTCTTTGATAATAAGATAAATTTTAAATTATTTAAAAATTTCTTCAATTTTTCGCAATTCTTTTTTTTTATGATTTTAATTATTTGCTACAATTTTTAACTATTTTTATCATTTTTTAAAAATTTTCTTTAATTTCTAATTATGTTCATAATTTTTCAATTTTTCCCCTAATTTTTTAATTCAATTTCCGTAAGTTTCAATTTTTTTCTTTAATTTTTTTAGATAAAACTATATTTTCAATTATAATTATTTCCTTTAGTATCAAATTAGTTTCATTATTTATTAATTCATTTTCAATTTCTTTCGTCATTTTTCAATTATTTTTACAAAATATGATTTTTGTTTTTAAATTTTAATCTTTTTCTTCGATAAAAAGTTTTTTTTATCCACATTCTTATTAAGAAATTTATTTTTTGTCTATAATTTTGCCATATGGAATTCCACAGGGCGACTTTTTTGCTCTATAGAATTTAGACATACCATACACAAGTCGCCGCCCCTGAATATAAATTCCATTATTTCACATTTTTAATCTTAGAAATAATTAAAATTATATTAAAATATAATTACTTTAAAATAATTATATAATTTGACAAATTTTTACTTGTACATAAAAACTTTCATGCTTTTTTTAAGCCTATAACTTTTTTTGGGAACTCCTAAGCTTTAGGAAAAACATTTCGCTTCGTTAGTAGGAAAAGATGAAATTTAAAAGTTTTCTATTAAAAAAGGCTAATTCTGGCACTTGATGAAAACAAAATAATTTCACATTGCCTTTTTAAATAGAAATATTTTAAATTTAATAATTTCTAAACGAAGCAAAACACTTTCCTTAAATTTTAATAGCAATAAGAAAGTTATACTAATTTTAAAATATATTCAAAACTTCAAATTTTTAGGAGCTTTAAAAAAAAGTTATATTAAAAAAACCATCAAAATTTTTCCAAGTAGAAATTTTGTAAATTATTTTATTATTTTAAAGAAATAATTTTCCAATATAATTTTCATTATTTCTAGGATTAAAATAATGGGATTTATATTTCTGATGAGTTTTGATTTTTAAAGTAAAATAATTTTTTAATTATAACGTGTTGAATAAAAGTGCCACATTTAAGGTTACGAAATAACATCATGGACCTTACTCGGGACCTCATACTTTTGATTGATAACACCGCCAAAGAAAATAAATTTACTCCCTAATGATACAGTTATTAAATTCATAAAATTTTGAAGTTTTATATTTCTAAAAAATTTTTTTTAATAGGTATGTCCACGGCTGTTCTCAGACAAAAGTCAATGGTTTGACCCTTTTATAATAATTTTCAAACCGAATGTTAAACAACAACATTGAGTTTTAAAATTAGCATAAAAATTTCGCTAATTCTTATTTACATATATTAAACATTTGATTTAAGAGATATCTATTGACAGAGAAACTTGTTTGTGGTAGGTTTCTCTAAAAAATTCTTTTTTAATAAGTTTTATCAAATATTAAATTTAGATTCTAAGAAAGAAGTCCTTGAAGACATTGTATAATAAAATTTTCAATATTAAAAGTTTTCTGAAAGAAATTATATTAACGCGCAGAGATACTCAATAAAAAAACATTTAGTGCTAAGGAAAGTATGTTTGAAGAATGTCGGCTCATATATTTTTAATTAATATCTTCGAGTAAAATAAAAAAAATTAAAAGTAATCGTAAAAACGAAACAAATTTTGACTAAAAGCAAAAACGGAATAGAAGGATATCCCGTTTTTGCCCTTAACTTCAAGCGATCCATTTTTCTTCGCAATTGATGATAATTTGTTTTTACGCTGAAACATAATTAACCCATTTTTGCTCCCACCATTTTTATATTCTGTTTTTCCTATCAGCCCCTCAAGTCATATTGATCTCCTGATGCGACCGAGCGTCGACTCGTGCGTTTTCGGGGAAACAATAGGGTCCCCTTAATGACGGTCAGCACTCCAAGTTCAGGTAAGGGGAATCCTGAGATGCGTTCAAACCGTTGTAAAAAATTAAATGTCATTTATTTTTTTACAACTTATCATTGTTTGTATCATATTTTAATTATTTTCGTCAAGTTTTAAAATTTAAAACATTTTTCAATTTTTTTCCAAAATTCATTTTCTTCAATTTTCAATTCTTTACATTTGTTTCATAATTTCAAAAAATGTTAACTATTTATCTGACTTTTCAATTGTTTCATTATTTATATATTTTTTTTTTATTATTTTCTTCAATTTTCAATTGAGCGGCCGGGAAGAAGAACTCGATCTACGCTCGAAGGCCTTGTCTGTCTCTTTTTTCGTGAGATAAAATGATGGAAAAATTATCTGGAAAAAAAAATTCGAGAAAATAAAAAATCGTAATCGATAGAGCATTTGAATACGCACATTTTTTCTCAATACAATTTTTTTGTCTGACTTTTATTTATTAAGATAAAAATTATAAATTGAATTTATTTCTTGATTGAAAATAATAAAATTTTAATAATCAACTCCTGATATCTCAGAAACCAATGGATGGAAAAAGTTTCAATTCCACTTATCTACTCTAAAAACAATGCAGATTCTACTAAGTTTGTTGACATGATAAAAAAAGTTTAATTTGTTGGTGATTTTTAACAATAAAGTAGTCGCTGTCGTTACTTGGTCTTTACTGACTTTGAGCAAAAAGTCATAGTGAGGAAGTATTGAATTTTGTAAACTTAAATCATACAAGTTATTCAATAGGGTATTAGAAAGTTTTACCAAAAAGAATTTTTTCGATCCCTTAATTATTTCAGCTTTTATGAACAATTTAGTTTGTCACTTATTTTATGTCACGCGGGAACTAAAATCAGCTGACTGGCTGAGCTCCAAGCTGCGAGTGGAAGAAGGACGCATGCAAGCGTTAAAAAGTTATATAAGAAGCTGTTCTCAAAGTTGGTTACCAAAAGGAATGTAAAAAAAATATAGAAATTTTATTTGTAATATTTTATTTCAAAAAAATATTATTTAAGACAAAGAATATATCATTTAAGAATGATCACTTTTACAATGTTGACAATTTTCTTAAAAAATTATTGTTAAAAAATTATTTTCTTTAACAATGTTTAGAGCTGTCTTGAAAAAAGTTATTTTTAATAAAATAATTATTGTACATCTAAAATTTTATTAAACACGTTAACGAAATGTAATAAATTAGAAAACTTCTTTAAAAGGAGCTGCCATTTTAACAATATGTAATTTTAAAAAATTGTTGCATATCCTGTAGCTCATTAAAAATATTAAATAAAATTTAATATTATTTTGAAATTCATTGATTTATTTAATTTATTAATGTTTATGAAAAATTGTTCTAATTAATCATTTATTACATACCTGCCGATAGGAAATACCTAAAAAATGACTGGCTAAAATGACTAAATGAATTCAGTCATTTTTGAAGTACGATTTGAATGATTCCGTGCTTAGAAAATGTCCAACGAAAAAGGGATCAAAAAGGTTAATTTATGGCTATTTATGACCGTAAATTCTAAACCCTGAAGAATTTTATTATATGCTTTTACCCTCTCATAAAATGAAAGGTTCTTTTACAGTCCTTTTTTTAATTCTAAATTATTTATATTATTTATTGCAAAATTATACTCGATTTTCAATAATTTAGTTATTTATATGTTTATACGAATAAGATATATTCTTTTGAAACAAAATTCAAAAATGATGTCAGATTTTTAATATCCTCTACTGTTTACGAGTTACGCTACTATTCTTTTAATTGTAAGGCTTTTACCAAAAATTTTACATCTCTGTAATTGTCAGAAATTACAGATTCTAAATTTAAAAAAACCGAAGTTCTAACTTAAAAATTAGAAAAATTTTATTTATTAAGAAATAATTATTTTTTACCAGTACATTTTTCGCATTTGAGATGTCGAAAAAGGGACGAGCTATGTTGTAAAACTTTCAAACATCTGGAATGGATTAAAAATCAGAAATAAAAATTTCTCTAATTTTGTAATTATAAATTTATAAATTGAGAATTTGCATTCTACGTCTTTCAACGATTATGTGTATCTAATTTTTTTTTCCGATAATGTTAATTTTTATAAAAAATAACAATATTTATAATAATTGATTGTCATTTAATTTTATTCATTTTGAGAAAATTTTTAGATATTTATAATCGTGAAAAACGAAAGATTTATAATTTTTTAATTTACAATTTCAAATTTGCAAATTGCAAAATTTTTGAGTCATAAAACTTTTGGGTTACCGAAGCCATAAATGAAAAAAATATCCTGGTAGGCATTCATATATTCCAGATCAACGCATTTATGATCCTATTAAAACTTAAATAAGTACTTCCGAAATTTAAAGGGACTACCTACTCGGAGCAAAAAGTGGTACCTGGCATTGTTAGAGTAAAAATGACTAAAAAATGTCGTACCAGGCATATTTTGGATATATTTTTGGTATATCCTATCGGCAGGGTATTAATGTTTTTATTTAAATTAAAATTTAAAATAGTGATACTTTTCCATTCCTAATATACTTTATAAATTAAAAACATCCATTCAGGAAACAAACACTGTTTGTAAGTCTTTATTGTCAAATTTCTCTCTCCTACGCTTGCATGCGTCCTTCTTCCACTCGCAGCTTGGAGGTCAGCCAGTCAGCTGATTTTAGTTCCCGCGTGACATAAAATAAGTGACAAACTAAATTGTTCATAAAAGCTGAAATAATTAAGGGATCGAAAAAATTCTTTTTGGTAAAACTTTCTAATACCCTATTGAATAACTTGTATGATTTAAGTTTACAAAATTCAATACTTCCTCACTATGACTTTTTGCTCAAAGTCAGTAAAGACCAAGTAACGACAGCGACTACTTTATTGTTAAAAATCACCAACAAATTAAACTTTTTTTATCATGTCAACAAACTTAGTAGAATCTGCATTGTTTTTAGAGTAGATAAGTGGAATTGAAACTTTTTCCATCCATTGGTTTCTGAGATATCAGGAGTTGATTATTAAAATTTTATTATTTTCAATCAAGAAATAAATTCAATTTATAATTTTTATCTTAATAAATAAAAGTCAGACAAAAAAATTGTATTGAGAAAAAATGTGCGTATTTAAATGCTCTATCGATTACGATTTTTCATTTTTTATTTTCTCGAATTTTTTTTTCCAGATAATTTTTCCATCATTTTATCTCACGAAAAAGAGACAGACAAGGCCTTCGAGCGTAGATCGAGTTCTTCTTCCCGGCCGCTCAATTACTATCGTTCTTTTTCTCGTTCTTTTGTATAATTGCCAAAAAGTTTTTACTTATTTCTCTTTAATTCAAACTTGTTCTGTTCAATTTTAAATTATGTTTTTCTTTTTTCATTTATTTTCTCTAATTTTTAATTAATTTTATTTTATTTCAATGAACTTCTGAAAGTTTTAAGTATTTTTCTCAAATTTTGTTTAACTTTCCTTTATTTAAAATATTTTATGTAATTTGTTTAATTAGTTTCTGAAATTTTAATTATTTTCTTTAATTTTAATTTATGTATCTAAATTTTTAACCGTGTTTTTTCAATTTTTAATTATTTTCTCTAATTTGTCATTATTCAATTATGTTTTAATTTACTTTTAAGATTCTCAAGTATTTTTCTCAAATTTAAATTATTTTCTTTATGTTTAAAACATCTTTATGATTGTTTAAATTACTTTCCCCAATTTTTAATTGATTTCATTATTTTTTTTCAATTAATTTGCAAATTTTGCAATTATTTTATTTAATATCAATTATTTTTTGCAATTCTTTTTAATTCTAAAATATTATATTTTGGTACTAAATAAATATTTATTTTATTTATATTAATTGATTTTTAAATATTATATTTAAAATATTTATTTCTTCTTATTAGATAAATATTATTTATTATTGTATTTTATAATTTCTAAAATGTATGAAAAACTAATCGCGCGCCAGCGCGTTTTATTTTGCTAGAGTAATATAAATCACATTTTCCAAACGGTCCACTTAAAATTTGTGTTGACTGTTTTGTTTGTCGACTTCTCGGTACGAGTCAAATATAATGGCACTTTCACACCTCGGCTGGCTGTTTGGACAATAACTTTTATAAAAAATTTTGTAAAATTTTTTCGTCTGGTATAATCATTTTTAGGATCTACCTAACATTATAATTTTTTCAATATTTCGATAAAAAATACACATTTTTTTTCCTATGCGTGCTGATTTCACGAATTCTGACTCTAAGTAAACAGATTCATTAAAAAGAATTAAATTTTTGAATTAACTAGAAAGCCACTTCTGAAAAATTACCAATTTAAAATTAAGTAATAATAAAGATAAAAGAATTAATTTTTGAAAGAACAAAACACTTTTTTAACAAAAAAATTTTTTTTATTTTTTGTTGCAACGTTTCGTCAATACATCATTGACCTCGTCAGGCTGTAACATAGCAATTTGCTTATATAAATTAAACAATTTTTAACACTAACAACACTAAAATAACTTCTAAAAATAAATTTTTCGTTTACTATCTCAAAAGGTAAAAATTTATTTTCGGAAGTTAGGTAGGAAAAATCGAGTTCGGTGTCTATTCCTATCTTCTTTGGAGCGCCAAAACCGAAAAAGACCCCCAAAAAAAATTTTCTCCCCTGCTGCACAACCTATTACCCCCTAACAGGGGGTTGATATTTCAAATTTCGAAAAAAAATCAAATAAGGTATTTTTTCCTAAGGTTTTTGGGGCGTTAAAACCGAGAAAAACCACCAAAAACAAATTTCTTCCCTACTGCACAACCTATTACCCCCTGGGAGGGGGTTGAAATTTCGAATTTTATAATAAAATAGACACTGTTCTCTACTTTTGTAAAATTAAAAATTCAATTTTCCTGCCAGGGTGTAAAAGATGGTAACGAAAAGAGGAATTTGTTTTTGGTCGTTTTTTTCGGTTTATGTGCCCCAAAAAACATAGGGACAAACACCCCCTCCCAGTGGTAATAAAATAATTTTCGTTTTACTAAGATTTAATCTATTGTTATCTCTATTTTCACAATTTATTAATTACCAGAATTTGTAGGTTACTGAACTTATATTGAACAGAAATCTCAGTTTATAGAATTTCTTTTCAACTGACTTTTTATGCAAAAGAAAAAAAAATTATCCAAATTTTAATTTAGCAGAATTCTTATTTGACTTACTCGAGAACTTACTTTTAAGTAAGTCGAATTTTCAAATGACAGAATATCCACTTTATTAACACTTTATAAACACAGAATACTATAAAATATCAATTTGTGCAATTACAAACTCGGACAAATGAAGGTTTGATAAGCTGGATATTCTGACATTTGAAAATTCGACTTACTTCAAAGTAAGTCAAATAAGAATTTTGCTAAATTAAAATTTGGATCATTTTTTTTCTTTTGCATAAGAAATCTGTTAAAAAGGAATTCTTTAATATAAGATTTCTATTCAATATAAATTCAGTGACCTACAAATTCTGGTAATTAATAAATTGTGAAAATAGAAATTACAATAGAATAAATCTTAGTAAAACGATAAGTATTTCACATTATTTCATCATTTATTTAAATAACTTAGACAAATAGAAAATAATTGAGATGCATGTCTATTCATGCTAAAGCAATTTCTGTAAAATAACATTTCTGCAAAAGAAAAATTAGAGTTTAAGGATAAACAATAGAATGAAAATTAAAGTAAATATTTAATCTAGTAAATTAAATTTATGACAATTGCAGGTTCGAGTTCGATGCACTAAGTTTAGATAAATTGTACATTCTGTCTAATAACTCTTTACCACTTTAATTAACATTTATGACTAACATGAACATACATATTTTTAAAAATTACTTATGTCCAGAATTTATGCCAGGAAAATGAGAATTGGCAAAACGCATACCATTTTGTCAAATTTCGTTAAAAACTCGAAAAAATAACTTTAAATCAAAATATTAAATAACTAAGATGACCATTTTTTTTCATTGTAAAAAGAATATCTTAATTTAAGAGGTGTCCTAAATGCAGCAAGCCCTACTATATAAATGTTTATGTAAAAAACCCTACCTTAATTAAGATGAATTTACAATAATTATAAATTTACCTTTTTAAATTGATAAGTACTTTACGTTTTCATGCAAATTTGAAATTTTTAATTCTTTTTGCACAGTTTATATCAAAAAAAAAAAAAAAATCTGTAAAATCAGCAAAAGCTGTCTGAAAAATGTTGCATCTTAAAATAAGACAGCTCTTCTGCCTTTAAATAAAACTTTCTTTTTACAGTGTTTATAGAAACTAATAATATTTACACACGGAAAAAAATTTATCTTGGCGAACCACCGAATTTGGAAATAAAGCTATAATAAGAAAATGTACTGTTAATTTGTATAAATGATTCTGCTATTTTCAGTGAACTGTTTCAATAAATTGCTATTTCTTTTGTTATTGTTGAAATTCGAAATTTCGTATTTTGGTAAATTATGTATTCTTCTAAAATATCCAAAATAGAAAAACTTTTAAATGTAACAGCGAAACGCACCTTCAGGTCAGCTATAGGTATAGTCAACTTTTTGATACGAACTTTAGTGATTTAGCGATAATGAAAATCTTCGAAACAAATAAGCAGTCAAAAACTGACAATTTCAGTCTCAAACATTCACGTGGTTATATTTATTTAACCTAATAATAATAATTGTTATTTTTATTTAAAAATTAATTAAATCAAAACATTTATGTGTTTATCTTTGAGTGAAATTAGTGAAAAGTATAGTAAGTGAAAAGAGAAAAGAGAAAAGAAGAAGAAATAAGTTATTATAAAATTACACTAATTATGTATTTATATTTATCTTTTTAAATCAATAAATAAATTTTTTAACTATATTTAGTTTTATCAATTGCTATGAATTATTAATTAAAATTTAGATTAATATAATTTTTCATAATGTGATAAATGGATTTTCTTATTTTCAAGTTTATTAAAATAACCTTTAATTTTTATTTGCAAACATAAAAGTGTTATTAATTCTGTGAACAACGACTTACATGATTTAATATTAAAAAATGACATTAATAATGAAATATTGAAAGCAAAAAATTGCTGTGTTTAAATTAATTAATAGATTTCATATACACTGAGAAAAAAGCCATTTGTAAGTTTACAACGTGAGACGTTGGACATATTTCGAGTCACGTTAGACGTAGTAGATTTACGAAAAATTTGTAAAGTTACCTATAGTTTCGTAATATACACAATGCGTTTGTACTTTTACAAATAGATTTGTAGAATTACGAAAAGGTTATGTTCGGAAAGGTTTTTCGTAACAATACAAAAAGTTTGTACCTTTTACAAACAGAATTGTAGCATTGTAGGATTACGAAAAGGTTCTGTTCCCTAAAAAAAAAATAAATGTAAAATTAGATGGCTGCTAAAATCGATCATTAGATTGTATTTTTTCAAAATTGGCTGGGTTTTTTTAAAGACTCCCTCAATTTTATTCTTTAATATGTATTAAAAGAACGTTTAATAAAACTCAATTTACAAATTTCCCTGACATGGAATTTTCTTTTATAGATAATAAAAAAACAGCTGAAATAAAAGAAAATTTCGTTTTATTCTTAAAAGCAGTGCTGATAAAAATCATGATTTAAAAAAAAAAAATTGATTTATTTATTTATTTATCCAATTTTTTTTTTATTTAAATCAAAAAATGTTTTTTTTTTAAATATAATCCGTATTTAAAATCTTCAAATGTTAATTTGTAAGTAATTTACTAAAGAGATGAAAAAATATAAAAAAAAAGAAGCACAAGATAATGAAACAGTGACAAAAATATATAAAAAAAAGTAGAAACTCTTCAAAAATTAAATTGTTTATGTATATTTTTTTAAATATTAAATTAAAATATTATTAAGAAGATAATTTAAAAAACGTTGAAATATATTTCTGAAGAGAACAAAAATTGAAAATTAGAAAAATCAGAGAATTATTTTACAAATATATATACGTGATGCGCGCCAAATTTGCGCAAAGGTTTCGAGGTTAATCTCAGTTTTCTAATTTTACGAATTTTACATTCCGATCGTACAATTACAAACATTTTATCATAATTACAATCATATTTGTTGATTTACAAGACATTTGCTTTGGTACAGTCCGTTGTACTCATTACAAGAGGATTGTAAGATTACCACGTCTAACGTGACTCGAAATATGTCCCACGTTTGACGTTGTAAACTTACAAATTTCTTGTATCGTTACAAATTTTTTGCCGATGTACTAAACATTTCGTTTTTTTGCTACGTCTAACGTTGTAAAGTTACAAAAAATTGAGTTACAAACTGGTTCTAATTTACAATCCATTTGTAATTTTCAACTTGGCATTTTTCTCAGTGTAGTATTCATAGTCCTTCTTAATTCATCCTTTTTTATACGGCACTACATTTCTGAGAAGATAATTAAAACAATTTTATTAATTATACACCTAATGTTTTAATAAAAATTGCTATAGGTAATTATTATGTGATAAAATAAAAATAAACAACACCTAACCACGAAATATTTGAAGTTGAAATTGTAAAAAAAAATAATATTTTGAAAGGTAGTGAGATGAGATGAGAATTGGGCAATTACTTTTCATAAACATAATTTTAAATAACCATTTGTAAAATTAAGTACAATTGCACAAACAAATTCATTTGCTATTTTTTATCTATTTATCAAAATCAAGTCTCTAGCTATACATTTTGAATATTTGAATCTAAGACTTTTAATATCTTTCTTTTAAGTGACAAATACATAAATTAATAATTCACTTTCGTTAATATGGAAAAAATGAGCGACGATTTTCAATTTCGCTAAAACAGTGATATTGGCAATATCGCTCGTTCGTTTTTGACTAAATGTTATGCCATTATCAGAAAAGTTTAACTGAAGCAGTTGTATTTTTTTCCCCGTGGCACTTTTCATTAACAATTGCCTAACGCACAATGAATCGTAATCGCTAATCCTTAATCGTAAGAATGAGAGGAAGTAGGACAGACATATATCTCTGTCCTGCTTCCTCTCATTCTTACGATTAAGGATTAGCGATTACGATTCGTTGTGCTTTAGGCTAATAAAAGTAATTTTTTTCGCTAAAATCTAGAAACTTTTGAAAATGTTGGTTTCTATGCTACCAACCAAATATTAAAATTTCTAGAGTACTACTTTATCTGTAGTAAATGGGTTACCCTTCGATCCTGCTCCAGGCAGCAGTTTTGAAAATGAATTGATGGGTACTAGCAGCGGGTAGAGAGGCAAGAGAGGAGGGTCACAAAATCTACTGACCCGACGTCTGGGTGAATTCACCGCAACTAACCGGGCCATCTAGGTGCATTCACCGCAACTAATTTTCATGCCGCATCTATCTCTATAATATCTTTGGTGCTATCCATTTGAAACCAAAAGTGTGTTAGTGGTGTACGTGTGATGTGATCGTACCGTGTAAGACTGGCTTTTCGCTTTTCGTTGACTGTTTAAAGGTAAGATTAATAAACATTGATATAATTTGTTATTTATTCTTAATAGAAAATATGTTCAATAAAATAAGTGTATGATTAAAAAAGATTTTTGAAATATAAAGGTCATTATTGACAGAATTAATTATTTTTTGGTATAACCTTAAAATGTGTAGTAAATATAACCTTTTTTTTACGTTTAACAATAAGAAGGCAATACTATATGTCATTGAAGTAAAACTAATTTAAACAAATAATGAAATTATTTTTAGCTTTTTTGTTAACATAGTTTGTCTTTTATTAAGCTTTTTGGTGTGTTTTTGGCTTATTGTTTTTTGTCCGGCCGGCTTTATTCCATCAGAAAAATTATTAGTAACAAATGATTTAAAGATTAATAAACATTTATGTAACGAAAAACGTTTATTTTATAAAATAGGTATAAATTAAAAAGTATTTTTTTTTCTTTTGAGTATATAAGCTCATAATTGACAGTGTTTTTAAAACAATAAGCCAAAAACACACCAAAAAGCTTAATAAAAGACAAACTATGTTAACAAAAAAGCTAAAAATAATTTCATTATTTGTTTAAATTAGTTTTACTTCAATGACATAATGCCTTCTTATTGTTAAACGTAAAAAAAAGGTTATATTTACTACACATTTTAAGGTTATACTAAAAAAATAATTAATTCTGTCAATAATGACCTTTATATTTCAAAAATCTTTTTTAATCATACACTTATTTTATTGAACATATTTTCTATTAACAATAAATAACAAATTATATAAATGTTTATTAATCTTACCTTTAAACAATCAACGAAAAGCGAAAAGCCAGTCTTACACGGTACCATCACATCACACGTACACCACTAACACACTTTTGGTTTCAAATGGATAGCACGCATTTTTAAATGCGTGCAGGACAACCAGCACGCACAAAAAAATTCGTGCAAGGCAAACGAATGAATGCACCTGCAAATTTTGTTAGTGCCCAGCGCTGGCACATAGGCGCTTCCGTAAGACAGGGTTCACTACTGTCTATTTCAGTAATGTCCAAGACATTACTGAGTCCTTTCCAGACAGGAATGGTTCATGTCCAGAAAGCAATGAGGGCGCAATTACATGCCTGCGTTGAATGCTGCGTTTTTGCGTTGTGCGTTGTATCCCTAGGGACTGAAAGTTCGTGTACCGTGCTTAATGTAGTTCCCTGGAGTTCAGGTTTTATTTAGAAGTATGTATTCCAGTGTTTTGTTTGCTTATGGCCATTTACAACCTGTCAGATTTATTGTCTGCTATTTTTATTTCATAAACTGCAAATATAAATTGTATTCTAATTTGCGAAAAATGAATAAAGCTGTTGAGAAAAATGTTGAAGTAAATTATAAATTTGATCTGTTAATGTAGTCAAGAAATATAACATTAGTATATTTAAATATATTGCAATGTGGAAAATTCCATTTTTCTTCAAAATTCCTTGCGTGTGAGAGACTCCCTTCTGTAGTTAAATGTGAAAATGATGTAGGTTTCAGTGCGACCCAAATAGCTGTGCACGTTTCTTTAACAATCTTTGATACCAAACTTGGACTCACGCGGAATTGATATGAAATTGAATGCATAGAATCTCCTGAAGCGAGATAACGTAAACAAATATGCAACCGTGTACGTGCTGCTGCCGGTTCCCGAATCGCAAATTGTTTTTCAATGTGTGGTTGTACTTTCTTAAGTAATTTGTTAAACAATTTCTTATTCATTCGTAAACAATTAAAATATTTTTCTCTATCTCCTGTCTCCATTTCATAAATAAGATTCTCACTGGCACCTTGAGCACGTCGTCGATCCACTGAGAAAATTGGACGAACCCAAAACCTATTACGTACTTTAGATTCCTGTCGATCTAGTTCTAAATACAAGATGTATAGGTGCATAATATGTTTTTGACTTTCTGCTGCTTCAGAAGGTGTCTGAAACAATGTATTGCAGTATTGCAATAACCATAAAATATATAGAACATGAAGGGCTTTCATTGTCTTTTTCTTATTTCAATAAAGCTGAAACCGAGAATGAAAAATTATACCTTCAGATTTTATCGTTTTTATCAATTATTAGGGACAAATTATAAATCATTATTACTTCTATAAAGCTCGATTATTACGATTTAAAATCAAAACTTTCATCCCTAGCTTGCTTCGTTCATAAAGAACTTACTTTAATAAACATATATATATATATATATATTTGAATTTTTTATCACAAAATTCAATTAAAACTAGGATATCTTAATAACAAATTCAGATAGAGGCTCAAATCTGATTATTTTAGTCGATAATTGGGAAAAAAATGTTTCCATTTTTTAAATGGAAAATGGAAATTCAAAAGTATTAAATGGTTTATATGCGATAAAAAAAGATTTCGCTTTTTTATAAATTATACGTATCTCTTTAATTAGTGCTTTTCCGTGTATGAAAAGCTATTGCAAAAAGTATCATAATATGTGCACTATACGTACGAAAGCGCATTTTCCGTCTTCGTGCAAATTTCTGCACTCGCTTTGCTCGAGCAGCAAACTTTGCACTCGCCGGAAAATAACAGCTTTCGATACTTGGTGCACAATGTACTGTTATGTTTTGTGGTATATATTTAACATTTTTTTAAACCTACGATACTATTCAATCAGTTTCTATCATAATGTAAAATTAATCCATTTCATTTCAAACCTAGAAATTGTAATTCTTTTAAATCCTACGTTATTTCATTCCGATACAATCCATTCCAATTCTAATTGGATTTTAAACGGATTAATTCGGAGTGAAGTAAAACAGGATACAATTAAAAGGATTGAAACTCATAGAATTGAAACGCATTAATTCGGAATGATTAAGAAAATAATTAATTTTCAAGTGAGAATATCATATATGAAACGTGTAGTAAAGGAGGAGAGGACCTTGTTTTTTTAGATGTAAAAAACTATAGGTTATCTTTATAATCGTTTTATTTTAATTATTGGTTTCTTTTTTAATTTTAAAAATCAAATTTTATTCTTATAGAATACTTTAAACCTAATGAAAACTGAAATTTTATTAGTTTGCTTTCGAAGCTAATCCTTTTTTATTGTATTTTTCCTTTTTAAATAAAAAAACATAACCTAAAACCTTCCTTCGTTCTCTTAGATTCTATCGTTTTTGGAGCGTGTCACATATATAAATAATTAGTTACATAAATATATATGTATATTTATACATCGAGAGATAATTTATGCTAAAAATTCGATAATGTTATTAAAAAAATGTTTATGTTTACGATTGTATTTACTTCCTCCATATTAACTTTTATAAATTAACTTTTTATAAGAATGTTTTGTAGAGTGTCATTTATTAGCTATATATCGGACGTAGTTATTTTTTTTTTATTATATTATTAAAAAAATATATAAAACAACACTGTTAAACAAATATTTGAATTTCGTTTCACGCAAACAATTGCGTTTCCTTAAATCCTATGTTTACATGCATGCGTTTTAACGTGCGTTCTGACGTACTTTATTTTTAATCGCGAATTGAATACTAGGAAATCTGCTGGTGCCGAATAAAGAACTACGTTTATTGGTTGACAAATCACGGGACTATTCTGCTTTTCTGTTAAAACGCATGCATGTAAACATAGGACTTCTATTTCCGCAAAAACTATGCGTTGCGCGGGATTATTTAAACCCATCTAAAGACGTTTCACTTACAACATAAAACAATATCTATAAACTGCGACTCTTCATTGTACTCTCTAAGACATTCGTGTTGAGAAATCTTTTTTAAATCTTTGATGAAAAAGCCACAATAACCACATTTTCCTTTAGACTGCAATTAAAAAAATAAACATCAAATTTAATTTTTAAAATATAGATTTAAAAAATTTAGTTATTTATCATTGCATTGCTTTTAGGTTTACAAGTTACAATAAACAGATCCTTAAATAAATGTTGCTCTTATATATTCAAAAATACTAATGTTATATTTCTTGACTACATTAATAGATCAAATTTATAATTTACTTCAACATTTTTCTCAACAGCTTTATTCATTTTTCGCAAAATAGAATAATATTTATATTTGCGGTTTATTGCCTAAAGCACAATGAATCGCAATCGCTAATCCTTAATCGTAAGAATGAGAGGAAGCAGGATAGAGATAAATGTCTGTCCTACTTCCTCTCATTCTTACGAATAAGGATTAGCGATTACGATTCATTGTGCGTTAGGCTTATGAAATAAAAATAGCAGACAATAAATCTGACAGGTTGTAAATGGCCATAAGCAAACAAAACACTAGAATACGTACTTCTAAATAAAACCTGAACTCCAGGGAACTACATTAAGCAGTGTACACGAACTCTCAGTCCCTAGGGATACAACGCACAACGCAAAAACGCAGCATTCAACGCAGGTATGTAAGGGCGCAATTACATGTCTGCGTCGAACGCTGCGTTCTTGCGTTGTATGTTGAGAGAGAGAAAGACAGACATATAGTCACATCTTTGTCACTCTCACCATTAAACGCAAAAACGCAACGTTCGACGCAGGCATGTAATTGCGCCCTAATTGCGCCCTGAGGGCGCAATTACATGTCAGCGTCGAACGCTGCGTTCTTGCGTTGGATGTTAAGAGTGATAAAGATGTGACTATATTTCTGTCTTTCTCTCTCTCAACATAGAACGCAAGAACGCAGCGTTCGACGCAGACATGTAATTGCGCCCTGAGTGCTGTCTAATTAAAATTTTTTATTTGGACAGGAACCACTCCTGTCCGGACAGTACTCAGTCATGTCTCATTTTCTCAGTGTAAACATTCTTTTATTTTTATTTCAAATTAACCTTAAAAATATCGACATATTGTTTTAATCGATTCTAAAAGATATCTGTCTGTAATCAAAAGTATCGATCACCAATATCGAATTTTCGTTTTAAAATAAAAGAAATAATAAGTTTATAAGGTTTTACAAAGAGAATTTTTCTCAAACTAATATTGATTCTTAATTAAATAAAAATAATTAAATAAACAATAAATAAAAACAATAGAAGTCACTAATTAATAAAAATTATAAGAGTACTTTAATAATTACAAAACTACTTACGTGCAACCATTCTTAAATTTTCACACAACACTAGTGAAATCAAAACAAAACAAAGTGAGAAAAAACTTTGTTCTTTTGTTTTGAAAAATAATATTTGGTTTCGTTTGATTTAAATATAATCTTCAAAATTGAAAGATTCAGTTTAACCTTAAACACACAGGGCACTAGAACCCTGGAAATAACACGTATTGACACTTCGTAAATTTTGACTTTTTGACACACGAACACGTAACTAGACTCACGGACGGGTTAAGACTGGGTAGTTGGGAGTGAGAGAGACAGATAATCTGCTCTCTGATTGGTCGCCTCCTTCCTCTACATTTTCACGCCAAATTCCTATGCAAATTTATATTTCTATGACTATTTTGTTGATTTAAGTCAATAAATATTAATTATTAGTTATAATTAATACAAAACCCTTAAAATCTTATTAGTATTTATAACAATTATTAACTATTTCCACAACTTAACTAAATACTATATTATCGTGAGAAATTTGAGAATAAGAATACAAATACCTAAGTAATAAATTAAAAAGTTGTTTAAATTTAAAGGATTAACAATTAATAAATAAAATTAAAATAATTTTAGTAAAAATATATACATATATATATATATATATATATATATATATCTAGAAATTTTTTTAGCAACACTAGCATTCTAGTGTACCAACATTTAAGTCGCCATCTTAGTGCGGAAACGCATTTTAAATTGTTAAAAATGTATTTTTATAAAATTGGATTTAAATGTTTAGAGCTATCGATTGACTGAATTGAAGCTGTTGAGGTTGATATTGCTAATGATCGATATCTATCGATAGTATGAGAAGTTAGTTCTCCTTGGATTGTCGTGTGAGCTAGACGCGTTTTATTAAAGTTAAAATAAATTTCAATCATGGACGTATATTGACTTTTTTAATTGATCTCCTTTTCACCAAAAGAAAGTATAAGTTGTGTACATCACATTTAGTGGCGACCGTGACAGGACAGTGGTGTTTTCTTTGGTGAATTTTCGTTGAAAGGTTTCGTGAGTGAGATCTGAACGGCGTGCTCAAAGATGGAGGAAGCGAAAAACGCGCGAAAGGCTGTACGTGCTAGTTTTACTCGCACTTTTAACGCTTTAAATATACATCTTAAAAAAGTACCGATAGTGTTGGACGATGTTAAAGTGGGTCTTCAGTTGCTGGAAGAGAAGTCTGTCGAGTTGGAGGATTTAAATCGGCAGATTTTTAATCACATGGTCAATGATTCTTCATCTGAAATAGAAATGGCGACAGAACTTGATGTCGTTGATGATTATAAAACGAAGATTATGAAAGCAAGATTTGATGTAACGTCAGCAGCTGCGCGCGAAAACCCGATCGTACCAACGAGGGAAGGCGACGTTCCACGAGAACCCCCACCAGATGATCAAAGGCCTGAATTACGTAGATCTTTTCTACTCCCGAAAATCGAGTTGAAGAAATTTGGAGGGGATATACGCGAATGGCTACAGTTCTGGAGTCAGTTCAAGAAAATCCACGAGGATACTACAATTGACAAAGAGGACAAATTCCAGTACCTTATCCAGGCGATGGAAAAGGGTTCAAGGGCGAGTGAACTCGTAAATAGTTATCCGCCGACTGATAAAAATTACGACAAAGTTATTGCAGGGCTAAAACATCGATTTGGTAAGGATGAACTTCTCGTCGAAGTGTACGTGCGTGAACTTTTAGAGTTAATATTGAATAACGCGAAGAAACTTGACGAGAGACTTCCTCTTTCCAGAATCTATGACAAACTGGAATCACACTTAAGAGCACTTGAGTCCCTTGGTGTAACGTCGGATAAATGTGCTACCATCCTTTACCCTTTAGTTGAGTCGTCCCTGCCTGAGGAAATACTACGTGCTTGGCAGCGACATGGTTCTGCGGTGTCAGCTGATGGGAGGGAGGAGCGACTGGATAATTTGATGACCTTTTTGCAGTCTGAAGTGGATAATGAAGAACGCGTGGCTTTAGCAGTAAATGGTTTTGGAACAACGTCTGGGAAAAATAAAGCGAAAGAAGATAAATGTGAGAAGAAAAAAGGTAAATATGTGACTGACACCGATATCCCTACTGCTGCAGGACTTTTGACTATGAAAGATAATAAAATTATGTCATGTATTTTTTATGGTGAAAATCATGAAAGTGTTCAATGTTATCGAGCTCGAGACATGACATATGAAGATCGTCAAAAATGCGTGAAAGACAAGCGTAGGTGTTTTAGGTGTCTAAAAGTGGGGCATGGTGTCAAGACGTGTTTTTATAAACAGAAGTGTCCTTGGTGCAGTAGAAAACATGTTCTTATCATGTGTCGTGAGATGCAAAGTGGGAAGGGGCCAGATGAGTCACGTGTTGTTGTTGACGAAGATAAGTGTGTGCAAAGGGCAAGCTTGACAGCTGTTTTGAAAATCCACAAGTTTTTCTGCAAACCTTACGTGTGAAATTGTACAATGGTGGGAGAGAACACGTCGTGAGAGCAGTTCTAGATTCTTGCTCGCATAGATCATACATTCTCGAGTCGGCTGTGAAGAAGATGGGATATCAATCCATTGGTAAACAGAGAATGGTGCATTTATTGTTTGGTGGTATACGTACTGATCCCCAATACCACCAGGGATATTTAATCTATGTTGGCAATTTGAGTGGCACATACGAGTGTAACTTTACGGCTCTTTCTAAGAACAATATTGTGGAGAACATATCTACTGTGGACGATGGGCCATGGAACAAGGAACTTTGCAAAAAAGGAATTTATTTATCGGATTTCGGATACTCAAGTGAACCTATTTCTATCTTGATCGGAGCAGATGTCTTAGGAAAATTACAGACAGGTAATTTATTTGATTTAAAAAGTGGACCAACAGCAATAGAGACTCGCCTAGGATGGACTTTGATTGGGAAAAAACCACAAATTGACGAAAGTAGAGAAGATGCAGCAATGGTCGTGACATCGATGTTTGTGAAGGAAGCTGAGGTCTCGGATCTGTGGAATCTGGACGTCTTGGGAATTACTGATCCGGTGGAGACTGCTTCCAAGAAGATGCATCTGGACAAGGTCAAACAGGATTTTCTGCAGTCTGTAATAAAGAATCATGATAACAGGTACGAGATAAAATTACCTTGGAAAGAGAATCATCCTCCGTTGCCAAATAATAAATCGTTTGCTGAAAAAAGATTGATGACAGTTACTGATAAATTGAAAAAGAATAATGTTTTTGAAATATATGGACAAGTGATTCAAGAATGGTACCAAGAGGGAATCATTGAAAAAGTTGATGATTTAAGTGATTTTGGTTATTATCTTCCTCATAGGCCAGTGATCAAGGAACACGGAACAACGAGAGTGCGTCCTGTCTTTGACGCCTCGGCGAAAACTAAAGATTCATTTTCTTTAAATCAATGTTTGGAAGTTGGACCAAACTTGATAGAGTTTATTCCATCTCTATTAATTCGTTTCAGAGAAAGAAAAATTGGAGTAATCTCTGACATTAAAAAAGCATTTCTCCAGATTAGTGTTTCACTCTGTGACCGAGATGTTCTTCGTTTTCTGTGGTGGGATGATGGTGACCCTTCAAAGCTTCAAGTGTATAGACACGCTCGCGTTGTGTTCAGAGTGTCTAGCAGTACGTTCCTGCTTGGTGCTGTGATCGAACAACATTTAAATCAAGTTCTAAAATCAGAAAAATCTGAAGTAACAAAAAGTGTTATTGAAAAGCTGTAAAAGTCATTTTATGTGGATAATTGTGTGACGAGTATCGATTCAGAGGCGGAAAATAATCTTTTTGAAAATGTGTCAAGGGAAATTATGTCACGAGGAGGATTCGATCTCAGGTGTTGGGAACATTCAAGTGACGAGAATTCTAACAAGGATACATCTGTTTTGGGCCTTACGTGGGACAAAGGTGACGACACATTGAGATTAAATGAAGCAGCTTTTGACGAGGTATTGCCTGCTCGTATAAGTAAACGTGTCATTTTGTCTGCCAGCCACAGGATCTTTGATCCTATTGGATTTTCATGTCCGGTGATGTTGTGCCCCAAGATTCTGCTGCAGGAGATCTGGCTGCGACAATTGGATTGGGATGCTGAGGTTGATGCTGAGGTAAAAAATGTTTTTGTTGACTGGTATAAGGAATTGGTTCTTTTAAAGCAGTTGAAAATCCCTCGACGAATGATAAGTTGTTCAAGGGGTGGAGATTCATTAACGTTCCATGTTTTCGTTGATGCCAGTCTAACTGCATATGCAGCTGTCATTTTTGCCAGGTCTCAGGTGGAAGCAAATGTTGAAATAAGTCTGGTGCAAGCAAAATCGAGAGTGGCTCCTTCGAAGAAAATCACGATTCCTAGACTTGAATTGTTGGCAGCTGCGGTGGGAGTGAGATTGATGAATTCAGTGACCGAAGCCTTGACAGTCGATGTGGGCACGATTTATTACTGGACTGATTCTTCAACTGTTCTCACTTGGATTCAGCGAAACAGTCAGTGGGCAACTTTTGTCTGGAATCGAGTGGATGAAATTAGGCAGCATTCAAGTATAGATCAGTGGAGACACGTTCCAGGTGACATGAACCCTGCCGATCTTCCTTCTCGAGGCTGTTCAGCGCGTCAGCTGCTCATGTCACGATGGTGGGAGGGTCCTCAGTGGCTCAAACGTCCGCCACAGGAGTGGCCAAATTTGAATTATCATCGAGACGAAGACTCAATCAACAGTGAGTTAAAGAAGGCAGCTTTTAAGGAGGAGTCTGCTGATAGTGCAGTGAATGTGATATCTGTGACGAAAGATCTTGAAAATGAGAAAATCAGTGATTTATTTGGAAAATACTTTTCCTCTTTTAATAGAATCGTTCGGATGACAGGCTGGATGCTTCGATTTGTGCATAATTCACGGAATCGTCTTTCAGTGAAAAAATGTGGTGATTTATCAAGTGAGGAGATATCTGGAGCTGAGTGTCATCTGCTAAGACTAATACAACGAGAAACCTTTAAAGATGAGAAAGACGAGCGAATTGTAAATTTAGGCTCGTTCACAGATGAAACGGGTTTGATACGCTTGAACACAGTGATTCGTAATCGACAGGATGCTGCTGATTTCAGGCGCCCTATAGTGTTAGATTCATGACATCCCTTGGTCACCGCATTAATTGAACATCAACATAAAGATTTGAATCATGCAGGAACGCAAATAACTTTGAACAACATCCGAGAAAAATTTTGGATATTAAAAGGTAGACGAGCGGTGAGAGCCGTGATCAACAAATGCGTAACTTGCAAAAGATATAGTGCAAAGCACTTGGAATCAAGTCCTGCAGCTCTACCAGAAGATAGAGTACGCGATGCAAAAGTTTTTGAGATAATTGGAGTTGACTATGCGGGACCGGTCTACTTGAGGGGAGGTGAAAAGGCTTGGATTGGATTATTCACATGTGCGGTTTACCGGGCAGTTCATTTGGAGTTGATCACCACTTTGTCGACTGAGGGATTCATTGAAGCCTTTCGCAGATTTATTGCTCGTCGTGGTCGTCCAAGTGTTGTGTACAGTGACAACGGCACTAATTTTGTGGGAACCAATAATCTTTTTCGAAAGTTAGACTGGAAGAGGGTTGCGGAATTCAGTGCAATTCGTCGGATCCAATGGAAGTTTAATCCTCCTTCAGCGGCCTGGTGGGGCAGCTGGTGGGAGAGACTCGTTCGAGTTGTTAAGGATCTCTTGAGGAGAGTACTAAAAAAGGCTTGTCTAACATACGAAGAACTACAGACAGTACTTTGTGATTGCGAATCTACGATCAATTCAAGACCTATTACCTACCTGGCGGATGATCCCTCTCAGTTGTCACCTCTGACACCAGCCATGTTTCTCAGGGAAATTGAAGAAGGAGGAGTACCAGATCTGGACCAAATAGAGAGAACCGATTTTAAACGAAGACTAGCCTATCGCCAAAAAGTTCGAGACGATCTTAGAAAACGTTTCCGGATAGAATACTTGGGTCAACTGTTTAGGAAGCAGAGAAGAGGATCCAGGGATTGCGGAGTTAAAGTTGGAGACATCGTCCTCGTGGGAAACGACAATGACAAAAGGTTAAATTGGCCTTTAGCACGTGTGACAAAATTGATTGCTGGAAAGGATGAAGTTGTGCGCGTAGTGAAGTTGAGAACCGCGACAGGTGAAATAGTGCGACCCATTCAAAGAATTTTCCCATTGGAAATTCCCCATTCAATGGAAACAGATAAGTTCCAAAATGTGGATTGCGAATATGTTAAGTCGCAAGTTAAGCCTCAAATTCTCAGTGAAACGCGTGTTTTAAATCATCCTGAAGTGAGTAAAAACAATCAAATTTTTACAACTAGGAGCGGACGCTTGGTAAAAGCTCCTGAACAACTGATGTTATAAAGACTGTAAGTTATATTAAAAAAAAAAAATTTTGTTTTATGTTATTCAAGGGTTATTTTGAATTTGAGTCCCAGAAAGAAAAATTATAGAAATGTTTCTTTTGTTAAGCTGAATGTTTTTGTTTTGTACAAAAGAGAAATAGAATTTCAAAACAACTTTTAATATGTGCGTGTGTGTATTCTCTTATGTTTTGAATTTTTGGAAGAATTTTTTATAATTATATCACAAAGAATTATAATCTTAATGTAATATGTTTTTAGAGAATTTTAACAAGAAAATATTGTGTTGAGTTGTATCAACTCAAGGTGGGAGGATGTTAAAAATGTATTTTTATAAAATTGAATTTAAATGTTTAGAGCTATCGATTGACTGCATTGAAGTTGTTAAGGTCGATATTGTTAATGATCGATATCTATCGATAGTATGAGAAGTTAGTTCTCCTTGGATTGTCGTGTGAGCTAGACGCGTTTTATTAAAGTTAAAATAAATTTCAATCATGGACGTATATTGACTTTTTTAATTGATCTCCTTTTCACCAAAAGAAAGTATAAGTTGTGTACATCAAATAAATTAAATTTTTTTTTTATTTTTAACTATTATTTAATTATTAAAAAAAAACCTAGCTAAATTACTATTATTAAATGAATAAATATCATATAAGTTTATAAATTAAAATAAAAATATAGTGTAGAAATAGAATTTTTAAAGCTAAACGATAACAACGCTCTGATTGGCTATCCGTTGATCCGCCATTTTGGATTGCCAAATACTTCAAATTTAAACTTTCAAGTGTTTTTTTAAAAAAAAGAAAAAGGTTATAAATAATAATTTTTTATTCATATTTGAATAATAAAAGTTTAATTTGTAACAACAAATAGAAATAAATAAAGAATATTAATAAAAAAAATTATAATAAACATATTTTTTTGGAAAAATAAGAAATTTAAAGTAAAATAATATTTTTTATTTATATTTTAAGGCAAACTAAATAAAAGAATTTATCTTTAACAATATAAATCAAGGCATTTCAAAATTAAATCACGATAATATTCTTAAATTATTATTACAGAAAAACAACTATTAAAAACAAGTAAAAACAAATAAATTATTGACGTAAGTTACGTAAGAATTGAAATTTGTTTTTCTTCTTATTATACAAATACGACTTTGCGTGGTTATTTTCACCTACTGGAGAAATTTGTAAACAGTTTGTAACACTTCTAGTTCCTAATTTTACAAATTTTTTTTATTTATAAATAAAATAAAATAATAATAATAAATAAACATCAAGTAATAATAATTGATAATAACTATAGTTATTATTCTAAAAATATAAAACAAAATAAAAACAAATTACTAAGAAATTAACCAGGGTAGACTAATACATACGTAGAATACGTATGATACGTAAAAGAAAATAACATAAATAAAAATACATCTAACTGACTATTGCAACATTTGTAATAAAATTTATCATTACCAATATTAATAAACAATTCAAATATAAGCTAAAATTTCTATTTTTGATCTTTGTAACAAGGAAAATTAAAACAAGCATTTTGATTGGTTATCCAGTGAGACGCCATCTTTGTTTTGGAAATCCTTAAAATTTTAAATTTTATTAAATCTTAAATGTGTTTTTGAATTAACCAGAGACATAATAAATAAACAAATAAAATTATTATAATTAATAACGAAATAAACATTGTTCTTATTTGAAAACAAAAACGGAAAATCATACAGGGTTGAGCACTGACAGTGATTTCACCCATTTATGTGATTTCACCTTAAGGATCAATTCACAGGTGGGGAACTTAACACCAGTTACCAGAATTCCTATATAAAGATACGGTATTTACCCGCGCTAAACAAATAAAGATAAAGTAATACAATTGAAATAGATTAGTAAAGTCTCTAATAAAACAAATTACACTAACTTTTTATATTATTGTGATATTATATTAATTACGGAAAAATAAATAAACTTATTTATTAGAAGGTTTGAGGAGATTATAATCCAGAACAATTTTCCTGTTAAATAAGCAAATTTCGTAATACTAAATAAGTTAACGAACTTACGTAATAACCATTACATTTAAAGTAATTTTTTTTTTAAAATAAATATTCAGAAGGTGTTCAATACAATGAACTTTCACTGTAGTGAACGATCGATAATCGAAAGTTCGATATAATGGAATCGATTGATAAATAATCAATGTACCAATAAATCTTTTATTTAACATTATCAATTTTAAAATCAGTTTAATTTTTGTTTGTACACTAAAAATAAATATCTTTCATTTTTTTTTTCAATTATTATTAAAAATTAATTTAAAATTATCGATTGACGTCTTCGACTTACGTAAATCTGGTTGCCATTACGTAACTAGAAAAATTACTAAACTTGTAGAAAATTCTCTCTCTACAACCAAATATTTAGATAAGTTTCTCAATTAATTAATAAACAATAATTAAGTATTGTCATTTCTTTCTATAGAATAATTTTGGATTATA
The DNA here is from genome assembly GCA_037103525.1 of Ganaspis brasiliensis. NCBI lineage: Eukaryota > Metazoa > Arthropoda > Insecta > Hymenoptera > Figitidae > Ganaspis > Ganaspis brasiliensis. Next base: position 1,461,670 of record JAZKLR010000135.1, on the reverse strand, counting down.
AGAAAATTTTTACTTTCTTTTGCAAAATTTCGACCTTGCTTGGAGCATTGTGTGAAATTTTTACAATATTTTTCTTTTATTGGTGTAATTAAATATTTTTCCTTTCCTATTCCTCATTTCCCTTTTTATAAAAACACTGGATTTGGGATAGGTAAATTTAAAGCAATTTTTGTTTTATTTTTTTTTAGTGCGACACGAGGGATATATTTCAGGCGGTAAAACCCGCAGGAGTAGGCGTTATCGCACTGGTATTCGCAAACGAAAGGAAGCTCAAAAAGCGCTCGACCTTGCGCGGTGGGCCACGGAAGCTATTAAAAATATTCCTCCACCTTTGCCAAGGGAGGAACCTGCACCTAATCCGCCTTTTCCTCCTTTGACTTTTGAGGAGAAGATAAACGCTTTCCGTGGGGCACTTTGTAGTTCGTGCCTAGGTTCAGGTAGATTTCGCGAAAATTGCTACCGATGCTATTTAAAGAACAATCCCGGATTTAGGATCCCCAAAAGGAAAAATTAATTAAAGGTTAAAATAATTCCTGTAGTTTCATTAGCTAGTGGTGGCAGAATAAAAAAGGAGTTAGGAATAAATTCGTGGTGAAGTGTTAGAATTTTTGTTAAATTCAAATCATTATATTTTTGTTTTTGTTTTGGTAGATGTGCAAATTCATCTCGACCGAAACCAAGTACGTTATCTCCTTGGATTATTACGAAAAGGAATCCCGTTTCCGTGAGGAGACGGAAGAAGCTTTCATCTCGACCAATAGAAATATCGGAGGAATTTTCAGAAAACTAAAGGAAACTTCTGATACTATCAATACGGTTCGCTCTATAACGTGGGATCAAGAAAATCGTTTAGAGAAAGAGGAGGAAAAAATTTCAAATTTAGAAAATAGAGTAAAAAATTTAGAAGTACCCCCTCGAATTGTTAGGTTGCTAAATTTGCAGAAGCAACATTTAGTGGATAAAGTGGATAAGTTAGAAATAGAATTAAAACAATCAAAAGATCGAGAGCGTGATCTCAATTTTAGGGTACAAAAATTAGAGAATATCTTAGAAAAATTAGGCGCGGAATACCAACGTGAAAATGAATTCGTGATTACTTTTGCAATTCAAATTAGAAAAATAGGTGAATTAATTTTTGATACAAAACGCGTTGAAACAGGTGTAGCTGTATTACCAGATTTTAGAGATTCTACAAACACTGCTATCATAGAATCATTTAAAAAGGGATTAAAATTAGAAATTGAACAACGGTTAACTGAAAATGCAGATGTTAATGAAGTAATAAGAAATGCTACTGTAATAGAAAAACAGCTATTGTCGAGACAAGCTCTTAGGAAATTGTCCACCCCTTCTAAAGAAAACAAAGCTATTGACTGCTCTAAAGTACTAACTTGCCATCTATGTCGAGAGCCAGGATATAATGTTAGAGAATCTCGGTCACAAAAGCAATGTTTGATTTGTAACAGTAATTACCACACATCTGACACATGTAATTTTAAGGTAAATACCATAAATGTTACACTAGTGTGTCAAATTTGCTACCAAACAGGTCATTCTGCAAAAGTTTGCAACCAAATTGTTGAGTGTCAAGTCTGTCATAAAAAAGGGCATTTTGCCGAATCATGCCAAATGACTAAAACTAATTTTCAGGTATGCCAGAACTGTAATAAGTCAGGACATACTTTAGATAAATGCTTCATGCTTGGTAATAAACTAAATCAATCACTTAATATTATTAAATGCAATAAATGTTACAAAATAGGTCACTTGGAAGCCACTTGTCGTCTTGATGTAGTCTGTAGTTATTGTAAAAACTTAGGTCATATCCTTAAAGACTGCCGTAAGCGCATATATAGTCAGCGTAACTCGGGAAACACTCAGGGCGCAATTACATGCCTGCGTTGAATGCTGCGTTTTTGCGTTGTGCGTTGTATCCCTAGGGACTGAGAGTTCGTGTACCGTGCTTAATGTAGTTCCCTGGAGTTCAGGTTTTATTTAGAAGTACGTATTCTAGTGTTTTGTTTGCTTATGGCCATTTACAACCTGTCAGATTTATTGTCTGCTATTTTTATTTAATTAGCCTAAAGCACAACGAATCGTAATCGCTAATCCTTAATCGTAAGAATGAGAGGAAGCAGGACAGAGATATATGTCTGTCCTACTTCCTCTCATTCTTACGATTAAGGATTAGCGATTACGATTCATTGTGCGTTAGGCAATAAACCGCAAATATAAATTGTATTCTAATTTGCGAAAAATGAATAAAGCTGTTGAGAAAAATGTTGAAGTAAATTATAAATTTGATCTATTAATGTAGTCAAGAAATATAACATTAGTATATTTAAATATATTGCAATATGGAAAATTCCATTTTTCTTCAAAATTCCTTGCGTGTGAGAGGCACCCTTCTGTAGTTAAACGTGAAAATGATGTAGGTTTCAGTGCGACCCAAATAACTGTGCACGTTTCTCTAACAATCTTTAGCCTAAAGCACAATGAATCGTAATCGCTAATCCTTAATCGTAAGAATGAGAGGAAGTAGGACAGACATATATCTCTGTCCTGCTCCCTCTCATTCTTACGATTAAGGATTAGTGATTACGATTCATTGTGCGTTAGGCTTTTGATACCAAACTTGGACTCACGCGGAATTGATATGAAATTGAATGCATAGAATCTCCTAAAGCGAGATAACGTAAAAAAATATGCAACCGTGTACGTGCTGCTACCGGTTCCCGAATCGCAAATTGTTTTTCAATGTGTAGGTTGTACTTTCTTAAGTAATTTGTTAAACAATTTCTTATTCATTCGTAAATAATTAAAATATTTTTCTCTATCTCCTGTCTCCATTTCATAAATAAGATTCTCACTGGCACCTTGAGCACGTCGTCGATCCACTGAGAAAATTGGACGAACCCAAAACCTATTACGTACTTTAGATTCCTGTCGATCTAGTTCTAAATACAAGATGTATAGGTGCATAATATGTTTTTGACTTTCTGCTGCTTCAGAAGGTGTCTGAAACAATGTATTGCAGTATTGCAATAACCATAAAATATATAGAACATGAAGGGCTTTCATTGTCTTTTTCTTATTTCAATAAAGCTGAAACCGAGAATGAAAAATTATACCTTCAGATTTTATCGTTTTTATCAATTATTAGGGACAAATTATAAATCATTATTACTTCTATAAAGCTCGATTATTACGATTTAAAATCAAAACTTTGATCCCTAGCTTGCTTCGATCATAAAAAACTTACTCTAATAAACACACCCTTACGAAACTTAACTACAGAAATACTTTTATGAAATACTACAGAAAATACTATAGAAATATTACTGATATACTACAGGATTACCTGTAGTAAACTTGATGTATGGGATTATTGGGTTTGTGGTATTTTTGTATTATTTTCGCGCTGGCCATAAATAATGGTTTAAAGGTCTAGAAAGGTAAAGCAGGTATTTTTTTTTTCTTTTTGTAAATACCAATGGAAAAAACAGCTAAATTAAAACTTGTTTTAATAAATTACTTGTTTGGTATAATTAATAATTTTCTAAGAGTAGGTATTTTTATTTTATTCAATGTTTTTAATTTATTAGTAAATAACGAGACAAACAAAACCTTATAATATATTTAAATAACTTTTAATACATTAATCTAAACAATTAAACTTTTTTCACCGTATTAAAAGCAACTTAAAAACTTACATTCTAATGTAATTAATTTGGTAAAACTTAAAGCTAATGAAAAATGAGAACCAAAATTCTTTCATTTAGTAGGTCATGACAGCGACCTAATCCTCGCCTGATTTCAAATTTGTCGTTTCTCGATTCTATCATTTTCAAAGGTCGAATTAGTAAAAACATAAAAGTGACACATGGGTTATCTTTTCGTTTATTCATTGCAAATTATATTTATAAATAATTTTTCTAACAAAAAGTAAAAAAAAAGTAAAAAAAAGCAATAACTCAGTCAGTTTATCACCAATTTAGTTAACAAAAAAAGCTCAATCGACGTAGAATTAAATACACTTTAAATAATTTAGTACAGAAAAAATTATTCCAAATAAAATTGGTTCGTAAATCATTGCCAAAGTTAAAAAAATTCGAAAAAATTGACAATTTTCCAACTTTTTACTCTTTTTCTACCGTAAATTTTACTTGAAACATAAAATTTCTGTTAAGTATAGTAAGCCTTGTTTTCCAGCTTTAAATTAAAAAAAAATTTAAAATCAGACCAAAAATGACGAAGTAATAGTATATTTTATACAAAAATTGCAGAAAAACTGTTTTTTAGCTCTAAAATGAAATTTTTGAGGTGGGGGGGGGGATTTAATACACATTTTTTTTAGTTTTTCATGACGAATAACTTAGGCTAGGTCCGATTCAAAGTAATTTTTCTTCGTCATTTCTTGTAACACAGTGTAATAATTTAGAATTAGATTTAATTACTTTGTTCAGGATAACTTATTAATCCTTATGTTAATTAATTAATTCTGTTATTTTCATTAAAATATTAAAGTATTCAATTTTTCTAAAAATTTGATTAAATTAAGGAAACAAATTGATTTCAATATTATTTTTCATCCTTTATGGGTTATCCCATCAGTAAATATCATGTTTTATTGCCGGAAAGGCCCAGAGATCCGTGGTCCAGATTTATGATACCAGATGTTCGTTTTCGGATATTTTCAAGTCGTAAAATTAAAACCCTTTTTTTTGTCGACATTTTCGAATCTTGAAGATTATAAAAGTTTAAAAAATATTCGAAAAAAAATTAAAAGAACGTAAAGCAAATCTATTGTTGATCGTTATTTAAATATAAATAATATATTTCGATTTAATCGTTCGTATTTTACTCTTATTACCTAGTGACATTAATTAACGTTGTTTTAGCAATTTATCTAGTGAAACATTACGTGTCATTAGGCCGCCGTCACAATTTGTTTAAACAAATATAATAATATAATTAACAATATAATAATGTTAAATTTAAATATTTAAAACATTCTCCAATTTCCAGAATCTTTTTTTTTTCTGATAAAAGTTTCAATATTTGTCCAGTTGCTCATAACAATTTGTTTAAACAATTTCTAATGTAAAATTTAATTATTTAAAACATTCTCCACTTACCTGAATCTTTTTTTCTGATAAAAGTTTTAATATTTGTTTATAATTATAAATGTTTATAATAAATTTCTTAAACAATTAGTTTTTTAAACAATTTATAATTCGTCTTAAAATTTAAAAAAAAGAACAAATTTGTTTTCTTTATAAATGTTGATGTTATAAATTTGTTAATTTAGATTGTTTAAACAATAAAAACTACTTAATTATTTCCTTGAATTAACAAATTAGTTCATTTATCTTGAAATTTCAAAAAAAGAACAAATTTGTTTTCTTTATAAATGTTGATGTTATAAATTTGTTAATTTAGATTGTTTAAACAATAAAAACTAATTAATTATTTCCTTGAATTAACAAATTAGTTCATTTATCTTGAAATTTTAAAAAATAATGGATTTATTTTGTTCGAAAATGTCGGTACTATGAATTTGTTAATTTAGATTGTTCAAATAGTAAAAACTAAATTGTTTACTTAAATTAATAAATTAGTTCATTTATATTGAAATTTAAAAAATCGGGCAAGTACGAGTTACACCCGTACCAAAATCTAGGGTTCCGTACATTTACGAAACAAAGATGTACCTTATTAATAAACTGAAAGCTCTAATTTGGTACACATATGTATTTTTACGTGTAGATTACTGGAAAATTATAGGGATTGACAGTCAAAACGTTGTCAAAAAAAGAAGAACTGCAAATTTTCGAAAAAAAAAGTTTTTTCCTCATAATTTTGAAAGTATTTGAGCTACAGGGCTAAAATTTGATACATTTGTATATTTTTATGTACAGATTATGAAAATTAGTTAGAACGTACAAATTATGGAAATACTTCTACCTTCAAGTACATGAAACTTTTGCTTAAGGGTACAGGCTTGTATTTCATATAAATAACATAAAAATCAAGAATTTTTTTTAGGGGGAGGCCCTGAAATTTTTATAGGGTTTTAGGGCTTATAACAGTCTTAATTATAGGTCCTGTGGCAGCCGTGATCAAGCCTGGTATAAGATTAAAATTTTTTTTGTTTTTTTCATAATTTTCCAATTATTTTGAAAAAAAAGTGATAACAATTTTCAATTGCGTTTTATATCGTTTTTTTAAATTCTGAGTATAAAAATAAAAATTTTATTGGTTTGAGGGGTACTGTAGGACAATTAGGGTGAGCTCTAGCATAGGGGTCTAAACCTCTTTTTGGTGATTTTTTGAATTTTTTTTGTGACCTCATAATATTTAATTTTATTTCTAAACATAATTTTTCCATAATCTGCATGCAAAAATACACAAATTTTAGCCCTCTAGCTCAAATAATGGCAAAGTTAGAGAAAAAAAACCTTTTTTTCGAAAATTTGCAGTTTTTCCTTGACAACGCTATGGCCCTCAATTCAGATCATGTTCTCTATATTTTTCTTGTAATATACACGTGAAAATACATATGTGTACCAAATTTCAGACCTCTAGGTCAAATAGTTTAGAAGTTAAGGGGGGTGGGGGAATGGTCCATTTTAATGCATTTTTGCAAAAAAAAGTTGTTATTTCCTTGACAACGATATGAACATCACCTTGAATCATGTTCTCTATATTTTTCGTGCAATCTACACGTGAAAATACATAAGTGTACCAAATTTCAGCCCTCTAGGTCAAATAGTTTAGAAGTTAAGGGGGGGGGGGGGAATGGTTTTTGGCTACGGACGCACGAGTCTCGCTATAAGGGTTCCGCCAAACACCGAAGGTGTACGGAACCCTAAAAAGAACAAATTTGTTTTCTTTATAAATATTGATGTTATGAATTTGTTAATTCAGATTGTTTGAACAATAAAAACTAAATTGTTTACTTAAAATTACAATCTGATTAATTCGTCTTAAAATTTAAAAAAAGAATGGATTTATTTTGTTCGAAAATGTCGGTACTATGAATTTGTTAATTTAGATTGTTCAAATAGTAAAAACTAAAGTATTTACTTAAATTAATAAATTAGTTCATTTATATTGAAATTTAAAAAAATAACAAATTTGTTTTCTTCATAAATGTTGATGTTATGAATTTGTTAATTTAGATTGTTTAAACAGTAAAAACTAAATTTTTTACTTGCAATGACAATCTGGTTAATTCGTCTTGAAATTTAAAAAAAGAATATATTTATTTCGTTCTAATATGTCGATGTTATGAATTTTTTAATTTAGATTGTTTAAACAATAAAAACTAAATTGTCTATTTGAAATTACATTCTAGTTCATTTTGTCTCGCAATTCAAAAAAAAAAATTATTTTTTTCAAAAAGTTAGCAAACTAGAGCTTATATATAATTTCAAAATAGCACTTGTACATATGTAATTGTTAATTATTTCATTATTATACCTAATTTTCTTTTTGTTTCGCGTCAGCAGCACGGAACGGAACAAAACTTTTTTTTTCGTTTCGTTCCGTTTCCGTGCACAACCCTGCTATAAATTAGTAGTTTGCTACTATGAATTAGCGAAAAGTGAGCCCCGAATTTGACTAAATTTTTAGTAGAAAACTACTAACTTTTTAGTAGAAAAGTACTAATTATTTAGTAGGAAACTACTAATTTCTAGTATAAAACTACTAATTGAAATAGTGGAACTTTACTTTTAAAATAAGTAGATTTTTTTACTATTTTAATTAGTAGTTTTCTAACAAAAATTAGTAATTTTCTACTAAAAATTAGTAGTTTTCTACTAAAACATTAGTAAAATTCATACTATTCAATAGTAGCTCACTTTTCACTAATTCATAGTAGAAAACTACTAATTCAGATTTAGAGAATAAAAAAGTCATAGTTTGCAAGCTATCTGCAAAAAAAATTTCACCTCTTTTTTCAAAATTGTAAAAAAATTTGCCACCCTCGGAGGTCGAAAACTCAAATTAATCGCCTATCGATTAAAAAACAAATTGGTCATGCTCTAATTTTTGCTTTTATTTGTCTTTTGTCACGGCACAGTGACTGGACTATAGGCCCACAGCCCTCAGATACCTGGCGCTATATTGTGGAATCTGTCATTTTTTCATTTATGGCTCTACTCTCAAATCCTCTGAAGGGTTTTAAGTTTACAGCTTGCACATGTTTTTAAAGAAAAATTTCCGGATCTTAATAGAAAAAATAAGTATTGTATTATAGGAGAAAATAAATGTGTTTCTTTTGAATATCTTTGGACCAAGTGTCTAAAACAAATTGGTTAAAGCCTACAGAAATCTTTTTTTCCTGAACTCAATGCACATATTTTAACAAACTTTCACTAAATAAAAATTATGTGTAGTTCATGGTAATTTAAATTTACTTCCACTTTCCACAAACTAAAAATTAGTTTTTATCATGAAAATAAAGTAAGATAAAAATTGTTTTTAACAAATTTAGAAAGGTCTACTTCTACAATTTTCAAATAAAATTATTTTGGATCAACATAATTTGCCAATCACGCATTGTTGAATATTTTGTGTTTTTTTTTAAATCTAATGAAAAATTGCATTTTTTATCCAATTATGTGAAATAATGGCTTATTTTATTCTTTGAAACACTCTCTATAATTCTAATCATAGAATTTCATTAAAAATGTATTGTTTAGAAACAATATACAAAACATAAAAGATAATATTTTTTTGGTTTATTACTTTTTAACTAAACATTATTAATAAAATTTTAAGAGTAGATTTATAATTTTTTTTTTTAAATTAATTATAAACTTGTTTTTCGGCCTTACGCCCATACAAGTGCTCCTTGAATTTTTCCTTTTGATTAATTCTTTTTATATACTTTAAACAGAAGCGAGTAGATTTATATCGATTGTCCCAAAGAACAAAATGAGCCTTTGCTTAACATAATTAGATAAAAATTGCAATTTTTCATTAGATTTGAAGAAAAAATACAAAGTGGTAAATAATGCGTTAATGACAAAATATTTTAATCCAAAATAATTATATTTGAAAATTGTATTAGTAAAAATTTTTAAATTTATTAAGGTCAATGTTTGTTTTAATTTATTTTCATGATAAAAAGTAATTTTTAATTTGAGGTTATGCCATAGGGTCAAATATCCTTAAATAAAAAAATTTATACTGAATAATTTTGCAAAATTTTTCACACTCAAAAACACTAAACTACAAAAAATCCAGAAGTTTAATAATGAAAGCAAATTCAGGGTGGACACGAGATTCAGTTTATTAATTTCCCTGACATTTCCCTGACATTTTACTAACTTTACAACGAAATTCCCTGACAACAATTTTTTTTGTCAGAGCAAAAGAAAACATCTGCCAACAACTCAAAAATGAACTAATTTCAATGTTATTTTTCTTAAAATACTCATAAATGTCTGTACTATAACGCTATTAAGTACTAAAAAATCAAGACACTTATTATTAACTAAAAAAAATGTTAATAACTTTTAAAAATGTAAGAAATTATTTTCTGAGAAAATGATTTCATGGTATTTTTATATAAGAAACTTTACATGCAAAGTAAATTATATATATTTTATATACAAAACTTATTTAAACTATGTTCAAATAGTTCTAGTTACTAACCAACAGTTTTAATTTGTTTAATAAACAATCTTAGTTGAACAAATAAATAACTTCAAAAGCTTTCTTTACTTAAATTTCGTTCATTTTGTGAAATTATAATTAATTTTTGCCTAGAGTTATAATACAGTTTAGAATGCATTTACAAACCATTTCTAAATTGTTTAAACGACCTTAGTTAACAAGTAAATAACTTTGAAAATTTTTATTACTTAGATTTTGTTTCTTTCAAATTGATTATTAATTATTTAATTACTTGCAAAATGTAACGCGTGCAAGCGCGCGATTAGTTTTTATTACATTTTAGAAATTAAGCTATAATAATAAATAAAACAAATCGATAAATAATATTTATCCAACCAGCAGGGCTGCCAGCGGACTTGCAGATTGAAAATAGTGAAAAAAATGACTTTTAAAAAACTGAGTAAATAATAAGTTTTTAACTGAAAAAAGTGAGGAAATAAGTAATAATGATTTTGATATTGATTTTGATTTGAAGTAAATAATTCAAAAATTCAAAAAATAATTGAAGTTGCAAGAAAATAATTGAAAAATGACAAAAATAATTAAAATTTGAAACAAAAGATTGAGACTGGTGTTAAAAATTTAAATTTTGCGTACAATAATTGAGATATGGACGAAATAATTACAATGTAAAAAAACTAATTAAATAATGCCATAAATAATTAAGAGTTGGTGTAAAAATTACACTTCTTAGACAATAGTTAAAAAATTGAAAAAAAAATAATAGAATTTTCAAGATAATAATGAAAACTTAAAAAAAAAATTTAAAAACATCAAAAAAATTTAGGGTAAATGTACCAATTACTACGAATGCTCCAATTACTACGAATCAGCCTAAAATAGTGGAATAAAAATTTGTTTGAATAAATAATGCATTACAAACTAATATTTTATAATTTGAATGTATTAAGAACATTATTATTGCTGAAAACTTCCGGAAAATTGTTTTTAATTTATTTAAAATTGCTTTAAAAGTTACTACTCAGCATCACGACACAAAATTTTGCTTTCAGTCGGTTGAAAGTCCTTTTTGATATTTAATTATTTTAATATATTTGAGACAGAAACATTTAAATTAAAGTTATTTCCAGATAAAGTAAGTATTGTAATATTCAAAAATGTTAACAATTTTTAATATTGTTAATATTTTTATTATTTAGACAATAGTTAAAAAATTGAAAAAAAAAATAATAGAATTTTCAAGATAATAATTAAAACTTAAAAAAAAAATTTAAAAACATCAAAAAAATTTATATGTGTAGAAAACAGTTGAAAAATGACAAAAATAGCTGAAATTTAGAAAAAAATTAATGTATAATGAGAAGTATTTTAAAAAATGGAGTGAAAAAAAAAAATTTAATACATTATTATTGAAAAATTGTATAAAATAATTGAAAAATTAACGATATAATTAAAATATGAAGAAACTGATTGAATAATGACATAAATAATTAAAAACTGATCTTCAAAAGTTAATAAATTCATGACAATAATAAAAAGATTAAAGAAAATGACATTTAAAGAAAATAATTCTAAAATGCCAAACTTATTTGAATATTGACCAAAGTAATTGTAATTTGAAAAAATAATTTAGAAATGACAAAAATAATTGATGACTGGTTTAAAAAATTAAATATTTGAAGACACTACTTGAAAACTTGACGAAACAATTTAAATATTAATAAAATAATTGAATAATGACATAAATAATTGAAAATTAGTGTAAAAATTAAAAATTTATAGACAATAATTAACCATAAGTTAGTTATACTTACATATCGTTGATAGCTTCGTTTTAGGTGGTCATTCTTGAACAGTTTGGTATTTTTTAAAATACTAACGCTCATATAAAAAAGTGAACCATTAAGCAAATTTCAACAACAAATATTCACAAACACTAAAGCACTATAAAGAATGTAAAGCGCATATAATTTCACAAGTACCACCGATATTCACCGTTTGGCGTACGGATGCAAACTGTCATCCTTTTGCTTAAAAAGGACTAAAAAATGAGAAGGGATAAGTAGTAACAGTAGTTCAAACTCCTAAACTGTCAGCCCGAAAATTGAGTGGAGCCATTAGTAAAGATTTTAGGAACTACTGTTACTACTTATCCCTTCTCATTTTTTAGTCCTTTTTAAGAAAAAGGATGACAGTTTGCATCCGTACGCCAAACGGTGAATATCGGTGGTACTTGTGAAATTATATGCGCTTTACATTCTTTATAGTGCTTTAGTGTTTGTGAATATTTGTTGTTGAAATTTGCTTAATGGTTCACTTTTTTATATGAGCGTTAGTATTTTAAAAATTACCAAACTGTTCAAGAATGACCACCTAAAACGAAGGTATCAACGATATGTAAGTATAACAAACTTATGGATATATGGATTATGGATATAATATTCTCAAAATAAAAAAATATTCTGAATAGAAGGAGCACACTTTTAAAGTAAGAAGCATATTCTTATATTAAGACTATTTTCTTATGTCCTTAAGAATATGCTTCTTAATTTAAGAATATTCTTCTTATATTAGAAATATTATATCCTTAATATAAGAATATTTTATTCCTAAATACGTGCCAAGAATAATTCTTAAAGTAAGAATTCCGTGTTTTCAGGAACTCTTAAACATACGGTTTTTCTCAATTTTTTTTAAAGAAAACGAATGACGGTTGTTTATTTTAAGTTTCTGCATGAAATTAACCTATACGTACTAATCTTTGCGATTTTGAATTTAAATTTTTCAAATATCAATTATTTTTATTAGTTTTAAAATTATTATCATAAATATATTAACTTTTAACACAAGTTTTCATTTCCTTCTGTCATTTATCAATTATTTTCTTACTGTTTCAATTATTTTTTTCCATCTTTAAATTATTGCTAGGAATATTTAAATTTTCAACACAAGTTTCTATTCTACTTTTGTTAATTTGCAATAATTTTCTTCGAATTTCAATTACTTTTGTCATTGTTCAAGTATTTTTGTCATTTTAAGATTATTTTCGACATACTTCTACTATTTTTTCAATTTTAGAATTATTTTCAACAAATTTCAATTATTTTCTTCAAACTTCGATTATTCTCTATAAATTTTTTATCTATACATCAGCTTTCAATTATTTATATCATTATTCAAATAATTTCTTGAAATTTTAATTGTTCGATCAATTTTTTTAATATTGTCTTCAAATTTTTAATTTTATGCACCAGTTATCAATTATTTTTTTCAAATTACAATCATTTTTGTTATTGTTTAATTATATTCTTGTAATTGCGATAATTTTGTAAAATTTCAGTCATGTTCTTCAATCTTCAAATTATTGTCAGGAATATCCAAATTTTCTGCAGAAGTTTCAATTCACTTTTGTTATTTTTCAATTATTTTCTTCAACTTTCAATTACTTTTGACATTATTCAATTATTTTTGTCATTTTCCAATTATTTTGTACATATTTTTGTTATCTTTGCCATTTATATTAGGGGGGGGGGGGGGGTTCAAGCAGTTTGTTACGATCAGCAGAAAAAATGGCGCGAATGTATGTAATAACTTGTAACATGGGGGCGGGGGGGGGGGGGGGAGTGCCAAAATTTTCTGTAAAAAACGTTACGTAATATGTGAGTGCTTATTTATTTTATTATCTTATTCAATTTTCTTTGTCATGAACTTTTAAATTGTTTACACCTGTTTTTAATTATTTTCATCATTATTTTTATTATTGTCCCGAATTTATTAATTTCTTACACCTTCTTTAAACTTTAATTAATTTCTTCAACTTTCAATTATTTTCCTCAAAATTCTAATATTGTTTTTCAACTTTTCAATTATTGTCTATAAATTTTTAATTTTTACACTAATTTTCAATTATTTATGTCATTATTCAATTATTTTCTTAATATTTAAATTGTTTCGTCAAGTTTTCAAGTAGTGTCTTCAAATATTTAATTTTTAAACCAGTCATTAATTATTTTTGTCATTTCTAAATTATTTTTTCAAATTACAATTACTTTGGTCAATATTCAAATAAGTTTGGCATTTTAGAATTATTTTCTTTAAATGTCATTTTCTTTAATCTTTTTATTATTGTCATGAATTTATTAACTTTTGAAGATCAGTTTTTAATTATTTATGTCATTATTCAATCAGTTTCTTCATATTTTAATTATATCGTTAATTTTTCAATTATTTTATACAATTTTTCAATAATAATGTATTAAATTTTTTTTTTTTCACTCCATTTTTTAAAATATTTCTCATTATACATTAATTTTTTTCTAAATTTCAGCTATTTTTGTCATTTTTCAACTGTTTTCTACACATATAAATTTTTTTGATGTTTTTAAATTTTTTTTTTAAGTTTTAATTATTATCTTGAAAATTCTATTATTTTTTTTTTAATTTTTTAACTATTGTCTAAATAATAAAAATATTAACAATATTAAAAATTGTTAACATTTTTGAATATTACAATACTTACTTTATCTGGAAATAACTTTAATTTAAATGTTTCTGTCTCAAATATATTAAAATAATTAAATATCAAAAAGGACTTTCAACCGACTGAAAGCAAAATTTTGTGTCGTGATGCTGAGTAGTAACTTTTAAAGCAATTTTAAATAAATTAAAAACAATTTTCCGGAAGTTTTCAGCAATAATAATGTTCTTAATACATTCAAATTATAAAATATTAGTTTGTAATGCATTATTTATTCAAACAAATTTTTATTCCACTATTTTAGGCTGATTCGTAGTAATTGGAGCATTCGTAGTAATTGGTACATTTACCCTAAATTTTTTGATGTTTTTAAATTTTTTTTTAAGTTTTCATTATTATCTTGAAAATTCTATTATTTTTTTTTCAATTTTTTAACTATTGTCTAAGAAGTGTAATTTTTACACCAACTCTTAATTATTTATGGCATTATTTAATTAGTTTTTTTACATTGTAATTATTTCGTCCATATCTCAATTATTGTACGCAAAATTTAAATTTTTAACACCAGTCTCAATCTTTTGTTTCAAATTTTAATTATTTTTGTCATTTTTCAATTATTTTCTTGCAACTTCAATTATTTTTTGAATTTTTGAATTATTTACTTCAAATTCCAATTATTTTATTTTAATTTTTGTCTTCATTTTTTGATTTTTAATCAATTTTTTAAATAGTTTTGTCATTTACAACTTTTTTTTTTAAATTGAATTATTTTTGTAATTATTTATTTATTTTCTTCATATTCCAATTATTTTTGCGATTTTCAAATTATTTTTTATAAATCTGAATGGCTTTTTCTGCTGGCGCCCCCCAATTTAATACCAGTAATATCAAAATCATTATTACTTATTTCCTCACTTTTTTCACTTAAAAACTTATTATTTACTCAGTTTTTTAAAAGTCATTTTTTTCACTATTTTCAATCTGCAAGTCCGCTGGCAGCCCTGCTGGTTGGATAAATATTATTTATCGATTTGTTTTATTTATTATTATAGCTTAATTTCTAAAATGTAATAAAAACTAATCGCGCGCTTGCACGCGTTACATTTTGCAAGTAATTAAATAATTAATAATCAATTTGAAAGAAACAAAATCTAAGTAATAAAAATTTTCAAAGTTATTTACTTGTTAACTAAGGTCGTTTAAACAATTTAGAAATGGTTTGTAAATGCATTCTAAACAGTATTATAACTCTAGGCAAAAATTAATTATAATTTCACAAAATGAACGAAATTTAAGTAAAGAAAGCTTTTGAAGTTATTTATTTATTCAACTATGATTGTTTATTAAACAAATTAAAACTGTTGGTTAGTAACTAGAACTATTTGAACATAGTTTAAATAAGTTTTGTATATAAAATATATATAATTTACTTTGCATGTAAAGTTTCTTATATAAAAATACCATGAAATCAGTTTCTCAGAAAATAATTTCTTACATTTTTAAAAGTTATTAACATTTTTTTTAGTTAATAATAAGTGTCTTGATTTTTTAGTACTTAATAGCGTTATAGTACAGACATTTATGAGTATTTTAAGAAAAATAACATTGAAATTAGTTCATTTTTGAGTTGTTGGCAGATGTTTTCTTTTGCTCTGACAAAAAAAATTGTTGTCAGGGAATTTCGTTGTAAAGTTAGTAAAATGTCAGGGAAATGTCAGGGAAATTGATAAACTGAATCTCGTGTCCACCCTGAATTTGCTTTCATTATTAAACTTCTGGATTTTTTGTAGTTTAGTGTTTTTGAGTGTGAAAAATTTTGCAAAATTATTCAGTATAAATTTTTTTATTTAAGGATATTTGACCCTATGGCATAACCTCAAATTAAAAATTACTTTTTATCATGAAAATAAATTAAAACAAACATTGACCTTAATAAATTTAAAAATTTTTACTAATACAATTTTCAAATATAATTATTTTGTTTAAAAATATTTTGTCATTAACGCATTATTTACCACTTTGTATTTTTTCTTCAAATCTAATGAAAAATTGCAATTTTTATCTAATTATGTTAAGCAAAGGCTCATTTTGTTCTTTGGGACAATCGATATAAATCTACTCGCTTCTGTTTAAAGTATATAAAAAGAATTAATCAAAAGGAAAAATTCAAGGAGCACTTGTATGGGCGTAAGGCCGAAAAACAAGTTTATAATTAATTTAAAAAAAAAAATTATAAATCTACTCTTAAAATTTTATTAATAATGTTTAGTTAAAAAGTAATAAACCAAAAAAATATTATCTTTTATGTTTTGTATATTGTTTCTAAACAATACATTTTTAATGAAATTCTATGATTAGAATTATAGAGAATGTTTCAAAGAATAAAATAAGCCATTATTTCACATAATTGGATAAAAAATGCAATTTTTCATTAGATTTAAAAAAAAACACAAAATATTCAACAATGCGTGATTGGCAAATTATGTTGATCCAAAATAATTTTATTTGAAAATTGTAGAAGTAGACCTTTCTAAATTTGTTAAAAACAATTTTTATCTTACTTTATTTTCATGATAAAAACTAATTTTTAGTTTGTGGAAAGTGGAAGTAAATTTAAATTACCATGAACTACACATAATTTTTATTTAGTGAAAGGTTGTTAAAATATGTGCATTGAGTTCAGGAAAAAAAGATTTCTGTAGGCTTTAACCAATTTGTTTTAGACACTTGGTCCAAAGATATTCAAAAGAAACACATTTATTTTCTCCTATAATACAATACTTATTTTTTCTATTAAGATCCGGAAATTTTTCTTTAAAAACATGTGCAAGCTGTAAACTTAAAACCCTTCAGAGGATTTGAGAGTAGAGCCATAAATGAAAAAATGACAGATTCCACAATATAGCGCCAGGTATCTGAGGGCTGTGGGCCTATAGTCCAGTCACTGTGCCGTGACAAAAGACAAATAAAAGCAAAAATTAGAGCATGACCAATTTGTTTTTTAATCGATAGGCGATTAATTTGAGTTTTCGACCTCCGAGGGTGGCAAATTTTTTTACAATTTTGAAAAAAGAGGTGAAATTTTTTTTGCAGATAGCTTGCAAACTATGACTTTTTTATTCTCTAAATCTGAATTAGTAGTTTTCTACTATGAATTAGTGAAAAGTGAGCTACTATTGAATAGTATGAATTTTACTAATGTTTTAGTAGAAAACTACTAATTTTTAGTAGAAAATTACTAATTTTTGTTAGAAAACTACTAATTAAAATAGTAAAAAAATCTACTTATTTTAAAAGTAAAGTTCCACTATTTCAATTAGTAGTTTTATACTAGAAATTAGTAGTTTCCTACTAAATAATTAGTACTTTTCTACTAAAAAGTTAGTAGTTTTCTACTAAAAATTTAGTCAAATTCGGGGCTCACTTTTCGCTAATTCATAGTAGCAAACTACTAATTTATAGCAGGGTTGTGCACGGAAACGGAACGAAACGAAAAAAAAAGTTTTGTTCCGTTCCGTGCTGCTGACGCGAAACAAAAAGAAAATTAGGTATAATAATGAAATAATTAACAATTACATATGTACAAGTGCTATTTTGAAATTATATATAAGCTCTAGTTTGCTAACTTTTTGAAAAAAATAATTTTTTTTTTTGAATTGCGAGACAAAATGAACTAGAATGTAATTTCAAATAGACAATTTAGTTTTTATTGTTTAAACAATCTAAATTAAAAAATTCATAACATCGACATATTAGAACGAAATAAATATATTCTTTTTTTAAATTTCAAGACGAATTAACCAGATTGTCATTGCAAGTAAAAAATTTAGTTTTTACTGTTTAAACAATCTAAATTAACAAATTCATAACATCAACATTTATGAAGAAAACAAATTTGTTATTTTTTTAAATTTCAATATAAATGAACTAATTTATTAATTTAAGTAAATACTTTAGTTTTTACTATTTGAACAATCTAAATTAACAAATTCATAGTACCGACATTTTCGAACAAAATAAATCCATTCTTTTTTTAAATTTTAAGACGAATTAATCAGATTGTAATTTTAAGTAAACAATTTAGTTTTTATTGTTCAAACAATCTGAATTAACAAATTCATAACATCAATATTTATAAAGAAAACAAATTTGTTCTTTTTAGGGTTCCGTACACCTTCGGTGTTTGGCGGAACCCTTATAGCGAGACTCGTGCGTCCGTAGCCAAAAACCATTCCCCCCCCCCCCCCTTAACTTCTAAACTATTTGACCTAGAGGGCTGAAATTTGGTACACTTATGTATTTTCACGTGTAGATTGCACGAAAAATATAGAGAACATGATTCAAGGTGATGTTCATATCGTTGTCAAGGAAATAACAACTTTTTTTTGCAAAAATGCATTAAAATGGACCATTCCCCCACCCCCCTTAACTTCTAAACTATTTGACCTAGAGGTCTGAAATTTGGTACACATATGTATTTTCACGTGTATATTACAAGAAAAATATAGAGAACATGATCTGAATTGAGGGCCATAGCGTTGTCAAGGAAAAACTGCAAATTTTCGAAAAAAAGGTTTTTTTTCTCTAACTTTGCCATTATTTGAGCTAGAGGGCTAAAATTTGTGTATTTTTGCATGCAGATTATGGAAAAATTATGTTTAGAAATAAAATTAAATATTATGAGGTCACAAAAAAAATTCAAAAAATCACCAAAAAGAGGTTTAGACCCCTATGCTAGAGCTCACCCTAATTGTCCTACAGTACCCCTCAAACCAATAAAATTTTTATTTTTATACTCAGAATTTAAAAAAACGATATAAAACGCAATTGAAAATTGTTATCACTTTTTTTTCAAAATAATTGGAAAATTATGAAAAAAACAAAAAAAATTTTAATCTTATACCAGGCTTGATCACGGCTGCCACAGGACCTATAATTAAGACTGTTATAAGCCCTAAAACCCTATAAAAATTTCAGGGCCTCCCCCTAAAAAAAATTCTTGATTTTTATGTTATTTATATGAAATACAAGCCTGTACCCTTAAGCAAAAGTTTCATGTACTTGAAGATAGAAGTATTTCCATAATTTGTACGTTCTAACTAATTTTCATAATCTGTACATAAAAATATACAAATGTATCAAATTTTAGCCCTGTAGCTCAAATACTTTCAAAATTATGAGGAAAAAACTTTTTTTTTCGAAAATTTGCAGTTCTTCTTTTTTTGACAACGTTTTGACTGTCAATCCCTATAATTTTCCAGTAATCTACACGTAAAAATACATATGTGTACCAAATTAGAGCTTTCAGTTTATTAATAAGGTACATCTTTGTTTCGTAAATGTACGGAACCCTAGATTTTGGTACGGGTGTAACTCGTACTTGCCCGATTTTTTAAATTTCAATATAAATGAACTAATTTATTAATTTAAGTAAACAATTTAGTTTTTACTATTTGAACAATCTAAATTAACAAATTCATAGTACCGACATTTTCGAACAAAATAAATCCATTATTTTTTAAAATTTCAAGATAAATGAACTAATTTGTTAATTCAAGGAAATAATTAATTAGTTTTTATTGTTTAAACAATCTAAATTAACAAATTTATAACATCAACATTTATAAAGAAAACAAATTTGTTCTTTTTTTGAAATTTCAAGATAAATGAACTAATTTGTTAATTCAAGGAAATAATTAAGTAGTTTTTATTGTTTAAACAATCTAAATTAACAAATTTATAACATCAACATTTATAAAGAAAACAAATTTGTTCTTTTTTTTAAATTTTAAGACGAATTATAAATTGTTTAAAAAACTAATTGTTTAAGAAATTTATTATAAACATTTATAATTATAAACAAATATTAAAACTTTTATCAGAAAAAAAGATTCAGGTAAGTGGAGAATGTTTTAAATAATTAAATTTTACATTAGAAATTGTTTAAACAAATTGTTATGAGCAACTGGACAAATATTGAAACTTTTATCAGAAAAAAAAAAGATTCTGGAAATTGGAGAATGTTTTAAATATTTAAATTTAACATTATTATATTGTTAATTATATTATTATATTTGTTTAAACAAATTGTGACGGCGGCCTAATGACACGTAATGTTTCACTAGATAAATTGCTAAAACAACGTTAATTAATGTCACTAGGTAATAAGAGTAAAATACGAACGATTAAATCGAAATATATTATTTATATTTAAATAACGATCAACAATAGATTTGCTTTACGTTCTTTTAATTTTTTTTCGAATATTTTTTAAACTTTTATAATCTTCAAGATTCGAAAATGTCGACAAAAAAAAGGGTTTTAATTTTACGACTTGAAAATATCCGAAAACGAACATCTGGTATCATAAATCTGGACCACGGATCTCTGGGCCTTTCCGGCAATAAAACATGATATTTACTGATGGGATAACCCATAAAGGATGAAAAATAATATTGAAATCAATTTGTTTCCTTAATTTAATCAAATTTTTAGAAAAATTGAATACTTTAAAATTTTAATGAAAATAACAGAATTAATTAATTAACATAAGGATTAATAAGTTATCCTGAACAAAGTAATTAAATCTAATTCTAAATTATTACACTGTGTTACAAGAAATGACGAAGAAAAATTACTTTGAATCGGACCTAGCCTAAGTTATTCGTCATGAAAAACTAAAAAAAATGTGTATTAAATACACATACCTAATAGAAATTTTATGTTTCAAGTAAAATTTACGGTAGAAAAAGAGTAAAAAGTTGGAAAATTGTCAATTTTTTTGAATTTTTTTAACTTTGGCAATGATTTACGAACCAATTTTATTTGGAATAATTTTTTCTGTTCTAAATTATTTAAAGTGTATTTAATTCTACGTCGATTGAGCTTTTTTTGTTAACTAAATTGGTGATAAATTGACTGAGTTATTGCTTTTTTTTTACTTTTTGGTAGAAAAATTATTTATAAATATAATTTGCAATAAATAAACGAAAAGATAACCCTGTGTCACTTTTATGTTTTTACTAATTCGACCTTTGAAAATGATAGAATCGAGAAACGACAATTTTGAAATCAGGCGAGGATTAGGTCGCTGTCATGACCTACTAAATGAAAGAATTTTCGTTCTCATTTTTCATTAGCTTTAAGTTTTACCAAATTAATTACATTAGAATGTAAGTTTTTAAGTTGCTTTTAATACGGTGAAAAAAAGTTTAATTGTTTATATTAATGTATTAAAAGTTATTTAAATATATTATAAGGTTTTAATTATATATTTAATTTTAATTATAAAAATTTGTCATCGTCTTTATATTTAATTTATTTATTGTTAATTTTTTACGGTAATTATTGTTGACACCATTTCATTTTATTATATGCATAATTTGTAAATTAATTTTTTGTTAAACATGTTATTAATAAATTTTAGTTTCTGATGAGGGCAGCATAGCTGTTGAAACGTTAAAAAAGTGAAGATTTTTTCGTTTTATTTGACTCAGTGAAATCGATAATATCTTTTCAATAATTATTAACTGAGTGATAAATTCATAATATTATGGAAATAAATTCATAATATTACAATAATTATAAGGTTTTGTTTGTCTCGTTATTTACTAATAAATTAAAAACATTGAATAAAATAAAAATACCTACTCTTAGAAAATTATTAATTATACCTAACAAGCAATTTATTAAAACAAGTTTTAATTTAGCTGTTTTTTCCATTGGTATTTACAAAAAGAAAAAAAAATACCTGCTTTACCTTTTTAGACCTTTAAACCATTATTTATGGCCAGCGCGAAAATAATACAAAAATACCACAAACCCAATAATCCCATACACCAAGTTTACTACAGGTAATCCTGTAGTATATCAGTAATATTTCTATAGTATTTTATAAAAGTATTTCTGTAGTTGAGTTTCGTAAGGGCATATATATATATTTGAATTTTTTATCACAAAATTCAATTAAAACTAGGATATCTTAATAACAAATTCGGATAGAGGCTCAAATCTGATTATTTTAGTCGATAATTGGGAAAAAAATGTTTCCATTTTTTAAATGGAAAATGGAAATTCAAAAGTATTAAATGGTTTATATGCGATAAAAAAGATTTCGCTTTTTTATAAATTATACGTATCTCTTTAATTAGTGCTTTTCCGTGTATGAAAAGGTATTGCAAAAAGTATCATAATATGTGCACTATACGTACAAAAGTGCATTTTCCGTCTTCGTGCAAATTTCTGCACTCGCTTTGCTCGAGCAGAAAACTTTGCACTCGTCGGAAAATAACAGCTTTCGATACTTGGTGCACAATGTACTGTTATGTTTTGTGGTATATATTTAACATTTTTTTAAACCTACAATACTATTCAATCAGTTTCTATCATAATGTAAAATTAATCCGTTTCATTTCAAACCTAGAAATTGTAATTCTTTTAAATCCTACGTTATTTCATTCCGATACAATCCATTCCAATTCTAATTAGATTTTAAACGGATTAATTCGGAGTGAAGTAAAACAGGATACAATTAAAAGGATTGAAACCCTGCCGATAGGAAATACCTAAAAAATGTCTGGCTAAAATGACTAAATGAATTCAGTCATTTTTGAGGTACGATTTGAATGATTCCGTGCTTAGAAAATGTCTACCCTAATAGCACCGACTAGGCCGGGAACGTTCCTGGAATGGGCTGCTGGCCCCTTGGGTACGTTCCCTTGGACCGCTCCAATATACCTGACAAATCCGTTCCGGATTTCACTAGGCTAGGAACGTTCCCGCGGAACGTTCATGGAATGTTCCGAGAAACTTTGAATACACATTCAAAAAATCGCAGAACGGGTTGCGGAAAAAGTATGCGGAAAAAGCTGAAAATTTTTTTATTAATATTATTTAATGTTTTTAATATGATTGCTTCTATAGAACAGTGGTCACTAAAATCAACTGCGCAGCTCTAGGTGCGATAGAAAACTACTGCGCAAGATATTAACATTAATTATTTTTCAATGTGTATTTAAAGTTCCTCGGAACATTCCAGAAACGTTCCGCGGAACGTTCCTAGCCTAGTGAAATCCGGAACGTATTTGTCAGGTATATTGGAACGGTCCATGTGAACGTACCCCAGGGACCGGCGGCCCATTCCAGGAACGTTCCCGGCACAGTCGGTGCTATTAGGGTAACGAAAAAGGGATCAAAAAGGTTAATTTATGGCTATTTATGACCGTAAATTCTAAACCCTGAAGAATTTTATTATGCTTTTACCCTCTCATAAAATGAAAGGTTCTTTTACAGTCCTTTTTTTAATTCTAATTCTAATTAAATTTAATTTAAAAATAAATTATTTATATTATTTATTGCAAAATTATACTTGATTTTCAATAATTTAGTTATTTATATGTTTATATGAATAAGATATATTCTTTTGAAACAAAATTCAAAAATGATGTCAGATTTTTAATATCTTCTACTGTTTACGAGTTACGCTACTATTCTTTTAATTGTAAGGCTTTTCCCTGCCGATGCACAGTACCTGAAACGTACCTGGAATATACCTTGAAAATGCCTTAATAAGGTATTTTATAGGTATATTTTAGGTATGATTCAGGTATTCTTATCGACAGGGTTACCAAAAATTTTACATCTCTGTAATTGTCAGAAATTACAGATTCTAAATTTAAAAAAACCGAAGTTCTAACTTAAAAATTAGAAAAATTTTATTTATTAAGAAATAAATATTTTTTACCAGTAAATTTTTGCATTTGAGATGTCGAAAAATGGACGAGCTATGTCGTAAAACTTTCAAACATCTGGAATGGATTAAAAATCAGAAATAAAAATTTCTCTAATTTTGTAATTATAAATTTATAAATTGAGAATTTGCATTCTACGTCTTTCAACGATTATGTGTATCTAATTTTTTCCCGATAATGTTATTTTTTAAAAAAAATAACAATATTTATAATAATTGATTGTCATTTAATTTTATTCATTTTGAGAAAATTTTTAGATATTTATAATCGTGAAAGACGAAAGATTTGTAATTTTTTAATTTACAATTTCAAATTTGCAAATTGCAAAATTTTTGAGTCATAAAACTTTTGGGTTACCGAAGCCATAAATGAAAAAAATATCCTGGTAGGCATTCATATATTCCAGTTCAACGCATTTATGATCCTATTAAAACTTAAATAAGTACTTCCGAAATTTAAAGGGACTACCTACTCGGAGCAAAAAGTGGTACCTGGCATTGTTAGAGTAAAAATGACTAAAAAATGTCGTACCAGGCATATTTTGGATATATTTCAGGTATATCCTATCGGCAGGGAACTCATAGAATTCAAACGCATTAATTTGGAATGATTAAGAAAAGAATTAATTTTCAAGTGAGAATATCATATATAAAACGCGCAGTAAAGGAGATGGGGACCTTGTTTTTTTAGATGTAAAAAACTATAGGTTATCTTTATAATCGTTTTATTTTAATTATTGGTTTCTTTTTTAATTTTAAAAATCAAATTTTATTCTTATGGAATACTTTAAACCTAATGAAAACTGAAATTTCATTAGTTTGCTTTCAAAGTTAATCCTTTTTTATTGTATTTTTCCTTTTTAAATAAAAAAACATAACCTAAAACCTTCCTTCGTTCTCGTAGATTCTATCGTTTTTGGAGCGTGTCACATATATAAATAATTAGTTACATAAATATATATGTATATTTATACATCGAGAGATAATTTATGCTAAAAATTCGATAATGTTATTAAAAAAATGTTTATGTTTACGATTGTATTTACTTCCTCCATATTAACTTTTATAAATTAACTTTTTATAAGAATATGTTTTGTAGAGTGTCGTTTATGAGCTATCGGAGGTAGTTATTTTTTTTATTATATTATTAAAAAAATATATAAAACAACACTGTTAAACAAATATTTGAATTTCGTTTTACGCAAACAATTGCGTTTCCTTAAATCCTATGTTTACATGCATGCGTTTTAACGTGCGTTCTGACGTACTTTATTTTTAATCGCGAATTGAATACTAGGAAATCTGCTGGTGCCGAATAAAGAACTACGTTTATTGGTTGACAAATCACGGGACTATTCTGCTTTTCCGTAAAAACGCATGCATGTGAACATAGGACTTCTATTTCCGCAAAAACTATACGTTGCGCGGGATTATTTGAACCCGTCTAAAGACGTTTCACTTACAACATAAAACAATATCTATAAACTGCGACTCTTCATTGTACTCTCTAAGACATTCGTGTTGAGAAATCTTTTTTAAATCTTTGATGAAAAAGCCACAATAACCACATTTTTCTTTAGCCTGCAATTAAAAAAATAAACATCAAATTTAATTTTTAAAATATAGATTTAAAAAACTTAGTTATTTATCATTTCATTGCTTTTAGGTTTACAAGTTACAATAAACAGATCCTTAAATAAATGTTGCTCTTATATATTTAAATATACTAATGTTATATTTCTTGACTACATTAATAGATCAAATTTATAATTTACTTCAACATTTTTCTCAACAGCTTTATTCATTTTTCGCAAATTAGAATACAATTTATATTTGCGGTTTATTAAATAAAAATAGCAGACAATAAATCTGACAGGTTGTAAATGGCCATAAGCAAACAAAACACTAGAATACGTACTTCTAAATAAAACCTGAACTCCAGGGAACTACATTAAGCACGGTACACGAACTCTCAGTCCCTAGGGATACAACGCACAACGCAAAAACGCAGCATTCAACGCAGACATGTAATTGCGCCCTCAAATTCCATATTTACCGGTCAATATTGAGGAAAATATCTGAACCAGTACGAAATCTCTAAATTAGCTCAGAACTTTCAAAACGAATTTTTAATGGTCAAAGATTGTGCCTTCAATCGAAACAACAGAATCAATTCATTCAGACCCATAATAGCGTTAGCTAAACCGCTTAACAATTTCTCTATTGCGTATCGATAGATTGGGATTCAGAAGTAAATTTAATTAAAAGTATAGGATCCCAAACTGCTGCGTGTTTACTTTATACATTTTTCTAATTATTCTAATTTTCTACTTAAGAGCTACTAATATAGCTATCTTCTCTATTTCTCTTCTTATATATCTATCTTTTCATCTCTCTTTTTAATAAAATAATTTCAATATTATCATATATTTGACTTTAATTGAAGTTATCTGTTTCAGAATATTATCAAATCACCGAATCAATAATAATTTTTATACTAAATAACCACAAAAATTTCATAGGTTATGATTGCAACTTCAGGTATATCATGGTAAAAATATTATCCTTCTTAAAGTAAGGGAAATGTAACATTCTTTACACACAGGTAAATACAACTACTAAAATCACTCAACTGCTTCAGATCAATTAATACTCCGATTTTATGTGACAAACTCATGTAAATTTGAAATTCATCGAAACATTAATCTTTGCCGAAAAATTTTCTTTTATACCCTGTCGAAAGTAAACCACTCAAAATCCACTGAAAAAACCACTGGCCCAGTGATTTTTCAGTGGTCTGACCTGCATATCTTCAGATAGAATTTTTTTTGGAGTTGGGGTAACAATAGTACAATAGTTTTAAATGCCAAGTAGTTTTGTAGGGGAGTAAACTTCGACTCTTTAACGAAAAAAATTTACAAGAAATTTGACCTGGAAATTCAGGTCGAACACCGATTCCTGATTGTAATTTTTTTTCCTTTTATGGTTCCCGTAACCCAAAATTTTTATGATTAAAAACTTTTGCAATTTCAAAAATTAAAATATCAAAAATAAAAATATGAAATCTACTTATTTTCACGATTAGGAATATAAAAAAAAATCTAAAAACTATTAAAATTGAAGGAAAGTAAATTTTCAAAGCTATTTTTATTATTATGAAAAATAACTTTTTTGAGGAAATTTTTAGATATTCTTTATCGTTAGAACACGTAGAATTTTAATATTTAATTTTTAAATTTATTAATGCGAAATTAGAGAAATTTTTGTTCCCGATTTTTAATTAAATTCAGGAGTCTTCAAGTTTTATGATCTCTCTGGACCCTTCTACGAGGCCTTGAATATATTAAAAATTGACCTGTGAAAAATTTGTTTCTTAACAAATAAAATTGTTTAAATTTTAATGATAGAAAATTGTTTCTTTTAAATTTAGAATCTGTAAGTTCTAACAATTACGTACATATAAAAATTTCCCCAAAAATCCTAAATTTCCATATTTTTAGAATGAATTTCCAACTTTTTTGTCTATTAACGAACAAAATTGAACAAAAATTGAGCTACTGCGCGTCAGGTTTTTTTTTAAAGTTGCACCCAAATCGCGATAGCTTAATTTTTGTTCAATTTTGTTCGCTAATAGATGAAAAAGATTGAAATTAGATTTAGAAATTTGAAAAATAATTGATTTTTGGCTGAAAATTTTTTAGTGCATTTTGCCAAATATTTCTGGCGAGGCAAAGATTGATTCAGTTTTCATTCTTTGACAAGTTGAAAGTGACGCGCAGTGGCTCATTTTTTGTTCAATTTTGTTCGTTGATAGATGAAAAAGTTTAAAATTAGATCTAGAAATATAGAAGATAATTGATATTTGACTGAAAAAATTTTAGTGTATTTAGCCATATATTTCTGTCGAGGCAAAAATTTATTGAATTCTCCTTTCATGACAAGTTGAAACTAAATCGCAGTAGCTCAATTTTTGTTTAATTTTGTTCGTTAATGGATGAAAAAGTTGGAAATTAGATCTAGAAATATGAAAAATAATTCGTTTTTGGGCTGAAAATTTTTTAGTGTTTTTTGCCAAATTTTTCTGGCGAAGCATAATTATTATGAAGGAAAGTACTCATATGTATAAAAAACGGACAAAATTATTATTTCAGAGTATGTTTAACCATTTTAGTTGTTTTTTAGAATTTTTTTGCTAAATTAATATTTTTCTTTTTAATTTTATCCTAATGTTATCATTTAGGGTGGTTTTTAGGGGTTCATAATTTTTGTTATTAATTTACAAACTGAGGGTGTGTATTTCTGAGTATGATTCACTCTTTCAGATTGTGATTAGATTTTTTTTGTGCTAATTGCTACATTCCTTCAGAATTTTATCAGAATATTATCCTTAAGGGTGGTTTTCATGGGTTGATCATTTTTGTTATTAATTTATATAATTAAATTGTATATTTTTTAGTATGATCAACCATTTTAAATTTTGATTAGATTTTTTTATGCAAATTGATTGTTGTGCTCCTGTCTGCTACTACCTGTCGTACATTTTAATTTTTGTTATCTTAATATCTCAATTTTATTTTTTGTGTAATTGGAGTTTTATTTTTTTAGTTATTAATTTTGTGGTAGATAAATATTTTAATTTTATTTTTATTTGGATTTAATTAGTTTACTTTTCAATTTAATTTAATTAATTGTAACATTTCGTTCTTAAGAAATGAAATAATTATGGTTTCAATAATGATAAGAATTAATTAATCGATTATTATTATTTAAACTTTTGATTTTTGTACTTATATATTCTTTAAGTCAGCAAGAGTGATTTGTTTTTCGTGCGGAAAAGCACGTGACCCCCTCTGAATGGTGGTCAATATTTGCAGGTTAGTTGTCTTAAACAACTTACTTATTTTCGCTTTTTTTATTATTAATTTGACAATTTTTAAAGATTGTGCAAGTGCAATCTGATAGAGGTTCCATTAATCCATTAATCATTGGCAATAATTTTGAAGTCATTTGATATTGTTGTTTTGCGTTGGATTGAAGGGAAATCGAACGGGGGAAAGCCTCGAGACACTTTATATTTTCCGCCTGTTCAGTAGTAATTAGTCCGAGTGACTTAATTTAATTAGAAAACGGATTTCTTTTTCTTTCGTATGTTTCTTTCGTAGGCAAATAGAAAAATCCGTCGTTTAGCTTAATGCCTAGGCTTTTAGCTAAACGCGGGCGAATAGGAAAATTTTCACGAAAATGATGCTTTTATCTTATTAGCCTGGATTCATTTAGTCGTTTAGATGAATGACTAGTCTTTCACCTAAATGCCCAAAGCGCGTCAGGCGAATAGACAAATTCGAATTTCAATAATTTTTGAGTCCTTATTTCGATCGAGGATAAAATAAAATAAAAATGTATTAAAATACTTTATTCAGTAATTATTGTTTTATAACTTTTTATTTGCAATTTTATTATACCTTGTCCATTTTTAGATTTAAATATGTACAAAATCAGTCTGCAAGTACCTAACAATAAAATTACTTATTACAACATGACAAATTTTGATGGCATTGTGAACTACAAGTTAATTTTACTTTGAAACAGGAGCACCTATTTGTTTGACATTGATTTAAAGCCGCTTTACAATTACACTTTTTAAATCCTTGCCCACCACACATTGATTGATGGGCTGCAGCTTTCCTTAAAATTAATATAACACCTTTATTAACTTCTTCGCTTTTTAAAATTTCTGTCCCTGATTGATTTAAATCTGTGCGCGGAAACCACCCTTTAATTATGCCGCTTTTTGTGCCAATTTGGTATACGTCATTTTGAATATCAGATATGACGCCAATAATTGTACCAAAGTCTAATGGGCCCCGATCTATACCAGGAACTGACAAAGTGATGTAAGTACTAATTTCCAAGGGAGGAAATTGTATTTCAGAAAAGGTTTTCATTTTGTCTGCTGCGATTTTTTGTCGGTTATAACAGACTTGTTGATTGTTAAGTAAATTTTTTCCCCGAATACAAAAAGAACATATAAGATTGTTGTCAGTTTCTAAGTCAAGAGTTCTGCAGTCAATGTGAAAACGCAAATTACATTTCGTACAATTCATGCTATTTTTAGAATTTAATTGCAGTTCGCACGTTCCGCATAGATTTGTTTCATTTGAACTTAAAGAAATGTCTATTTGTTGAGGTGACTGAGACTGAGTTTCTTGAGGCTCATTTATTTCTTTAGTCGAAATAGTTTCGTGCTGTTGTTAATTAAAATCTGCAAAAACTTTTTTCAAACTCTAAAACTAGAAGTTTTATCAAGTGCCTCTTTACATTTCTGTTCGAAATCTTCTCTAATTACCGAAACGTATTCCATTTTCAATAGGTAACATTCGACGGTTACTTCAGTAAAGCCGAGAGATACTAAATTTTATTTTCAAAAATCCAGAATATTAACTTTAAAAGTAAGTTTCAGAATATCAAATTATAATTTCTAATGGGAATATTTACATACAAAGCAAGTAAACACTTATTGATAAACAAAATTTGAAAATGGTAGTAAATTGAAATCTTTATTATTTTTCAATCGAAATCAATTTGTCTATTCGCCTGACGCGCTTTGGGCGTTTAGGTGAAAGACTATTCATTCATCTAAACGACTAAATGAATCCAGGCTAATAAGATAAAAGCATCATTTTCGTGAAAATTTTCCTATTTGACCGCGTTTAGCTAAAAGCCTAGGCATTAAGCTAAACGACGGATTTTTATATTTGCCTACGACATTGCAATTGAGTGCCGGACAAATTCTAGACCAAGCCAGACTTAAAACAGTTTTTAAATTGATGCCAGATGTGAAAGGACTAGAATCGAATTTTACTTAGACTATAAATGATTTCGGAATTTACTGCCGCACAAATTCCAGACTAAACCACACTGAAAACAGATTTTAAAGTTATGCTGGACACATTCCGGAAGTGACCGGACTAGAAACGGATTTCACTTAGAGTATAAATAATTTTGCAATTGACTGCTGGACAAATTCTAGACCAAGCCAGACTTAAAACAGATTTTAAATTGATGTCAGACAACTGCGGGATGTGAAAGGACTAGAATCGAATTTCACTTAGGCTATAAATAATTTCGGAATTGACTGCTGGACAAATTCCAGACTAAACCAGACTAAAAACGGGTTTTAAAGTTACGCCTGACAACTTCCGGAAGTGAACGGACGACAAACAGACTTCACTTTAACTATAAATAATTTTTAAATCGACTGCCGGACTAATTTCAGATAAAACCAAACTTAAAGCGGATTGTAGAATTTGTGTCTGACAGTTTTTAGACGTGTCCGGACTAAAAACGACTTCATTCTAACTAAAAATAATTTCTGAATCAAATGCCTGGCTAATTCCAGTTAAAAACAGACTTAACTCGGATTGTAAAATTTGTGAATGACAGTTTCCGGTCGTGACCGGGCAAAAAACGTACTTCACTTTGATTATAAATAATTTTGAAATAGATTGTCGGACAAGATTCGGACTTTTCCGAATTAACTTCAGATCAAACTTTTTGTGTCAGACAAACTTCGGACTTATTCAGATAATTTTTGGACACATTTCAGACTAATACCGGATGAAACCGGACTATTTTAACCCGATTTCGTCCGGAATTTGTCAGGAACTAGTTTTTTTTTTAAATGTTAATGCAAACAGCTAAAAAATAGAAACTTTTTAATTTTCTTTTTTTATTTTCTACAAAAAATTTTTGTAGAATTTTTTAACTAACCTAGTTTACAGCTCTATTGGCATCGAAAATGAACATTATTATAAACGCTCTTCTGCATCTTAAAGTACACGAATGTAGAAATCTTTTAAGCGCTAGAACGTTTAAATCCATCAAGCAATTTTTGTTTAGGTTTCTGTCCGATCCAAATTAATCGATTGTTCTGTGGTGTGGCAAAGAATCAAACTGCTTATTTCTCTGATGCTGTGGACGGATGTCAAAAAAGGTTCCTCAAATTTCTGCACTTCTCTAAGCATGGTACTTACCTGCCCCAGGGCTCGAATAACAAACAATTATGTCAACGATTTAATGAACATACTCTTGAAAATCGCAGAATTTTGGACATGGACATATTTTTGTTTAAAGTTGTACATGGATTGATTTATAATTCTTATTTGCTCTCCGAAATTCCAATCATAGTGCCTCCATATGACACTTACTCACTATGTCCTTTTCATACAGATAAATTTACGCCTATAATGCAAATGTGCGACGCATATAACGCAATGTACTCAAAAACCCTCAATTCTTTTCTGTCGGTGGTTTACAGTTACATTAAGGAGAATTTTATATCCTAACCATCTTATTATTATTGTATAGAGTCATCTTATATTATATTATAAACTACGATAATCCTGTAATTGGTCTTTTAGACTGTTGGATTTGTTTCAATAAAATAAATTAAAATTAAATTAAATTAAATTAATCTAATCTAAAGAAGTTCATAGTTTTTCCATTTAAATTAGTAACAAACGGAAAATGTCATTCTCGCGAGCTGCGAATTTTTTGCTAGTAATAATAAAATGTAAATGAACTGATGACAGAGGCACGCATCTGGTCAAGTGGAGATTTTACGTAGCAATACAGCCGCGTAACTTTGGAATATAAAAATGATTAACAGTTGCATGACCTATATAATCTTACCTATATAAGATAAGAAATGCTTACCGATCCAAAATTAATTTTACGACACTGATTCAAACATTATTTAACTCTAATGACTTAAACATAATTATTAATGAAATAAATTTAATATTAAATGTTTATTATTAAAATTATCAAAATTTATAATTATATTGGCTTTATCTCAGATATATACAGCTTAAGGGGGCATAGGCAGTCACAAAATTTAAAAATTCGATGTTTGGAAATTTTTTCGTATTAAAGTATAGCATCTCAGAAATGTTGTCTGAAAATTTCAAGTCGATGAGAGCAAAATTGAAAGAGAGAGCAGAGCGCGTTTAGTGCGTCGCTTATAGGGCCCGTGATTGTCGTGTCGTTTGTGGTGGCGCACAGTGGTTTGAAATCAGAATTTGATATTCAAATCAATCTTAAAAATCTCTTAAGAATTTATTCCTGAATGTTTTAAAAAAAGAAAATTGAAAATCCATGCAGCCGTTCGCTCCAAAAGTTAATTTGAATATCAAATTCTGATTTCAAACTTCTGCGATAACGAGAAGGTTAAACGCGTGTTTCTCAAAACCACATTTTCAGAGTCGGTGGACATTATATCTAAAAAAAATTACGCACTAATCATTTTGCAATTTTTTGCACATCTTTTCTATATATTTAGCTTGTACTTGAGCGGAATACTTTTTTTTATAACGTTTACAATTTGTTTGAAAAAATAAAAATGATCCATTTTTTAAGCAAAAATCACGATTTTCACTTTAAAGTGCTATAAAAAATTAACATTTTTTTTCAAATGTGCTTCGCTTAAGTACTAAAGAAGCTAATCTACTAAAGAAAAATTTTTGGTATTTTGGTTTTAGATGATATTATAAATATATTTATATTTATTTAACACACATTAATTAATTTAATATTAAGTAAAAGTAATAATTTTTTTTTATTCTTGACAGACCAAATCGTCAAGAATATGATTCAAAAAGTTTCATTGCTTCAAATAAAATTATCACCGAGAAAAAAATTGTTCTTTAAAGTCATCATTGACTGCTCATAAAGTATAATACTACCTTGATAAATAAATTGATTTGTATGGTTTTAAGCTTTTATTAAATTAACTTTCCTTGTTTAAAAAATGAACCTAACGGAAGTGAAAATTGGCTACGGGGTTTATGAACGACTTTTTAAGCGTGCATAGTGAGGACGCTCGAGTGTAAAGTACACTCCTAAAAGGAATATAGGTACTTTAACCAACTCTTACATGTCATCAGGCGAAGGAGTTATTATATGTACCTATACCTATATTATCATAATATTTTCAACTTATAAAATAAATTAAATAAAATTATTAAATAAATTTATATAATAAAATTTGCCAATAAATTTATATAATAAAATTTGCCAATAAATTTATATAATAAAATTTGCCAATAAATATTTTATTTGGTGTATTTTATGTGATAGTGTTTTTACTTACACAATTTTTTCTTTTTCTTATTATTAACAATGATGAGCGATGAAATATTACTTTATAAAAAAAAACATTAGATTGAAAATTCATCATGTCTTTTTAAATGTCTTTTTAAACTAAAAGCTTGAGAAAACATCTGATTGCACTTATCGCACTTGTATGTTTTTGATCCAGTATGGGAAGTTAAATGTCTTTTCAAATGACTGGACAATTTAAATTTTTTGCCACAAAGTTGACATTTATATTGCCTTACGGAACCATGAGAAGCTATATGGTTTTTCAAATGACTGGACTGACAAAAGCTTTTATTACATAAATTACATTCAAAGGGTTTAATTTTTGTATGAATTCTAACATGTTCAACTAGGTTACTTTTTTGAACAAATGACTTATCACAATATTTACATATATGCAACTTTTTATCACAATGTGTCTGTAGATGAATTTTCAAGTTGTATTTTTGATTAAACTTTTTATCGCAAATATTGCACTGTAATAAACCCTTACCACTATGAAGTTTTAAATGAGCATTCAAGAATTTAACATTTCGAAATTTTTTTTTGCAAATACTACATTCAAATTCAGAATTATTTTGCTTATTTTCCACTTTAATTAGGCTATTTGATTTGTGGCAGTTCATATGTTCAACTAAATAAGAAGGATAGGTAAAAATTTTGTTACAAATTTTACACTGATGAATGTTCAACTTTGTATGTAATCTAATATGCGCAGTTAATTTACTTTTAGAGGCATAAGCTTTATTACACGTAAAACATTTAAAGAGACGACTATTCATATGCAATAAAGAGTGATTTTGTAACTTCGATTTCTGAGAGAACACTTGAAGACATTCTTCGCATTTATAAGTTTTGTCATTAGGATTATCAAGTTTTCTTAAATAACACTTATCTTTGTATTTTAAAGAAGATCTTTCAAAGCAATTTAGAATCACTTTTGAATTGTTTTCGTCATGAAGAATAATATTTGATTGCAAATTGGTTCTACTTAACTGTTCTGTATCCGAACTAATATTTCCAGGAACAGTGCTTCGAATTTCTTTATTTTCAGTCATAAATGAATGAAAAGGATAATAAAAGTTTGGTATAGGTTTTCCCATTGCAGAATGAATAGAGCTATAAGTAATTTCGTTATTAAGCTTAGTATCTTCTTTAGCTTCAATGCCTTTTTGGTTACAAACTAAACTAATATTATTCGTATCATGTGTCAAATTGTGATTAATAAGTTGCATTCTATTTGTAAAAGTATGATTACACAATGAACAATGAAGGGCACAAGCAGCTCGATTGTTAGCTATATTATTTTCTACTCCAAGATTTGAAATATTTGACTTAGGCGTAGATTCTGTAACCTTATCTAAATCAATATGAACTGAGTCAGTGACTACTTGATTTAGGTTCAAAAATGAACTTTGGGACTCTGCAATTTGCATATGTTGAGAGGGTGTGCTGTTTTCTGGTAAAAGAGGTACATGCAATTGGTTATGAAGACAAAGCTCTTGATAATTCATGAACACTGCGCCACATTCAACACATTTTAAAGTTTTCTGCGAACTTTGTATTGGTAAAAATCCTTGATTTTGTTTGTACAATTTACAACCGCTTACAGTTGTAAAAGATGTCATTCCTGTAACCTGTGAAAATAAAAATTAATAATTAAAAAAATTTTATTAAATAACAGTTATACAGTAAAAAAGTCTTAATCTATCCAAATGAGAAAAAACTAAGACAACATGGATTGAAGCTCGGCTTTATCTACAGCGCTCTGAGACTAGTGATGAGCAAAATTGGTCTCGGTCTTGCAGTCTTGGTCTGTGTCTGGAAAATTTTGCAAGACCAAGACCAGGCTTATGCTTGCAAGACCAAGACCAAGACCAAGACCAAGACCAAGACCAAGACCAAGACCAAGACCAAGACTAAGTCTGCAAGAACAATACCAAAACAAGACTTCATCTTCAAATCTCGCAAAACTCTTGCAGTCTTGCAAATAATAAAATATATTCACCAGAAAAAGCAAATGTTAGATTATATTTTAAAGGTAAAAGTGTCAATTGCGATTTTCCGACATATAAAATCTATCCATTTTGTAGATTCCCATTCAAAAACGCATTTATTGTCATATTTAAGACTTCTTTGTGACCTATTAATCAGAACTTAGTGATGTTTAAAGAATAAACAATAATTTAACATGTAATTTTTAAGATTTTGTTATTATTTTTTCAGAAATAATAACTTCAGAATTTATCTAATTTTTTAATTTTAATGATATAAATACATTGGAGGATTCAGAGGGAGGGGGTCACGAGTGCTTGCCCTCCCCCCAAAAGCCTTATATATATATGTGTGAGAGAAAAAACTGCAAGACTCTTTTTTTCAAGACCAAGACAAAGTGTG
This sequence comes from Ganaspis brasiliensis, assembly GCA_037103525.1. Lineage (NCBI taxonomy): Eukaryota > Metazoa > Arthropoda > Insecta > Hymenoptera > Figitidae > Ganaspis > Ganaspis brasiliensis. Next base: position 1,425,239 of record JAZKLR010000135.1, on the reverse strand, counting down.
CAAGAACAAGACCAAGACCATGAAAGTCTTGGTCTTGCATTTGCTCATCACTAATCTGAGATTGGATACCAATGTTAATCCCATTTTTATTTCAAGCTTGATTCAAACTTCGTGAACTCAAGATTGGACGGTCAAGCTTGAATCCATCTTGTTTCAATTCTAAACTTTTATAATTATTAATTTAAATTAATAAAATCAGACTTCTGTCAGTACATTAATCCAAACTTTGATATTCTTATGTACTCCTTCAGTTTTAAAAGGCAGGAATCAAGATTGTGTCCCTTTCTTCATGACGCGTCACAATTTATTAAAGAAAATAAAAAAAATGAGAAAATGAAGATTTTTTTTCCTACGCTATGGATCAGTCAATTGTCTTAATGATATATCTACAAGGCAGGCCTACGCGGCTGACGCAGCTTACGCGCTTCACTCACTCGCGCGACTCAATGGCTCAGGCGTCTATAGTTCTAGCACATGATCTAGCAGTATTGTTCTCAAGAATACAAGTTTGGACTTGTAATTTTTATTAAAAAAATCATTCTTTTTCTATGTTTTTTCAACTTTAAATTATTATTTCTCTAATTATTGAGATTTTAAGTGTAGTAATATGTGCATCCAGAATTTTCTTCTTAGGTAGGAAGTAATAATAGAAAAACTATCTGGGGGTCATGAAGACACAATAATTTTTTTCTGATACATATCTCCCCCACTTACCCCCATTATCAATAGGGTCATTTATATACAACGTTAACCATTTTTTACTGACTATTAAATTCTTATCTTTTTGTGTATATTAAAATTCTTTGAGTCTGTAATATTTTGTAAATTTTCCAATACCCCCCCCCCCAAATTGCACATGTAATACGTAAATGACCACTTTATTATACATAATATATGTGGGGCAAATTTTCTCAAGTGTCCAGCGTCAAAATTGAAAGTTGTTGGATCGGACTAATATTTGCACAAACTTTAGTGCTATGGGTAAGTACTTTAACCAACAAATATTATGCAATTTAATTTAAAATTGTAGAGGGGGGAGGGGGTTGAATATTTGGGAAAAGTCAGAACATTGAGTTTTTCAAAAAATTGTAGCCGCTAAATAACGAAATGAAAAAAATTTTCACCTATATGTTTTCGAAAGGTTTTTTCCTGCTCTTTCACAAGGTGAAAAAGTTTTTTTTTAAAAATCAAAATTTAACCTTTTTTTTAAATTAAAAATTTTTGACTTGTTTTTTAAAATGGACCCTTTTTTTCTATTTTTTTGTCTTAAAAGAAAGCTCAAGTTGTGTACTTTAAACATACCAAAAGAACAAAATGGCGTTTTTTGTTGTTTTCGAATTATTAATTAATTAATTAATTAATAAAAATTTATAAAAATTGAAATATTTTACAAAAAAAATTAAGTAACGGCAATTCTGAATGCACCACATTAAAGATTATCAAAATGCGCATCCAACGAGCTATATATGAAGTACTTTGAAAAATTTTATGATTTATAAATATATATTTATATAAAATTAATTAACAAATAAATATCACCCATAAAAATAAAGGTAGAGTGATAAATTTTTTTTTTGTTAGGAAGTTTTTACACTCTTACATTAAATAATATCTAGCTAAAGTATTTCCAACCATTGAAAATGTAAATAAGACATTTTTACATCTACATCTTTATGCATGCGCCGCGTCGCGCTGTACAACTTCGTTAAAGCTACTTGTGTAACCACTGAGCCGAATATTTTTATGTCATTTTCTACAGAATAGTTATTATTCATTTTTTAATACTTAAATATTATATTTTTTCATAATAATTCGTATAATTTAATTTTATATATATCGTTTTCAAAATTACAAAAGTTTAAATTTTTTTATAATAATAAGTAAAATTTTTTGATCCTAATATTTAATACTATGTGCATCATTTTTAAAACTCGATTTAATTACTTTCTGCTTCCTCTTGGAGAAAATATTTAACATTTTTTCATCCAAACTTAATGTATAGATACTTTACCCAAATCTTCAACCCCATCCCCCCTCTACAATTTTAACTTAAATTGCATAATATTTGGTGGTTAAAGTACTTACCCATAGGACTAAAGTTTGTTCAAATATTAGTCCGATCCAACAACTTTTAATTTTGACGCTGGACACTTTAGAAAATTTTCCCCATGTACATGTAGGTACATATATGTCTTTGTACATTCAACACTAAAAATCGTAACCCCCCCCCCCCCACCCTCAAGTAATTTCTGATATCATTTTTAATGTTATTTTTATTTATTCATTTATTGACAAAAATTATTGCATTTACGAAATTGACGACATGTTTAACTTTTGCTTTTAGAAAACTGCCCAGCTCGTGAGATTTCCCCATATATCATCACGGCAGACTTGTACGAAAAATAATTTTCATTTGAGGCGGGAAAACGAGAAATACATTAATATACACACACATCATTTACGGGTCATTCTCTGGAAAAAAAGCCACCCAAAAAAAAATTGTAGATCTGATAAAAATACGCATTTCATGCGCTATGAATTTTTGTCTGAAAATAAACATTCTTCGAGAGAAATGAAAAAGGGTCTATACCACATATGCATGGACTGTTATCAGCACAGCCTATGTATAAACCGGAAAGTAAATTTTTCTTTAAAGTTTGGGTTAATTTTACAAACAAAAAAGTAACGTAAACATAACTGGAAGTCAAGTTTTGTACATTGTTACGTTGGGTCAGAGTGATATAAAAAGTGGGGTTTCCTTTAACGGATAAGAAGAGGTTGGGGTGGCATTAAAATATATATAGGGTAGAGTCAGGGGTGGTGGGACACCTTTTTTCAAGTTCATATTAAAACTTAAATTTCACTAATTTTCAGAATTTTTTTGAATTAGTAGAAAACTTATGATGCTTACTAGATAATTCACACGTCATATACATAATATATTTTATTAAATTTTAAAAAATTAAAATTTTTGTAACATAGCACAATTACCTGTTATTTACTCTGTGTTCGGGTAGTAGTATACTGCTATTAAAACACCTAACAAATATTTTCATAGTGCCGTTTTTCGAACCTGTTCACTAGCTAACCTGTGCGGGTGATGTTAATTCGGATTCCAAATGGGGGCTAACCATCCTCGTCAGCTGTGGATGACATGGGTTCTGGGAAGAATAGGACACTCCCGCCTCCTTGGTTTTTCTAAGTTGGTGTGGAGTAGTCTCGATCTAGGGTTGGCGCCCGATGGACCGGTAGTCTGTTCGATCTGACTAACGACACCTAACCCAATCTAAGGTTCCACACTGTGCCGAGAGATGGATGGCACCAGGGTTACAAAATCCGGCGTGAAGCTGCCGGGGATGGTGCGAACGTCGCCCAACCTACGTGCTCTTCGATTTGGCGTCTGCAAAGCGCAGGCGTCGGTTGCTGATGCTGTGTCGTGGGCGGCGGACGCACTGTCGTCACTAGTGACATGTTCGGAGGTATCGCGAGCGGTGCTAGGATACCGGGCACCCTGCTAGTGTATAAATGCCTTACCCACATATTCGAGCTCTGTGTGGGTGGACCGTTTTTTCTCCCAGGCTCGTGGGATTCATATGGATACTGACGATTTAAATTTAGATGACGAGGTGCGCCCAGGGGGCAGTGGTGAGGCACCGCCGGCAACGAGTGCCACAGGACCGGATTCGGTTGGAACAAATCCATCGTTTTTGACGGTGGATGGTCAGAGTAGGTCGCGTCGCGGAAGTGCGACAAGTGTTAGTAGCGTTGGCAGCGCTTTTAGCAATGCCACAGCTGCAGACCTCGCATACTGCTAGGAAAAAAAGGTGAAGACCGAAAATCTTCGCGAGAAAGAGGGGAGGATTTTCCTCGACATGGAAAAGAAACTGTGGCTTATTTATTTATTTATTTATTAAGTACATAATTCCCCGCAGTCCATAAAGAACCATAAAAGGGTAACGAAATATACATAGATATAAACTATATTTAATTATAATTAATAAGATAACAGATCAATAAATTTCACATTCTGTTTCGGCGATTCAATATATAATTATTTAGGCATTTGAGAAACTCATGTTCGGATACACTAAAAAAATCATTATTGGGCTTCATTGTTAGATATAACATGTTAATATGGTAACACGTAAAAAAATAGTTAATGAATTGATTAACGGCAATTCATTTTTATGAATATAAAAAGGTTACCACGGAGTTAGCTCAGTTGGTTAAATACTAGACCCTGCGGTCGCATCAAGTCCAGCTTGCTGGGTTCGCGCCCCGACAAGTCTGGGATTTTCCAGCTCGTGAGATAACTTCAGTGGAAGGTTTGACGTCGAGGAATAATGATATAAACTGTCGGTAACTGACATGTGCAGATCATTAAAACTTGACTGTCGATAAAACCGGTTGTACTCAGGAAGAGGTCTTTCTACAGTTTTCCCTCTCCACTGGCGAGAAAACCTAATTATGGGTGGTCCAGGCAAATGCGAGTACTCTTACTTCAAAGTCGTCCTGAAGTCGCGCAATACTTGGTACTTATGTTTAAAGTACTATTTTTTGGAAATTTCCTCGGTGAACACTTGTAAGTGCGAAAAGCCAATAAACAAGTGTATAATTAAAAAAAAAAAGAAAAAAAAAAGTTTCCACATATCGTGCTCCAAAACTTGGGACTTTGAAATTAATTAATTTTAATAAGTGAGGACAATCGATTTGAAACCTAACAATCTTAAACAAAAACATCGCAGCAGTAATGCCTTAGACCTTGAAAGTGAGGAACTATAGAAAACGTTTCTGGACGCGGTCAATCATATCAGCATATTTTTTATAATAAGGAAACCATATGACGGATGCGTATTCAGCGGTTGATCTAACTAACGAACTAAACAATAGTATGAACGAATCCTTTTTTGTAAAGTTTTTTGATGACCTTAACAGGTATCCGAGGGTTCTCGAAATGCGCGCTGTTATATCAGTGATGTGGTCATTAAAACACAGATTAGAAGAAAAAGTAACACCTTAATCGCGTGTGGAGTATACTCTTGTAATTTGTAAGTTATTTATGCGGTAAGGATATGTAACAGGAACAATTAATTTGTGGAAAGTTAGTACTTGACATTTTTCAGTATTCAGTGTTAGTTTCTTATCAGAACACCACTGTGATATTGAGTCCAAATCCTTCTGTAATAAGAATATGTCATGATTGGAAATTACCCTGCGATAAATCTTAACATCATCTGCAAACAAAATGATTTGAGACTCAATATCCTGATCAATATAATTTATATAAACAGTAAATAGAGGGGACCCCAACGGTGAGTCTTGGGGGACACCTCGTGTGGGTTCAAATGTGTCAAATTTGAAATTCCCGACAACAACTTTATGTTTCCTTCCACGTAAGTAGTCCAGCAGTAAATCTGATATTTGCAGGTAAATTTAATATTCGCAATTTTGTGTTAAGAATATCGTGGTCAATCGAATCAAATGCTTTAGCGAAATCTAAATATATCACGTCTACCTGAAAACCTAACTGCAAGGACTCTCTTAAAAAATGCGTGAAAGAAGCCAAATTTGTCAAGGTTGATTTTTAAGACAACAACCATGTTGATTTATACTAACAACAGATTTTATTGCATTATTAATAAGAGGAGTAATACAAGCTTCGAAAACCTTGGCAAAGTTGGGAATAATAGCTATCGGTCGATAGTTCTTGCAGTCGGTCCTGTCACCAAACTTAAACCAAACTTAATCTTGCAGTTTTCTATTGCGTCGGGAACTTAGCAGAATTTAAAATTTGGTTAAAAATTAATTTTAAAGTAGTTCAAATGCAGGCGCACAATCCTTAACAAGAAAACTCGGAATCCCATCAAGGCCAGCAGTAAATTTGGGTTTTAAGGATTTTAAAGCTTTACGGACTTGATCATTAGTATAACAATCACCATCACTATCAAGGTCAGAAAAGGATAAACCCTCGTCATAAATCAAAACACGATTCATGGGAGCACAATTTATCGAGGCGAAAAGGCTCGCAAATGCATCAACTATTTCCTGGGGAGACTCAAGTCTCAGATTATTATAAAACATAATGTTTGGTATACTTGGTTGTTTTCGTGTTCTACTTACAAAATCTCAAAACGATTTTGGATTAGAATGAATAGAATTAGAATGGCTCAATTTTAGCCATGTAATCACGATATTCTTTTCTGATACTTTTATGGATATCGTTAGAAAGTAATTTAATCTACGCGTCATAATAATCAGAGACACCATGATTTCTCTTCTTTAATAAATTAGTTTTCACTCTAATGTCCCTAATAATAGCGTCAGTAAACCACGGGGGATACTTGCGACTAATATGTAAATTACAATTTTTAAGGGGGACAAATCAAGAAAAAACATCATTAATTACATTATTAAACATGTCAGTCAAAGTATCAACATCATGCGACCCATATAGAAAAGACCAATCAAGAGAAAGCAGATGCGAATACAAAAGATCAAGTCTCGCCATTCTAAAATTAAAGGAAACAGTAGCATTGTCATTTAAACCGCATGAAAAAATAGACGCTGTAAATTTGTAAGTCAATGACATATACGCGCTTATTACTAATGCGGGGTGGCTCCGATAATTGTAAAAACATGGGACATTAAAATCTCCCAAAACAAAAAGCGGGTAATTAATTAAAAAATACATTTCTTTTAGAGCAAGAAAAACAGATGAAAAATCTTCGACAGATAAGTCAGGTGGAATGTACAATGTAACAATAGCAAAAGAAAAAGTCATTTTAGACACAATTAAACATAAGGCGCTAATGTTACTGTTGATCTGAGAAATAGAAGAGCAATCACACTGACATACCTTATACTTGTTGCTGACAGCGATCAACACACCTCCACCACGCTTGTTAATCCTATTATCTCGAAAAACATCAAAAAGTTCATTAGAGAATAATTCATTCGACAAAACATAAGGTTTGAGCCAAGTTTCAGTTAAACATAAAATATCATAAAAAAGAATGTCTTGAAAACACTTGACCAACTCAATTTTAGTATTTAAACCTCTAGTGTTCTGGTAAAATAATCGCAAGTTGGTTTTATTTAAACATTTTGAATTAAAATTTACAGATTCTGAGCTGTTCGAGGATGATGTCGAGGCTTGAAAATAAAGGGAGTTCCGTGGCGATAGTGGATCTTCAGTCCCTCCTCTCCTTTCGCTGACCTCTCTGTCAATTCCTTTTTGTCAGCCAGATAAGCTGTTTGCTGGGATCTCGTCCGATCGGGAGTTATAACCAATGCGTGATAATTTAAACGGAGGCATGGGAGAGTCTGGCAGAAGGCTACTAATAATAACATTTGCAATTGACATATCATGCTCAATGTCAGTTTTGCTATCGTCAGAGATAACTTCCTTAAAGCCAAATATCAAAAGGTTTTTTTTTCCGCTGAAGGCGATCTTCCCATTCTTCCAGGGTAGCAGACACTTTATTTTCCAATACATCTAATCGAGAGTTCGTTATATCATTATTAGATTCACATTTTAGTATCCGGTCGCTATTCTGTTTGAGTTGTTGTGCTACAGTCGAGATGGAATTCTCAAGGCGCGAGAGAGACGCATGTATTTCTGTAGATTCATCCCTTACTACTGCTCGAAGTTGGTCTAAGGAGGCTAAGACGGGTGGGGGGGGGGGGATCTGATGATGATTTACTAGGCTTGGGCAAGGAAGCACCACAGCACTTTTTTAGTTCAACATTAGGAATCATTGCAGTTTTTAAAATTCACTTAGGATGGTACGGTTTACGGCAGCCGGGGTATAAAGAAGCTTTCACTACCTTACTACTGCACATTTGGCAAAAAGATTCCGGTTGACCGGTATAATCATCCGACTCGAAAATAACATCAGTCCCCATATTGACTCGCGTAGTCATGCGGTAGCGGGGTAAGGTGCGTGCATAAAGTACACTCACTGTCAAAAGTTTGACCAATTTAGTCAGATTTTATCAAATAAATAAAATAACAAGACACACACTTGTCAAAAAGTTACAAATGTATGACCGAAAACGACTCCATCTAAATCCTGTCATCCACAAATTAAAAACCACTAGGAATCATTATTTTAAAAACACTACTAGCACAAGTCCATGCGAACCATGTGCTCGCACTCACGAGGAATAATTAATATTTATTTTATCGTGATTAGGGTCTTTACACGTAACGCAGTTATCAGCAATTATTGCACTGATAATCTTAAATTTATAAAAAACCAGTTCACGACAACACTAACGCACTTGATAACAGTACAAGTAAAAAAACAGAGGAGCGACCGGTCAACGTGTTATATCCTCGCGGCCATCTTAATTATTTTTATGATGGAAAAGCTGAAGGTTCAAAAGAACGTTGCGTCGGAGATCCAAACTGGATTAAAGAAATTCAACCAGTGGATCTCCGATTTATGGAAGATGCATTTGGAGGCAGATGCAGCAGATTCTAGGCTTTATATTGGCCTGAAGAACTGCGAAATTGATCGAACCGAAAGGCAAAAAGTAAGAGAGCGCGTCCAGGCCAAAGCAATGAGAGCTCTGGTCTTTGAGTGGAAGAGGAAAAGAGAAGACGGTGGAAAGTCACCTCCAAAAACCAAGAAGCCCAAAAAGCCGTCGGAGACCTTTGCTGATAAGGCTAAGGCTCCGAATAGGGTTAAAAGGAGGGAGGTACCTCCAATTGTTCCTCCCAAAGTAGTAGTGGAGCCTATGAGGCCCAAGAAATCGAAGCTCTTAGTGCGGGTTTCCCAGGGACAAACATACGCCTCTGTCCTTGGGAAGCTTAGAAAGGAGGTGGACCCTGGCTCCTGTCAGTCCACGGTGGTGGGTGCAATGCCCACAAAGCAGGGTAACCTTCTCTTACCATTAGGAGAAGGTTCAGATGAAAAGGCACTCACGGCCAAGGTTCCCGAGGCTGTAAAAGGCATAGGAACCGTCAGGGCCCCGGATGACCAAAGGGTAACTTTGGAGATCCGAGACCTGGACGGCCTTACCGAAAAGGAAGAGGTAGTAGTAGCCCTTGAGGAGGTCTTACGGACTTTTCGAGAAAAGAGGGAAGTCAAGGTCTTGGGTCCAAATGTAAGAGGGGTAAAGTTCGCAATCGTGGTCGTGGACCAAGATGATGCTAAAAGGTTAGAAGAAGAAGGAAAAGTAAAGGTGGGATTTCTAAGCTGCCACATTAGGAGGAGGTTTATAGTGACCAGGTGCCATAGGTGCCTGGCTTACGGCCACAAGAAAGCTGAGTGCAAGGGAGTGGACAGATCCTCGTCATGTTTCAAGTGCGGAGGATCTGGCCACACTCTTGCAGAATGTACAAAAGAGGCACTTTGTTTCCTATGCTCGGAAGAGCAGGGCATGACGGAAGTGTCCCATGTCGCAGGCTCGGGTAAGTGCGCCTGTTTCAGGAGAATACTGCAACAGACAAAAAGAGAAGAGGCTTTGAAGCGTAGCCGCTTTAGGACCGCCTAAGTCGCAGGAAAACTCAGATAGAGGAAGTTTTCTTCCTTTTGAAGCGTTTTTAGAGCGTATTGACGGTTCAGCGAGTCCCTGGACCCAACTTGTGTGTGTTAAGGGCCTCCATGACCGTCAATGAGGGGGGATATAAGGGGATATAAGACCACTCCCGATGGCGATACGCGCGGAAAAAGCTAGCCGGGAGTGGTCTTAAGGTCCCTAAAAAAGGGGGTGTGGTTTTAGCGGGTCGGCAGAAAATCGCCACCCCCGCATAACCCTGTAGTACGGGCTACAGGGTACCTGGCAGCAGGTTTTCACATCCTACGCAATAAAAAAAAATAAAAAAAATTTTAATAGTAATATTTTTATTTGTAAATTATTAATAAACTTATTATGCAGTAGAAAATATTTTAAAATGTTGTAAAAACCAACTAATTATTGAATAATTCACATTAATATATTCTGACGTTCGGTTGTCATGAAAAAATGTGAAAAAAGCAAGTGAAATTTGTTTCCTTAAGAACTAAATTTTTTAACCTACAAATATTTGGCGCGAAAGTTAAAAGCAATCTATATAACTTTGGAAATTTTTATTTTATGTATTTATTTTTAAGAATAATAGTTTTGAAATTTATTATAATAATAATATTATATAATTTGTAGGTGTGTATTACATGAACTTTAAGCAATATTTTAACCTTACAACAGAAATGTGCTCAACTGCGGCACTGTGCATGCGTTCTTTCAGAAGTTGTCTGACTGGTAGAAGGATTTTATCATTAGGGTTGCCAATTTTACAAGTCATAAAGTAAAATATTTTGCACTGTACCACCCCACAAACTGGTACAGTAAACAAGTCATACACAACAAGTCATTAATTAAACAAGTCATTAATAATATTTTTAAACACTTTAAATCATCGAAATATTTTAGTGAAGACCCTAAACAAAATAAATCACAATATACCTATGTTTAAGAGTGTTCCATTTCTATAAAAATCAATGTTGTATTTCAAGCAAATTTTTCCTCCGCTGCTTCAGAAACAGTTTTTTTTCTATTTTTTTCGTAATTAATTAATCAATGAGGTATAATATTAAATAATTAACAATTAATCTCATTTAAAGAAATTTGCTATGATTGATTTTAAAAATTCCAAAATCGTGTATTATAAAATTATTTATTATTTAAATTTAAAAATAATAACTGCAAAGTTTAAACGAAAGTTTCAACTGAAGTTTTCAAGGGAAGTACCCGACGGAATTTTGCGGAAAGCTTCCAGGAAGTTTTCAAGGGAATTTTTTAAGGGAATCTTCCGCGAAGTTTCTGAGAAGATTCCAAGTGAAGTTGTTGGGAAGTTCCCAAGGAAGGGAGGCTTTCTGGAAATTCCCAATGCAAGCTTCCCTTATAATCCCTTTGTGCCTTATAAAGACCAGTTTTTATTTCTGATAAAATCCGAGTTCCCAACCTATAATACACACCTATACAAAGTTTAAATGCAATTTATTTTATTACCTGATTTTTCATTTTTTTTACCTAAAAAAAATTGATATTAAAAATGTTATATTTTCTATTGTTTCATCTACAATTGATATTAATATTTATTTTTTAAAATTTATAGTCAAATATGTTGTAAAAAATACAACAAAATTAATGCGAAAAGATTAGACGTAATGACGTAATTTAACAAAAGTCAGTATTGTAAAAAAAATTTTGGGTTTTCAATTTTTTTGAAAAATTATATCTTTCGTTCTAATCAAAATTTTTAAACTTTTTAAGTTTATAAACCTTACTTGGGTTAACACCTAATATACCTCCAAAGTCCCTTTAAATCGGTTAAGTCGTTCCTAATGGGAAACTAACGATTAGCGTATTAATGGTCCAGTATTGGGAGACAATGGTGCCAAGATTGGCGCATTAATGGAAACCAATATGGGTCTACTATTGGTCAATCCTTGGGAAGATAACGGGTTTGCCAGTATTCTTGACAGTTGGCAGCTGTCAATATTACATATTTCGATTTAATTTTAACTTGGTGTTCTTAAAATACTTTTATATGCGCATGTGACAAATTTATTATCAAAACTGTCAAAAACTTTCGCTTTTAAAAGCTTGACAGTTTAATTGACAGCTGTCAAATGTCAAGAGGACTTATTGCTATTAGAATTAATCTCAGTTTTCTTAAGAACACTTGTATATGAGTATTTTAATGTAAAAAGTCTTCTCAAAAATTTGACAGCTTAATTGACAGTTAATAGCTGTCAATATTACATATTTCTATTTATATTTCTCTCCGTGTTGTTAAAATAATTTTATATACATATGTATATAATTTAATGTAAACTTGTCAAAAACTCTCGTTTTTTAAAGTTTGACAGCTTAATTGACAGCTGTCAACTGTCAATAGTACATTTTCTATTTAAATTGACCTTAGTTTTTAAAATACATTTATAAGAGTAAATTAATGTAAAATTCCACAAAAACTGTCTTCTTTAAAAAATTGACAGTTTATTGACAGCCGGCAGCTGTCAAATCTTATTTTTGACATCGGATTCGTGTTCAGCACCTTAAAAACTATAAATATACATATCGTCAAAGGAAAAGATTAATAAAAAAAAATTACTATACAAAACGTACGAAAGTGTAAATATCACAGGTTAAATCCCATGTAAACTTTAACCACCCTTCGGTGGCACGGGTTAATATTAATTGATTGACCTGTCCTTGTGCACTAGGGTGGTCCAAAAATGCATGGGAAAACAAAAAATTTTTTTTAATGCTCTCACCCCCTAGGATTGTACCATATCGAAAAAAATACCCCTATTTTTTGTTTTTGTTTTTTTTTTTATTTAGATGGGGCTCAAAGCGCTGAAAGTTTCCCAAGCAAAATGCATGGGGAAAAAAGGCTTTTTCGTAGAAATGGTATAGAATCGTTGAAGATCAATATTTTTCAATCGCCCAACTCTATTCCTCTTCAGAAGATTTCAAACAATACTGCCAAATTGTTTATTTAACGATTTTTAAATATTAACTATTTTTTAAAGGTCCCTAAAAAAACCCCATAAATTACAAAATTACGAAAAAATCGTTAAAAAATATTTTTTACTATTTTTATGCAAGTTTTTTCCTAGATTCCGAATAAATAACATAAATATTGATTTTTAATCATTATTCCATGTAATTGCTAATTTGTTTAAACAAATTATTATTGTTTATTTACAACTTTTTATCAAATTGAGATAGAGAGTAGCAACTTTTTCCTAATTTTGCAAGTTATAGAGGCCATTGGAGCCAAACACGAACAACAAACTAAAAAGAATAATTTTTACAATTGTTTAAACAAATTAAATTGTTCATTATCAACTTTTTGTTAAAAAGAGGTACAGAGATGCAACTTTTTTTCAATTTTGCAACTTTTCGATGTCAGTCAAGCCATGTACTAACATTAACCTAAAATAATATTTTTTACAATTGTTTAAATAAATGAATAATATTTATTTTCAACTTTTTTATTAAGTAGAGCTAAAGAGTTGCAACTTTCTCTCAATTTTTCAAGTTTTCTTTTGTGGAGGGGTAGGAATGACTGTGAGACATAATAATTAAGTACAACATTCGAGAATATTTATTTTTTTAATATGATAAATACATGGGTTGGTTATTATAAACTAAAAAAAAATATTAAAAAAAGGACGCAACGTCCAAATACCACTAAAACTGTATATAAAATGAGATTCTGAAGGTAGAAATGGATAAATTTTTAAAAAGTTGCAATTCTCGAGCTTTATTCAATGAAAAGTTGAAAATAAATATTATTAATTTATTCAAACAATTATAAAAAATATTATTTTAGGTTTTTGTTAGTACATTGCTTGACTGACCTCGAAAAGTTGCAAAATTGAGAAAGAGTTGCATCTCTGTAGCTCTATTTAATAAAATGTGGATAATAAACAATATAATTTGTTTAAACAATTGTAAAAATCATTACTTTTAGTTTGTTTTTAGTACATGGCTGGAGGGACCTCGAAAAGTTGCAAAAATAAGAAAAAGTTGCAACTCTGTAGCTCAATTTGTGCTAATCATGACAATAAACAATATAATTTGTTTAAACAATTGTAAAAATTATTATTTTTAGTTTGTTGTTAGTGCATGGCTTGACTGACCTCGAAAAGTTGCAAAATTGAGAAAAAGTTGCATCTCTGTAGCTTTTTTTAATAAAAAGTTGGTAATAAACAATATAATATGTTTAAACAATTGTAAAAATTATTATTTGTAGTTTGTTGTTAGTGCATGGCATGACTGACCTCAAAAAGTTGCAAAATTGAAAAAAAGTTGCATCTCTGTACCTCTTTTTAACAAAAAGTTGATAATAAACTATTTAATTTGTTTAAACAATTGTTTAAATTATTATTTTAACTTTTTTGTTCGTATTTGGCTCAAATGGCCTCGATAAGTTGCAAAATTAACAAAAAGGTGCAACTCTCTACCTCAATTTGATAAAAAGTTGTAAATGAACAATAATAATTTGTTTAAACAAATTAGCAACTACATGGAATAATGATTAAAAATTAATATTTATGTTATTTATTTAGAATCTAGGAAAAAACTTGCATAAAAATAGTAAAAAATATTGTTTAACGATTTTTTCGTAATTTTGTAATTTATGGGGTTTTTTTGGGTCCCTTTAAAAAATAGTTAATATTAAAAAATCGTTAAATAAACAATTTGGCATTATTTTTTTTTTTTTTTTAGTTATTATACACTCGTTTTCACGACCTTACTGGCCCAATGAGTGTCCCCCGTAGGGAGTTCCTAGAATTGTACTTGTATATATTCTTTAAGTGTTTCTGCGACTACAGAACGGCTTGAAATTAGGAGTACTCGCATTTGCCTGGACCACCCGGTATATTGGGTTTGCTCGCCAGTGGAGAGGGAAAACTGTAGAAAAACCTTTCCATAGTACAACCGGTTTATCGACAGTCGAGTTCTAGTGATCTGCACAAGTCGATTACCGACAGTGCATATCATTATTCCTCGACGTCAAACCTTCCACTGAAGTTATCTCACGAGTTAGAAAAATCCCAGACTCATCGGGGCGCGAACACAGCAAGCTGGACTTGGCGCGACCGCAGAGTCTAGTATTTAACGAACTGAGCTAACTCCGTGGTCTTCAATTTGGCATTATTGTTTGAAGTCTTCTGAAGAGAAATAGAGTTGGGCGATTAAAAAATACTGATTTTTAACGATTCTTTACCATTTCTACGAAAAAGCCTTTTTTTCCCATGCATTTTGCATGGGAAACTTTGAGAGCTTTCAGCCCCATCTAAATAAAAAAAACAAAAAATAGAGGTATTTTTTTCGATATAAAAAAATCCTAGGGGGTGAGAGCATTAAAAAAAAAATTTGTTTTGTACCATCCTATTGTGCACATCTCATTTTTTTCACATTCTAAAGCAAATTCAGTTCGGCGACCTAAGAAATTCATAATTTTGCAAAATAACGGTCACCCTATTCCAGAAGTGATATTTGTATTTCTTTATTATCAATTTTTTTTCGTTTTAATTTATTCCGTTCGCGATAGGCTTTTTGATATTCTGCTCTACTTTTTCTTCTTTTCTCTTAGAATGGCTAAAAATTATCGTCTAACCCACTATTGTTTCCAATAATTTATCATTATTACCTCCTTTTTCTACTTTCATTAAATTCGACGCATATTCTACATGTTCTTTCTTGCAAATATTTACATTTTGTCACTTTTTACACTTTCAATATTTGTTATTTCTCTATCTTTCCCATTAAGGTATATCTCTCGGTTAAATACAAGGTATCAGAAAAAAAATTTCAGTGTCCTTCAAAGGATTTAAAACTTTTTGGAAACTATATTCTTGAGAAGGAAAAATGTCCTTTTTTAGGAAAAAAAAAATCTTCCAAACTATTTGACTTAGGATGCTGAAATTCGGTACACGTATGTAGATTTACGTGTAGATTACAGGGAAATTATAGAGAACTTTTGTAAAGGCAATCTTCATAGTGTTTACTAGCCATAAAGTACGATTTTTTAAAAAAAATTAGAAAAAATGACCATGTCCCCCCCTAATCTTCCAAACTATTTGACTTAGGATGATAAAATTTGGTAGATGTATGTAGATTTACGTGTAGATTACAGAAAAATTATAGAGAAGTTTGTTAATGTTCGTCTTTATAGAATTTACTAGCCAAAATTCATGTTTTAAAAAAAAAATTGAATAATAATTGGTTAATTCATTATTTTTTTAGAACATATTTAAAAAATGATCCTGACCCCCCAGCTGCAAAAGTTTTGACTGATAGTGCTAAATATTTGTACCAATAAAACTTTATTTAGTGTATAATAAAAATTATTTTTAAAAATGGTTTCCTAGTGGAAATTTTCAAATCTCTACCTCATATATAATTTGAAATAAAATTAGAGTGTAACTCGTACTTGCACGATTTTTTAAACCTAATATGGCTAGGATTTTATGTTAAGCTGATACCTAAAAGTCTGCTAAGTTTTACTTAAATGGGTCAATCTGTTTTTGCGTGATGCCTGATCGAAGTTTTGACGACAGACAGACATACATAGATACATACATACATACATACATACATATTTTTATCAATGCTATTTTCAAAAAATTTGGAGTATGGAAAGAAGAAATTTAACAGAAATTTTCAATTCTGTGCCATGTACAGAGAAAAGTCAGGTTTTTGTTATAATAAATAAAAGAGATGAGACAATGAGAGAAATGAGGTAAAAATATGACACAATACCATGAGACAATGAGATGAGGTAAACATATGAAATAATGAAAGAGTTGAGATAATGAAATGAGATAAATAGATATGAGCATATAAGATAAGCATATGAGATACAGATACAGAAAAAAAATTTAGAGTTGAAATATAAAGATAACATGTAGGATAAAGAGGTGATTATGGAGTTAGATTATGAGACATAAAAAATAAGCTTAATTTTTTGTTAATATTTTTTTTGAAAGTTGTTTTTGAAAAATGAGTTCTGAGGCGCATAAATATTCCCTAAATCTCATTTAGCCTAAATCCCATTAAGCCTAAAATCAAAAAGCCTAAAATGCATTCAGCCAAAATTCCATTTAACCTAAATTGCATTTAACCTAAATTTCATTTAACCTAATTCGCGTTTAACCTAAATTCCAATAAACATAAATTTCATTTTACCTAAATCCCATTCAATCTAAATTCCATTTAACCTATATCTCATTTAACCAAAATCTCATTTTACCGAAATTCCATTTAACCTAAATTCCATTAAACCTAAATTCCATTTAACCTAAATCCCATTTAACCTAAATCCCATTTAACCTAAATTCCGTTTAACCTAAATCTCATTTAACCTAAATTCCATTTAACCAAAATCCCATTTAACCTAAAACGCATTTAGTATAAATTCCATTTCACCTAAAATGCATTCAGCCTAAATCCCACTTCACCTAAATCCCATTTAACCTAAATCTCATTCAACCTAAATTCCACTTAACCTAAATCCCATTTAACCTAAAACGCATTTAGTCTAAATTCCATTTAACCTAAAATGCATTCAGCCTAAATCCCATTTAACATAAATTTCGTTTAAACTAAATCTCATTTAACCTAAATTCCACTTAACCTAAATCCCATTTAACCTAAAACGCATTTATTCTAAATTCCATTTAACCTAAAATGCATTCAGCCTAAATCTCACTTCACCTAAATCCCATTTAACCTAAATTCCATTTAACCTAAAACGCATTCAGCCTAAATCTCACTTCACCTCAATCCCATTTA
Source organism: Ganaspis brasiliensis (assembly GCA_037103525.1). NCBI lineage: Eukaryota > Metazoa > Arthropoda > Insecta > Hymenoptera > Figitidae > Ganaspis > Ganaspis brasiliensis. Next base: position 1,407,935 of record JAZKLR010000135.1, on the reverse strand, counting down.
ACCTAAATCTCATTTAACCTAAATTCCATTTAACCTAAATCCCATTTAACCAAAAACGCATTAAGTCTAAATTCCATTTAACCTAAAATGCATTCAGCCTAAATCTCACTTCACCTAAATCATATTTAACCTAAATCTCATTTAACCTAAATTCCACTTAATCTAAATCCCATTTAACCTAAAACGCATTTAGTCTAAATTCCATTTAACCTAAATTCCATTTAACCTAAAACGCATTGAGCCTAAATCTCACTTCATCTAAATCCCATTTAACCTAAAACTTTACTTGATTCAACTATATTTATCCTTAAATTAAAAAAAATTTTAGGTTCAATAAGATTTAGGTAAAGTGAGATTTAGGCTCAATGCGTTTTAGGTTAAATAGAATTTTAGTTAAATGGAATTTAGACTAAATGCGTTTTAGGTTAAATGGGATTTAGATTAAGTGGAATTTAGGTTAAATGGGATTTAGGTAAAGTGAGATTTAGGCTGAATGCATTTTAGGTTAAATGGAATTTAGACTAAATGCGTTTTAGGTTAAATGGGATTTAGGTTAAATGGAATTTAGGTTAAATGAGATTTAGGTTAAATGGGATTAAGTAAAGTGAGATTTAGGCTGAATGCGTTTTAGGTTAAATGACATTTAGGTTAAATGGGATTTAGGTTAAATGGAATTTAGGTTAAATGGAATTTAGGTTAAATGGAATTTAGGTTAAATAGGATTTAGGTTAAGTGGAATTTATGTTAAGTGAGATTTAGGTTAAATGGGATTTAGGTGAAGTGAGATTTAGACTGAATGCATTTTAGGTTAAATGGAATTTATACTAAATGCGTTTTAGGTTAAATTGGATTTCTGTTAAGTGGAATTTAGGTTAAATGAGATTTAGGTTAAATGGGATTTAGGTGAAGTGAGATTTAGGCTGAATGCATTTTGGGTTAAATGGAATTTATACTAAATGTGTTTTAGGTTAAATGGGATTTAGGTTAAATGGAATTTAGGTTAAATGAGATTTAGGTTAAACGGAATTTAGGTTAAATGGTATTTAGGTTAAATGGGATTTAGGTTAAATGGAATTTAGGTTAAATGGAATTTAGGTTAAATGGAAATTAGGTTAAATGGAATTTAGGTTAAATGGAATTTCGGTAAAATGAGATTTAGGTTAAATGAGAATTAGGTTAAATGGAATTTAGATTGAATGGGATTTAGGTAAAATGAAATTTAGGTTTAATGGAATTTAGGTTAAACGCGATTTAGGTTAAATGAAATTCAGGTTATATGCAATTTAAGTTAAATGGAATTTTGGCTGAATGCATTTTAGGCTTTTTGATTTTAGGCTTAATGGGATTTAGGCTAAATGAGATTTATGGAATATTCATGCTCCTCCATATGTAGAAATGTTAGATGAATTAAAAGCCATTAATAGAAACTAATCTCGTTTTCTAATATTGTTTAGTGGGATAACTAGCTTCGGGTCACTGGATATGTACTTTTGATAATGGAAATAAACTTTTTGTTTATAATAGTCTAAACCAAGGTTGCATAAATGAAGATCAAAGAAAATATTTATGCAGGTTATATCCAATTGTACCTAATATAGTTTTTCTAAGAGTACAGCAACAACCAAATTTTGTTGATTGTGGTGTATTCGCGATTGCGTTTGCAGTTTCTTTATATTTTAATTTTAAACCTGAGAACGTTGTATACAATCATGCATTAATAAGGACTCATTTGTATATGATCTTTCAAAAAAATGTGTTAGTGGTAGAGCTAGGCCGGTTCTAAAACAGTTACCTACCGAAAGTCTGCAAAATCTGATATCCCGTAGAAATCTACTTTACCGGCAGAGCGTAGGAATCTGTTTTACCCTAGTTACCGACCAGATAGCGCTGTGTGGGGGGTTCCCCGCGCCATTTTGGATTTTTACCCCCACTTTTGCGCGGGAATTTAAATTTTACTCTCACTTTTTTTGCGGGAAGTTAAATTTTACCCCCACTCTTAGGTTTTTCAAGCGCGCCATTTTGAATTTGTATCCCCACTTTTGCACGGTAAGTTTAAATTTACCCCCACTTTTAGTTTTTTCAAGCGGGGATTCCCTACTTTTGTGCGGGCTTTTAGTCTGTTGTTAGTGAGAGTTCTACGTTACCGACAGCCATTTTAGTGAGTTAGCACACCTGCCACCACTTATAGACGGCGCTGCAATCAAATCGCGCCAAGTTTAACTTAAAATGGTAACCCTTTTAATTTGCATAAGGTGTTATGTAAGAACTAATTTGCACATCATTAGTATACAATACCACCCTTATGGCTAATTTGCATAAACTGCGTATTGTTGTTACTTTTAACCAAAGAACTAATTTGCATATCCTTAATACTACCAATCTAATTTGCATAAACTGTGTATTGTGGTTAACTTTTACCGAAGAACTAATGTGCATATCCATAATACTACTAATCTATTTTGCATAACCTGCGTATTGATGACAATATTAAGAAATCATGAGGTAGGGATGATCCTGGAGATTTGGTGGGAAGGGTATCACATTTATAGGTATCGATTCCACTGTTTCTCGGCCTCATCGATCGTGATTCCAATAGCCAAGGGCTTTGCGCCACACCTGAGTGTATCGCCGATAGCATTCAGGTATTATTTCTGATAATTTTTTTTAAAAAAAGAGTGAAGTTTTATATTTTATTAAAAGTCATATATGTTATTAATTTGGGACATTCTCTTGATTTTTGTTTTTAGTGTGGCGTTTTATAATTTATTATAATAATGGGTGTGAGCATTTATAATTAATATGGCGATGGGATTTGGTGCCTAGAGACCGGGGAATCGATTATTGTGAATTGAACCAAGATGGACCCATCCGTGAGATCCAAGGTTCCTGACTATTGGAAATATTCCTCGAATTAAAAGTAGAGTACGTTTACAGCTAAGTGAAACGTTTAATCTTCTTCAGAGTCTTCAGGACTTTCCCTCGACACGTTTTTCATCGATTGATAAGTTCATTCTTATTTTATTATTTATTTTGATTGTTGTTTACGTCGTTTTGTTTTGACTAAACTATAAGTTGATCTATATTAGAATATATTTTCTGACATTTTGATTGTTTATGGCATTATTGAAATTATATGAATTGTTGACTTATTATTTATTTGTACCTTTATTATACTGAATTCTCGTGTGCGTTTGTTTATTTATATGGGGTATATAATTATGCGAAGAGACGCATCTCGGTAATCGATGATAGAAAAAGAATTTATTATTCATATTTTGGGTTATATTATAATTTATATTCATGGTACTTTGCTTTTTTATAATAATAAATCAATTACACAGGCCAACAAATAGAAGCAGGGGTGGACATGTTCTGAGTTCAGTGGACCTTTATGTTTTTGGGGTCGTTGATTACGATCCTGGTGTCCACATAACTCTATAACGTCTAGTTCAAGGTCACGTCAAGGTCAAGCACCTTATTTTCCGAAATATTTGACCTAAAATGACCTTCAAATGACCTTTAAGGGTCTAATTGAAAAATTGGTCAAGGCATATCCGGACCTAAAATTTCCTGCTCTTTCAGAATCCGGGGTCAAAAAAATTTTTATTTTTAAAATTTAGGTGCTTGACCTTGGCGTGACCTTGAACTAGACGTGATAGAGTTATGTGGACACCGGGATCGTAATCAGCGACCCCAAAAACATAAAGGTCCACTGGACTCAGAACATGTCCACCTCTGCTTCTATTTGTGGGCCTGTGTTATTGTATCTTTAATATTGTGTGTTAATTTTTAAATTCTGTTCATAAACTCACCACTTTGAGTCATTGATTAAAAGTAAATATTAATTTTCTTAAGTGAAATAAATTTTGATTTGAAAAATAAGTAATAATAAAGAAAATTGTTACAATGTTTTGTAGGAACTAATTTGCATATCATTAGTATGCAATACCAACCATCGGTATGATTTGCATAACAGTTAACTTTTACCGAAGAACTAATTTGCATATTCTTGATATTACCAATCTAATTTGCATAAATTGTGTATTATTGTTAACTTTTACCGAAGAACTAATTTGCATGTCACTAATACTACGAATCTAATTTGCATAACCTGCGTATTGTTGTTGCCAAGTTTAACTTAAAATGCTAACCCTTTTAATTTGCATAAAGTGTTATGTAAGAACTAATTTGCATATCATAAGTATGCAATACCAACCATCGGTATGATTTGCATAAACTGTGTATTATTGTTAACTTTTACCGAAGAACCAATTTGCATAACCTTAATACTACTAATCTAATTTGCATAAACTGTGTATTGTTGTTAACTTTTATCTTAGAACTAATTTACATATGGTCGATTCTTGCGTAACTGCCCGAATTCAAGTTAAGTTTTGGTAAAAAAAAAAATTTTTTTATTTAATGTTTCTCTGCACTTATTTTTTTTATTAGGGTATAATATAATTATATTTTAAACGATTTTACTACAACTTTATTTATACGAAAATAATAGCAAATTTTTGAAAATTGGCTACCATGTGGAGCTGAACCGCATCCTTTTATTGTCAATATATTGTACAAAATAAAAATTTCTTCTTGATATTTTGCTAAAACGAAAATAAATAATAAATTAATAAATTATTTTATATTCTAAAAGTATTTTAGATATTAGTTAACATATATAAAATTTTATAAAAGAACAGCAAATACAATATTTAATAATGAATATTTCGTTTTATTATTTGGATCATTTGAAATCGAGATCGAGCAGTGTAATCCGGCATTGCTAAACTACTTTATAGAATAATATTTTAAAATAACCACCACAGATAAAAAAGTTTCTCTGCATGAAGCACACTGAACACTTCATTTAGGCCATGGAGCTGAAATTTTACGTGATACCATGGAGCTGAAATTTGACATTTATTCTAACCTCACATCTAGAATATTGCAAAATAAATCTATTCCTTTTGCAGATCGCTTGTTTCACATGAAAACTTCAAGAAAATGGTAACAATACTATTAAATAGTTGTTACAGTAATATAATAGTAATGACATGGAACTGAACGCTTTTTTTGTACCCATGCGATTTTCACAAAAATAATTTTTTTTTAATTAAAAATTTTTCTTTTTTAAAACTTTTTTTACATGTGATTTAGTGCTAATGGATCAAAATTGAGATTTAAATTATTAGAAGGAGTAATAACTAAACACATGACACCTTAATTATAAGTCTACAGATTGCGTTCAAAAATTGGAAAAATTGAGGGACAAAATATTTTTACAGATTCTAAGTATGAAAAAGGTATTATGAAGTTCAATATAAACCTAAATTGTTCATAAATATAGACACTTTATGCTTGAAAAAGGCTGAGTTATAATAATAATATATTCACCGAAAATTATTCAATTAAAGTTAACATTTTGCAAAGGGGACACGCCACGGAGCTGAAATTTCAGCAGTTATAGTGCAATATAATAGAAGTTATAATATATATATTTATGTATATTTGGTTTTCAGTTACTCTCATATATACCTTTAAAATTCACTAAATCACTTCAGAATATATTTTTAATTCAGGTGTATTTTTTCAACGCCGCCAAGTAGGGCAGTTATGTAAGAATCGCCCATATCTTTTAGCACTACCATCCACCACTATATGTTTCCAGTGTATATTCCCTATCCCCACCCCACCAACCACCCACCACCCGTCTAGTATATTTCTTTAATGTATCTATCCAATAGGATTTGCAAAAACTGTATACTGTTGTTAAATGATTCCTTTGAGGGTAGGTTTGTTAATGTATTGAAATATCGATATATTTCAATACAATATATATTATTTATATAATAAATAGTGTTTACTACGCATGCGTACTATATGTATTTGCATGTAATTTGCATAAGCTGTGTTTTGTTACTAACCCTTCTACTCTATACTAATTTGCATGGAAAAGTGGAGTTGCGTTGCACAGTGGTTTGAAATCAGACATTGATGTTCAAATCAACTTTTAGAGAGAACGGCTGCATGGATTTTTAATTTTTTTTTTTTTTTGAAAAATTCATAAATAAATTCTTAAGAGATCTGTGAGAGTAGATTTTTGTTTTATTTGTTTTTTAATGTTAATGAAACCAGCTAAAAAAATGTCAACTTTTTCGTTTACTTTTTTTATTTTCTACAAAAAATTTTTTTAATGCCTGCCAATACCTTGATTTCATAGAAGTAACGAAATAGAATATACAAAAATTTTGAAAGCGCTAATTTAATTGTTATTTACCCCCTATTACCCCCTAAGAAGGGGTTGATATTTCAAATTTCGAAAAAAAATTGAATAGGGTGTTTTTTCCTAAGGTTTTCCTACCCCCTAAGAGGGGGTAGGAATTTCAAATTACACCAAAAGTCGAGTTCAGTGTCTAATCCTATGTTTTTTGGTGCGCTGAAACCGAAAAGCACCCAAAAACAAATTTCTCCCCTTCTTCACCCCCTATTACCCACTGATAGGGGGTCGATATTTCCAATTTAGAAAAAAAATCGAATAGGGTGTTTTTTCCTAAGGATTTTGGGGCGTTAAAACCGAGAAAGACCACCAAATACAAATTCCCCCTCCTTTACCCCCTATTACCCCCTGGGAGGGGGTTGGAATTTCGAATTACACCAAAAGTCGAGTTCAGTGTCTATTCCTATGTTTTTTGGTGCGCTGAAACCGAAAAGCACCCAAAAACAAATTTCTCCCCTTCTTCACCCCCTATTGCCCTTTAACAGGAGGTTGATATTTAAAATTTCGAAACAAAAATCTAATAGTGTGTCTATTCTTAAGGTCTTTTGGGCGATAAAACCGAGAAAGACCACTAAAAACAAATCCCTCCTTCACCCCCTATTACCCCTAAGAGGGGTTGGAATTGAGAATTTCAAGACAAGTTGAATTTTGTGTCTATTCCTATACTTTATGGGCCTCTGCAACCGAAAAAGACCCCCAAAAACAAATTTCTTCTCCCTTCACCCCCTATTAACCCTGGGACGGGGTGTTTGTGTCTATGTTTTTTGGGGCACTTAAACCGAAAAAATAACCAAAAAAAGTTCTTCTTTCCTTTACCATGTTTTACACCCTGGCAGTAAATTTAATTTTACTCCTAGGGGGTAATAGGTTGTGAAAGATGGGAGAAATTTGTTTTTGGGGGTCTTTTTCGGTTTTAGCGCTTCAAAAAACATAGGAATAGACACCGAACTCGACTTTTCGTAAAATTTGAAATTCCTACCCCCTCTTAGGGGGTAATAGGGGGTAAGGGATGGAGGAATTTGTTTTTTGAAGTCTTTCTCGGTTTTAACGCCCCAAAAACCTTAGGAAAAACACCCTATTCGATTTTTTCTCGAAATTTGACATATCAACCCCCTGTCAAGGGGTAATAGGGGGTGAAGAAGGGGTGAAATTTGTTTTAATGGTCTTTTTCGGTTTCAGCGGCCCAAAAAATATAGGAATAGACACCGAATTCAACTTTTCGTAAAATTTTAAATTCCTACCCTCTCTTAGGGGGTAATAGGGGGTAAATAACAATTGAATTAGCGCTTTCAAAATTTTTGTATATTCTATTTCGTTACTTCTATGAAATCAAGGTATTGGCAGGCATTAAAAAAATTTTTTGTAGAAAATAAAAAAAGTAAACGAAAAAGTTGACATTTTTTAGCTGGTTTCATTAACATTAAAAAACAAATAAAACAAAAATCTACTCTCACAGATCTCTTAAGAATTTATTTATGAATTTTTCAAAAAAAAAAAAAATTAAAAACCCATGCAGCCGTTCTCTCTAAAAGTTGATTTGAACATCAATGTCTGATTTCAAGCCACTGTGCGTTGCCCGTGAGACTAAGTGAAAGCTAAGTTGCGCGCGCAACAACAGGGAAGTTCTTACTGCGCATGCTTACTATATTTGCATTTCACTTGCATGGAACAGGAGATTTGACTTGCTGGTAAGACTAAGTGAAAGTACAGTTGCGCGCGCAATAACAAAGTGGGGGTAAGACGAGTGGAAAATTGAAGAAAGAGTGGGGTTCAAGAGATATAAGGAGTTCAAGCCAAGTCGAGACATATCTGTTACAGACTAAAACAGCAGCAAAAGCAACAGAAGAAGCAGCTCCGAATTCTCTACCAGGTAAGCCCTCTTCCACCTGAAAGTCCATTTCTATTTCAGCTTATTGTTATGTTTTTTATACTACAGTTCCATCTTGTTTTGCTTACAGATATTCAAACAATAGAAGCCATAAGTCTAGCTAAAATCAACTCTCTTGGACGTTTGCAGCATCTTTTACCCACGGAACCGCTTGCTGAGTTGGATGTCAACACCCTCTATTCCGTAACTAGTATAAAGAGGATGTCAACCAAGTATGGATTCAAATTTGCCGTTGATTTGGATGGTGAATTCTGGACATTCCTACCAGCAAGGTTTACAAACGTGTATGAAAAGGAGCCAGACAACTTCAAGGTGCTCGACGAAACCGTGGAATCCAAAAAGTTAAAATTAAAATATATTGGTGGAAAATATAATATTATTGAATTTCAATTTATCTAAGAAATATTGCTATAAAAAGAATTGTAATATACTGAAATTATTAAAAATATGTGTTAAAATAAGAGCAAAAATTTACTTATAAATTGTTTCTTTTTATTCTAGCTTTATATTTTAGAAATGTAAAAAAAAGAGAAAAAATATAAGAAAAAAAATAAAGAAATAAAAAAAAGAAAAAGAAAAAACAATTAAAAAATATAAGGTAAAGCAGAAAAGACACTCTGATCTTCAGTGTACGATTTTAGCGGAACAAGCGTGTTCAAAAATGTCTCAACTTGATTTTTAAACAGAACAAAGACATCCCCTGACGACCCCGCCGGACGCTTTTAGTACGGAAAAACGTACCAAAAGCGTACTTTTGAAAATTCGCAATTAAAGAAAGTATAAACATGAGTAACTTTAATTAGAAATGTTAGAGGGTATCTTAATGAACTTATAGATAACATTATTGTTAAATTATTGATTGTTAATGTTTATAAAAATGTGTAAAAAGCTATAACAGATTGGTTACAAAGTAAGGAACAACAAGAGCTAGTTTAATTTGAGATGTAATGTTGTTCAGGAAAAAAGTATGTTTGAAATAAATTTTGTTAGGTAGCAGAAATGTACATATTCTATTTAACAAACAATTTTTAAATTGCTTAAACAATCTTAGTTAACAAATAAATAACTACAAGGCTTTTCCCTATTTTAACTTCGTTTCTTCTAGTAAATTAAATAATTTCAATTAGTCTAAAGTAAAAATACAGTTTAAAATGTATACAAATAATTTTTAAATTGTTGAAAAAATCTTAGTTAACAAATAAATAACTTTAAAAGTTTTTATTACTTTGATTTCGATTCTTTTGTGAAATTTTTTAATTGTATAAACAACCTTCTTTAACAAATAAATAACTACAAAGCTTTTCCCTATTTTAACTACGTTTCTTCTAATAATAGGTAGTAATAATTTTGTCTGTTGTAAACTGATCTGAGTTTCTAAAGAATTTACTTCAATTATCTTTATAAAGAAAATAAAGTCACATTTTTAGCATTCATCTCTCTAAGAGAAACCTCTTCAGAAATTAACAATTTTTGGATTTCTAGTTACACTAAAAAATTATATAAATTAGTAATTATAATCATATAAGACTTTTTTTTACCTTTTTTGTTTTACCTTTTTTTTAACATTTTTTTCTTCTAGTAAATTTAATAATTTCAATTAGTCTAAAGTAAAAATACAGTTTAAAATGTATACAAATAATTTTTAAATTGTTGAAACAATCTTAGATAACAAATAAATAACTTTAAAAGTTCTTATTACTCTGATTTCGTTTCTTTTGTGAAAGTAACAAATTACTATTAGCTTAAAGTTACAATACAGTTCAAAATGTATGTAAACAATTTTTAAATTGTTTAAACAATCTTAGTTAAAAAAATAAATAACTACAAAGCTTTTTGCTATTTTGACTTCGTTTCTTTTGTAAAATTATATAATTTTTAATTGGTCTAAAGTAAAAATACAGTTTAAAATGTTTACAAATAATTTTGAATTTCTTTAAACAATCTTAGATAAAAAAAACATACTGTAAAAGTTTTCATTACATTGATTTCGTTTCTTTTGTAAAAGTAACAAATTACTATTAGCTTAAAGTTACAATGTTACGATTAAGTAACAGTGCGTGACCAAAAATGTAAGTTTTGATTTTACCTTCGGAGTTGTTTTAGCTTTTTCGCACAAGTTGGTAAGGCTTGTGTATTTTATTTAAGTGAGATACTTACTGCTTCAGCTCTACGGGAGTTGTTATTACTTTGTTCTTGATTAGGAAGTTTACAATAATAAGGATTTATAAATAGTAGGAAAGAGATAAAATAGGAATAGAGTATAATAAATGTTTATTATAAAGGATAATAAAAATGAGATACAATAATAGGTGTAAGTTTTGGTGTTATAACATAATCATAAATCTTACCTATACGCAGCAAGGATGCGCGTAGCACAACTTGAGTTTTGTTTGTTGAACTCGCGGCGAAAATTATTGTTCGTTATCGTTGCCGAAATTTAACAATTTAAAAGCCGTAACCAAGTTCGAAATTTTTACGTCTACTTGCCGTCGGATAATCTATTTGCAATGGTTGAGATGATCCCCTTTGTTAAAGCGTTATACTTATATCGCGTTGATCAAAACCAAATTCTAGAGTATCGTCGCGTAGGGCGTTACCGTCGACGGGATAAGAAAACCGATCTTTGCACGTCAAAGAACTGGAGAAATCTGATCGGAGGGCGTGGAACATCCTCCAACTTTTATAGAAATGAAATCTGCATTTGTGTTGTCAATATATGACAAGAAAGAGTGGTTGAACCCGGATCAGGTCATTTCTAGATAAGTAGGAGGGGTTACATCTCCGTTGACGAATGAAAAGACGTGCACCATTTAATTACGTTGGTACTTTAACGTTTTGTATCGTCGCGTAAAGTATAAACCTTCGAAGTCGTTTGGAACGGTGTGCTAATATCCCTTATGATCGGACAATAACGTGAATACGTGACCGAAAAGAAGGCTGCACGTGCATCCGAATGCAATTATTTGTGCTCTAATTTTATTTCTTCTCAATTGATTATGTTCTGTCTAGAAGTTGTAATTCTTTTACAGATTGTATCTCAAATAATACTTAAGATTTTGTATATAAAGAATACAATTACTTATATTTATATATAAGTAAGAATAAAACAACAACAAAAAAATATAGTCCGATCGTAACAGCCTTCCCCTCTTACAATTGTCATTGTCCTCAATGAAATATAAAAGTTTACATTTGGTTCTAAGGTGTTTTAATTTACAGATTGTGAAAACATTGTGACTCGAATTTAATTGTTTTATAAGTGTGTTCCATGGTTTGTTTTCTTGTTCAAGAAATTAAAGGGATGGTAAGGTAAGTGATGTAGAAGGTAAGTGGAAGCGGAATTTTGTGGAGTAAAGGTTCTCTTGAAGAGGCTGCGTCAGGGAAGTGGCTGTTTTGTTTATATCAAGTTTCTCGTCTGGTATGGAGTCGTTGTCACTAGATGCGTGATGGTATTGATGCTTCGGCGTTTATGATAACAGATACTTCTTAGTAATCGACAAATTCATTTATCCTTGCTTCTGAGCCTTTATTTGTTTTGGAAGAGTATGATGACTTGTTGAGTGTACGGATAAGCTCAGTATCTTGAAGAGCTTAGGATCCGACGGACATTTTCAGATCACTAAATACACCTTTTTTTTGTGTGTAAATTTTGGGTTAATAATGTCTGAAGAATCTTCAATTACAATAATAAAATCTATTAATCTTGGTCTATCGAATGGTGGTTCGTTAGAAGTTAGATCCATAATTTGTACTAATGAAGAGAAGCATCAGCCAAGATCACAAAGTGTGGAAATAGTTTATGAGTCCTTGGCGCCCTCGGGTGTTGAAAGTCCCAGAGTTCAGGAAGCATATCATCCACCAACCCTTCATAGTACTTCAGATCATCGAGTGTCGTCATGGTCCAGAAGTAGCAATTCTCGGAATGCGGGTGGAACTTTATCGTCATGGTCCAGAAGTAGTAATCCTCGGAATGTGGGTGGAACTTTAAGTCAAATTGAACTCGGCCGTTGGGCAGATGCGTCTGGTTTAATAGCCCAACTAGGTAACCGACTGTCGGCCTTGGAAGATTTTCATAGGGCGTACCTTCTGACTATGTGGGGTTTAACAATGATCAATCCATCCCTTGAGGTTACTGATGTAGTTCGGGACCTCCTGAGGATGAATCCTGTAGGTTCTAATACAATCGTTGATCGTCTTCTTGATTCTCGAAGTGGAGTTCTTCTGAGGTTCACCAACCTCGATGATAGAAATGAGATCCTGCGTTTCCACGAGATTCTTGCTAGGCATGGCATTTTAGTGGGAAGATTTTAGGATTAAAGATTCGTGTGAAAATCAAAGTGCAGTGTTGTTGTGTTTCGACGGCATCATAAATAACAATAAGAATGTGTTTACAAAAATGTTTACAAGATTAGCGAATATTACATGAAGTATGAGTATTGTTTGTCAAGAGTTTATTTATGTTCATTTAAGCGCAAGAAAAATTTGGAATCTTCGGGTTTTAACAACACAAAATTACTTCTTTTTGTTCTATATAGATAGTTGAATATTCAATTACTTTCTTTTATGATAATACAAAAATAACGATGATAAATCAAGCAGACTTTGGTAACTAATAATAATCTTTCATTTTGTTTGAAGTATAACGTTTTAACTTAAGATTTTAGGGCATCGTTCGTTGTAAATCTGTACTTTGTGCTAGAGCGTCGCGAATCCTTTAATCAATTTAATATATAGTACATTTTTATATATATAAATAAAGACACGCGTGTATCTAACAATAATAAGCTTGTATGGATTTTCGAATTCATTTGTATCGTTTATATTTGAAGAAAATACATTGATTTGAGTTATACATTTTTATTTAATTTTTATTTTCTATTAATATTTCATTTGTTTGATTGTCAAATTTAACATTTGATCATTCATTTGGATGAGCTTAATGAATGGACGTCGTTAATGGAAAATATTTATATTAACGTCTTGCGTCTATTCGACTTATATATATATATATATATATATTTATATTTTATTCTTATCTTTTGAAATATCAAATCAAAAAAAAGTCGAGAAACCGTAAATTCTTTCATTTATGTGCACGCTTGTATTGATTCTCGAATGTTCTTAATATATTTTAATTTACAACAAGAGCTTCCTTCAAAAATAAATTTTTAACGTAATTTAACAAAACAGAAAATTTGAAGGTTGGATTGATAAATTTACTTTACATTTTTCTTTGTTTTGAATTTTCGTTTCTCGTTGCCCCTTCATTTAAACAACCAGTCTTAGAGGAATGAACAACGAGAAACTGGTGCGTTGCAGGCGTGAGGTACATGTAAACATTCAAGGAAGTATACACAAGGCCAAAAGCGGTTATTGTGATATGGGTTTATTAGTAACGTAACTATACTTATTTTATTTTTATTGTATTTGGAAATCATATATAAATATCCCAAAAGGATTTTGTTATTTAAAAGATTAGTCATATTTTCGTTTTTGAATACGAGAATAAATGACTAAGGTTAAGATTTCAGGGTTTAATAATAAAAATAATATGCGGCCTTTATTTTACTTTACTTTAAGATATCAGTGTCTTTGGTAAAAATTAAGGAAAGGTTATAATCGCTTAAAACTACTGGTTTTTCTATGCATGCTCACGTGCATCTATACACATGCACACACACACACACATATATATATATATATATATATATATATATATATATATGTGTACATATATATATGTGTGGATTTGTAAAAGGGTTAATTTGTGTAGATAAATTGATTTTAAATATTTTGATAAAAATGGTTTTGAAGGCAAATAGAATATGACCTTCTATAACCTGGGTTACTATTATGCTGTACCGACTCGGGCCATCTGGCAAGATAAACTCACGCCTTGATGTGTTGCTACGTGGTTTATTACAATATTTTGTTTAGGATTTTAGGAGTGTCGCTAAATGAATCTCTGGTAACCAAAGCTTGAATCGTGTGATCCTTCCAAGAGTTTGATTTAGTAGCGTTTTAACTGTGGCACAGGAAATTAGGTTCAAGAGTGTGCGTTTTGTTGTGTTCTTTTGTGTCTATCGTGGAAAAAGAAATGTGTGAATTGGATCCTCGAGTTCCTCCTTTAAGAGAGGTTGTGGAAATTTCGGGGGGGGGAGTGAAATGAGTGTGCTGTGGAAGAGAATCCAGGTGATTTTTCCCGAATTAACGCCAGAATTGCGAAAATACCGGAAGAAATGTGGGAGAATTTCCTTGCTGTGGGACGTGATGTCCCCGGAGGAATTAACAGAGTGTGAATCCTCTATTCGATTCTTAAACATTGGATTAAAGGTGTTATTGCGATGTTGGGAGGAAGTTGAACGAGCTAAAAGGGATGCGACAGTCGGGGGGTAAGTTTTTAGGGAGTATTTTTATATAATTTTTGTATGGTTTAGTCTATAATTTGTATGCGTCTTTTATTTCAGCGGACACGTGTTGATATCCCCAAGTTTTGGGTTCCCGACTTTAATACGGTCCTGAAGAACCGTCGTATGTTTATCCAGAAGCATAAGATAGAGAATCCCGATTATCAAGAACTTAAAAATTTTGAAAATGGGGTCTAATTATCGTATATTTTTTGTGTATTGTTAAATGTGTAATGTCACAGTAAGAAGTTTCTGTACTAGGCCAGTGTGGGCAACACCACGATTCACATATTTGAAGTTTGTAAAATTAATTTTATATATATCCGTTATTTAGAGAATTGAAATGTTTGAATTTTGCTAAAAATTGGTTAAATGATAAAAACAATCTGGATATTGGGTTGTTTATTTAGAGATTATTTTTAATTTTTAAGTTTCAAGACGTTAGGTAAATTTTTACATGTCAGAGGTGTTTTTGTAACGGTTTTGCGGCACGCCCGTACTGGCGCTGCACCATGCCATTTGTGAATCTTTTACTGGGTCTATATACGTGCCTTATGTGGATATAATTTTATTATTGGAATTTATTATAACGTGTTTTTATTCAATGTATCAATAATTGATCTGCCCATTAGTTTTCTTATTAATTCTGAATAAAAATTAAAAATAGGGTTTGTAGAATTCATTACTATATATCTCTTGGTTAAAATAAATTTTACTCAAATTTTACTTCAAGATTTACCTTATTAAAATTAATAGAAAAGGCATTTTTAGTTGCATATTAAATAGTAAAAATTTTAGAAAATTCAAATGAAATTTAATCATTTTAATTTTCTTCTGGTTTTTGTTTTGGTTTCTCGTTCTTTGCTCCTTAATCAAGCAGTGTTATGCGAGCTAAGATCGAGCTACCGGTGTGTGTCATGCCGTACGTGCACGTGTGTATTTAGTCCGTATGCATGCACACACAAGCGGGCTATTGGTACTTGAAATATATATATATTTTTTTTTTTTGTTAAGAAAAATATTATAATATTAGTAATAAAATAATAAGTGAGTAATAGTAACCAATAGTGTCAATAATAGTATGCTAAAATTCAATATTGTCAAGTATTTTATTATTTCACTTATTTATTTACTTTTAAAGCATTGTGGTAACAACAACAAAAATTATGGCTATATAGGTAAATTAATAGCGCATTTCTTGATACATTGTTATTATGTTATTTGTAGAATTTGTTAATTAATCTATGCTTTTTAGAGATTAGGTTATTATATAAAATAAGATGTTAGATAGTAATAAAATGAATTTTAGAAAGGTAATACTACTACTTCCTTTAGAGAGAATAAGAGCGTGACTAAAAGCTTAATTAAAAAATTTTTTCCTTGTTGTTTGTTACTTTCTATAGTGTCCTTTGGCGAATTGGAAAATCAAATATAACGTGATTCCACTTCCGAATATTCCTATTAATGTCAATCCTCTAAAAAGATCACGGTAGAAATTAGAATGTGCTTGTCTTTGATGGGTGCTCAAATTATGTAGCTTATTTTCGATTTCGGCAAGAGGTGTTCCTGTCGAAAGATCTTCTCGTTTACTTGATCTGAACAATTCATCTTTTAATAAGAATTCATTTAGTGAAGTCAAGTTTTCCATATTATCTACGTTTTTTATGATCGTAGTGATGTTTAGGGGTAAGTCGGGTTGGTATAAATATTCTATTCCAGTCTTTTGAATCGATGCCCCAATGAGGGTCACATAATGACTTCTAGCAACACAATTAGTTGCTAGTCGCAAAAGTTCGAATCCAAAGATTTTAATTTGTCGTTCATATTCATTTGGACAAGTAATAGTTATAGTTTCTTGGATTGGAGTAGAGAATAACCAGCCTCCTAAAGTTCCAATCTTATTCCAATAAGTTTTCGTGTTGGGTTTTATTCTAATATCGCACAAATTCCAGTTTTTATCATTAGGTTCCAGTAATAAATGACTTTCACAAGTTTTTAAGGCATTTGTTTTAAAAATAGGTTGGTGATTGTCACAAATGCTATATGAATCGGTCTTTAAACAGGTGTTTATAGATTCTTGGTCCATGTAAATGTATGCGCGCCTATCTTCTGAGATAACTATATACGGTGTTTCGGGTATAATGTAAGCTGAATAGTTTTTAAAGTTAGAATTTTGTGGTATTGGAAAGGAATGGATTTTATATAATTTATGAGTAATTTTATTTAATAGGGGAATGTCTACTGCAATTAAAAGTCTTTCTTTATAGTAACCAATTTTTGTCTTTGCTAAAAGTGAAATTTCTTCTGCTAAAATTTTTGGTCCTTGTGTCGGAAAATCAGTAATTTTGTTTATTTCTTGTAGTTTGGACTTGATGTCTTCGAGTTGTTCTGAAGTTAATAATGCAGGATGAAATTTTCCTTCTCTAGCAGATAGTATAATGTTTATTATTTGTTTGATAGCATGAGAAAAATGATCCAATTTTGATTCGAAACTTTGTGTGCATTGTGCCAGATATGCGTAGTACTGTTTACGATTTAGGGTTTCTGTTATAGTATTTAATTCTTTTAAGTTATTTCGTACATGATTTAAAATTTCCGAATGGCGTTCAGCTTCCTTTTGTAGAATTTGTAGGTTAGATCGAACTATGTGAGTTTGTTGTCCTACAAGATGTGACAAATTTTTATTGAGTTCGTAGAGTTCGTCTATTGCTTCGTCATATTGTTCTCCGTCTTCAGTCGTTAATACGCCTATAACAGGTTTTAAAGCTTGACCAATGAAATCTAGTGGGGATCTTCGTTTTCTTATGGTTATTGGTAGGTTTTCGATGTCTAATGGGGGTTGATTTAGATTGGTTAATAGACTTTTTGCATTTTGAAAAAGGTTATTAGCTTGGAAAACCTTTTCTTTCAGGATATGAGGTCTTATTGCCTCAGTACATGGTTCGGTATATGGTTTTGCACAATTGACAAAAACAGTGTCAATCTCATTTGTTAAGGTCTTTGTTGGAAAGTTGTCTTGTAATTTTTTTAAATCGATAAAAATTGTTAACCGCCAATAAGTTTGAATGAATCGTACCGTGTTTAATTTTTCGAAGAACAGACCCGGATTTTTCTCAAATATGGTTATTTGATAATTTTCGGGATTAGCGTTGGTAATAGTAATGAGGAAAAGTATGACCAAATTCCGAAGTGACGACATCCTTATCTGTGAAAAGTTTAAAAGCTATGTTATTTAAATATTCAGAAAAGTTACAATTTTCCTTGTATAATATTAGGTAATTTATTCGTTTAGACTTTTGAGATGTTCAAATTAAATGTTGCGAATGTATATCTGTTAGTAGAATGGCATAAGGTTAAGTCATGATTATGATTATTTGTACCATTTTTATTTATTATTGCTTTTATTGTTCTTCGTGTGATTAATAGGAGTTGAAATTGTAGGGAAAATGAAACAGAACAATACAAAAAAAAATTATTGAATTATACCAATAATTAAGGAAATTAGAACGCATCCCCTTTTTACTCTTGTTCAACAGCCACCGCGAAGAGGAAGTCGGATTTACGTGGAAAATAAGTTGGTCTTCGGGACGCATCCGGTATAGGTAAAATACGAAGACTCTTTCCCCTCTACTAGCTGGACGTTTGTGTTGGGTGTCGAAGAGGTGTGTTCGTTCAAGAGTCCCCTCTTCTGTCGCGCGTGAGTCTAAAAATAGGATCAGAAGGGGAGATGCTGGACGAAGTACGCAAGAGAATGAAGAATGAAACTTATGCATGGGTATGCAAGGCGTTTGAACTATAGTTTCAGAATAAGTCCAAATGATAATTTGGATATTCTATGAGTATGATTTCTTTTTATTTTAGGTCATTAATATATTTACGACTCCTATTATTTATCTATTGTTTATTTATTTATTTAATTATTTGTTTGTTTTTTTATTTAAAATAGTAAGGAATGTTACGTAAAATAATTAATTAATATTTAATAATTTTGTTAAACAAATATTTGTTAGATTATAATAATTAAATAATAATAATAAAAATAGGGTGTTAATTTAAAATAAGTATATTATTATATTAGAATTATAATACTATATTATACCGTGATATAATATATCATTATATTAGATATTATATTATTATATTAGAATTGATATTCTATTAATTTTTAATTATTTAGTGTTAGTTTATTATTATAAGTTGAATATATTGATTAACGTTTTTATTAGAAAGAAGTTTTTTTTTAGGTTATAATAATTATTGAAAAATAATAATAATAAGTAGGATGTTAATTTAAAATTAATATATATTTTTGAACTGTAGCAAAACTTATTGTTTAAATAACTAATTGAATGATTTTTTATTATTTTGTGTTATTTTATTATTATAAATATATTTTATTAATTAAAGTTTTATTAGATTGTTAGGTTATAATAATTATTGAAAAATAATAGAATGAAAAAAATGTGTAGTGGGTATAGTGGGTGAATGCCTTCCCCTCTTGGAAATTTCTTCGTCCTCGATGATGTTGGCAGGATTGAAATTTGGTGTATAATATAATTAAGGAAAAACGTATGGTTTTGAGTTGAGATAGAAAAGGAATTTTTGTTGTTGAGAGTTTCTTTTAATTTGGTCTTGGTTTGAGTGGATTGTTCGGGTGGCTGTTTTATTTCTCGTCGCGTTAAGATGTGTCACGTCTTGTTGATATAATTATTGATTGCGATGTTTAGAAAAGATCTTCCCTTTCTCTAGTTTCTTTTGGGTGTTTGAAACCAGAGTAGTTATTCAGTTAGATTTTAGTCGTGTTTTTGATTTGTGACGAAAAAGACGTGAAGAGAAAAAATGTGTGATCAGAAAAATAGAGTTCCTGCGGTAATAGATCAAGCAGAACACGATGTGGAGGATTTGGCGAGTGTTTTGTGGGAGAAAACTCTAGCGAAGTATCCGGATTTGGATGCAAAAACGAGGGGGGTTAGGGATGCATATGGATGCATCCCTATAATGTGGGACGTGGTTCCCGAGAGTCTTCTACGGAGCTGTGAATCCTCTTTAAGGTTCCTCTGGATCGGGGTTCAGATATTGGTTCGCTGTTGGGAACGAGTAGAAAAAGCACGGAGAAATGGGGAAACTAAAGGGTAAGTTGTAATCAGGATATATTATTATCATATTACTTCGTTTGAAATTATTTGTGATTTATAATAAGGGTTTTATACGATTGGTAAAGATATTTTAATAGTCAAAAAGTTTTGTTTTTGGGAAAAATTTTCTTTTATAAAATATGTTTTTCGATAAATGAAATTTTTTTTCTTATTTATCGAAATTCAAGAATCGGAAATTTGTTTTTAATTATCTAAGGAAATCAACAAAAATACAGACAAATTGGTCATAGCCAGCACTTGTAAATTGTATTTTTATTTTCTTTTGCCGTTGATAAAACATAGACAACATAAAACGCTGTGTACAAGCCGAGGATTCGCCAACGGTATATCTGTACTGGCTCTCCGTGCTGCGCCAACAGCAGGCAATACTGGCGTGGTGTCGTACCGACGGTTTGTTTTCTACTTTAGGCTCTATATTTAAAATTTTGTTTAATTGTATTATTTTTTTATTTTATTTTGTTTTCTTTTATTTTATTTATTTACTAGTATTAGTTTTTTATATATTTTAAAAATTATAAAATACAATAATAAATAATAAAAATCGGTAAATACTATTTATCTAATAAGAAGAAATATATATTTTACATATAATAATTAAAAATCAATTAGTATAAATAAAATAAATATTTATTTAGGATAAAATTTATAATATTTTTAGAATTAAAAAGAATTGCAAAAATTATTGAAATTAAACAAAATAATTGCAAATTTTGCAAATTAATTTTAAAAAAATGAAATCAATTAAAAATTGGGGAAACTAATAAAAAAAATCATAATTTTGTTTTAAACATAAAGAAAATAATTTAAATTTGAGAAAAATGTTTAAAATCTTAAAAGTATATTGAAACGAAATTAAATAAAGAAAAATTAGAGAAAATAGTTAAAATTAAAAAAAACATGGTTCGAAATTGAAATGAATAAATTAAAATAAAAAAATAAATATTTAAAATTTGAGAAATTAATTAAACAAATTACATAAAATATTTTGAATAAAGGAAAGTTAAACAAAATTTGAGAAAAATACTCAAAACTTTCAGACGTTTATTAAAATAAAAGAAAATAATTAAAATTAGAGGGAACATATAAAAAGATAAAAATAATTTAAAATTGAACAGAACAAGTTTTAATTTAAGATAAATAAGTAAAAACCTTTTGGCAATTATAAAAAAAAACAAGAAAATGAACGAAAGTAATTGAAAATTGAAGAAAATAATATAAAAATAATATAAATAATGAAAGAATTGAAAAGTTAGATAAATAGTTAACAATTTTTGAAATATTGAAACAAATCAAAATAATTAAAAATTGAAGAAAGTATTTGAATTTTCAGGAAAATAATAAAAATAAGGTATATAAAATATATATATATATAAATAATAAACATGAAAAATTGAAATATTTAATAAAATTTGAGAGAAATGACTGAAATATTATGCGTAGTGAGAAATTTGCATCGAATTTGGTGAACCTTTTACTTCCTTGCGGAGGGAATACGTTAAATTTTAAATTCATTGGTTTTTTAAACAATTTATTATTTAAATTGTGTATAATAATAATAACAATAATAATAATAATAATAATAATAAAATATTGTAATTGTTTATAAAAGCAACATTATCCTAGTTGTGAAATGCCAGAATTAACGATAAGGGTCAACTTCGGCACAATACTGGCAATTTGATGGTGGCGATATTATATAACACATTACAAAATTATAGTAATACTATAATAATACAACTAATATATTATTATAGTACTGTTACTTCTGTCGTGGTACAATAGAATATTTTATTTATTCAGCATTTATTACATAGAATATTATATTTTGTAATAGATGGGATTAATAATAATTCGTTTTGATTGGTTAATAATCGAGTGTGAGTTATAGTTTAATTATTTAATTCACAACTGTTCTTAGAATGGAAACACTATTTTTATTTAATTAATTGATTAATTTCGATTATTTTTAATGAAGTTTTAACCTCGGCAATCTTGGCCAATACTGGGCCATTATGGGCCATGTCGTTTTGCAGTTAGGATTCTTTATATTAACACAATCTATTATCATTTAAATATCACATTTTTAATGTTCATAGTTTATTGAAAATTATTGTAGTTAAAGTAAAGAAATGTTTTCAATAGAATAGAGACGAATGTTTGCGAATTATTTTACTTATTTCTGAGTTTGTTGAGAGTGATGTTAAATTTGAAATCAAATTTTAAATTGATTTAAAATTTTTGCTTTCATAATATATAATACAATTTTTAAAGCATAGAAGAGTGACAGTATTATATTTTTAATAGATGCGTTATGGAAGTACATGACTGGGAGGCGTACGACCCTAGGTGTCCGCAGCCTGGTGATATTTGGAAGGAGGGAGAACCTTGGCTCGAGCCACCAGCACAGAAAAATATGAAATTTGTGTGGTGCGAGGAATTCGCCATTTTGGAGCCGCGAACGGAAATTCTTCGCAGAGGATATTGGCGCAAAGTAAGTTTCGAGTTAAAACTTTGTCAACCGAAAATATTCATTTTTCAGATAATTTTGTTAAAAATTTTCTAAGTTCGAATGAGTTCTATATGTAAAAAAAAAGATAATTTCTTTTATCTAACTAGTTAAAACAACGCGCTCTGGCGAGCGATTATTTTCTAGTCTTTGTGTTATTAATAATTGTAATTATTTCAGATATAATATTTAAAATAATGCTAAATTTTGCAAATTAATTAATTTTAATTAATTAATTAATTAAAAGGGGTGAAAGTAATGAAAAGTTAGTAAAAACAATTGGAAAAAGAACAAAAATGAATAATTGAAATTAAGACAGATAAAAATAAAAAAAATTTAAGAATTTAAGTCAAAAATAAAAATAATTTAGCATTGAAGAAAATAATTGTAAAATGGAAATAATAATAATGAATTACAAAAATTAATTTCATTTTAGAATATTTAAACCGTGGAATTATTGAACCTTTTATCAATGCATAATCCAATCAACAGAAATTTAGAGAAATTAAAGTTCCTATAATTTAAAATTTCAGAGAACGTTGGAAAACTAAAACTAATTAACTTTGATTATTACCTAAAACTTTTGAATGATTTAATTGTTTGGGAAGTAGTAATATTTAATCAAAAATATGTAACTTTTATTATTCCATTTTTAAAAATATGTTGCAATAAAATTGGAATTTCTCGAACCTGAAATCATTTAAAATTTGGAAAGCTACTGTAATTTTAGGGAATATTACTTCTTTGCAGCTTTAAGTAGAGGGCGGTGATATACGCAGGGATAAATGTATATATTTTCATATACACATTCAATCCCGTATACGCACAAGCGTTGCACGACCTGCCGTTACTGGACCAGAGGTGGCAATGATCGAACTGAAGGAAATAAGTGTTATTTGACTGAAGATTCCATTTTTCGGGGATGTTTATTGAATGGATTGAAATAAATTAGTTAAATTAAGTTAGATGCATGTAGATAAATAGATATTAACTTAGTCAAAATTATTTTATTTGGCAAATCTTGTGGTAATTCAATTATTTTTATTTTTATTTTCGTTTTTAGTTGCGTAATGCTGTCCTAGTATCGGGCCAGTGTTAGTTAGTTTTAAATAGAGTTTTAAGTTTAACTGCGGTTTATCTTGTACAACATTGGATAAATATTGAAAATGATTTGTAAAATAGAAAATTTATATTATTTAACACGAAGAGGCCTTTCGGATTAACTTGAAGTTTGCGGTTTTTAACAAGAGTAATAACTTTTAATGTTTAATTATAATTATTTTATAAATGTTCAAATTCAGTATATATAAATATATATATACATATTTTACTAGGTGTTGATATACTATAATAAATGTTTAAAAAGATTTGTAGACATTAAATATTTCCATAAATTTCCATTTAAAATTAGCATAAATTTCCGCTTTAAAATACCATAAATTACAACAATTTTTGGCACAAATTATCAAAAATTTTTGACATGATTTACCGTAAATTACTATAAATTTCTAAAATTTTAGTGGTTTAGTTTTTAATTTTTGTATTCTTTTGTTTTTATGTGATATTTCAGTTAGAAATTTTCTCAATATTTTCATAAATTTCCACATAGGTTACCACCATCCGTTTGCTTACTTGTTAATAAGCATTTTATAAATGGATTAAGCTTTAGAATGTAATATGCTGATAACAACGTGTTTCTAATTTTCTTGGTAGTTATAAGTGTGATTGATTTTTATATCACCTTTTTAATTTAGCTATTAATTTTGTAAGGGTTTGACCGATTAGGGTATATAGATACGTTAACAATTAGTAATACTAATACATTCATACGTATGTACACACACATGTATATATATATATATATATATATATATATATATATACATATGTATGCACACACACATACACATATACAAGCATAGTTTGTGCTAATATCTTTTATTTTTTTGTAGTGGGGTTTCGTGCATCCTGCAAACATCCGGTTAAGAGAAAATGATACAAAACTAACCAGACGAGATGATTCGTCGACAGAATGTTTCCTGAAGGATCTTCCTCCGGGGTTAAGCAGTTTAGACTGGGTTCCAGTTAGAGGCTGTTTAATCCTTATTAAAGTCAGGGAATATTCCGTTTGGCGAGAGAGATCAAGTCTGATAGCTTCGTACTGGGAGTTGGTAAGTATTTTGAAAAGTAAGATCTGTATTTGTTTTCAGGAAGAATGTAATTTTTGATAGTTATGTTTTGTTTTCAGAGACTAAGGATTAACATCCCCGATATGTCGGCTCCGTCGTGTGACAATAGTAGGAAGCGCAAACATTTTTATTTTAGGAAATTCCAGCGTGAATAATTATAATTTAGTTTTATATTATGGAAAAAATTTAGTTTATAAAAATCTTCGTAAATAGGGTAAAATTATCTTAATTAAAATTATATTTTTCTCTCACGAAATTCGATTAAAAATTTTTATGATTAAAAATTTCTTATTTTGATTGTTGGTTTAAGAAAAGAAAAAAAGGGGGGGGGGGTTTTAGAATTTATTTTAAATCTCGATTGTGTTAGTTATATTGTGGTAATAACCAATCGCTTGCATTTAGGTCGTCTATCCAGTGTTGTAGTCGTTCATTCCTTATTTCGGTCGTAATTAACCAATTAAATATAGCATGTCCGTTAGGCAATAAAACTGTATTTTCTCCGATAAACTCACTAAATCTCCTTTTAGCATGCATTAGTGCTAGACAGGCCTTTTCATTGTAGTTATATGATTTTTCGTGATTTTGAAAAATTTTAGATGATCTTGCGATAAATTTGATTTCACATTTTCTCCGTTCTGCAAGAATAATTCTTAGTTTTTCTTTCAATACTTGGAAATATAAGGTTAGTTGTCCTATGTAAATAGGGTCTGGTAGGGGTATTGGAGGTGTATATTCCACTTCATTATTCAGGAAATCGTAGGCATCAATTTTGTTCAAAAAGAAATTGCATCTGTTTGGAAAGATTGTGATATTGTTAAAGGCAAATTTGTTGAAAATTTCTAATATGGCCTTTTTGTGGTCGTTTATATTTTTGTTCATAATAATAATTCCCTTTGAAAAGAATATTATACCAAATTGAGATGCATTAGGGAAAAGTTTATTGAAAAATTTAAGGAATGTCACTTCTGTCCCTTTTATCGTTGGTGCTAATCTTAGAAACTTATATTTTCCCACCGGCGTGGAAAAAGTGGTTTTGTCCGTGTCAGTCGGGTAGATTTTTATTCGTGAATACAAATCTAATAAGTTGAAGAATGTTATTTTTTTGGTTTCGTTGATTTTTTCGCGGATATCCTCTATAGTTGTGTAGCAGAGAAATGGTTCTGGTATTTTTGAATTTAGATCGTCAAAATTTACTGATAGTTTCCACATAAGGTTGTGTGCAGACGGGACCCAATGAAGTTCTACCGTGATTTCGTTGTTATAAGAGGAAGCTGAATCAGTGATAATGTCTACGCTAGCCAGGTTGTTCATTTGGCTTAATAAGTGTTGTTTTTGGATTCGGGAATAGGTTTTAGACGTTGGTTTTGCAATTTTGAGAATTTTATCGGTTGTAATGATATGATGTTGTATTTGAGGGAGCGGTTCGAAACTATCTTGCGTGAAAAGGGAGTAGTACGTTTTTGCGAGTTTAGCTATGAATTCACTTTCTGTTGAGTCCATTCTTTGGGTTTCGAGTTGATCAATTACTTCTATATATTTTTCGTGAGTCGATTGAAGTTCTGGTTCCATGTTAACCTATAAATTGTAATAGTAGGCAATAATGAATTTATATAAGAGAACTTATAGTTAGTAACATTTGTTCATTAATCACAAGGAAAAAAAAATTAGCCTCTCGAGGTTATGGTTAATATTACGTGTGATTAGGGTTACTTTTCGTTATTCTGTTTCATTGTATGTGTGAATGAGATATTTTTCAATTATAGGAGATAAAGCTCCAATTGACCTTCTGTAGATCTAATAGCCATTGGTACTGTTTAAATCCTCTAGACATTGTTTCCATCCATTCGGAATTATTTCTTCCATCTGAAAAAAGGATACGGTTGTCATTAACGATTTTTTTGAATCTTCGAATACAATGAACGATGGCAAGGCTGGTTTTCTCATGGTAATCGTAGAGATTTTCTGGACTCTGGAACTCTCTGGAAGAAGTTGCGAGAGGTATAACATTATTTTCATTGTATCCTGATAGTACTGTTGTGAACTGTTTTGGTTCCAAGGTTATATAAAGCAGAAGTTTTCCGTCGTAAGTGTGGAGTTCTTCTTCATCACATTTGGCAGAGAACGTGTTGTTTATAAATCTGTAGCAATCAACGATTGTTCTAAAAAATTTGGATGTGTCAGGATCAATAGGAATATTGTTGTATGATAATGTGGCGAAGACATTAGTTATTACTCTTTTATGATCGTTAAACGTGGGGGTTGCAATTATTATACCAAATGGAAGAAACATCATATAATCGTCTTCTCCTCCTGGAAATATTTTGCACAATAATTGCAGAAAGGTGTTTTGCGAACCTTCTAAAGAAGGTATTAGGTGGGTAAATTGATATTTACCAACTGGTGTGGTAAAAGCGGTTTTTGAACTGTCCTTTTTACTAAGGTGTATACGAGCACATAAACTTTCTAGTCCTAGGAGTGAAAAATAGTTGTTTTCTTTTAATTTGTTTATATTATGTGCTAGTCCTTTCCCGTCTATAGGATGGGGGACAACGCGTTTGTTTAAGGTTAGAAAAGGCACGGAAATTCGCCATGATGACTTGTCTTCTGTTCCCAATTTTCGTTTTAGAAGGGTTATTTCATTATTATATTTGGAGTCGGATGCTATTATCGTACCCGAGGATAAAAGTTTGGTTATTTGCGAAAAGATATCAGATTGTTGTTGAGCAGTATATTCGGTTATCTTTTGATATGGTTTGGAAAACGCTAATTCTGACCTTAGGAAAATTTTGTGCTCTGCAAGAGGTGTCGAACACGTTCCCATGAATAACCAAGAATAATTTTTTATTACCTGGTTCATGAACGCCATTTCTTCAGTATTTAATTCTTCGAGTTGTAATTTTTCGAGTAGGAATTCATATTCAGGATTCGATTCGTTGATCGGGTTTTCCATGTTGCTGGAGTTTTACTGAAAATAGAAGTTAAAACTAATTTCATAGCAAAAATTTTTGCTGTGAAGTAGACTTTTAGTAAGTTACATAGGTAGAAGTATAAAGTTGCATATCAAATAGGTAGAGAGTTTTGAAGTTTGAGGTTGGTTAATTTCCAGGCCGATTGAGCACTAGCTAGTGCTAGAATTTAATTTATTTTCTAGTCACCAATAGTGCTCAGGTCAGTCTAAAAGCATTAGTTAGTCATAAACTAGTTTGAGCTTATCCATGTGTTTTTGATATCGTTGACCTTCTTCTCCTTCTAATATAACGTTGTGTTTGTCCGTTATGTCAGTAATTTTGTACGGTCCATGGTAACGCTTTTCAAATTTATTAGTCCTGGGTTCTTTTAAAATGTAGGCTAATCCTCCTATTTTTCCTTCGAATTGTTTGCAATTTTTGTCATATTTTGATTTAGAACGCAGTTTGGCTTGGATTAGATTTTGGGCTGCTAATATTTTTATTTCATTGAGTCTTGTTATTAATTCTCGTAAGTAAGTCCCATAAGTAATCAGTTTTTCGTCTTGTGGAAAAGCGGTTGGGGCTCTAGCGAGTTTTCCGAAAACAATTTTATACGGAGTAAAATTTGTAGCCTCGTGGACGGAAGTATTATACGAAAACATTGCGAAAGGGATAAGACGATCCCAATCGTCAAAGCGTTTTGCGTAGTGTTTGATATACTCCATTAATACAGTGTGGCTGCGTTCCAAGGAACCGTTGGTCTGTGGGCGATACCCAGATGTAGTCAGTTGTTTTACCCCGAATATTCGGCACAAATGAGTCATAAGCTTACTAATAAAGCTCCCTCCCCTATCGGGGAGGGATTATTTATGTTATTTACGTTGATATCGTCGCAATGTTTAGATTTCATTATTGCTGTGAATATTTTATTGCTTCCTCGCGGAGTAATCAAAATTTGGCCCAATTTTGGATTTTGTAATTTCATTTCTTGGGGATTTATTATTCCTAGGTCAATCAATAACTTATCGACCTGAGTAGAGAACTCACAATTAGCTGAGGTGAAATGGACAATATTATCTCGTTTATACGTAAGATTTTCCCTGGAACCTTGGATAAGCATATTACGCACGTATAAACCTTTGGTTAAATTCTCGTAGTTTTGGAGAAGGGGTAGGGTGTCTGATTTTTCTAGGATTTTTGCATTATTATGAGACGGTGTTTCTTTTGGTCCGGATCCGTTTTGTTTATCTGTAGGGGATAAAGAGGGAGTGTTCGAACTTGCTCGCGTTCCGTTTGAACCATCTTCATTTGGGCGTTTAGTTTCCGTGTCGTCTTCCTCTTTCTTCTTTTCTTCTTGTTTTTCTTCTTCTTCTTCTTCTTCTTCTTCTTCTTCTTCTTCTTCTTCTTCTTCTTCTTCTTCTTCAAGGATAGGATGAGTTAAAGAAAATTTACGTGGAAATGGGGCGTGGATGTGGAGATTGGCTGACCTGGCGTTATATTGGCATTTTTATCACCACGTTGTTCGGTTATATTCTCCTGAGAATCTTTTTCGTTTGGCGATTTATCATCACGTTCTATTTCAAACTCTTCTGTCTCTAATCCCACTTGTTCTTTGGCTCGTTCGAGTAGCATATTAATCCGTTTTTCTAGTTCCATATCTTCGTCCTCGGTATCATAAGGGTCGATCTTTTCTAGAGTGTCAAGTAATTCTTGGTCTTCTTCTCCTTCTGACACTGCAGTACAGGGGATGATCAGGGGTTCCAAATTTAATTCTTCTTGATTAAGGTCAATTCCGTGATCCTTTAAAGATTCGTTAAATTTATTAATTGATTTTTGTAATTCGTCCTTTAATTCCTGGCGCGTCTGATTTAAGGTCAGATTTTCGGTCGTTTCGCTCGTGATTTCATCTTCAGTATCTGGTTCACTAAGGGGAGGTTCTTCTAACGGGATCCCGATGATTGATGGGTCTGTTATTGGTTCAACTTGGATTTCTGTTTCTTCGTCTTCCTGAAGAAGCGATTCTGTGTCGTGTAAAGCGGGTGCGCTTTTAAGAGGGGTTGGAAATTTTGTAGAATCAGCTGTAAGATTTAAACTTGGGAGTACGCTTTTCCTTCTTTTCCATATTGGAATGTCGTTACCAGATTCTGATGATTCCTCGTCGCTAGAGTCGGTTCTTTCAGATTCGCTGCTGCTATCTTTGTTTACTGTTTGTAGAGCCTTTTCTTTTGCTTTTCGAGGATGAGATCTTTTACTAATACCGGTGACGTTCAATTCCGTTTGCTTTTCCGTTTCTGGATTTGTAGTAGGTCTTATTCTAGGCAGTCTTCCAACCAATTTCTTCTTAGTATCTTTTGGTCCAAAGAGGCTTGAAGTAGAACTAGAAATTGGACGTTTTGGTTCTTGATCTATCTTAGGTTTATGGGTCGTTTTGATGGGGCGTGGTACCATAGGTTTATGAGTCGTTTTGATAGGGCGTGGCACCATAGGCTTTGTTTTTAGTTTCATAGTAGTTGTACCGGAAGTTGATGGTTCCTCTAGTTTTTTCTTAGTTGCTCGTGTAAGCATGAATATTTTAGCGGACGCATCGTCATTTACGTTGACTGGATTCCTCGATAGCGCGTCTGCATTACAATTTAGCTTTCCGGGTTTGTATTTAAAAGTATACTGGTAGTCTCGCAATTTTAAACGCCAACGGACGAGTCTTTGTCCAGGATCCTTGATATTGTCTATCCATCGTAAAGGTTCATGGTCACTTACTAGCAAAAATTCTCGTCCATACAGATAAGGTCTAAAATATCTTACGGCATATAAGACTGCAAGACATTCCTTTTCTGTAGTAAAGTAGTTTTTCTCAGGTCCTGTCAAAAGTCGCGACAAATACGCTACTGGATGGTCAAACCCGTCCTTTTCTTGGCTTAATACAGCCCCAATAGCGTAGTCAGAAGCATCGGTTGTTAATGTGAAAGTTTTGTCAAAATCGAGGTATTGTAGAATAGGTTCTTCGCAGAGTGCATTACGCAGGATTGTAAAAGCTTCTTCATGTTCTGAAGTCTAATTAAACTTCTTATCCTTTTTTAATAAATCGGACAGTGGCTTCGCCTTTTTTGAAAAATCTTTTATGAATCTGCGATAATAGCCTGCGAGTCCAAGAAATTGTCTAATGTTACGCGGGTTTAATGGCGTAGGGAAATTCCGTACCGCTTCAATTTTCTTAGGGTCGGGTTTGAGTCCGTCCTTGCTTATTATGTGAACTAAATACATAACTTCACGTTTAAGAAACGCGCATTTTTCGGGTTGTAATTTGAGGTTAGCTGCTTGTAGTTTTGAAAATAGTATTTCTATTTTTGTTTTGTGTTCCTTTAGATCTCTTGCGAACACTACTATATCGTCTAAGTACACAAATAATTCGACACCTTGAAGTCCTCTTAGAACTTGATCCATAAGTCTTTGAAACGTAGCCGGTGCATTTTTCAGTCCGAAGGGCATTCTTATATACTCATAGTGGCCATTGAGAGTGGAAAATGCTGTTTTTGGTCGGTCGGCAGGGTCCGTTTCTATTTGATGAAAACCCCATGCCAAATCAAAAGTGGAAAAATATTTTGCTTGTCCCAAATGGTCTAATATATCGGTTATATTAGGGAGGGGGTAGGCGTCTCCTATAGTTTTTTCATTTAGGGCCCGAAAATCTATCACCAATCGCCATTTTTTGTTTCCTTGGGCGTCCGGTTTTTTGGGGACTATCCACAATGGGGAGTTATATGGGGAGTTGGAGGGGGCAATAATATCTTCTGTTAGCATTTTTGCTATTTGTCGTTCGATTTCTTCTCTTTGAACGGGAGGAAATCGATATTTTCTCGTATTTATAGGTATCTCGTCAGTTGTAGGGATCTTGTGTCGGACTAGGGGTGTAGAGGAGAGACTGTCGCCAGGGAGGTAAAAATCATTTTGAAATTTTTGGATTAATTCTTGTATGTGTTCTGTTTCTTCCGGTGATAAGTGTTCTAAATTTATCCTTTCTGTAATAGCTTCAACTCGATCGACAGGGGTGGTTATGCTTTCGGTGGATTCAAAACATTCGAGGTATTCGTCTCCTGGAATATTGTAATACTCGAAGGGTATTAATTCTTGAGGTTCTAATTCAATGGTGACGTCATCGTCGCTTGTATTTATTGCCAAGATGTATGCCACTCCGTTTCTGTTTGTTAAAGCTGCTTCGCCTATAAGGATACCAGGTTTGGTCGTAATTAAGGGGAGGTATCCTTCCTTGATCTCAGAATTTAAAATGTCGACAGGAATTTGTTCTCTCATTCTGGCTTGGATTTTAAAAATTTTTGGTTTTGGAATTCCGTTAAAGTCTGTTTCAAGTGATTCTTGATCGATAAATGGAATTGGTTTAGTCGGATCAGAATGGGTTACAATGGTGTTATGCCAAAATGATATTTCGGTTTTTTCTTGACGAAGGTAATTTCTTCCTAAAATACCGTCAGTAGTAATGGGAAAATTGGACATAACAACATGAAATTTAACCGGTGTTTTTCTGATTGTTTAAATAGTAGTCCCGAGAGTGTTTGCTCTAAGCTCTGTGATTCCTGAGAGTTCTAAAGCTTCGGTAGGGTCTACTAAAAGTTCTGTTTTTAATTGATTTAATTTTATTATATTGACGTCTGCACCTGTATCAACCAAAAGTCGAACTCTGGAATTCCTGAATTCTGGTGCTGAAATTTCTATTACTGGGGATTCTCGGCATTCTCCGGTCGCTTGGAATATGTTTCCGCGGTTTCCAGAAATTTGACGCTCATTGGACGCTCGGTATTCGTATCGCTCGACGTTGCGTCGTTCCGTCGAGCGTGATTGTAGTTTAAATTTTCAGTTCGTCTTGGTGGTATTGGGGAAGAGGAGCGAGGTGGGGGTAAAGAGTTTGATGGTTTTGAATTATAATAACGGTTTGTTGGTTCCTGAGGGGGCGGAAATTGTGGTGGAAAAGGTGGATAAGGGTTAGGATATGGGTAAAAGGGATAAGGATAAGGAGGTATCGGATAAGGAGGGTTTATTGGATGTGAATAAGGGTTTTTTAATATGCCTATTGGTTGTTGTTGGCTTGTTGATTGGTTAAAGGGGTGTCTTAAATTCTGTT
The DNA here is from genome assembly GCA_037103525.1 of Ganaspis brasiliensis. Classification (NCBI taxonomy): domain Eukaryota; kingdom Metazoa; phylum Arthropoda; class Insecta; order Hymenoptera; family Figitidae; genus Ganaspis; species Ganaspis brasiliensis. Next base: position 1,375,427 of record JAZKLR010000135.1, on the reverse strand, counting down.
GTGGACTTAGGCTTTAATCGCGAGTAGGAAAACTCGGCCCAGGGTGGTCTTGCCTCGATACGCGGTAAGCACTAGGGCCATTAAATTGTTCCCTTTGACGAGTTTCCACGTGCAAAGCAGCTTCTAACGCGTCTTGTAAGGTTTTAGGATTTCTTACGTCAACATTGGTTGACATTTCATCTGATAAACCTCGGATAAAGGCTTCCAGAGCACAGTCTCGAAGGGGTGCGGTCATTGTTGTTGCTTCCGCTTGATATTTTTCCTCCAACGCTGCTTCTGCTCCTGAGCAGAGGAGGGAAAGTCTATCGTAAAATTCATTGACTCCCTCTCCTCTTCTCATTCTAATAGAAGCTATTTCTTGTAAGTACCATGGATATGATTTGGTACTAAGAAACCGTTTTTTCAGATGTTGTATTAAATCTTTTATCGTATCAATTTGTAGTTCGCGTACACTATCTCTAGCAGCGCCTTTGAGGCGTCCTAAGACTGCTTTTACATATTTCTTTTGACATTCTACAGGGACGTAAGCTGCGCCATTTGTGATATCCTGGATAAAATCGCGAACCCGTGGATTTTTACCGTCGAAATATGGTACATGCCCTACTGAAAAATCCTATATAGGATCCTACATAGGATCCTATATAGAATCCATATGGATTCCTATGAGAATCCACGTAGGATCCTATATAGGATCCTATATAGGTATTGTCCTATAGGAATCCACGTGGATTCTCATAGGAATCTATGTGGATTCCTATAGGTCGCCTATAGGACAAGTCCTATATAGGATCCTATGTGGACTCTCCTATAGGAATACATGTAGGATCTCATATAGGATCCTGCATAGGCGTCCCAAAAAATTTTTGTACACCCTCCTACATATGATCCTACGTAGGTTCCCATATAGGATCCTATATGGGAACCCATATAAGATCCTACATGGGTACCCCCAAAAAATTTTTTTGTACCCCTTCCTCATGCGCAGTCGTCTTTTACGTATTCTACAATACTTACGCCTGCGCAGTAAATATTTTTCGTCCTTATAATGGTGCTTAATGTATATTTGAATAAAGTTGTTAAAAAAAAACAATTAATTCTGTGTACATAATTTTTTTTGGGCGCCCATAAAAGATCCTATATAGGATCCTATATGGGAACCTACGTAGGATCCTATGTAGGGGGGTTTACAAAAATTTTTTTGGGACGCCTATGTAGGATCCTATATGAGATCTTACATGTATTCCTATAGGAGAGTCCACATAGGATCCTATATAGGACGTGTCCTATAGGCGACCTATAGGAATCCACATATATTCCTATGAGAATCCACATGGATTCCTATAGGACAATACCTATATAGGATCCTATATAGGATCCTACGTGGATTCTCATAGGAATCCATATGGATTCTATATAGGATCCTATGTAGGATCCTATATAGGATTTTTCAGTAGGGTGTAATATACCTTGTCGTAATGCAATGCATTCCGCCATATTTGTGACCATTTCTGTAGTAATATTGTGGTCTATTTCTGTGCCTAAAGTTTCTCCAGAATTATCTGGGGGTGGGGGATTTCCGCTTCCTTCACCTTTATTTTTATCGTCGTGACGAGGCATGGTTATTTGAGATAGCCGTAAAAATTCTAATTGTTCAGGAGTACTCATACAAAGTTAATGTGGATTGACTCTAATGAGTGGCTGCCTGCACGTAATTAGGTCAGTGTGTGATTCACACGTGTAGATGAGATAAGCTCGGACTCGTGAACTTGAAGATCCTTACAGTCAATAAGAAAAATCCATTGGTATAAAAGGTGAAAATTATTAATTCAAAGAGAATTTGTAAAAAAAATATTTTTTTCAACTGTAAATATCAAAAATAAATTTTAGAGGAGCTCAGTTCACAGTAATATCATAGCATAAAAACAAGTGTCTGTTTTTAATGAGTTTGATTTAAATGTTTTATGTTACTGTTGGGTTTTTCCTTAAAGAAAGAGAAAGAAAAAAATAAATATATATATAAAAATAAATTTATTTATCTTGTTTTTGTAAAATCTTTGATTTGTTGCGCAATCGTAATTTGTAACAAGAGGGAAGAGTGTGGCCGCGTAAGAAACAGAATTCGCAGCAATTACTCCACTTATAAAGTTTTAATTTTGATTGGATCGGGCTATCACTAGGGGAGATTATAGCAAAAGTTTTAACGGGGTTTTCCGTTTTTTCCTCACTAAAGTAGTAAACCTTGTGTAGGGATTCTAATATTTTTCTCGCGGCTGAGTGTTCTGAATAAAGAATTTCTTTTTTCACTGTTTCCTATTTCCTCAAAATAATTGTTTTCATAAAAATCTTCGACTACACACTTCGCGAGAAATGTTCTTCTATGTGCAGGTCCAGTTTTGTGGTGTATTGAATAGATGGGTTTTGATAAATTATACTCTGCAGTTAATTCTTCAAGGCTTGATTTTGGAAACCTTAAAGTCTTAATGTCTCCCTTAGGAAAATCAAAATTAGTAACAATTTCTATTTTTGAAAGGTATGAATTTATAACCGTTCTATTTTGGGACATAAGTAATAAGAATATTTATTTATTATGTGGAAACTTATTTTGCTTTAAAGTCTCGTTATATTCTTGGAATTCTTGTTTTAAATTATCAAGTAAACGGGTTAAGTTTTTATTTCTTTGTGCTAATTTTTGTGGGTGAGTTTCGGGAGGAATTTCAGTACAACCTGGAAATATGTTCCTTATTATTTTCTTGAAAAGAAAATCTACGTATCTTTTGCTTCGCTTGAGGGATAGTTTGCGACCTCGTCGTCGCCGTTTCATTAAGAAATATTTCAAATTATTGTCGGGCCGTCATCGTTTAATTTCAGGTGTTCAATTAATTTTATTCTAAAATTGATGAATTTCGAAAAATAATTTCTAGAACATGAAACCTGAGTTAAAGATTTAAAGAGTGGATTCAAATAATTTTTTATTTATTCTGCGTATTTAATTTTTGGGTATGCTCTTGCAACTCTCGTTCTAATTCGGCAATTAAAGAATTTAACTGTTGTTCCTTATTGACTACCTTTTCAGGGTCTGTTTCGGGAGGAGTTTCTGGGCAGTCTGGAAATAAGTCGCGTTTAAATTTTTTCCATTTTCGTTCAATATTTCTCTTCTTGTGTGTTTCACTATTTCTTTTTCTTTTATTTGGTTTCATATACTATAATTTTGGACTTAAATATGGTTACATTTGATTTAAATGTTAGGCTAGGTTTTGAAATCTGAGAAAACGTATTGTTGTAAAACAAAAGTAACAAGTTTTACCAAAATATGTCAGATATAACTATTGTTTGAAAAAAAAACTTTTATTTTCTTAATCACACAAAAATAAAAAATAAGACACAAGCGTATGGCGACTCGAATGTCTTAAGCAAAAATTAGAAAGCTTATTTTTTTTTTTTCAATCACACAAAAATAAAAATAAGACACAAGCGTATGGCGACTCGAATGTCTTAAATAAAAATTAGAAAGCTTATTTTTTCAATCACACAAAAATAAAAAATAAGACACAAGCGTATGGCGACTCGAATGTCTTTAACAAAAATTAGAAAGCTTATTTTTTCAATCACACAAAAATAAAAATAAGACACAAGCGTATGGCGACTCGAATGTCTTAAACAAAAATTAGAAAGCTTATTTTTTCAATCACACAAAAATAAAAATAAGACTCAAGCGTATGGCGACTCGAATGTCTTAAACAAAAATTAGAAAGCTTATTTTTTCAATCACACAAAAATAAAAATAAGACACAAGCGTATGGCGACTCGAATGTCTTAAACAAAAATTAGAAAGCTTATTTTTTCAATCACACAAAAATAAAAAATAAGACACAAGCGTATGGCGACTCGAATGTCTTAAACAAAAATTAGAAAGCTTATTTTTTCAATCACACAAAAATAAAAATAAGACACAAGCGTATGGCGACTCGAATGTCTTGAACAAAAATTAGAAAGCTTATTTTTTCAATCACACAAAAATAAAAAAAAGACACAAGCGTATGGCGACTCGAATGTCTTAAACAAAAATTAGAAAGCTTATTTTTTCAATCAGACAAAAATAAAAATAAGACACAAGCGTATGGCGACTCGAATGTCTTAAACAAAAATTAGAAAGCTTATTTTTTCAATCAGACAAAAATAAAAATAAGACACAAGCGTATGGCGACTCGAATGTCTTAAACAAAAATTAGAAAGCTTATTTTTTCAATCAGACAAAAATAAAAATAAGACACAAGCGTATGGCGACTCGAATGTCTTAAACAAAAATTAGAAAGCTTATTTTTTCTTTCAATCACACAAAAATAAAAATAAGACACAAGCGTATGGCGACTCGAATGTCTTAAACAAAAATTAGAAAGCTTATTCTTTCAATCACACAAAAATAAAAATAAGACACAAGCGTATGGCGACTCGAATGTCTTAAACAAAAATTAGAAAGCTTATTCTTTCAATCACACAAAAATAAAAATAAGACACAAGCGTATGGCGACTCGAATGTCTTAAACAAAAATTATAAAGCTTATTTTTTCAATCACACAAAAATAAAAGTAAGACACAAGCGTATTGCGACTCGAATGTCTTAAACAAAAATTAGAAAGCTTATTTTTTCAATCACACAAAAATAGAAAGAAGACACAAGCGTAATAAAAATAATTATGATTAAAAGTCAGACATTCAAAATATCTTAATCTTTGTCACGACCGATTAAGTCAGTATAAGATTCTTTGATATTTTTACGCACTCAGATACACTGACACAAATCACCAAACAATAGAAATACTGGTTTTAAATCAGTTATTTTCCCTTCACAATTTTTCTTTCGTGTGTACTAACAAAGGTAAGTGTTAATTTATAATCAGAAGTCTGTTCTGTCGACTAAATTCGTTTTATGAATTTTTCTAAATGTTTATTTGGGGTTTATTTAGTAATTAAACCAAGTGTGACTATAGTTTTTGACAAGGGGTGAAAGTGTTAAAAAGGAATTTTTAAAATTTATTACTAACCAAAACAAAAAAAATGAATTTATTAAATTTTTGGAATTTAGATAGTGGTACTAACTGTATTGTAATAAACGGTATTGCAATGGAATGTTTTCTCATGACAAGTGTAAAGCGAATGGGTAAAATGAATTATGGTAAAAAAAAAAAATTACTTTTTAAACAGGCAAGTCAAATAAATTAGTTCTCCAACAATTACACTCGATAGTTGAAAGGAGAATTTTGAAAAAGAGAGTTTCAGAATGGATAATTAGAGTGATTAGTTTTGTTAGATGGAAGCCTGAAAGAAATTTTTGAACCAAGAACAATGTAAAAATTTTGGCAATTATCCCACCGCTGCCACCAGAAAAGCTAACTGTTACGATTAAGTAACAGTGCGTGACCAAAAATGTAAGTTTTGATTTTACCTTCGGAGTTGTTTTAGCTTTTTCGCACAAGTTGGTAAGGCTTGTGTATTTTATTTAAGTAAGATACTTACTGCTTCAGCTCTACGGGAGCTGTTATTACTTTGTTCTTGATTAGGAAGTTTACAATAATAAGGATTTATAAATAGTAGGAAAGAGATAAAATAGGAATAGAGTATAATAAATGTTTATTATAAAGGATAATAAAAATGAGATACAATAATAGGTGTAAGTTTTGGTGTTATAACATAATCATAAATCTTACCTATACGCAGCAAGGATGCGCGTAGCACAACTTGAGTTTTGTTTGTTGAACTCGCGGCGAAAATTATTGTTCGTTATCGTTGCCGAAATTTAACAATTTAAAAGCCGTAACCAAGTTCGAAATTTTTACGTCTACTTGCCGTCGGATAATCTATTTGCAATGGTTGAGATGATCCCCTTTGTTAAAGCGTTATACTTATATCGCGTTGATCAAAACCAAATTCTAGAGTATCGTCGCGTAGGGCGTTACCGTCGACGGGATAAGAAAACCGATCTTTGCACGTCAAAGAACTGGAGAAATCTGATCGGAGGGCGTGGAACATCCTCCAACTTTTATAGAAATGAAATCTGCATTTGTGTTGTCAATATATGACAAGAAAGAGTGGTTGAACCCGGATCAGGTCATTTCTAGATAAGTAGGAGGGGTTACATCTCCGTTGACGAATGAAAAGACGTGCACCATTTAATTACGTTGGTACTTTAACGTTTTGTATCGTCGCGTAAAGTATAAACCTTCGAAGTCGTTTGGAACGGTGTGCTAATATCCCTTATGATCGGGCAATAACGTGAATACGTGACCGAAAAGAAGGCTGCACGTGCATCCGAATGCAATTATTTGTGCTCTAATTTTATTTCTTCTTAATTGATTATGTTCTGTCTAGAAGTTGTAATTCTTTTTTCTAAATTAAACAGACAGTTTAAAATGTTTACAAATAATTTTTAAATTCTATAAACAATCTTAGATAACAAATAAATAACTACAAAGCTTTTCCCTATTTTGAAGTCGTTTCTTCTAAAAAAATATATAATTGTAATTGGTCTAAAGTAAAAATATAGTTTAAAATGTATACAAATAATTTTTAAATTGTTTAAACAGTCTTAGTTAACAAATAAATTACTTTAAAAGTTTTTATTACTTTGATTTCGTTTCTTTTGTGAATTAACAAATTACTATTAGCTTAAAGTTACAATACAGTCCAAAATGTTTACAGACAAATTTTAAATTGTTTAAACAATCTTAGTCAACAAATAAATAACATCAAATGTTTACGTTATTTTGATTTCCTTTTTTTTTTGTAAAATCAACTAATTACTATTGGCCTAATGTAAAAATACAGTTCAAAATGTATATACACAATTTTTAAATTGTTTAAACATTCTTAGTTAAAAAAATAAATAACTACAAAGCTTTATGCTATTTTGACTTCGTTTCTTTTGTAAAATTATATTATTTTTAATTGGTCTTAAGGAGGTTCTATGGTATGACGGTACTAGTCAAAACAAAGACGATTATTTTGAGGTTAGGTTTAAATTTAATTTTACGAATATATTATTAAACAATTGTATTTATTAACTATATTAACATTATTTATTTTTTAAATATGACTTTTTCATGTGTGATCAAAATAACCATTTTAAAATGTCAGAACGTCTGAACTGTATCGTGTAAAAAGTGAAGTATTTGTAAAAATTAATTTATTGCAACTCTCAAAGGTACATAATGACACTTTTTTTATTAGATATTTAATCCTTATACATCTGTCTTGTATTAAAAAAAGTTTTATCAATTTGGTAATGCTAAATACTTTGTGGTAAATAAATATATATAAAAAACTACTCATTTCCCATAAGACTCAATGTTAAATGTTCAAAAATATTAAAAAACAACAACGCCTATAACTTTTTTCACAAGTACCTTGAAGTCTCAAAATTTTAACTACATCATTATAAAACCTTTGTCTATCAGTGAACCAAATTTGATGAAAATGGTAATGTTAATTCTCTTTACTATAGAACCTCCTTAAGTAAAAATACACTTTAAATGTATACAAATAATTTTTAAATTGTTTAAACAATCTTAGTTAAGAAATAAATGAATTTAAAAGTTTTTATTACTTTGATTTCGTTTCTTTTGTGAAATTAACAAATTACTATTAGCTTAAAGTTAAAATACAGTCAAAAATGTTTACAGACAAAATTTAAATTGTTTAAACAAACTTAGTTAACGAATTAAGAATAATTTGAATGATGGAATATGTGTTGTATTGGCATCAGGATCAGATGAAGAAAAAACAAAAGATTTTTCAACAGTGTGTCAAACGTTTCTGCTCTAATGGGAGCCTTCGTCAGTGACAAGTTTATTTTCTAAAAAATTAAAAAATGAAGAGCGTTACATAAGCGATATACAATTAGAATAAGATGAAAATAAGGTATAAAGAAAGAAAAAATGGTTTAATTGAGCGCGATTTACAAAAAAATCTTACGAATTGTATATACAAACACAAATTTAAGATAAAATAAAAAGGTTAGAAATTAATTTAAAAGATAAAAATGAGAAAACAATAATTGATATTTTTATTTTTATTTATTTACTTTTTTTTTTTTTTAATTATAGAAAGAAATTGAAAATTGAAGAAAGTAACGGAAATTGGAGATATGTAATTGAAAATTTGCGGTATTAAGTAGCAATAACCAATATAATACAAAACTTGTGAAAATCATTGCAAATTAAAGAAGTATTTAAAAAAGTGGTGAATTCAAGCTGTAGTGATTAGAATAAATTGTTGGAATAAATTGTTGTGTGTTGACTGTTGTTTTAAAGGGTTGAAAGTATATTGATGCAAAAGTTTATTTTATTGTTTATGAATTTATATAATTTAAGTAAAGACTATAAATTGCGAACGATTTTAAAAATAGAAAGAAGAGATACGAAAAATGTTGTGTGTCACTTCTTTTATTAACAGTTTTTGGGGTGCTAAGTATGTAGGCCATTTCTAAAATCATTCGTTTTTTGTAATAGTCAGATCTGTCTACAATAGTAGCCTTATCATAGTCAAAGACATGATCTTCAAACCAAGCGTGTCTGGTCATGGATGTCCATTTGTCAGGTTTTTTGTAAACATCGTCTTTATGTTCTTTGAATCTAACTTTCATATTTCTTTCGGTTGTGCCTATGTATGAGTATTCACACTGAGAACAGGGAATTTGGTAAACTACGTTAGACATTTCGTTTTGGGAATTTTATCTTTTTGGGTTTTGAAAAGTTGTTGAAGATTCCGTGTTGATCGGAAGGCCGTGTGAACGTTAAAATGCTTTAGGATTCCCTGTAGTTTTTATGATAGTCCAAGTACGTAAGGTAATGGTATGTATATTTTTGCATCTGTAACAGGTGGATTTTGTATGATGGACGATATTTGAGCTCTATTTTTGTTGTTTTTTGTTCTCTGTATAACGTATTTTTGAATAAATTCTGTAGGATAATTATTGGCGCGAAGAATAGAGTGTATCTTGTTTAAATTTTGTGAGTGGAAACTGTTGTGTGCTAAGAGTAGGCTTCTGTCAACTAAATTGTAAATGACATTAATTTCTTATTTTAAGGGATGGTGCGAGAGGAAATTAAGGACTCTGTCAGAATTTGTTGGTTTTCTGTACCAATTTGTTTTTATTGTTTCGCCTTCTCTAATGAGTAGCACGTCTAAAAAAGGAATTGTTCCCTTATTTTCTTTTTCAACCGTGAATTGTATTTTGTGATTATAACTATTGAATATGTCAAGTATTTCGTCAATTTTGTCAATGGGAACGGCCGTGATTATATCATCAACATATCGGAAATAGAAGGGTAAATTGAAAGGTACTTTTTTTAAACATTCAGTTTCAAGGTCGTCCATAACTATGTCAGCCATTATGGGCGAAAGTGGTTAACCCATGGGGAAACCTTCTTTTTGTTTGTAAGTTTGATTGTTGAAATTGAATGTTGTATTGGTTGTGCAAGCTGTAATGCCGATAAGAAAGTAAGTCATTAGTATTTTTGTATGCTGCTGGATTTGAGAAAACCTCCTTTTTAACGCTAAATGTGCCAAACCAATTTGTACATTAGTGAACAATGAAACAGCGTCTAACAAAATTAAAGTATATCCCGATGGAATTTTAATATTATTAATACGTTTCACAAATTCGAAACTATTTTTGACAGTATTGGAGGGGGGTTGGATATTTTTAGAAATAATGCCATTTAAATAGGACGCAAGCGTATATGTAGGACTACCAATCGTTGAAACTATGGGTCTAAGGGGGATGTTAGGTTTGTGGATTTTAGGTAAACCATAACATCTGTCCGGATTGCTGTCTTTAGCAAACATTTGTTTTGCAGTGTATTTGTTAATGTATTTGTTACTTTTCCAAAGTTGAACGACGTTATTCACACTTGTTTCTGCTTTATTAATGTTGTTGTGTGTAAATCAAAATTTGAAAATCTTCTTTTGCGTAACTCACATTCCAGTGACCCACCTTCGACACAATCGAACACTGAGATATTAATTCAGAATGAAGAAACAATTAGACCATTCTTTTTTAATACTACTAAACCCACTTTCGCCCATAATGGCTGACATAGTTATGGACGACCTTGAAACTGAATGCTTAAAAAAAGTACCTTTTTAATTTACCCTTCTATTTCCGATATGTTGATGATATAATTACGGCCGTTCCCATTGACAAAATTGATGAAATACTTGACATATTCAATAGTTATAATCACAAAATACAATTCACGGTTGAAAAAGAAAATAAAGGAACAATTCCTTTTTTAGACTTGCTACTCATTAGAGAAGGCGAAACAATAAAAACAAATTGGTACAGAAAACCAACAAATTCTGACAGAGTCCTTAAGTTCCTCTCGCACCACCCCTTAAAATACAAAATTAATGTCATTTACAATTTAGTTGACAGAAGCCTACTCTTAGCACACAACAGTTTCCACTCACAAAATTTAAACAAGATACACTCTATTCTTCGCGCCAATAATTATCCTACAGAATTTATTCAAAAATACGTTATACAGAGAACAAAAAACAACAAAAATAGAGCTCAAATATCGTCCATCATACAAAATCCACCTGTTACAGATGCAAAAATATACATACCATTACCTTACGTACTTGGACTATCATAAAAACTACAGGGAATCCTAAAGCATTTTAACGTTCACACGGCCTTCCGATCAACACGGAATCTTCAACAACTTTTCAAAACCCAAAAAGATAAAATTCCCAAAACGAAATGTCTAACGTAGTTTACCAAATTCCCTGTTCTCAGTGTGAATACTCATACATAGGCACAACCGAAAGAAATATGAAAGTTAGATTCAAAGAACATAAAGACGATGTTTACAAAAAACCTGACAAATGGACATCCAAGACCAGACACGCTTGGTTTGAAGATCATGTCTTTGACTATGATAAGGCTACTATTGTAGACAGATCTGACTATTACAAAAAACGAATGATTTTAGAAATGGCCTACATACTTAGCACTCCAAAAAACTGTTAATAAAAGAAGTGACACACATTTGTCTGCCTTCTATAAGGCACTTTTAACAAAAAATACACAATAATGCACAAACAAATTTCGTATCTCTTCTTTCTATTCTTAAAATCGTTCGCAATTTATAGTCTTCACTTATAAACAATAAAATAAACGTTTGCATCAATATACTTTTAACCCTTTAAAACAACAGTCAACACACAACAATTTATTCCAACAATTTATTCTAATCACTACAGCTTGAATTTACCACTTTTTTAAATACTTCTTTAATTTGCAATGATTTTCACAAGTTTTGTATTATATTGGTTATTGCTACTTAATACCGCAAATTTTCAATTACATATCTCCAATTTCCGTTACTTTCTTCAATTTTCAATTTCTTTCTATAATTAAAAAAAAAAAAAGTAAATAAATAAAAATAAAAATATCAATTATTGTTTTCTCATTTTTATCTTTTAAATTAATTTCTAACCTTTTTATTTTATCTCAAATTTGTGTTTCTTTCAATTTACAACTAGTTACATCATCACTCTGCAATTATTTTCTCTTACTACAAATATATGTTTTAGTCTTTTTCAATTATTTTTTTAACAATTTAAAATTTTTTTCTTCAATTTATATGTTGTCAATAAAAAAAAATATATTTTTTATTACTTCCATTATTCTTTAATTACTTTTCCAGATTTTCAAAATTTCTTCCCTATTTTTCAATAATTTTCTAAGTTTAACGTATTCATTTAAACATTGTTTGTTCAATCTTCTTCAACACATTTCAGACCCACAAAGGAAACTTAAGTGTCGCTCAAACATTACCTTTCACCACATTTTCCGGAATACGTTATGTTTTCTTCGCCTGAAATTCGCCACTGTCACGGACTGGCTTTCCAAAGTTAAACCAGTTCAAACATGTGGTTGTAAAAAACAAAAAAAAAAAAGGTCGTCTCCTTCCTTTCACATTTGTAACATCTTTATCACCTCCTTTGCCGTCGCATTTTTAAAAACCCCTTCTACATTTGAAAGAATCAGTCGTCTTAGAAAATTCAAAGGGAAAAGTTGACATTTTAGTCTCCTAATTTTCCAATACCGCTGTCAGTTCGTTTTCTGTTGAGTGCAGTTATCGAAATATGGATTAATGTTATCAACAAGGTTAGTTTTATTTGAATGTTCAAATTTTAATAAACTTTTTAAAGAAAAAAAAATTCAACATTTTATTTCACATTTCTTATTTTTTTACATTTATTTTATACAATTCGTAATATTTTTTTGAAAATCGCGCTCAATTAAACCATTTTTTCTTTCTTTATACCTTATTTTCATCTTATTCTAATTGTATATCGCTTATGTAACGCGCTTTATTTTTTAATTTTTTAGAAAATAAACTTGTCACTGACGAAGGCTTCCATTAGAGCAGAAACGTTTGACACACGGTAGAAAAATCTTTTGTTTTTTCTAATTACGATTGGCCTAATGTAAAAATACAGTTCAAAATGTATATAAACAATTTTTAAATCGTTTAAACAATCTTAGTTGACAAAATAAATAACTTTTAATGTTTTTATTACTTTAATTTCGATTCTTTTGTAAAATTAACAAATAACTATTTTCCTAGACTAAAAATACAGTTCAAAATGTATATAAACAATTTTTAAAATGTTTAAACAATCTTAGTTAACAAATAAATAACATCAAATGTTTTCGTTATTTTAAAGTCGACTCTTTTGTGAAATCAATTAAATACTATTTGTCTAGAGTTACAATACAATTTAAAATGTATATAAACAATTTTTTAATTGTTTTGTAACAACCTTTGTTAACAAATAAATAACTACAAAACTTTTCCCTATTTTAACTTTGTTTCTTCTAGCAAATTAAATAATTTCAATTGGTCTAAAGTAAAAACACAGTTTAAAATGTATACAAACAATTTTTTAATTATTCAACCTATCTTAGTTAAGAAGTAAAAAACTTCAAAAGCTTTTCTTACTGTAATTTTTTTTTTTTAGAATTGAACAAATCACTATTGGCCTAGAGTTACAATACAGTTTAAAATGTATACAATCAGTTTTAAAATTCTTTAAACAAGTAAAGATTGAGTATCTCAATGTGGGTTGGTCGGAAAGGGTTTATTGTTAATGATCATCATTGATCATTACTCTAGGGTATCCCACTGACATGATCGATATCATAGTCGAGTGTAAAAAGAATCTTAGGGCTAGTCAATCTGAGCTAAGTTTGTATAGCTTAAGTATCTCAGTAAGGGTTCGTCGGAAAAGGTTAATTGTTGAGGATCATCATTGATCATTACTCTAGGGTGTCCCACTAACATAATCCATACCATCGTCGAGTGTTGAAAAAATCTTGGGGCTAGTGAATCTGAGCGAAGGTGGGATAGCTTGATTATTTCAATATAGGTTGGTCGAACAGGGTTAATTGTTGATGATCATCATTAATAATGACTCTAGGTGGAACAGCTTCCCCCTCGTGGTGTCACCTTGTCGTGGTGAGGGGGCTTAGGACCGGCCAGGCGCTTGTCCCTCGGGCGCCATTACTAGACGAGCTGCTCGGCTTTCCCCAGGACTCATCGACTTCCGATGTCTGGCGAGTTTGGGCACAGGGGAATGAACGGGACCCCGTTAATTCGGGTAGCCGCCGTTTCTCGAACCTGTGCACCAGCTATCCTGTGCGGTTGATGTTAATTCGGATTCCAAATGGGGGCTAACCATCCTCGTCAGAGGTGGAGAACATGGGTTCTGGAGAAAATAGGACACTCCCGCCTCCTTTGTTTTTCTAAGTTGATGTGGAGTAGTCTCGATCTAGGGTTGGCGCGCGATGGACCGGTTGTCTGTTCGATCCGACCAACGACATCAACATCAACATTAACACTTACACTACTAAACACTCACACACACGCATAAGGGACAAACATATTCATATACACTCACACACACTCCCGCGCACCCTGCCTCACGGGGAGGTACATTGCGGATTAGTTACTTGACACAAGACTCACACGTATACAACACACACTCTTATGCAAATCAAAACCTAAACAAAAGAAAATGAAATGAGTGACAAAAACAATGTTATACTCCAAGTGGGTACCTCGAATGAGGATAGTCCCACTATCAGTTCCGATCGAGTGGAAGCCTCGATGGCTGATGCTGACTCCGCGGTTTTTGGAGAGAGTCAAAATCACTTAGCCCCGAAAAATAAGCAGGGAAACATAAACAAGGAGGAAAACCTGAAGGATAAGCTGAGTATCTCGGCAGAAGGTCTTGCACTACTCGGTGATTTCTTGGACAAAACAAGAGAAAACGAAGGAAATGAGCTTGCTAAATGCAAGAAATACTTACAAGAAATCCAAGCTGGTATCAAAAAACAACCAAATGTGAGCCAGATGATCCAGACAGCAGTTCAAAACATAGCATCCTCTCTGGACTACATCGAGTTGCAAAGAAAAAAGTAGGAGGTTGTCAAGAAGCGACAGAAAGACCAACTAAACGAGAGGGTTGACCCTAATCCGCAGCAAATGAAGCAGACGAAATCTACAACGATTTTTGAGACACCAAAGAGAGCAGCCTCTAGCCCTGCGCAACAAAAGGAGGAAAAAAAGGTAAAAAGGACAGGAGATGGATCTTGGACTGAGGTTTTAAAAAAGAACAGAGGGAACAAACAAGACAGAAAGGGTTCTGACATGATAGAAGAGGTTAAAGTAAAGAAAAGAAAAGAGCAGATCAAACCTCGAAACGAAGCGGTTCTTATCCAAGTCGGACAAGGACAAACGTACGCTCAAGTCCTAGGTGAAGTAAGAAAAAAGATTAACCCGAAGGACAGAGGTACAGAAATTAAATCTATCCGACAGACACGAAGCGGACACGTCCTTATGGAAATAGGACAAGGAACTAAGGATAAAGAAACCTTCACAGAAGACTTCAGGAAAGCCTTGGGCGAAGACGCCTAAATCAGGTGCTTGGAACCTCTGGCATCGATTGAAATAAAGGATCTCGATGTATCAAATACCGAAGATGAAGTTAAAGAATCGTTGAGAGAAGCACTCCAAGAACGGATAAAAGACTTTAAAGTTTGGGTTACAAGGGAAAATATCAGGCAACAGAGGACGGCAATCGTGGAGTTGTCAGAAGCTGGAGCGGCTGAACTATTAAAAGTCGGCAAGATCAAGGTAGGCTGGCTTATCTGCAAAATTAGAAAACGAGTGCAGGTGACTAGGTGTTTCAGGTGCTTTGGTTTCGGACATCTGTAAGCCGAATGCAAAGGTCCAGACAGGAGACTTCAAAACATTTGCATTAAATGTGGGACAACAGGGCATGTTCTCAAGGAATGCCTAGCCAACCCAAAATGCTGCCTGTGCCTAGAAAAAGGATTACCAGAGGAAGAAGCAAATCACATCCCAGGATCCGGAAGATGCCAGGTGTTTAAAGAAGCGCTCAATAGTGCAAAGAGAAATCAGAAAAAGTGAAAGTTATGCAGGGAAACTTAAACAGAAGCAAACTAGCAAACGTGCTGTTAGGTCCAATGATATGGGATTGTCAGGCAGACATTATTCTCATAAGCGAGCAGTATCAAAATAAAAACATCCCCGGATGGTATACTGATGAACTCGGAACAGCAGCGATTTGGATCCTTGATACAAGTAAGATCCTAATAGAAGACTGGGGAGCAGGAAAAGGTTACGTGTGGGTGACGTATGGACTCACTACATACTTTAGCTGCTATTTTACTCCAAATGAGAAGATTCGAGATTTCCAAAAAAAACTTGACGCACTAGAAGATAAAATACGAGATATAAAGGGAGAAATAGTTGTTGCTGGTGACTTTAATGCAAGAGCCATAGAGTGGGGTATGAAAGTGACCAACTCTCGAGGGAAAAAGATTCTGGATATGGCAGCTAGAACTGTCCTGGCAGTAGAAAAAGAAGGAAATACCGGAAACTTCTGTAGACCAGGATATAATAGCACAATTCCGGACATCACCTTGGTAGGAGAAAACACCATCTCAAAACTAATGAAATGGAGGGTTACTGAGGAATTTACAGGTAGTGATCACCAGTACATATACTTCCAAATCAACGATAGACAGGATAATATTCGAAAAAGGAGCGAGTGCAAATGGAATATCGACAAAATAAATAAAGAAAGATTTATCTCGTACATGAAAGAAAGACATGACAATTTTTTGAAGTAGCGCGAGAGGTGGATGTTTTTATAAACAGATCAACAGACTTAATAAAACAGGCGTGTGATGCATCGATGCCACGAAAGGGTGTCATACAAAGTTCGAGGAAACAAGTCTATTGGTAGACAGAAGAGATTAAAGTCTGCAGAAAGGACTGTATCAAACTAAGACGCGCAGCAATGAGAAAAGCTGTAAGAAACGACCAGGAATCAATTACTGCGAGAAGACAATACAAAGAAGCTAAAAAGACCTTACGTAAGGTCATAAATAAAAGCAAATGGAATAGCTGGAAAAAATTAATACAGGAGATTGACAATGATCCATGGGGCCTCGGCTATAAAATTGTCATGAAGAAATTGGGAGGAAGAAAACCAAACCCTCTTAAGAATGAGCAGTTAATGAAGAAGATAGTAGATGCTCTTTTCCCATCACACCCAGTACAAGAAGAACCGAAGATGCCACTCTTAAAACAGGAAATTCCGTTGTTTACAGAAGAAGAATTGAAGAAAGCAGCGGAAACAATGAAAAATAAAAAAGCTCCAGGTCCCGACGGGATTCCATCAGAGATATTAAAAGTTCTGGCTAACAGCTGCCCGGAAATTCTACTACAGATGTTTAATACGTGCCTGGAAGAAGGTATTTTTCCAAGAAGATGGAAGGAACAAAAGCTCGTGCTTTTCGAAAAAGATAAAGAAGATCCGAATTCACCGTCAGCTTACAGACCACTCTGTATGCTAAATACAACAGGGAAACTTTTAGAGAAGGTAATTAAACCAAGATTGGCTGAAGCTATAAGAACGTCTGGAGACTTGTCAGAGAGACAGTTTGGATTTAGGAAAGGTAGATCGACGATAGATGCTCTTCAGGAGGTTTCTAAAGCAGTACATGAAGCTCAACAGGGGAATCATTTCTCAAGGAAGGTAGTGCTACTCGTGACTCTAGATGTAAAAAATGCTTTTAACTCGATGAGTTGGAAAGATATAAAACATTCCCTCAAAAACGAGTTCCGGGTACCGGAGTATATAAGAAGGATAATATCAAGCTATCTAAACGAGAGGATCCTGATATACGAAACATCGAAGGGAACAAAAAGGAAGGTGATCACAGCAGGAGCTGCACAAGGATCAATTTTGGGACCTGATCTCTGGAACATCACCTACGATGGAGTTCTCCGTATAGAAACACCAGAAGGTACAAAGATAATTGGTTTTGCCGACGATATTGCAATTCTAATCTCAGCAAGAAATATAGAAATAGCAAAACAGCTACTTGCAAGAGTCCTGAGAAAAATAATATTTTGGATGGAGGAGCATTGTCTTCAACTGGCTATGCATAAAACCGAAATTTTAAACTTAACAAGGAAACGGATCCCTCTTCAAATACCAATAGAAGTAGGAGAAGAGACAATAGAAAGTAGCAGACAAGTAAAATACCTAGGAGTAAGGCTTGACAACAAACTCAAGTATTGGGAGCAAATAAAGTTCGCAGCCGATAAAGCTTCAAAAGTAACAGCGGCCCTCAGCAGACTTATGAGAAACATGAGTGGTCCATCACAAAGTAAACGAAGATTACTTATGTCTACTATACACTCGATCATCCTCTATGAAAGTGAATTGTGGGCAGAGACACTAGAGACAGAGAAATATAGAAAACGTGTTGCCTCGGTGCAAAGAAGAGGAGCAATGAGAGTTGCTAGTTCCTACCCCACGGTATCTGAACCGGCAGTGCTGATCATTGCAGGAATTGTTCCTATTGATCTGCTGGCGATGGAAAGGAGACAGGTCTACCAAAGCAGGACAATGTTAGGTGCAGAATTAGCCAGAAAAAGAGCTAGAGAAGATTCTATGCATACATGGCAAAACAATGGGATGTAGAAAGTAGAGGAAATGGACCTACAGACTAATTCCAAACATAAGGACATGGGTGGATAGGAAAGCTGGAGAGGTTGGTTATTATCTGACACAATTCCTCAGTGGACACGGATATTTTTGCAAATATCTTTATAAAATAAAGAATGTTAGCAGCCCGGGTTGTTTATATGGTGATGCAGAAGTAGATGATGCCCACCACACATTCTTTCACTGCAAAAGATGGGAAAATAAGAGACGCGAACTAAAAGAAAAAATTGGACAATTTACCCCAGGCGGAATCATTCAGATAATGATAGAAAGGGAGGAGAGATGGAAATTAGTTGACAGATATGTAGAACAAATACTACGAGAGAAAAAACCTGACTTAGATAAGATGACGCTTTCCTAAAACTGAAGAAGATAAAACAGTAAGACGACCCTAAACCTAACGAAGAGAATAAGAGAAGGACCAAATTATGGACAAATTATAACGCTGATAACCTTTCCCTTGAAGAAAATGTGTTAAACGGTCCGAGGGAAGAGGTAGGCGAGGAAACCCGAGGAAAAGGTTAATGAGGTATTCTCAGAAATGAGCGAGTCCCACACACGGAGATGTGGTTGTTTTTCTCCATGTCTGGAGATTCAGCTACATCTTTATGGTGCGTAAATGCATTCCCGTTAACCTCATGAGAGAAAAAAAAAGGTGGAACAGCTTGCGTATCTCAATAAGGGTTGGTCGGAAAAGGTTAATTGTTAATGATCATCATTGATCATCATTCTAAGGTGTCCCACTGACATGCTCAATACCATGGTCGAGTGTTAAAAAAATCTTAAGGCTAGTGAATCTGGGCCAAGGTGTTATAGCTTGAGTATCTCAATAAGGGTTAGTCGAAAAGGGTTAATTGTTGATGATTATCATTGATCGTCATTCTAGGGTGTCCCACTGACTTGATCCATACTACAATCTAGTGTTAAAAAAATCTTAAGGCTAGTGAATCTGAGCCAAGGTGTTATTGCTTGAGTATCTCAATAAGGGTTGGTCGAAAAGGGTTAATTGTTGATGATCATCATTGATCGTCATTCTAGGGTGTCCCACTGACTTGATCCATACTATGGTCGAGTGTTAAAAAATTTTTAGGGCTAGTGAATCTGAGCCAAGGTGGTATAGCTTGATTATCTCAATATGGGTTGGTCGAACAGGGTTAATTGTTGATGATCATCATTCATGATCACTGTAATATGGAAAATAGGTATCGTAAAAGGTATCGCTGAAAGGAGAATTAATTAATTAGAAAGATAGAGAAATAACGAATATCGAAAGTGTAAATAGTGATAAAAATGTAAATATTTGCAAGAAAGAACATTTAGAATATGCATTGAATTTAATGAAAGTAGAAAAGGGAGGTAATAATGATAAATTGTTAGAAACAATAGTGGGTAAGAAGATAATTTTTAGCAATTCTAAGAGAAAAAAAGAAAAAGTAGTGCAGAATATCAAAAAGCTTATCGTAAAAGGAATAAATTAAAACGAAAAATAATTGATAATAAAGAAATACAAATATCACTTCTGGAATAGGGTGACCTTTATTTGAAAAAGTTTAAATTTCTTAGGTCGCAGGGTTGAATTTGCTTTAGAATGTGGAAAAAGTGAGCAGTGCACAAGGACAGCTCAATCAATTAATTTTAAACCGTGCTACCGAAGGGTTAAAGTTTACATGGAATTTTACATGGGATATTTACACTTTTGTACGTTTTGTATAGTAACTTTTTTTTTATTAATCTTTTTCTTTAACAATATGTATATTTATAGTTTTTAAGGTGCTGAACACGAATCCGATGTCAAAAATAAGATTTGACAGCTGCCGGCTGTCAATAAAGCTGTCAATTTTTTAAAGACGAAAGTTTTTGTGGAATTTTACATTAATTTACTCCTATAAATGTATTTTAAAAACTAAGGTCAATCAAAATAGAAAATGTACTATTGACAGTTATCAATTGTCAATAATACATATATTTCTATTTAGGTTTATCTCAGTTTTCTTAAAATACTTTTATGCGTATGTCACAAATTTAATATAAAAACTGTCAAAAACTCTCGTTTTTTAATGTTTGACAGCTCAATTGTCAGCTGTCAACTGTCAATATTACACATTCTATTTGGATTGACCTTAGACACAGAAGAAGGGATTCATAGAAGGGATTTTGACTTTCTAAATTCGTTTATTTGTTTATTTGTACAAATAAGGCAACTCAGTTTGGTAGCTGCTGTTATTAATAGACTTTTCAGCAGATTGTTCATCATTGACTTATGGATATGATTCTAGGATAAAGGATAGCATTTTATTAAAAATTAATTAATACATAAACTGAGTTATTATAGAAAAGAAAAGATATTAAGAAAAAAAACCTAACGCTAAGTCTTGACAGATCGCCGCAGCTTACTGGCATAAATCGAAGAGTGCCTGAAATTGAATTAGAATATAATCGCAATTATATTCCTTAGTCGAAATACTTTCTGAGGTCGGACATAGGCGCACCTTAGCTCAATAGAAAGATATCTGATTTCGTGAGTCGCATGAACTTGTGAATGGACAGCACGTGAATTTGGAACAACGAACGTGGTCACTCCCATAGATAACTAATGCGCAACGTTTAAAGTTTAATAAATAATTATCCATTTTCGTGTACAGATTCATGTGCATGTTCGTGTGCATGTTCATGCACATGAAATTTTTTGCCTTTAGAAGCGTTCATGAACATGTGCATGTTCCTTTGCACGTTCGTTACAACCGGGGACGCCTGCTTATATAAAGACGAGAAGTTTGGTCGCGAAGCGAAAGCGAAAAGCTTCGTCGCTGAACTCAAAGTCACAGGGTCTTTTGAATATCTGTTGCCTATACTCAGGCTTGTTGGCTGCATGTACGGAAATCTATCTGTAGGCGCCTTTAGTGACTACAATATTCGTGATTTTGCGTTTGCAAAAAAGAATATTAATAATGTAAATGTTCCAAGTTGTAACGAACATTATCTTGGTAAAATGTCGATTGTTTGCAAAAAATGCAAGGCTAAACATTTTAACAGAGAAAAAAGTTAAAAGAAATTAACTTATACTGATTCTTGCAGTCATGATGGTGTGTGAAGTTGCCTTCAGAAAAATACCCTCATGAATTAAGAAAATTATTAGATGGTTCTCATAAGAAATCTGTCCATTTTAGGAATAATATAAGACTTTACAATAATTCATTTGCTTTTGCATATTTAAATGACAATGTAGTTAATTTCAATAATAGAAGACGAGAAATATTTTGTTATATAGTTCAAGGTCGAATTTATTACCAAATCAACAATTCCTTGTTTCCGAAAATTGATAATAATCCATCTTTTGGTTAGTCATTTAGATCCAAATGTTAAACCTTGGATATATCCTATATTTTATTCTCTAGGAAGCAAGGGTTATAGTATCGATATGATTTGTATTAATAGTGACAAACGAACCAGAAATCAAACTGTGTCCAGATCTGCTTATATAAAATATAAAATAGGAGTAAGAGATAATACCTTCAACCAATTTTTATATGGTGGAAGATTGTTTCAGCAATGGTTAGTTGATAATTATGTCAAAGTTGAAAAAGTAAGGTTACAGTTTTGTAAAATTAATCAAACAAAATTAAGAAGTGAAACTTACAAAGGATTAATTGATCATTTACATAATCAAGAAATTGAAAATAATGTACATGTTGGCAAGATGTTAATATTGCTTTCAACCAGGGACTGACACGAAAACCGAAACAAAATATATTTTATTTTTGTTTCGTTTCGGTTTTGAAAAACTGAAACAAAATACCAATTTAATTTTGTTTTGTGTTGAACCTGAAACGCAAGTCCTCTCAGAATTAAGTTTCGGTTCATGCCCGAAACGAAAAGGCTTCGAATTTTGTTTTCGTTTCATGCCCGAAACAAAAATCCGCTCCGAATTCCGTTTTCGTCTCTCATAAAAAAGGTTCTAAATTTCACAAAAACAATTTTAAACACAATTCTTTTCTTGCAGGAGACGAGAACGAAATTCAGAGTCTTTTCGTTTCGGGCATGAGACTGAAACGACATTCGGAGTTAATTTTCGTTTCGGGCATAAGACGAAAACGTAATTCAGAGCCTTTTCGTATCAGGCTCAATACAAAACAATATTGATTGTACATTTTTGTTTCGTCATAACAATTCAAAACAGAAACGGAATTCGGTTTTCGTGTCAGTCCCTGCTTTCAACATTTATAGGATCACCTCGTAACATGTTAGAACAATATCAAGATGCAATGGCCATTGTAGCTTTTCATGGTAAACCAGATTTATTTATTACAATGACATGTAATTCAAAGTGGTAAGAAATTGAAGAAACTTTATTACCTAATCAGTCAGCTTCTGATAGACCTGACATGGTAGCAAAAGTCTTTCATTTAAAAGTACAAAAATTAATCGAAACTATATTAGATGATAAACTATTTTGAGAAGTAAAGTCTTATGTTTATGTTATTGAATTTCAAAAGCGCGGTTTACCACACATTCATTTATTGGTTATATTGGTTTAGCTGAGATTCCAGATGCACATTTTAACTCGAATTACATAAAAATTATAATGTAAAATAATATTCATAGACCTTGTGGATAGATGCTTTAACGTATAATGGAAATTTACTGTACCTCGTATCAATTATATTATATTATATATATCTATATATATAGACGTTTTAAAATATAAAATAATCAACAGTAAATTAATGTCTATACTTGCAATAACTATATTCTTTTTCTAGTTCTTTAACATTCTAAATGGTATTAGTTATATTATAATTTTTTATAATTTTTCTTCATATTCTTCATTTTATTCTTCATCTTCATTTTATTTTATTAATCCTTCAATAAATCGAAATTTTCAAATTGATATATATGATGAATCAATGATCACATCAATTTAAATTTATTCCAATGTCTTCTTATCATAAATTTACTTTTTTTATTATATTATGTATTTCTTTAATTTCACATAATTATACAAAAATGAAACATTATTTTAAGAAACAATAGGCGAGCGCGTTAGCGCGCGCTTTTTTCCTAGTTACATATAAATATTGTATGCGTTTGCATGTGGGTATGTATGTATATGCCTATGTATATGTGTGTGCGTATGTATGAATGTGTATGTATGTAAGCCATACATAGGTATATATGCTAGTATACATGTGTGTGTACGATGTGTATAAAATTATAATTATCTACATATATAAATGTATGTGGGTTTTAGGGTGGGTCGATTCCGGAGTTTTTTTTATACGAGATTTCTAATAGAGCGGAAAAGTTGCCTTAGTACTTCTAGTCCCGTAATTCTATCAAAAAACTCGGAAAAATCGGAACAGCAGCTATTCAATGATTTTTGGAAAGAGCGGGACAAAAAAATTAAAACATTTGTATTTCGGACTTTTTTACTGGTACCGTTTTGCATAAACAATTGTAAAAGTAAAAGAAATAGAATTTTTTTATAATTGTTGCTTAACTAATTCCTTGACAAGAAAAAAGTTTTAATAAAAAAGATAGCCTTTAAAAAAACAAAAAAATTGACTGTCAACAAGTCAAGATCAAATAATTTGTTTATTAAAAAAAATTTTAAAACCACTTGAAAAAGAGATTTTCCGATCTTTAATAACTTTTTAAATAATTGAGTGACAGTTGTCAAATGATGTAAACTTTTGTCTCTTGTTACTCTTAAGAGGTATAATAAATTTTAAACTGATCGGATGAATAGTTTTATTCCAATTACATTTGTTATTTTAAAAAACGGTTTTATGTAGATGTAAATAATATATTTTTGGCTTTTTGCATTTGAACTACAATGCACTCATTTTACTCCTGGAGAGTCATATTAACATATATACATTTTTATGCATAACAATTTGTTAACAATAAGTTATAAAAAAGAAGTGTCAAAAACTCTACCGTTATAAACAAATGGAATAACTTTGTGAATAATTATGTTATGACATCGGTTGAAATTGGATAGTAAAGTACATGTTTTTATGCAATTTTTAAAAAAAAAATTTGTTCTATCTTAATTAGGGGGTAAAAAAAATTCTTTTTTTTTAGAACAATACTGACGCTGTCCTTTTTAACTGATTAAAGTCAAACTTACTGGATGTTTACAAGATAACATGTATAAGCTGTTAAAAAATAGACCAAGTTGTTACTCATATTATTATTGCTAAAGATTGCGCTCAAAGTAGGGGTAGTAGTTGGCGCCGTCAAGGAGAACGGTGGTGGGGGAATTCAATGCCGCGCGAGAGCTCTCGCGACAGAATTGAATTGGAGGATTCGAACACCAAAAGTTTAAAATACTTTCGAAGGAATTGTCAAATTTATATCATTTTTCTTTAATCTCGACTAATTTTTGTAGACAATTCTAAATATGCTTCAACATTTTTAATAAAAATAGAGTGTAACAACAAAATTTACTAAGTTGTTTTTTTACCAATTTTATTTTCTAAATTTTTTATTGTTTAATTTGAACAAAGTGCTTGAAATAATAATATAGATTAAAATAAACATCGAAATAGTTATTTTATAATAATTGAACTTACAATCTCCTAATATACTGCCAGCTGACACTTGACATTGACATAATAAAAAACAAAAGTACAAACTAGATTGAAGAACTTTGTAGATTAATATTTACTAAACTCGCGATTTAATTTTAGTAAACTGACTATCATATTAGAGAAAAACTGGAACGCTGTTATTATTATTACGCAGAAACTAGCGGTCAGAAGTTCTTTTGTTTCTGTACTTACATATTGAAATTAATAATTTAAGAAACAGATATTCAATTTTTTTTTTGCACTGAAACATTTCAAGAATTATATTTCTAAAATATTTATGAGTTTTGGTTACGAATCATTATTATGTAGCAATATAAGTTGAAGAAGTTCAAAATAAATAAAACAATAAACTTCGTGAGAAAAACGTCTCACAAATTTCTCTCTCAACGAGAAGTAAATTCTCCCAATTAATAATTTGGAAAAATTATTTTTCTGACAGGGCTTTCTCTTAAAAAACTTTCTTCAATAATAATTTTTCTGCAGCTCTCCAGCACTGGGCCGCAACTTGGGCTATGGGTTAATAAAGTTCAAAAAATTTTTGGACATAGTTTTTCAAGAGAAACCACTGACAGAAAAGTATTATCTCACATTTACTAATTTTGGAAAGTTTAATGATTTTCTGCTAAGCACCAGCATAGAGCCGCCACTTTGGCTATTTTTAATTTTAATTAATAATGATTATTTTTGGGCTATTTTTGGAATAAAAATTTCAAAATTAACCTCTGGCAGGAAAGTATTATCTCCCATTTATTAATTCATGAAATATTCATAATTTTCTGCTAAGCACTATCATTGGGCCGCCACTTGGACTGTCGGCTAAAAAAGTTCAAAAAAATTTTTGGAAAAAAATTTTCATAATTAACTTCTGGCAGAAAAGTATTATCTTCCATTTATTAATTCTTGAAATATTCATAATTTTCTGCTAAGCACCAACATTAGTCCAAACTTAGGCTATCGGCTAAAAAAGTTCAAAAAAATGTTTGGAAAAAGATTTTCAAAACAAACCTCTAGCAGAAAAGTATTATCTCCCATTTGTTAATTTTTGAAATATTCATAATTTTCTGCTAAGCACCAGCATTGGGCCGCCACTTGAGTCATCGGCTAAAAAAGTACAAGAAAAATTAAAAAAAAAGTTTTTCAAAAGAAACCTCTGACAGAAAAGTATTATTTCCTATTTATTAATTTTTAAATTTTTCATAATTTTCTGCTAAGCACTAGCATTGGGTCGCCACTTGGGCTATCGGATAAAAGGTTCAAAAAAATTTTTGGAAAAGGTTTTTCAAGAGAAAACTCTGGCAGAAGAGTATTATCACGCATTTATTAAATTTTTGAAATTTTAATAATTGTCTGCTAAGCACCAGCATTGGGCCGCCCCTTGAGCTATCGGATAGAAAGGTTCAAAAAAATTTTTGAAAAAAGTTTTTCAAGAAAAACCTCTGACATCTGTATTATCGACGATTATGGAAATTGGGTCAGAAATTAATAAAATATTCATAATTATGAATCACAACTCAGAACTCTTTATTCGCGAAGTATGAGAAAAAGTACGTTTTTATTCTAAGCTCGATTCTTAGAGACTAACTAGTTATTAGTGACGTACTATAATCTAGATTTATTTATACAAAGACATACCTTCCCATGCCTAGTCCTGGGAAATTACATGTGGTCGAACATTTGTTGCAAGGATTAGGGAAAACCCAGAAAAACCCAATCAGACCATTACTCAGTAATAATTAATATATAGCGTAAACAATATACATATAATATGTTACAATATATAACTTTGGCAGTTATATTAGTCCAGACCTAATCCAGTCCTTAATTCCTGGAATTTTACAACTGAAAGTGGTTTTGTTAAAACATCTGCCAATTGATCACCTGTAGAAATATATTTTAATTTTATGACATTTTTCTCAACTTGTTCTCTTGAAAAATGGTATTTTAAATCAATATGTTTCGATCTTTTATGACTAGTCGGATTCTTTGCAATACTTATACAACCATTATTGTCTTCATAAATAATAATTGGATTCACAATATTAATGCTAATACATTTTGCCAATAACTTTAACCATAGTGCTTTTTCCGGTCTGTTCCATCATTACCACTCCAATCAGAATCGACGCAGCCACATAAAATATCGTTATAATCATTTTTAACATAAACTAGTTTAATGTTACTAGAACCATTAAGATATCTTAAAACCTTAAAATAAACCTTGTGTTAAAATATTTTTAAACACAACCAAAGTTCTTTGTTCTTCTTGTTTGAATATCTGCTCAAAATATTCACAGCTATACTTAAATCAGGCATTGTGCATAACATTAAGTACATTAAACAACCAATAACATTTCGAGAAGGAGCATCATATTTTAATTTACTTTGAAGAGGCGTACTTACAGCATTACAATTTTGCATATTAAGGCTGTTGGAAGGAGAAAATTTGCAGTGGTC
Source organism: Ganaspis brasiliensis (assembly GCA_037103525.1). Taxonomy (NCBI): domain Eukaryota; kingdom Metazoa; phylum Arthropoda; class Insecta; order Hymenoptera; family Figitidae; genus Ganaspis; species Ganaspis brasiliensis. The sequence continues at coordinate 1,348,260 of JAZKLR010000135.1, read as the reverse complement.
CTCAAACACTTTCCCCTCCGCTGCTCGAACATTCGGACTTATGAATTTTTAAACAAAAACCAGACACTTTTTTGAAACAAGGGCTCTGACTTACCACCCATATAGCTCCCAAACTTCCCTGAAACTTGACAGAACCTCGCAAGGCGAGGTTAGGAACGTTGAGTGCCGAAGTTCATACAAGTTTGTGTCAAGGTTTAAATGTCCGCACGTATAGGATATTTACACCCCTACTGTAAAAACGTGCGTGTTATCTGTCGTAAGAAGGTAAACATTACTTACATGTGCACGCATATAAGATCTCAGGTGACACAGACGAGATCTCGCATAAAATCTTATGTAAAAACGTAGGTACGAACGCATGTAAGTTCTTATATTAAGTTCCGTCATGCGCCGCGTATAACGTTACTCAATATGAAATGAAAACAGCGTTCTTATATCAGTTCTCATCTGCGTACGTATGTACGAACACATGTGCGAACACGTACGAACTCATGTGCGAACACACCTAAGTATTAAATTAAATATGTTTAATTAAATATATTATTAAAAAAATAATTCTCGCCAACGGGATTCGATCCCATCTAACCTAAGCCTACGTACGCCTTAAACCCCTCGGCCACCGTAGTTATGGAAACAACTTTACAAAATCTTAGTCATGTTTAATACATAAATTTCTCCGGAAAGACATGACTAAGATTTTGTAAAGTTGTTTCTATAACTACGGTGGCCGAGGGGTTTAAGGCGTACTTAGGCTCCGATTAGATGGGCTCGAATTCAGTTGGCGAGAATTTTTTTTAATAATATATTTAATTTAAAATATTTAATTTAATACTTAGGTGTGTTCGCACATAAGTTCGTAACTGTGTTCGCACCTGTGTTCTTACATACGTACGCGGATGAGAACTCATATAAGAACGCTGTTACAATTTCATATTGAGTAACGTTATACGCGGCGCATGACGGAACTTAATATAAGAACTTACATGCGTTCGTACCTACGTTTTTACATAAGATCTTATGCGCGATCTCGTCTGTGTCACCTGAGATCTTATATGCGTACACATGTAAGTACATACCTACCTTTTTACGACCCCAGTAAGAAGGAGGAAATTGAAAAAGATTGGAATTTTATGATTTTCGAAGAAAAAGTCAAATTATGTAATCTTTTTGCTTCCTCATAGAGGAAGCTTTGTGATCGTGTAAATTTTCGATTTTCCAAAAATAGTCTAAATCGACTTATTTTCATCTAAAAAGCAAAAATTTTCATTCCTAAGCAAATGTCCAGATGTGTATGTGTGTGTGTATGTGTGGGTGTGTATGTATATAGCGTTTTTTGTGTACAAGATATCTTGAGAACGCTTAAACGGATTCCAATAAAATTTGGATGACCTATTAAGCTCATGAATATCTAAATTTGGACACAAGGATTTTTGAAAATACCCAACCAAATTTTTTTGAGCACCTTTTTTCATCGAAAAAAATCGTTTTTTGCCAAAAATTTTTTTTATGCTCAAAATACAACTTAATGAATACGAAAATCATATTCCTTATCTCAAAACGAATCGATTAACCTATATAACTTTTATAATTGATAAAGATTTCGTAAAATAATTCATATTTTTACATTTTTTTGCATTTAAAATTCTTTATTTTTAAATAACTTCCCCAATTAACTTAAATATTATTAGTTTCTTGCTTCCTGTATGAGGAAGCAAATTATTTTGCTTACTTGGAAGCGAAATGTCCGTGAAATGGACATAATTCTCACCTAGTTTAATACGTTTTCTGTTTAATCCATTTGTATACGGTGATAACACCTACTTTTATCTGCAAATCAATCCTCATTAATATGGATTCAAATATTTGTCAATCCAAATTAATCCCTTTATAAATACAGAAAATAAAATGAATATTTTTTAATGTCCGCAGTTCAGGTTATTTAATACAAATGAATCCCTTTATAATGAAATTAAAATTTTTGAAAAATCAATATTTTTGAAGACCTACAGTTCAGATTTAATTAATCCAATTGAAACCTTTTATAATTAAAAAAATGATATGAATATTTTTTAATACCTACAGCTTAGATTATTCAATACAAATAAATCTCTCTATAATAAAATTTAAATTAAAATAAAACTAATATTTTTAAATACCGACAATTCATTTCATCTCTACATGTGATTGAAACTTAATATTTAATAAATTTTTATTTATTCCAGATGAACTCATTTATAATGCGTCTTCGGCGTAAAATTATACACCGTTTTTATACACTGTTGCATCTTAAGGTATTTCTCTTCCAGTTATAGGTACTTGAAAAAATCGATTTTCTATGGATTAATGGATTTTCTTTAAATTTTGAGAAAACGTTATTTTATATGTGCTTTCTATCTGATTAAGATTTCAGGACCCTTTACCGTTTAAAATTTGAGATATTCTTGTTCGAAATTTCAATTTTTTATCATTTTGCATGTTAGAATTGAAATTTCGAACAAGAATATCTAAAATTTCAGACAGTAAAGGGTTCTGAAATCTTAACCAGATAGAAGGCACATATAAAATAACATATTTTCTCACAATTTAAAGAAAATCCATAAAAAACGATTTTTTCAAGTATATAACTGCAAGAGAAATACTTTAATTGTGAGTTAAAAAGCGAAAAATACGTAAATTTGAAGATAATTTTTAGTGATCTTTATAATTTATTAAGATGTTGATAAAAATTTCTTAAAAGTGTTCATCAATAAATTTTTTTTTTACTTAAATATTATTCTTGAATACATTAAAGAATTTAAATTAATCATCTTTTGAAGCTTTGTAAATCTGAATTAGTGGTTTTCTACTATTGAATTAGTGAAAGGTGAGCTACTATTAAATAGTAATAATTTTACTAATTTTTTAGTAGAAAACTACTAATTAAAACAGTGAAACTTTAACATTTGGATATACTTCCGAATAGAGCGTACATCCGATTTTGATGAAACTTGGTATACTTACGTATTACGATGCGCTAATTACGAAAATCATAGTAAAAATTAGCGCAAATTTGATTATCACGGTAAAAACCATAAAAAACCATGAAAATCTTAGTTTTTTTACATATAATTCTTTAAATATTAGAAATATCGAAAAATGTTTTTTACAAAAAATGTAGGTCTCGTTAAAATACATATTTTATGTTCATACCATTTTTTTCTAAAACTGATTAATTTACGAGAAAAATTGGCTTGTTATTTCGGGGGGCTTCGTCCCCCGAAAGTGCTAGTCTCTACCCCCCCATGTCTTGGAAAATCTAGGGGGGGGGAGGGTGCTATACTGAAAGTGGAATGTAGACAGCATGAAAATTACGCGATTTTACGTTATTACATAAGTGTACGTAATTTTACGTTATTTCGTAATAGTACGTAATAAATGTAATGTTACGTAATAAACGTAACGTTACGTAATGTAATAACATAATTACGACTTTGATAATTTAATATTGATATAGTGTGGGTATTTGGTGACATTTATGGTGATTTACGTTTTTTGCAATTATTTCGTAAACTAATTGGCTTTAGTAAAAAATGCATTAAACATAAAATGTGTATTTTAATGAGATCTACATCTTTTGTATAAATTTGTTTTTTATATTTGCAATATTTAAAGAGATAAATGCAAAAAACAAAAATTTTCATGATTCTTTATACATCTTTTTTACCATAAAATTCAAATTTGCGCCAATTTTCACTATGATTTTCGTAATCTGCGCATCGAAATACGTAAGTATACCTAGTTTCATCAAAATCGGAGGTACGCTCTATTCGGAAGTACACCCTAGAGAAATAGAGAAACAGAGAAATAGACCGCATCGAAATACGTATTTTTTATGTTTAATACATTCTTTATCAGAACTGAGTATTTTTTTAGAAAAACGTTGAAAACTAAGAATCACCATAAAAATGACCAATATACACATTAAAACGACATTACAATTATTCAACGTATGATTTTTTCCATTTTGGGGACTATAAAGAATCCAATATAAAATCCCATATGTTATGCTTTGTAAATTGTAATTTTCAAACATAAGCGACACAATGTTTTAGGTACCTATATTTTTTAAACTGAAACTACTCTTTTAAGGTCCCTTTGAACACTAAGTTTCGAACAACAAATTATATATGGGAAAATGCCTAAAGATGGACATGTTTTCGATTTAATGCTCCAGAATTTATTCCGAATAACATATTTTTAAATGTTTCATGCTAAATGAAAGTACAACCCTTCTGGAAAAGTGTGACATGAAAATAATGACATGGATGCGTATCATTACTTTCCTCTTATTTGCGTGTTATTATTTCGCGACTACACGAGAAAAATGACACAGGAGAAAATGACATAGCAAACAACGTACCAAAAAAAATTTTTATTATTAATTTTACAATAATTTTATATAAACATTCATTGTTCACCATTTTGGGGAGGACAAAAATTTACTGTGCATCCGTAGGTACTGTAGAATACCTACACTGTAAAAAATTTCGGAATTTTCTCCGATGAATTAGTAGGAAATTATTCCGAAACTGGTAGGTAACACATGTTTCCGAATATTTTGTAGGAAAAATTTCCGAAAAGAGGAGGAAAAATACTTTATCCACAGAAAACCGGAAATTATTCCACAAACTTCGGAAAAATTTCCAATCAAAACGGATTTTTAGCCTATAGTAGTAGGAAATATTTCCGGATGGAGTCGGAAAAATACTTTTTTCCCATACAACCGGAAATTATTCCACAAACTTTGGAAAAATTTCCAAGCAAAACGGATTTTTAACCTACAGTAGTAGGAAATATTTCCGAATGGAATGGGAAAAATACATTTTCCACAAGAAACCGGAATTTATTCCTTATACTTCGGGAAAATTTCCAATCAAATGGGATTTTTATCCTATGGTAGTAGGAAATATTTCCGAATGGAGTCGGAATAATACTTTTCTCACATAAAACTGGAAATTATTCCACAAACTTCGGAAAAATTTCTAAACAAAACGGATTTTTAACCTATAGTAAAAGGAAATATTTCCGAATGCAGTCGGAAAAATTCATTTTCCACAAAAAACCGGAAATTATTCCTCAAACTTCGGAAAAATTTCCAAACAAAACGGGTTTTTAACCTATAGTAAAAGGAAATATTTCCTAATGCAGTCGGAAAAATACATTTTCCACAAAAAACCGGAAATTATTCCTCAAACTTCGGAAAAATTTCCAAACAAAACGGATTTTTAACCTATAGTAAAAGGAAATATTTCCGAATGCAGTCGGAAAAATACATTTTCCACAAAAAACCGGAAATTATTTCTCAAACTTCAGAAAAATTTCCAAACTAAACGGAGTTTTAACTTGTGCATATTATATTGCTCAATCTAAGAAAATTTTATTTTGTACTCCTACTAAAAGAAACTCCTAGGTTTACTTTTTAAAAATAAAAATCACTTAATTAGTTTCTCATAATTATTTTATTTATTATAATTATGAAAAATTTATTTATGTGAAGAACAAATGTTATTTTCTACTCCTACTAAAAGGAACTCCTAGTTTCATTTTTTAAAAAATACAAATGACTTAATTAGTTTCTTCTAATTATTTTATTTATTATAATTATGAAAAATTTATTTATGTGAAGAACAAAAATTTTACTAAAAGATTGTTGATACAGAACTAATAGATCTAACATGTTTTTGTTATAAAAATTTTGTTTTACATATTTATTACTATTATATTTTAATATTTAATTCTTCTGTTTAATTTATAAAAAAAAAATTGTTTTGGGCAATGTTTGCATTTTAAAAATATTACTTTTATTAATATAAATAAATGAAATTGTTTAAAACGTTAATCAATTTATTTGTATTCATTTTATTGAAGTTAATCAATTTGTTTGTATTCATTTTATTGATAATCTCAATTATTTTTCCTAATACATATAATTTAATTTTAAACTATTTTGTTTGAACCAGTTAATATTGTTAAGAATATTTACTTATTTAATTTATTGGTAATTTAGTAACGATAAATAATTTTTTTACCAAATAAATTTAATCTTATGTTAATTTCAATCAGAAAAAAAGTAAACATTGTTAGTAATGATTGTAATAAAATTTTAAATTTTAATATTAGAAATGTTTTCTATCTTTGAATGTTTCTTAATAATATAAACAGATATACAGATTATACAAAAAATGAAAATTTCTCCGAACATAAATTATCTTATTTCAAATAAATATTTTTAAATTTTATTTGGATAAGATTCTTAAAAATCTTCTCCAAAAAAATGTCTTAATCTTTAAAATAATGGATTCACAAAAAATTTGTCGAAAGGAATTTATTGCCATTCTCCTTTTGGTGAAAATATGTGTGAGTGTCACATGCCAGTAATGCTAACTAAACCATAGGACCAAAATTTATGAGAGTCTATTGTTGACGGGCGATGCCATTGCGGGGGTTCATCTGCACGTGTCGACCAAACGAAACTTGAGATCACCAAGTTCTTTGAAAAGAGAATTTCATAGCCAAGATGGCTCAATGGTTAGGTGCTCGTATCGTAATATGCGTATTTGCGTTTAGCGTTAGGGTTAGTGCGTTCGAATCTCAGTGTCGCTAGGATTTTTCAAAAATTTCGTATGTATGCGTTTAGTTGCGTTTAAGGTATAAATAAAATGTTAATTAATAATCAAATGTAATTTCAACACAACACAACAATTGAATTAAATAAGTATGTAAAAACAAACCCAAATCCCATACTGTAAAATATAAATTTCCTTAATGTTTTAAATCTGTTGATTTGATTTTTATTATTGAATAATCAATGGGATTTTTTGTATCAGAATAAACATATTTCTTTATTACAACTGTACATGTAATGTTTCATATATGAGTTGGGTCAGGCCATATAATAGTCAACCACCCTCTTTGGTTAGAAACGAATTTTCTTTTGGTTATTAAACCCAACCCTTTTTTTCCGTGTACAAAATTTGAATAATTTCCGGTAATTTTGGAAAAAATTCCAACTTAATGTCAGGACAAATATCCGACGTATTCGGAAAAATGTCCAACTTCATATGCGGAAAAATTTCCGATAATTTCGGAAAAAATTCCTCTTCATCAGTAGGAAAAGTTTCCGAAAAAGTTGGAAATAAAACCAATTTTTTTTTCGGAAAAATTTCCACCGTCTGGGGTTCCGTGCTGTCCGAATTTTTTCGGAAAAATTTCCGAAAAATTTTTTACAGTGTACGTAGAATACGACTGCGCATCGTGGCATTTTTTATGTATCCTTTGCCATGTCATTTTCTCTCGTGTCATTTTTCTCGTGTGGTCGCGAAAAAATGACACGCAAATGAATGACACGCATCCGTGTCATTATATTCATGTCACATTTTTCCATTAGGGAATGTATTAAATATCTTTTGTAGAGCTGGGCAAATTTGTAAAATTCGATCCTCTCCATGAGAACTAACATGGGCTCGGTTCGATTGAAATTTCGAATCCATGTGAAATTCGAGTTTTTGGACACATCTAATCTTCTGATCACATAAGATAAAATTTCATTTTAAAGATAAAAGTATTTTCAATTATTTTTTCAAATTATTAGTACCTTTTATTTAAAAAAATGGTCCCATGAAATGGTCATCATGGAACTAATTTTGTCTTTAACATAACATAAGACAAAATTATATTTTTATCTCTGTTTACAAGGTATTCAATTTTAATTCAATTTGGTTAAATAGTTTTAAAGAAAAATTAGATTTTAAATTTTTTCCTTGACCCTCCGTAACTCCAAAAATAATTAAGAAACTATGGAGAAAGACACAGAAATAAATAGGTATGGAAAGAGAGGAAAAAAGAGAGAAAGAGAAGCGATTAGAGAAAAGGAAAAAGAATCGACAGATAAGAATAGAGCCAGAAGAAACTACAACCCTAGAAGAAAAGAAAGAGTCGAAGAAAAAAGTAGAGAAATAAACAACAGAAGCCAAAATAGAGAAGCGAAGGAGAAAAAAGGGAAGAGATAAGAGAGAAGAGAGGAGAGGGTGTGAAAGTACAGAAGAGACGAAAATAAATACTGGAGAAAAGCGAGAAGATAGAAAAAAGGGGAAAAGAGGAAATTGAAAAGGGATAAGGTAGAAAGAGAGAAAGAAGAGCTATAGAAGTGAGAAGAGAGTCAAAAAAAGTTATAACAACACAAAGAAAAATACGAGAAGAAGAATGAGAAAAGCAAAGAGACGAGATCTGAAATCAGGAAACCGAGAAAGCGAGAATAAAAAAGTGAAGCGAGTAGAGAGAAGAGGAAACAGAGAAAAAGGAAGAGAGAATATAGAAAATCACAAGAGCAGAGAAAATCGAGCAGTGACAAAATAAAAAAAAGACGTGAGAAATGAGAAAAAAGAAGAGAAAGAGAAAAAGAGGGAAACATGTTAGAACTTAATAAAGAGAAGCTGGAGAGAGAAGGAAGAATACAGAAAGAAAAGAAAAAAGAGAGGTAGATGGAGAAGAGAAAGAGTGGAGAGTGAAGCAAGTAGAGAAAAGAAAGAAGAGGGAGAGAGAGGATAGATGTAAGATGAGAGCAGAGAAAAGAGAGAAGAGAGAAGTAAGAAGAGAGATGAGTGTTGTGAGAATCATGAAGAGATAAGGTGAAAAGTAAAATAAAAGCGGGCAAGTACGAGTTACACCCCTACTGAAACCAAGGGTTCCGTACAATTACTGTTAAATATTGTTGAAACAAAAAGTGTATAAAATTTTTTAAAATACTAATTGTAGTTTTCAATTATTTCAAAAAAATTTTTTATAATTTTTACCATTTTGTTGAAAAAAAATATATTTGTGTACGCTGCCGAATATTATATTAAATACATTAATCTGTACTAGCTCGTAGTTTATCAAAATACAATTGTTTAATTATTAAATATCAATTTAACGACCTTAGTGGACAAAATTAGAAAAACTCTGTATCAAAATTGGAAAGTGGGATAAAAGGTAAATAAGAATATTTAATTATTATATTTAAACTATTATTTATATTAGTAACACATTTTTGTGCAGCTTACACAAATACATATTTTATTCCACAAAATGGTAAAAATTATAAAAATTTTTTTGAAATAATTGAAAATTACAATTAGCATATTAAAAAATTTCATACACTTTTTGTTTCAACAATATTTAACAATATTTAACAATAATTGTACAGAACCCTTGGTTTTAGTACGGGTGGAACTCGTACTTGCCCGATTTTATTTATGCATTTTTGCAAAAAAAATCTTGATATTTCCTTGACAACGGTATGAGCATCAATTCCAATCATGTTCTCTATAATTTTTGTGTAATCTACATGTGAAAATATATTTGTGTACCAAATTAAAATTCACTAATTCTAATATGTTGACAGATAAGGGGGATGGCCCATGAGCCCATGAGAGGTATGAATGAGCAATAAGAAATAAACCTTAAAGCTATAAAGTTCAGTAGCACAGACCGTTGGCCCAACTATCAGATCCAGGTTCGGCCGACCGTCTGTTATTGGTTGTTATTTAGAGTTTATTTATATTATTATCGGCAGCTTACCTACAAACTAATCACCTATTTTTTTAATAATTGTTTGGTTGTCTCAACCAACTTATGTTTTGTTGTCACAACGAAATTATGTTAGGTTATCAAAACCAAATTATGTTTGGTTTAACCAAGAATGGTCAACTAAAAAATATTGTTGCTAAAACTAAACCTTTTTTCTCAGTGTGTTCATACTAAATTATAACATTCTATGTCAAATAATTTTGTTGATAAGCGCCAAGGAATGGCATTTTAAATGCATTTTAACTAAAAGATGACCATATCTTCCCTCTTATCTGCCTAACTATTTGACTTAGAGAGCTAAAATTTGGTATGCAAATGTATTTTCAGGTGTAGATTATATAAAAATTAAAGAGAAGGTGATAGTCATAGTGCTGTCAAAGTAATAACGATAGATTTAGGCCAATATGCATAAGAAATGCCCAAAAATCTTTTTACTTCATTGACAACGCTATGACCAAGCCCTATAATCATGTTCTCTATAATTTTTCTGTAATATACACGTGAAAGTACATTTGTATACCAAATTTGAACTTTCTAAGACAAATAGGTTGTAAGATTACGGGGGGGGGGGGGGGGGGGGAATGGTAATTTTTTCTAATTTTTTTTTTTAAATCGTACTTTTTGGCTATTAAACACTATGAAGACCGCCTTTATCGGCCAGATGAAGTGGCCAATAGAGAGTTTAACCTACAGATAAATTCTAAAGTGAGGTTAGGATGCCACTTTTTAGCGCCTGACAATACTCTTTGCGCCTGACAATTTGAAAATGTTTGAAATCAGCAAGGTTCTATTTTATAATACGTGTATAGATATTTAAAAAAATTAGGGTAAAAATAAATAGATTATTTTATAGGAATCATCATTTTCAATAATATACCTCTTCTATAAGCTTTAATTAATGCAAAAATGTTATAAATTTATAGTTTATAACTTTATTTTTAAAAAGCAATTTTACTTTCTCTGAATATCTATAAAGAAAAATCTTTTATAGGTAATTAACTAAAGGATAATTCGGATAATTCAGAAAATTTATACAGTATGGTGTAAAATTCCATGTCAGTCATTTAAATATTATATTATTGAAAATTTCTACAAATAAATCGTCATCCTCATTTAATGTGGAAGAAAACATTAAATAATAATCGTTTCCTTAAAATGCATTGTCAAATTGGATATTAAAAGAATTGTACTTGTAGAGATAATAAAATAAAAAGATAAATCTAGGACTGATATGTTTATGTTACTCACATTACTGTATAAAGAAGTATAAATTAGCAGATTCTTATTTCATCAATCGTTGCGACTTATGTAATAAAGTTATTAATTTTAATAAATTTATTTTACTAATAAAGTCAACGCATTGCAACTTAACCTCAAACAATCACATGTCAATGATAGAAAAGATAATTCTTTATAGGAAAATTACTTCAGTCCACATTATTGCAGAGTAGGCATGCAAACTTTATTTTTAATTATAATTATTGACTATTTTCATTATGTTATTTGTTCTGTATCATATTGCAGCTTGTGCAAATGTATAAGTTGTGTACACATTTGTTTGTTTATAAAGCTCCGTATATCAATTAGTTACTTCAGAGCTGACAACGCGGCGATTCTAATATGAAAAATACTAGAATTCCCTATTTCTCCCTATCTATCTGCTAGTTAGATATCCAACAGATATATTTTCGTGGATCAATCCAAAACTACAATCGGACAGAATAGGCTTTGGATAAATTTTATCTGACAGATAACTATCTGACACTTTATACCAAGGTGGATCAACTGGCCATAAGTCAAATAGTTTGGAAGATTTTTCGAAAAACTTTTTTTACAAATGTAGTCATTACATTTTTGCTTTGTAAGGTTTAATGTGTCTATTCGTACAGAAAATCTCGACCAATCACAAAATCGTAATGGAATTTCTGACGAATCAGAAAATTGCTTGAATAAGTACGAATAGCTCATTCTATGTGGTCTGACTATTCGTACAGAAAATTGTCAAAGTCTTCTTTTTGTGAAAATTATAGTTACCCGGGTATATTATGGTTAAAAAACCACTGTATGTGACACAAAAACCCCCCTAGCATTTCCAAAAATTGTATTATGTTTTTTCACAGCCAAAACGAAAGGTATTCCGCTGCCAAAGACAGCGTTTCAATTTTCTGTACGATTAGCCGTTCCACCTTCGTCTGGCTATTCGTACAGAAAATCTGTACGAATAGTCACGGCCTTAATTAAACCGTTTTTAATAAAAAAATAAAAACAGAAATTTATTATCCTGTTTTTTTTTAAAACGTAAACAGATAACTGAGGTACTTAATGACTCCAGACTAACTGCGTCCTGAAGAGAGACTTGCGTACAGAATTCGCGCTCATCTACTAACATCAACTGTCAGGTAACTAAATTGAATTATGGTTAGGGTTCCCAACTAAAATTGACACCGTATGGGTGTACTTTAAATTTCGAGTGGGGTAACAAACGACCCCAGTTATCAGTTCTAGGGTTAAATAGGAGATAGTCGAGTAGCCCCGGAGACTTAAAATGTTTTAATCATAAGCTGTAAAATAACAATTTTAATATTAGTATTTAAGGTCTTTATAGTTATGATATCAATATTAATAACTTTCAAAAAATAAACATACTGGCAATAAGGGTAAAAAAAGTTACGAGTAACTCCGGATATTAAGAAAATTGTTAATGAAACGTTGAGAAACATGTTTTCAAAGTGTAATACCTATTTCACATATATTTTTTAATCATTTTATATTTCTTTGCTACGAATTAAATATTGCTTCCTAATCATATACAATTAACAATTTATCAGACATATACAATGATCCCCACTCATGTGATAAAACTTTCAAACAAATAGTCCGATAATACCTATATTTACATATTTTTGCATTGAAAGAAAAATCTATTTGATTCTGTTAAGTAAACAATTTACGTGAAACGTGGTTTGCATTTTTTATCAACAGTTTAAACTACGGTATATTTCTATACTAAAAGATTCTATACTAGATGTTTATTTTATCATTCATAATTATATACAATGAAGTTTACAATTTATGCAACGAAAGTGAATATTAAGTTTTTAATAAACAAATATGTTTCATCCTCGGTTTCTTCTTAACCTTTGTCTTTACGAGCACATATGTAAAAGAAAGGGGCGCGCACAGCGCCATTGTTAGTGCTAGTATGCATAAAAATGCGTATGTTAATATGACTCTCCAGGAGTAAAAGGACATTGTTGTTCGAATGCAAAAAGCCAGAAATATATTATTTACATCTGCATAAAATCGTTTTTTTAAATAACAAATGTAATTGGAATAAAACTATTCATCCAATCGGGTTAAAATTTATTATACCTCTTAAGAGTAACAAGAGGCAAGATTTTACATCATTTGACAACTGTCACTCAATTATTTAAAAAGTTAAACATCTTTTTTATTAACATTTTTTTCTTGGCAAGGAAAAAAATGCAAAACGGTACCAGTAAAAAAAATCCGACATACAAATGTTTTCATTCTTTTGTCCCGCTCTTTCCAATAATCGTTGAATGGCTGCTGTTCTGATTTTTCCGAGTTTCCATGGGCCTTTGAGAGAGAATTACTGGACTATTCGTGATTCCATTGCAATTTTTTGTTATGAGACAGACTGCATCTTCAACCTCAACTCCGGCCTTGTTTGTCGCGTCATAAGCTACCAAAATGGTATTTATGATCATTGTCGTAGGACGAACCGTTCCCGAGATACAAGCGAAAAGGCGGCGCACAGTGGGATGAATCTGGAATTTACTGTTCAAAAATGTCCAGAGCCTCCAATTCTTGACCAAATTCAAAGTTTTTTTTTTTTTGAATTAGAGCTTAATAAATTTCTAAAAACATTGTAGGAGCCGATTTTTGAAAAAAAAATTTGTTAACTTTTTTATTAATGTTTAAATACAATAAAAAAGAAAAAAGGAATCAACATTCCACACGCTTAATCTACGTCATTTAGTGATATTTCGGCAAAAAAAAATTAATAACTTTACTTTCAGGAAAGTAAATTTTTTTTAATAAATAAAATTTCACACTTTTTTCTGACTGTTATAAACAAATTATTGCACAAGAGGCATATATTCAGTATTTACTAAGACTGAAGGCAATAAGTAAGGTCTTTTTCTATCTGATCACATAATATTAAATAAAATTTTACTTTTCTGAAAGTAAAGTTATTAATTTCTTTTTTGCTCAAATATCACTAAGTGACGTAGATTAAGCGTGCGGAACGTTGATACATTATTCTCTTTTATTGCATTTAAGCATTAATAAAAAAGATAACAACATTTTTTTTCAAAAATCGACTCCGATAATGTTTTTAGAAATTTATTAAGCTTTAATTTAAAAAAAAAACTTTGAATTTGGTCAAGAATTGAAGGCTCTGGACATTTTTAAACAGTAAATTCCAGATTCATCCCACTGTGCGGCGCGCAGCAGCGCAAGATGAAAATTGTTGCAGCTCTCAGCTGACCTGTATTGGTTACCCAGAAGCCACGACGTGGAGGTTCCTCTCAAGCCCAACCCAACCAACCGACCATATGTCAGCCTTGTTTTAGTCTGAATCTGTATAAAATTTATAGATAAAATAAGATTTTGTACTAAACTTTGGCAGTTGTTGCCTGGATTTCAGTGTAGAGCGTATAAAACGATCACGAGACTGGGGGCCAATAACTTTAGAAGATGCCTCTGTCACCAGTTTGACGGTTCTCTCGACTACCACGGTGTGGAAGGGGAAATCACTAAATTTCCATATCTCTGCACTGTCTCCCGACAACCCTTTATGAGCTCTTCGTTAGAAACTGAACGAAGAACTGGTGAGACAGTAAAGGTAATAGTCATCTAGTTAATCAAATCGTAATAATTATTAGCTTTGAAATTCATCTTTGGCATTTTATTACATCTAACCCACACATTTACAGTGTCAGTCTCTGCTTCTCTGGCTGCCAGAAGACGGTCAAGGCCCAACTTTCTGACTGCTACCCGTTCACACTAAGAAGAATGTTTTCTGGAAGAGCAAAGAAATCATTCTGTTGAATGGATGAATGGACAACCTTACGCAGTTTAGTAGGTAAGTATGTCGACCTTGGATTGCAGCAAAGAGATGGCGCGAGCCATCTTTGATTGAACTGTGGAATCTTATTGCGAACCACAAAGGTGAATAAAAAGGGAAGTTTGTGGATTCATCCATTCAATAGAATGCTTTCTTTGCTCTTTCAGAAAACATTCTCCTTAGTATGATGACTGACGAAGGGGTAAAAGGAAAAAAAACTTGGATCTTGACCGTCTTATGGCAGCCAGAAAAGCAGAGACTGACACTGTTAATGGATGGGTTAGATGTTATAAAGTGCCAAAGCTGAATTTCAAAGCTAATAATTATTACAATTTAATTAACTGGAAGACTATTACCTCGACTGTTCCACCAGTTCTTCGTTTAGTTTCTAACGCAGAGCTCATAAGGGGCATTCCACGTGACATTTTCATTCAAAATTTTTTTTTCTTTGGAATAATTTTTTTCTGATTCTCTATGAAAAATAAGGAAACACGTATTTTTTAATTTTTTTATTGAATGAAAATTGCAGAAGTTATGAATTTTTGAAATAGAGCATTTGTAACCTTCGTATTTCTCATTTATTATTAGAAAATTGAAAATAATGCCCTACATAAAGTTTGTTCAATTTTTCTTAGATTTTTTAGACATGTAGTAAAAAATAATGAATTTGCAAAAAAAAATACATGAAAAATTGAATTGGCGCCTAAAAAGTGACTTTTCTCAAAACCGAAGGTCTCGATTTTCGATTTTTTTCTTTCAATGCAGTTAATGATTAATAAAGAAATTTTTCTTGTAAGTCTAAAAGTGGTGCTCTTTAATGTTTCAATGATATTTATGATAATTCCTTGTTGCAAAAAGTTTAAATTATGTATTATAGAAATGAAACAACTTCAACTTACAAATTCCTGTGTGCAACAGTTCTTTTGTTTTGGATCAGAAGGTTAAAATTTAAAAAAATGTAAAAGTAAACTATATAAATGCAAATATGATTAAAACTCTAAAGAGCACCACTTTTAGACTTACGAGAAACATTTCTTTATTAATCAGTAACTGCATTGAAAGAAAAAAAAAACGAAAATCGAGACCTTCGGTTTTGAGAAAAGTCACTTTTTAGACGTAAATTGAATTTTTCATGTATTTTTTTTTGCAAATTCATTATTTTTTACTACATGTCTAAAAAATGTAAGAAAAATTGAACAAACTTTATGTAGGGCATTATTTTCAATTTACTAATAATAACGCAGAAAAACGAAGGATAAGAATGCTCTATTTCAGAAAACGTTAAATTTAAAAAATTCTGCAATTCTGCAATTTTCATTCAATATAAAAAAAAAAAAAAATACGTGTTTCCTTATTTTTCATAGAGAATCAGAAAAAAATTATTCCAACAAAAAAAAAAATGTTGAATGAAAATGTCACGTGGAATGCCCCATAAAGAGATTGTCGGGAGACACTGCAGAGATGTGGAAAAAAGAAATATAATAAAAAATTTAATTTTAAATTAATAAATTTAATAAATGTATTAAATATAATAATTATAAAATAAATAAAATAACACCAAAGGAATATAGTTATTTACTGACAACAACTCCGACAGAAAATCCGTCTGCTAATAAAGAGAAATTATTATTTAACAGAAATCACTTGCAAAAAGAATGTAAAACTTGTGAAATTTAGACATACAGTAAACAAGAGCACTCGAAATAAAGTTTTTTATAAAAAAATTTATATGCACAGACTCGTGAGAACATGTACTTTTCAATTCTAATTTTAAAACTTTGAAAAAAAGGAGGAAAAAATGTTTTTTTTTGGTGAATTTGTCGACAAACACACTGATTCACACACAGCTAAACAGTTCTTCGAGCTAAGCGCGTTAGGTTTTTGCTTATGTTGGGTTGTGTTCAAGAATTGTCGACGAATTTTATCTTGGTGTGTGCCTGTCCACGTGTCTCTGTTTTACTTTAACAATTGTTTTACAATTCTAGGAATAAAAACATTTTTCCTGGTAATTGTTTAAAAATATTAACATTATTTTTGAAAAATACACATTGTTACGAGTATGCACATCTAAAATTTTTTTTAATAATCGAATTCTTACTATCCTAGTTTTTCGTTTACAAATCTAAATAACCCACAGGCTCTTATCTACATTATAATACCAAAGGAATGTAAATATTTATTAATAACACCCTCCACAGCGTTGACAATTCATGCACATAATAACCACAAGCAAAAACCTTTCGCGTTTAGCTCAAGACCTCCACAGCAGCACCTAAACTTGCCTCAACTTTTCGAACCTTTCCTCAAGTATCGTCAACTTTCAGAAACTTTGCTGCACGTTTGGAAACTTTAGACAAGGTTGGCCAGGTTAAGGCAAGTTCCCAAGCAGCACGTAATATTGAGTGAATGTCGCAGTGATATTATACTGTACTAGGAAAAAAGCGCGCGCTAAAGCGCACGCAAAATTTTATTATTTCTTAAAATAATGTTTCATTTATGTATAATTATCTGAAATGAAAGAAATACATAAAATAATAAGAAAAGAAAATTAATGATAAGAAGACATTGGAATATAGTTATTGTAAGTTTAGACATTATTTTACTGTTGATTACACTGTGTTCCAAAAAAAAGTCCCTAAAAAAACTTTCGATCGGACTAGGTCCGGTTTGTAGGTCATGAAAAACTATAAAGAATGGTGTATTTGATATTTCCAATACTCCTCCAAAACCTCGTTTTAGGGCCAAAAACCGTTTTTAGGTAAGTTTCTGTATATAATTACTTATAACTTCGTCATTTTTTGTTTAATATTAATTTTTTTTTCATTTTAAAGCTGAAAATAAACTCTTTTAAAGTACGTAAGAGTTATTTCGATCTATTTAAAATTGCCGATGATAGAGTTCAAAACTTTCAAAAGTTTTTCATTTTTTCACGAATTTGTCAACTTTGAGGACAATTTTTATGACTAACATAATTAAAAACATTTTTTTTTGATAGTATATCGAAAGCATATTAAAATACGCTTCTAATGACTTATTGTTAAATAGAATTAGTGAAAAATTGACAGAGTTATTACACTTTAGGTTGGAAGTCATAATTTTAAGTTAAAAAATAAAAATCTAATTTTTCATTGTTTTCTTTCTAGAAGCTTTTTCTCTACTTTTTACTGATTCTACATATTTTGTGCTCTTGTTTGAACATGTTGAATAACAGATTTCATAGTTCGACCATCTGAATATGTCTTAGAACTTTAAATAACATTCAATTCCTTGGTTTAGAAAAACTTAACAAATTTATATAATTAAAAGATATATTTAACGTTTCTCGTCAGATCACAATTCCCTGGTTAAGGAAAACTTAGCAAATTTATATATATATTGACGTTTCTCGTCAGATAAAACTATAATAAAATTTAAATTACTCTAAATTTAAAAGTGTTTGCATGTTCTTTTTTTGCCAAAATTGTCAGGAAAGAAATCTAAGTACGAGTGCAGGAAATGAATTTTTATAGACATATTGGAGTCCATTGCACTATATGCACTTAAACATTCGCTCACAATAGCTACGTAGTCATCGCTTCTTTTATTCTGAAGAAAATTATGATACAAAGAAACAAAACTGTTCCAAGCTCGTCTTTCCACAGCAGTCAGTTTTGTATGAAACTCACTGTCTTTCATCATTTTTCGAATTTGTGGGCCAACGAATACTCCCAAAATTTTTTTTTAATTTACAGTTTTTTTGTACTATAATATGTTTATTTTATTGAAATTGTACTTATTTTATCAAGAAGTATTTAAAGAAAACCTACCCTCTTTGACTCTGGCATTGCTCAGCTTAGGAAATAGACTCTTAAGATATTGAAAAGCTTCGCTGTCGACCTTAAGAGCTGTCACATATTGTTTCATGTACCCAAGCTTTAAATGCAATGGTGGTAAAATTATATTTTTAGCTCATACTAGCGGAATGTTCAAAACGTTTTTTGCTTTAATTTGAAACGAAGTACGAGGCAGCCATTGTGATATTTTGTACTTATTTTGCGCAAGACTATCCCATTGACAAAGATAGCAAGAAAATTTCGTGTAACCTCCTTGCATGCCGAACAGTATTGTCAACAATTTTAAGTCTGAGACAATTTGCCATTTGTGCTCCTTGTATTTTATGCAGTCAAGAAAGCTAAACAATCCTTTCACATCTGTACAATAAACGAGGGTTTGATTTTCATCTTCTCCAAAAAGTAGTTAAAGAACATTTGATCAGCATCATTTCGGCCAAAGGTAATTTTGAAGTCACTATCTACCACATTCCACTGCTTCAATCGTGATGCAACGCCTTCGCTTTGTCTTTTGGTTAATTTAAAGTTTCGTACAACCCTCCTGTAAAAACGAGCGTGTGATCTGTCGTAAGAAGGTAGGTATGTACTTACATGTGTACGCATATAAGATCTCAGGTGACACAGATGAGATCTCGTATAAGATCTTATGTGAGAACGTAGGTACGAACGCATGTAAGTTCTTATATTAAGTTCCGTCATGCGCCGCGTATAACGTTACTCAAAATGAAATTGAAACAGCGTTCTTATATGAGTTCTCATCTGCGTACATATATAAGAACACAGGTGCGAACACACTTACGAACTCATGTGCGAACACACCTAAGTATTAACTTAAAGATTTCAATTTAATATTTAATTAAAAAAAAAATTCTCGCCAACGGGATTCAAGCCCATCTAACCTGAGCCTAAGTACGCCTAAAACCTCACGGCCACCGTAGTTATAGAAACAACTTTACAAAATCTTAGTCATGTCTTTCCGGAGCTCACCTGAGCTCTTATATGCGTACACATGTAAGTACCCAGGTGCGAATTTTCGGTCGGCCCATGGTTGGGCCAACCGTGCAGTAAGTTGGCCCACCTTTGGCTCATAGGTCGGGCCAACCTGTTAGATGATCACCATGGCCGACGTTGGCTACCGACCGTCGGCTACCAAGGTTGGCCCAACTCTGGCAGCCGACCGTCGGCTAAAATGCGCACTCTCAAGTGCAACCTCACGGTCGACCAGCCCATAAGAGATATGAGTGAACAATACCAAATGAACCTTATAGCCAGACAGTACAGTAACACAGACCGTTGGCCCAACTATTAGCCCCAGATTAGGCTAACCTTCTAGTGTTGGTTTTGATTTAGCTTTTATTTATATTATTATTTTATTATATCATTTAAGAGACAGAGTCTAGCTAACGGTCGGCCCAACTCTGGCCACTGTTGGGCCGACCGTCGGCATTTGGTTGACAAAGTTTAGTCGGCATGCTTGGTTGGCCCAACTTAGGTATTTCTGGTCGGGCCAACTTTGGGTGCCGACCAAACTTGCCATTCAAGTGCCGACGGTCGGCCCAACTCTGGCCACAGTTAGGCCGACCGTCGGCACTTGGTTGGCAAGTTGGGTCGGCACCCAAAGTTGGTCCAACTTAGGTATTTTCAGTCGGGCCAACCTTGGGTGCCGACACTCTGGCAGCCAGAGTTGGGCCAACCAGGGGCCGACCATTCAACTCTGGCAGCCGACCGCAATTCGCACCTGGGTACATGCCTACCTTCTTACGACAGATCACACGCACGTTTTTACAGTAGGGAAGATCTCTATAATCTGCGTCTGTTATTAAATGTTGTTTGGCTGGTAAACGTGGTGCAACAGGAAGAAATTCTGGTTCACTGTTTTCAGATTCGGAGAAGTCTATAGGTTAGTGATTGTTATCACAATTTAATGTTTCAGTTTCCATCACTGTAATGGAATCACCAAAAGACACTGGTTTGGTTGCACTTGAAACATCATATTTAACGTTTTGACGCGTTTTGTAGTCATGGCCAGTAAGATTTGTTCGACAAAAATAACAGTCATCTGGTTTATGATAAGTTTGATGATGCGATATCATCGGATTTGAAAAGGGTCGACTATTTTCCTTTTTTGCATTTCATAGTTTTAATTTTGTAGAACACGTTCAACATATGTATTCTGGTTTATACCACCTACTAGATGTGTATTCTCGATTAAAAACTTCATTATATGCTTTAACAGTTGCCTTGTTACTATTAAATCGTAACCAATGTTTCGTATCTACGAACCAGCCGCAAATATAACAAAACTTATTTCGATGTTAACACACCATAATTTTTAATTTGTTTGTTTGCTCATTTATCATACTAATGACATAAACTTTGTTCCAGTATCCATTATAAAATTACAGTTGGATTTTAATTGTCAATAAGACACATTTTCGGTAGATTTTTAAGCAATGAGATGGTATTGAAGCAAAAACGATGTGGTGAATATTTTAATTTGGCGTACACTAATGGTGGCTTATACACACAGAAACATGTACTTTTGAACGTCGTTGAAAATGGAATAGAAATAAATATTATTTTTATAATTAAATAAATGATTACAAATATTAATTAACATATGCAGATTATAAAAATGTTTTTCGCGAATTAAATTATTTCAGATTAATTCGATGATCTGTATCAATTAGCAAGTAAGTTTCAGGTTAAGTTTAGCCAACCTTACACCGCAAGATTCATCTGCTAAGACGTAAGCTTAGTGCAAGCTTTAGAAAAGTAGTTAAATACATAAAAAATGTGTAGAATCAATAAAAAGTAAAGAAAAAGCTTCTAGAAAGAAAACAATGAAAAATTAGATTTTTATTTTTTAACTTAAAATTATGACTTCCAACATAAAGTGTAATAACTCTGTCAATTTTTCACTAATTCTATTTAACAATAGGTCATTAGAGGCGTCTTTTAATATGCTTTCGATATACTATCACAAAAAAATGTTTTGATTCATATTAGTCATAAAAATTGTTCTCAAAGTTGACAAATTCGTGAAAAATTAAAAAACTTTGGAAAGTTTTGAACTCTATCACCGTCAATTTTAAATAGATCGAAATAACCCTTCTAGGAAAAATCGATTGACCACAATTCAAAACGATTGAAAGTTAACAACTATAGAATCGTTTCCAACTGTCGCCAATTGGGATATAGTTTAACACAATTCAGAACGGTTGAGAGCTAATCGTTTGCAATTGTCGCCAATTGGGATAGTTTAACACGATTCAAAACGATTGAGAGCTAATCGTTTGCAATTCTCGCCAATTGAGATATAGTTTAACACGATTGAGAACGATTGGACTTATATGCGCAGTGAGCATCTGCGCATTATCAGCTGTTTGCAGCCAGAAGTGCCTTCAGAACAAAATATCGTTATATTTCCTCAAGAGTTTTCAACTTTCAGAAAGTTTGCAGCAAGTTTATAAACTTAAGTAAAAGTTGGCGAAGTTGAGGAAAGCTTATTATAAAACGTGTGCTGTGGGAAATGTCATAAACAAGTATACCTTATTTAACAATTTATAAAAACAGTGATTGTGAAATAGTGCGTGAAAAGGATTATTTATATTTTTCTCTAAGTTTCGTCGGTATATAAGTCATATCTACGAACACAAAAAACATTTCCAGTGACACTATAGTGACAGTATAACTGACTGGTTTATCTGTTCGGTTTTGTGTACGTGATTTGCCTGTGTTGTTCATTATGTTTGTAGGTTATATATGTTCGAAATTTCTAAATAATAAATTTATTTTAAAATTGTGTTAATAGTATATGCCGTATAGTGTATTAAATGATCTTGTGTGTGTGTGTGTGTGTGACTGTAAAATAAATAATATTATGATTAGTGTAAATGAAAAACATTAATTATTTTGCTCAAATTAAAGTCTTTATGGCAGTGATTCAAAATTTCAGCGATTTTTTTTTAAATTTTTGTGCATGAGTATTTATTACTTAATAGACTTTTGGCACTATATCCAAAAGTCGAGTACCAAAATCAAGAAAAAATTTACGTAGGATTTTCTCGTGTGCAATACAATCGATAAAACACGATTGGAAACGATTCAATGTATATATAAGAAAGTCAATCGATTTTTTCTAGAAGCGAAACTCTTAGGTACTTTGAAAGAGCTTATTTTCAGCTTTAAAATGAAAAAAATTTAAATTGAACAAACAGGACAAACTTACGAGGAATTATATACAGAAATTTACCTAAAAACGGTTATTTGGCCCTAAAACGAGATTTTGGAGGTGTATTAGAAATATCAAATACACCATTCTTTATAGTTTTTTATGTCCTACAACCCTGACCGAGTCCGATCGAAAGGTTTTTTAGTGGCTTCTTTTTGTAACACAGTGTTATTTTATATTTTAAGACGTCTACACTGAGGGAAGTTTGGCACAGTATTGGTACTTTCATGTACGCCAGCTACGCTAAATGCGGTACAGATACCGAACTTTTTTTAGTTCGCAAATGGAATTAAAATTGAGAGACAGCAGCGCCAAACGAAGTCAGACTCTGTCTCTCTCTGTGGTACAAATGTTTTTAATACAGTATCTGTCCCACAAAGCGCAAAAACTGTATCACATTAGAACCGACTCTGCGCGTAAGGTTAGGTATGACAGCTGTATAGTACACAATTCAGATGTCAAGCGAAACTTCTCTTTAGTGTATATATATAATAATATAATATAATTGATACGAGGTACAGTGAACTTCCATTATATGTTAAAGCGTTTATCCACAAGGTACATGAATATTATTTTGCATTAAAATTTTTGTAATGTAGAATTAACATGTTCATCTGGAATCTCAGCTGAAAAATACCTATCAACACTCTTTGTTCTTAATATTTTAGAATCTTCTTCCAATATAACCAATAAATAAATGTTTGGTAAACCGCGCTTTTGCAATTCAATAATATAAACATAAAACTTTATTTGTCCAAATAGTTTATTATCTACTATAGTTTTGCTTAATTTTTTTACTTTTAAATGAAAGACTCTTGCTATGGTGTCAGGTCTATCAGAAGATGACTGATTAGGTAATAAATTTTCTTTAATTTCTTTCTATTTTGAACTAGGCAGCATTTAGGCTGCTGCTTTCCAACATGCAAGACGTCGAGAAGCTTAAATAGCAATTCTGAAATCCTCTCTTTTCAACTACCTCCACTGCTTGTAACAGTTATGTTGGTTATTTTTATTTGTACTTTTTAGTATATTTTTGGTTTTTTTTCTATATTTTATAATATGTTCTGCTTTTCTTACTTCTTGAATCTTTTGAATGGAATGATTTATGCAGATGAGATATATTATATTTATACTCCGATCTTGTGTACTGAACTAATACTATGTTGCTATTTTTTCTATTATAATTTTTTGCGGTTCTTTATACTATATATAATATTGCTACATTATTACTTGTTTTACTCTTATTTTTTTTACTAATGAAAGATGCCTGCATTGGCTCTATATTGGCGCGGAATTAAATTTTGAATCTATATCTGTAAGAATCATCTTTCTGGAACTTTGATCTGAAGTTTTATAATTTTTTCTTCTCTATTTTCTAACACAATGGGTTCTCTAAATGTCTGTCACGTCAACGCCCAATCTCTTTTAACACATTTTACGGAATTTAAATTTTTTTTTCATTCAGGCTTCTATTATATCATTGCAGTATCCGAGACTTGGATTAATCCTAGTTTTCCCTCTGAATTGTTAAAGCTTGACAATTACATGCTTCTTCGCAATAACCGTGTGGATCGTAGGGGGGTGGAGTTTGCTTATACGTGCATATGTGCTTAAAATATTAGCATTTAGTAAGGAATGTATCTATCCTGTCGCTGAATTTGTATTTATTGAAATTAAAATACGTGCTAATAGACTTCTATTGGGTGTTGTTTCTAAACCACACAATACATCTTTTAGAAATGATTTTGAATCCCACTTTATTGATCTTGCACCTCATTACAATAGTATTATTATTACTGGAGACTTTAACACAAACCTTAATGTAATTAATAACCATACCAAATATCTTACGTCATATTTCTAGTAAATCTTTTCGTAATTTAAACAGGATTGAGGAATCGGAATTTTTACAATTTTTATCAGAATACAATTGGGCTTGTTTATACGAAGAAACTGATATAGATTGTAAAGTACATATATTTAACGAGTTTATTTGTTCTGCTTTTAATAAATTCGGGCCTCTTTGTGTTCCACAAACTAAAAAAAATCAACACCCTGGATGACGGAAGAAATTAGAACTTTTATAAGAGAGCGTAATAGACTTAATCGGCTTTTTAAGAGAACTAAGAGGCATCAAATTTATAATCAATATCGAAAGATTCGTAACTTGGTTCAAACTAAAATTAGGGATGCGTCTCATAAATTTAATTTCCAAGTAATTAAAAAAGCAAATACTACCAGTAGTGTCTGGCAAGCTCTCAAAAATCTTAAAATCATTGCTCCTGGGAATGATTCACTTGTTAATAATTTTCCAGTTAATGATTTCCTTGATTGTTTCTCTGTATCTCCACTCCCGCCTCCAACTCACCTCGTCTCACCCGACACCTCTTATCCATTTGACGAGACAAATTTTTTTCTGATGTATCCTCGGACACTTTGATTAAGACCATATCGAAAATTAGAACAAATTCAATGGGTTCGGACGGAATTTCATTAAAGATGATTAAATTGGCTCTTCCTGTAATTTTCCCTATTCTACTTCATATCTAGAATTATTCTCTTCAAACGGAAGTATTTCCTTGGGCTTGGAAAAACGCTAATATAAGGCGTATTCCAAAAATATCTAAACCCCTTTTTGTATCCCACTTTAGGCCTATCTCAATACTTTGTACGCTTTCCAAGCCTATTGAACGTATTGTGCACAAGCAACTGACTGATTTCCTGGTTGAAAATAATTTGAATGATCCCTATCAATCGGGTTTCAGTAGGAAACATAGTACAACAACAGCTTCCTTAAAGTTCACCACCGATATTAAAATTGCTATGGACACTAAGGAGATCCCTTTGGCAGTTTGTTTTGACTTCTCTAAAGCGTTTAACCTAGTTAACCACAAATTGTTATTGCAAAAAATGAGATTTTTCAAAATTTCTAACTCAGTTATTAATTGGTTTAAATCTTATTTTAAAAGTCATAAATACTGAAACGCTAATAGTAAGGGTGATTTAATAGGTTAGGCAAACGCTGAATGTGGTGTTCATCAGGGTTCTACACTAGCCCTACTCCTCTTTAATCTATTTTTTTCTGATCTTGGTGGACAACTTAAGTATTGCAAACACCATAAATACGCTTATGATTTTAAACTATATATATCCGGACCTCTTGCTTTTTTAACAAATTTGATTGCAAAGATGCAATATGATGTTGATCTTGTCGTTGCTTGGGCAAGGAAAAATGGCCTCATCCTTAATTCAGCAAAAACACAAGCCATTTTGTTCGGGCTATCTAGTATCCTGTCACTGGAAAGTTTAAATAACGGCACGTTGATCCGGGTAGAGGGGGAACATATAAGGTTTCAAGAGTCCATTAAGGATCTTGGACTATTACTTGATAGAACACTGTCATGGAAGGAGCATGTGACTGATATTTGTCGGAAAACATATAATGCTCTACGTTTATTATACAGAAACCGGGAATCTTTACCTACTGCTACACGTTTTTTGTTGGTAAAAAGTCTTATTCTCCCGTTTTTTGATTATGGATGTGTAGTTTATGATAA
The DNA here is from genome assembly GCA_037103525.1 of Ganaspis brasiliensis. Taxonomy (NCBI): domain Eukaryota; kingdom Metazoa; phylum Arthropoda; class Insecta; order Hymenoptera; family Figitidae; genus Ganaspis; species Ganaspis brasiliensis. The sequence goes on along the minus strand of JAZKLR010000135.1, from coordinate 1,321,938 downwards.
AATATCTGATGATCTGAACGAAAAATTAGAGAAAGCACTTAATGCTTGTATTCGATTCTCCTTTAATGTATCTAAATATGAACATATTACTCCATTTAGACATAGAGCTGGGCTTTTCAATGTGGCTGGGAGAAGACAATATTTTATGGCAAACATACTTTATTCAGTACTGCAGAGCGAAGTTCCGGATTATCTATTCAAATTCTTTGAATTTAAATACTCCAATAGGACATCTACACGTGTACTACGAGAAAATAATTCTGTCTTAAAAATACCGACTCATCGCACTTGTAAGCTTCAACGATCATTTGCTATTAGAGGTTCCAAATTATAAAACAAAGGTCCAGAAAAGATTAGGAACGTAAACTCACTACTGAGCTTTAAAAATCGTATGTTTAAATTCATATTTAACTCAGAGAGCTCAGTATTGGAAATTAAATATTGGTAATCGCGTTTCATTAAACTACCTAATCCTTTATTTCTAATGAATTTTATTTGATACGTGTATTCGAATCTATTTTGTATTGCTGTGTATATGAGATTACACGTGTGTGATATGGTTTCATATTATATTATCTATAAGTATTTGGGTATTTAAGTGAGTAAATGGAGGGTAAATTCTTATGTGTAAACTTAGCAACAAAATAATATGATATCTACCAACGATTTGGAAGTTGATTTTAGGATATTATTAGCCTGAGAACTGTATGCAACTAAAACCTTGTTACCTTTAACTTCAAAGCATAACTCATATGTATTTATGGAAAATAGGTCATCTATACACACTATATATAATTTGTTTATATAAGGGCTCATTAGCCCTTCAAACTTTATATTTTAATAAATAAAATAAATAAATGTCATTGTAATAAATAAATCTGGTCTACCATGAGAAGCTACAATGATCATTGCATCTTGATATTGTCCTAACATGTTACGAGGTGATCCTATAAATGTTGAAGGCAAATTAACATCTTGCCAACATGTATATTATTTTCAATTTCATGATTATGTAAATGATCAATTAATCCTTTGTAAGTTTCACTTCTTAATTTTGTTTGATTAATTTAACAAAACTGTAACCTAACTTTTTTAACCTTGACATAATTATCAACTAACCATTACTGAAACAATCTTCCACAGTAGTGTAGCTGTGGGTGCACCAGCGCATAGTTCCGATTTCCATCGGTAGGTGGCGCCACAGTCAGTTATCTGCAGTAATTTTTTAGGGGTTTGTTGATAAATTACCGTCGGTCGGTAATGCAGATTTCGCGTTTGTTACCATGTGGTGTTACCTTGTGTCGGTAATGCAGATTACTTGCTTGCATGACGGACACTATCTCTGGAGCGGTAGCCGGTCTTAAGGTAAGTTATTGATCAATCGATCAAGTTATCCCTCGTGCGGTCCCTCTGACAGATGGCTCAATATTTGTAATAAAAATTTGAGAACAGTGAGAAGTGTCTTCCATTCTCTGAAGTTGCCTAAGAATAAATATAGATGTCTTAATATTATTCAAATAATTATGAGTCATCATGCAAATTTGAAGTGTATTTGAAAGAAGGATCTAGAGTTAATACATTAGAAGACATTGATGTTCAAATAAGTGGACGCGTTCGTTGGGAAACAGTAAAAGTGCATTTAAAAGTCGTCTTCAGATGAGTATTATTTTTAATCTTACACACATTCATATAGTAGCCTTTTTCAACGATGCATCAGTCCTTTTCATGTACAACATTGGAAAAGTATTAAGTAATTATGGACCATTAAAAGTGTTTGCTGTGCTAGGAGCGAAATTTCATAAATTTCTTAACGCAGAAGAAGAAAAAGTGGAATCAAAGTATTTTAATGTGAGAACTGCAGAGATATTTACTTCAACTGTTTTAGAAGATTGGTTTTGAATGAATATTGTACGTGATCTCCAAAGTGTTTCCAATTACTACAAGTATGAAAATGAGTTAAATTGGAATAGAATAGAATTTCCAGCCTCATTTAAAGATATCATGAGATTTTAAAAACAAAATAATGTTTCTATAAATGTTTATGCTTTGAGTAAGAAAAATTCAAAATTGAATACTTTTCCCTTATATCTTACATCTGATAAGAAGCAGATACATATTAATTTTTTAGGGATTGAAGATATTTATCAGAACGAAAATGATGACGATCATGAAGATGATGAAGATTTTGAAAATGTGAATACATCAAATAATTTTCATTATGTGTGGATCAACGATTTATCTCGCCTACCCTAATAGCACTGAACGTTATTTAAATTCCAGATAACGTTATATTTAAACGTCTTGGACGGTAAAATGTAACGTTGTTGAATGTCGATCTAACGTTAAAATGTCCAGGGTAAAGTAACGTTCCGAGGAACGTTAACGAACGTTATTTTAGGACTTTGAATAGACATTGGAAAAATCGCAGTACGGGTTGCAAACATTTTTGAGGATATTATAAAAAAAATTTTATTTATTATAATAAATGTTAATAATATTTTTGCTTCTTAAAAACAGTGGTCACTAAAATCAACTGCGCAGCTTTAGTTGAGATAGAAAACTACTGCGCACAATATTAACATTATTAAATTATTAAACATATTTGAATGTCTATTCAAAGTTCTAAAATAACGTTCGTAAACGTTCCTCGGAACGTTACTTTACCCTGGACATTTTAACGTTAGGTCGACATTCAATAACGTTATGTTTTAACGTCCCGGACGTTTAAATGTAACGTTATGTAAAAGTTAAATAACGTTAAGTGCTATTAGGGCAGTGAGTCGTCAATTATCTTTACATAATGGTAAAAAATATATTTATGATCGATGTCTTCACTATTTTATAAGTGAAGAAAGGTTGTCTCGTCATGAAGGATTCTTCCTAAACTGGGTAAAAATTTTGTGAAATTTAAAAACTATTCTTATAAGGAAAAAGTGCCATTTGTTGTTTACGCGGACTGTGAGTGTCTGTTAAAGCCAGTTAAAGGCGAGACAACTTGTAAAAATGAAGTAGTTCAACTTCATGAACTTTTTAATATTGGATTTTATGTGAAGTGCAGTCATGATGATTCTTTATCAGGATATTATTCTAGTCTAATAGATGTAAATCCAGCCAAATGGTTTGCACAGGAGTTACAGATGTTGGCCCAACGTGTAGAGTTAATTTTCAAGAATCCAATCCCAATTGAACATTTGTCAACCGCGCAGACTGAAGCTTTTGTAAATGCTGCTATCTGCCATATTTGTGAAGGTCGAATATCTTATGAAGAAAGAAAACTTCATGATCATTCACATTTAACTGGCAAGTATCGTGAAACTGCGAATGAAAATTGTAATTTAAATTATCAAGATTCTCGTACTATACCTGTAGTGTTTCATAATTTGAGTGGGTATGATGCTCATTTTATAATTGAAGATATTTGCTTTGAATTTGAGGGGAAGATTGATTTCCTTCTAATAAACAAGGAAAAATATATTTCCTTTACAAAGAGAATAAAAAATAGTGAGATCAACTTTCGTTTCATAGATTCCTTTAGATTCATGGCAATATCTTTAGAAAAATTATTATCATATCTAACAGAGTATAAAATTGTCAATTCAGTGCTTATTAATTTCACTGCTACTAAAATAAAGTTACTTACACGCAAAGGCGTTTTACCGTATGAATACTTAGATTCATTGAATAAATTAAAAGATTTGGCATCACCTAAAGTAGAAAATTTTTACAGCTCTCTCAATGAGGATACAACTCCAGGATTGACATGGAATGCAATGTTGAATTACACAACGGTTAAATTAGAACTCATAACTGATATTGACAAACTTATGTTTATTGAGCGTGGTATAAGAGACGGAATAAGCCAATGTTGTAATCGATATGCAAAGGCTAATAATATGTATATGAAAAATTTTAACCCAAATGATGAAACTAAATATATTATGTATTTCGATGCAAATAATCTTTATAGATGGGGTATGATGCAGTTACTTCCATATGGTGGATTTAAGTGGCTCCCTGTTTTGAATAACAGTTTTAATTTTAATATTTCTGATAACTTACCTATTGGGTACATTTTGGAAGTGGATCTTGAATATCCTCAAGAATAACATGATAGTCATAGTGTTTTAAGCAATATCGGGAGAGAGGAAAAGGTTTGAGAATTTCACTTTACGGAGAATAGCTTACAGAGAATAACAAGAATTCAAGAAAAATGATAACACACATTAAGAGAAATACCTTTTTTATTGATTAAATCCGTGGTCAAGAAAGTTAAAATCACAAGCACACACAATGCGAACTATGTCCTTTGAAATTGAGTCTTTTCCTTCTCCAGAAATTACGCCTGTAATTTCTGGTGATTTCGCACCACACAATACACACACACATACAATTTAGAGCAGTCCTCTTGAGAGATACAATGAGGTGAACCTTCAAGAGCAAAGCCTTGAGAAAACGCGACATTGCGTGAGACAAATAGCCTTACACTTACAGAGTAAATTTAACACTTGAGAAGATGCCTTTACAATGAGAAATGCAGTTACATCGTTTGAGCATAACCTTATTGATAAATAAACACTTTGAGAACAACCGTCAGAAAAACCGGAAACGCTAAAAGCGTGATACAAGAGATTGGAAATAGTGTTGTTAGATCCGGTTAGAATTTTTCACTGAACCACGTATTGAGGGACGCGACCGGCGACCAGCTGAGAAATTGGCCACCTAGAAGTGCTGTCGCCACACGCTTCCCCAAAACGTCACTTCACTTTTCCCGCAATATTTGAAGTGGCAACTGGCCTCGAGTCGTAATTTCTAGCCCACCCCAGTTCTGTGATCTCAAAACACTAAAGTCTGAACACACTCCCCCCATCGGCAACTGAGTTGACTATCATGTAGAGGTTGATGCCAATGGTGACTCGTTCCTGCAGATGGGAAGCACTGCTAGCTTCGTGATTGGCCGCTTGAGAGTAGAGATAGCCGTCCTGATGGTGACCACCCTGGTGAGTCCATCTGCTCCGGGATGCAATTTCATGACCCTAGCCAAGGGCCATTTTGCAGGTGGAAAACGTTCATCAGTGAGAAGAAACATAGAGCCGACCTTGATTTGATTAGACGAATGATGACATTTTGAGATAGAGCTTTGTTGTTGCAGATATCTGGCCGACCATCTCGACCAGAAAGCCTGAACCCTTTGTTTAATAAGTTGCTACCTGGACAACCTTGAGCTTGTCACATCCATCAGAGAAGTTTTCGGTATCGAAGTGAGCGATTCTCCGATAAGAAAATGCCCTGTTGTAAGTGCTGACAAGTCGTCAGGGTCTTTCGATTGGGGTTCCAAGTTTCGAGTGAGATAGGTCCGGCTTAATCGACTCCGGTGTTGGGAAATGGCCTTGATGGAGTAACTCTGGAGTTAGGTAGCTGACCCATCAGCTGTTGAGCTCGGATTCCACGTTGTCGAGCACAAGGCACACACTTGAGAATGTAAGACCTTACGGGTCGTCGACCTCTAATAACCCAGAAGCCCTTCTTTACATCAGAGAGTGTGAACTGAGTTTTACCGTGAAGAGTCCTTTGATGCTCGTCTGTAATAATGAGACGAGTGAGAGCTGAATCCTTAGGTATGATAGCAGGGTCCTTACTCTCATGATCCAGATCAGAAAATTTAAGTCGGCCCCCGACTCTGAGAATTCCTTGGTGATCGATGAATGCCGTGAGTCTGGAAAATAGGTGAGAGCTAGGAAATGGTATACCTCTCTTGAGGTCCTTGAGTTCACTTGAGAAGTATGCTCCTTGAGTCACTTGACTCTAAAAATTCCTGGATTGCTCTAAATCCTTAGGATTGAGAGGATTGATGAGAGAAGCTTGAGTCTTCCTTGAGAAATTTCAAAATCTAAAACAAATTGAGGTGATCCTCAACAATTTAGTGAGAAAGGAATACCTTTCAACGAGATCCCAGGGTTGAGAAGACGCTGAGACAAAGAAAACACATCCGGATCTTTCTACCACTTAGGCTGAAGCATCTGTTAATGATTTTGAAGTTGGCCACTTTTCCGTTAATTCCTTCAACCAAGATGGTTCCTGCCACCATAGTTGATGCTGAGAGAGTTGGTGAGTAGTCAGGCCCCTTGATGCACAGTCAGCAGGGTTGTCCTTTCCCTTGATGAATTTCCAATGACCTTGAGGGACTAGATCTTGGATAGAGAAAACCCTGTTCCGCACAAAGTCCTTCCATCGGGAAGGGTGACTGTTGATCCACGTGAGAGCTACTGAAGAGTTCGTCCATAGAGTAATAGGAACGTGAGATAGATTCCGATTAGTTCGAAATTTCATTTGGCCGAATTCCATTATTCAGAAATTTCTTGTTGCCGAATTCACATTTCATCGAAATAATGTTTGACAGAATTCAAATATAACCGACCTTTCATATATTAGAATTCATATATACCCGAAGTTTCATTTGAGAGAATTCATATTTCATCGAATTTTCATTTAACAGAATTCACAGTTGATCGAAATTCTATTTTATAGAATGTTTGTTTAAAAGAAGTTTTAAATGAGTAAATGTATCTTTAACAGAAATTCTACATGTTCGAATCTTTATCAGGCCGAAATAGTATTTGATAGAACTCATTTTTCATCGAATATTTATATAATAGAATGTACAGATGAGTAGAGTTTCATTTAATAGAATTCGTATTTGGTCGAATTGTCATTTAACAGAAGCCTCAAATGAACGAATTTCTGTTTTGTAGAATCGACACTTAAACCAATTTTTATTTGGCCGAATCTGCAAATGTCCGAATAAACATTCGTCAGAAAGATTTTGGCGCGAATTTGAAAATTAATCAATCACAATTCTGTTGATAATTTCTGATTGGCTAATTTTCAAATTCACGCCAAAATCTTTCTGACAAATGTTTATTCGGACATTTGCTGATTAGGCCAAATGAAAATTGGTTTAAGTGTCGATTCTATAAAATAGAAAGTCGTTTACTTGAACCTTCTGTTAAATGAAAATTCGACCAAATATGGATTCTATTAAATAAAAATTCACTCTTCTGTACATTCTATTATATAAACATTCGATGAAAAATGAGTTCTATCAAATACTATCTCGGCTTGATAAAGATTCGAACATGTAGAATTTCTGTTAAAGATACATTCACTCATTTAAAACATATTTTAAACAGATATTCTATAAAATAGAATTTCGATCAACTGTGAATTCTGTTAAATGAAAATTCCATAAAAAATGAATTCTATTAAATGAAACTTTACTCATCTGTACATTCTACTAAATAAATATTCGATAAAAAATGAGTTCTATCAAATACTATTTCGGCTTGATAAAGATTCGAACATGTAGAATTTCTGTTAAAGATACATTCGCTCATTTAAAACTTCTTTTAAACAGACATTCTATAAAATAGAATTTTGATCATCTGTGAATTCTGTTAAATGAAAATTCAATGAAATATGAATTCTCTCAAATGAAACTTCGGGTATATATGAATTCTAATATATGTGTCGATTCGGAGTGAAAGGGACCTTAGCTGCAGAAGTGGATTTTGCACGGACGGGCGTTTGAAGTTGAGCCTGCCTATGTTATTGTTAGGTTAAGCTTATGTTTCACCGCTAATAACACAAAAACTAATAGAGATAAATAAATTTTGATTACTGTATGTAAAAAAGCAACTCAAATTCTATCGATTCGTAATAAAAATTAAAAATCAAATGTTTTGAATTTCACAGGATGAGCGTTTGAAGTTGGGCCTGACCATGTTATTGATAGGTTATGCCTATGTTTCATCGCTAATAACAGAAAAACTAATAGTTATAAACAAATTTTGATTACTGTATGTGAAAGAGCAACTCAAATTCTATCGAATCATAATAAAAACTCCAAATCGAAAGTTTTGCAGCTTTGAAAGGTCGACATATGAAAGGTCGGTTATTTTTAAATTCTGTCAAACATTATTTCGATGAAATGTGAATTCGGCTACAAGAAGTTTCTGAATAATAGAATTCGGCCAAATGAAGTTTCGAACTAATCGGAATAAGAACATATTCATGCGTCTCGTCTTAGCACAGATGAGTGTAACCTTAGAGTACTGTCCTTCTGTCGAGGTTTTGAGGTAGATCACAGCCGCCATTGCTAATTGAGAGGCGTCAGAAAATCCGTGTAGTTCCGCCTTAATTGACGCAGTGATATTGAGCCATTATGAGATTGAGAGTTGAGAGATTTGAGCTAGCTCTTCCATAAGTTTGATCCAACATGAGGAGATTTTCTCCGATAAGGTGTCGTCCCATCCAACCTTCTCAAGCCAGAGTTCCTGCAGTAACATCTTGGCTCGTATAATGACTGGAGAAAGAAATCCCAGAGTTGAATTCAAAGAGTTAAGATACCTCGGATAACTTGAGTCGTTTGGTAATGCCCTTATCCGAACGATGCGATTCCCGCTCTTGAGTAATAATGCGCGTCAGTAATATCGTTTATATTGAAATAAAGTAACAAAACACTCGCACTAAAATCGAGGGTTCCGTACACAAAACAAAATAATTTTTAACATATTTGATAATATTAAATATATAAATATATTATACATATTATATATAATATAATATATAAAATATAATATAGAATGAATTTTTTATACAAAATGGACCACCCCCGCCTATCTTCCAAAATATTTTACTTAGAGAGTTCAAATTTTGTACAGGAATGTATTTTCAGGTGTAAATTACATAAAAATTATAGAGAACGTGATGGTGATTGCGCTGTCAATGAAAAATCCAGAGATTTTAGCAAATATCCATAAAAAATACTCAAAAATCATTTTATTTCCTTAACAACGCTATGATCAACTTCTACAACCATGTTCTCTACCATTTTTCTGTAATCTACACGTGAAAAGACATTTGTGTACCAAATTTGAACACTCTAAGTCAAATTGTTCAGAAGTTATGGGAGGGGGATACGGTCATTTTTTAGCATTTTTTTTAAATCGTTGGTTTTTGCTTAAAAACACTATGATAACGATCTGCAACAAAGTTCTCTACAGTTTTTCTGTAATCTATATGCCAAACTACATATGTATACCAAATTTCAGCACTCTAAGTACAATAGTTTGGCAGATATGGAGGTGGCATTGTACACTTTAAGTGCATTTTTGCTAAAAAAATGACCGTATCCCCCCCCCCCCCCTTATCTTCCAAACTATTTGACTTAGGATGCTGAAATTTGGTACACGTATGTAGATTTACTTGTAGATTATAGAAAAATTATAGAGAAAGTGATGATTATAGCGCTGTCAAAGTTATAACACTAAACTATGGCCCATATGTTAGAAAAATGCGCAAAAATATTGTTATTTCCTTGACAACGCTATGTTCAACACATACAATCAAGTTCTCTATAATTTTCCTGTAATCTATACGTGAAAATACATTTCTGTACCAAATTTGAACTCTCTAAGTCTAATAGTTTGGAAGTTTAGGGGGGGGGGGGGGGAATACGACCATTTTTTAGCATTTCTTTAAAAAAATCGTTTTTTTTGCTGAAAAACGCTATGATAATAGCCTGCAACAAGGTTTTCTATAGTTTTTCTGTAATCTACACATCAAACTACATATGTGTACCAAATTTCAGCACTCTAAGTACAATAATTTGGCAGATAAAGGGCAGGAATGGTACAAATTCAACGCATTTTTTCGAAAAAATGATCGTATTCCCCTCTTATTTGACAAAATATTTGACTTAGAGAGTTCAAATTTGGTACAAAAATGTAGTATCATATGTAGATTACAGAAAAATTATAGACATAGTTGTGGTGATAGGGCTGTCAAAGAAATGGCAAAAGTTATCAGCCAAAAAATATCAAAATTTCTCAAAAATCTTGTTAGTTTCTTGACAACGCTATGATCAACCCCTAGAATCATGTTCTCTATAATTTTCCTTTCATCTACACGTGAAAATACATATGTGGGCCAAATTTGAACTTTCTAAGTCAAATAGTTTGGTGGCTAGGGGGGGGGGGGATACGATTTTCGACAAAGTCTTACCAATAGGGTTCCGTGCGTACACTTGTGGTGTACGGAACCCTAAAAAAGACCGAAAACAAGACCACCCGTTTATGTTTTATTGTAAAAATGTATTTTAATAAACTAAAATGAGATTAAAATGAAACTGCTGTATACCGATTTAATCGAGACAATTTTCTATGCTACCAGTTATATTGTAAAAAGCGACACAAATCAAAATAAAACATACCGACCAATACTTGGTATTTTATTAATTATTTGATGTAATTAAAAAATATACTGTTAAAAAAGAGTGTAATTTTAAAATACATTTGTGCAAAATGTAATTTTGTATAAATGTATAAATTTATTATGGATTTGTATATTTCACTTGATTTACATGCACTGCATATTTGCTTTACATAAAAGTGTATTACATTTCTTTGGATGTGAAGATTTTACAGCATTTTGATATGCATATTTATGTATTGCATATATTTGCTTCCCAAACATTTATATTTTTTTGAACGAATTACATTACAGCATAATTTTACCTTACAAAATTTCAAGAAAACTATGCTTTTGTAATACATTTCATCCAGAGAAATGAAATGTACAAGTTTGGGAAGCAAATGTATGCAATACATGTATATAAATATCAAAATACTGTAATATCCTTCTTCAACAAAAATGTAACATACTGTTATGTGAAGCAAATATAACACACGTGTATATTAAATTAAATATACAAATTTATTATATATAATATATACAATTACATTTGACACACATGTATTGCAGAATTGCAATCAGTTTTTAAGGGTACATTTTTTAATTACATCAAGTAGTTAATAAAATAATAAACCTCGGAGTTAGCTCAGTTGGTTAAATACTAGACTCTGCGGTCGCGCCAAGTCCAGCTTGCTGGGTTCGCGCCCCGATGAGTCTGGGATTTTTCTAACTCGTGAGATAACTTCAGTGGAAGGTTTGACGTCGAGGAATAATGATATGCACTGTCCGTAATCGACTTGTGCAGATCACTAGAACTCGACTGTCGATAAACCGGTTGTACTATGGAAAGGTTTTTCTACAGTTTTCCCTCTCCACTGGCGAGCAAACCCAATATACCGGGTGGTCCAGGCAAATGCGAGTACTCCTAATTTCAAGCCGTTCTGTAGATGCAAAAACACTTAAAGAATATATACAAGTACAATTCTAGGAACTCCCTACGGGGGACACTCATTGGGCCAGTAAGGTCGTTAAAACGAGTGTATAATAACTAAAAAAAAAAAAAAAAAATGAAATAATACTAAGTATAAGTTGGTAAGTTTTTTTTTAAATTTGTAGTCATTTTTTAGAATGCGAACGGTAACATAGAAAATTGTTTCGATTAAAACAGTATGTAGCAGTATGCAGCAGATTTATTTTGATCCGATTTCAAATTTTTTAAATACATTTTTACAGTAAAACCAAAGCGTATGGTCTTGTTTTCATTCTTGTTTTTACCATGTAAACGTGAATAGTAACTTTGATTTTTGGTTAATTTTTTCAATATAAACAGTATAAACAATTAAATTTTTAATTCTTCAAGAAAGAAAAATCACATACAAGACGATGGGACAACAGTAGACACATTACTTTCATTTATAATTAAAAATTTGTGACAGTGTTTTCGGTTATGGCCTAGACTTCATAATAGCAGTTTCAAAATTATCTTTAAATTTGTAATCATCGACATCACAGACCCCGAGTAACTATTTTCAAGCAAATCAAAGAAAATTTTTAAAAAGTTTGTCCATCAAATTGGATACGGCACATTAAATTTTCGAAAGCTGACTTCAAAATTAAGAAACTATTTTGAATCTAAAAAAATTTTTTTTTTCTAATATTTTATTCCTAAATAGAAGCCCAAAATAATCCTTAAAAGAAAACTAGCGTTTATTTAGTGTAATCAGCAACCCGTAAAACGCCTGAGAAACAAGTTTCAAGAGAATCAAAATATTTTTTAAAATTTTGGTAGCCATATTGGATCCGCGATTTTTAATTTTAAAAAACTGACTTTAGATTCGTAATGAGCGACCTCAAAAACTCCCGAGTAACAAGTTTCAAGCAAATCAAAAACTTTTTTAGAATTTTGTCCACCATATTGGATCCGCCATTTTGAATTTTAAAAAACTGATTCCATATTCGTAATCAGTGACCCCAAAAACCCCCGAGTAACAAGTTTAAAGCGAATCAAAACATTTTTTAAATTTTTGGTCGCCATATTGGATCGGCCATTTTGAATTTTGAAAAACTGATTCCAGATTCGTAATCAGCGACCCCGAAAACCCCAGAGAAACAAGTTTTAAGCAAATCAGAACATTTTTTAAAATTTTAGTCGACATATTGGATCCGCCATTTTGAATTATTAAAAACCGACTTCAAATTCATAATCTTTAGGTATTATACTCTCAGAAAATGCAAAAACCCAAAAATCGATTTTTTTGACCTAAACAACTAGCGTAACCCCTTACCAGACTTCACAGTTGATCGAAATTCTATTTTATAGAATGTCTGTTTAAAAGAAGTTTTAAATGAGTGAATGTATCTTTAACAGAAACTCTACATGTTCGAATCTTTATCAAGCCGAAATAATATTTGATAGAACTCATTTTTCATCGAATATTTATATAATAGAATGTACAGATGAGTGAAGTTTCATTTAATAGAATTCATATTTGGTCGAATTTTCATTTAACAGAAGTCTCAAGTGAACGAATTTCTATTTTATAAAACCGACACTTAAACCAATTTCCATTTGGCCGAATCAGCAAATGTCCGAATAAACATTCGTCAGGAAGATTTTGGCGCGAATTTGAAAATTAGCGAATCACAATTTTGTTAATAATTTTTGATTAGTTAATTTTCAAATAAACTTGAGCTTCCTTAAATGTTGACTAAATAATAATTTTTCACAGTTTCCTTTTTTTCGACAATTGTTAAAAATAAATTGCAAACAAATATCGGAAGAATGAAAATAGCATTTATAAAAAAAGTAAAAATAAAAAAAATTTTATTGAAGATAGATCGATGTAATATATGACAAATGCAAGTTTGGTGACTTGAAAGTTCGAATAAATGCACGTTCGGTCATTTAAAAGTTCGGCCAAATGCAAATTCGGAGATTTTAATATTCAACCAAACGTGAGTTCAGTGATTTCAAAGTTCGGACAAATGCAAATTCGGGTGTTTTAAAATTTTGACGAATGTAAGTTTAATTATTTTAAAGTTCGGACAAATGGAAATTCAGGGATTTAGAAGTTGTTACAGTTCTAAATGTGGGTAGTTTAATATTTTGCTTAATACGAGTTCGGTGATTTCAAAGATTGGAAAAAATGCAAATATTTCGATCAAATATTACCGAATTAAAAATGTTTATAAACCATTGGAAAGCTTAAAAAACTTGTCGTTAAATAGTTCTAATTTAAAGCTTTTTGAATTAATAGAAAAGGAGATTCAATGTCATGAAGACAGGGGAATCATGTTAAAACAAATTACAACTATAATAATTTGATTCAACAATTCGTAGCATTTTTCATTAAAAAATTTTGTTTTTAATATAACGATTATTAACATTAAACTTCAAACGTTATAAAATTAAGAAAGGAATAACAAGTTGTAATTAAACAATAATAATTTCGTTAAACAATATGTAAAATTTTTAATTAATTTGTTAATAAAAAGTTGACATTAAACAAAAATTATGTGTATAAACTACACTGGGTATAAACTTTTTCCTTGAAGTTATGAGCATTTAAATTTTGAAAACTTTCCAGTAAAAAAAACTCAATTTTTTATTTTAAATATTCATATTTCTTGATTTAATCAAGATATTTAAGTTTTCTTCTTAGATTCTGATAGGGTTTTTGAATCTCTTTCAATATCCACAAGAAAATTAAAAAAAACATTAGAAATTTACGAACTGACAATGGTTTTTTAAAAATACCATAAAGTCAATTATCTCGCCACACTTATATTTTTTGCTGATTTTTTTTTAACTTTGTCTTATTATAAGGAATATATTCTGTAAAAATTACATTGGCTAAACAATTGTTATAATAACTAAAAATTAAAAAAAAAAATTTTTTAAACGACTGTAAAATCTGTTTGAAAGAAAAGTAGAATTATATTTACCTAAAACATTTTATATTTCGCTTACTTTTTTAACTGTGATGTAAAAAATTAATTTTTTTTTTCACAAGGCTATAGAAATCCAGTCGTGTTTAACAGTTTTGACCATATAAAAAGTAGTTATTGTCGGGAATCTTGTACCTTCATTGTCATTTTTTATTTTCTACCTGACATTTTTAAAAACCAGCGATTGGCTGAACCTCTTCCACTGTAAAATATGAATTGGATAATAATTTTTGCATTAACTAGAAATTTTAAAAAATATTTTTTTTTTCAAATAAATGTAAAATTTGATTGAAGCAGAAGTAAAATTTTATTTAAAGGCATGTGATGGAGTATGACGCCACTGATATTGGCAAAAATTGTCCGTAAACTTACTTATAAAATAACAAATATTTTGAAGCCAAACATTGTAAAATTACTTAAAATATCATTAAAATGGTCTGTCTGGCCCAAATTTGGTTGAATTTTGCTTTGAAATTAGCTTTTTAAAAAATTCTTTGATTTTTGGAAAATTTTAAAAATTAATTTAAACAGATTTAATTTTGAACATATTTAGGACAAGCATATGTTCCTAATGTTATTTTAAGTAATTTGACAAAGTTTATTTCAGGGGTAAATTTACTGATAAATTTGACTTGCACTAGTGATATCATTTTCTATCACATGATCTTAATTAGTATATTTCATACTTCGCTTACTATTTTAACTGTGATGGAAAAAATTAATTTTTTTTTCGGTTGTTTGTAAAAATGTCAGGTAGAAAATAAATAAAAATCGGGCAAATTCGAGTTACACTCGCACTAAAACCGAGGGTTCCGTACACAAAAAAAATAATTTTTAATATATTTGATATTATTAAATATATAATATATAAATATATTATACATATTATATATAATATAATATACAAAATATAATATATAATGAATTTTTTATAAAAAATGGACCACCCTCCCCCCTATCTTCCAAAATAAATTCTTTTTGTACAGGAATGTATTGTCAGGTGTAAATTACATAAAAATTATAGAGAACGTGATGATGGTTGCGCTGTCAACGAAAAATCCAGAGATTTTAGCAAGTATCCAGAAAAAATACTCAAAAATAATTTTATTTCCTTAACAACGCTATGATCAACTTCTACAATCATGTTCTCTACAATTTTTCTGTAATCTACACGTGAAAATACATTTGTGTACCAAATTTAAACTCAAAGGGTTTGGTGGGTAGTAACTAGATCGTAGATTTGTAGCCGTTGGAGTATAGCCCTGATGGGCCTAGGTATCCCTCGGGAGACTCGTCTCTCGGGTTGGCGCAAATCTGGCTCCTGAACAGAAGTGTCCCCCCGTAATATTCGGGGAGTATCTCAGCGAAATATCGAAGTATCTGGCTATAGCCTGACCAGAGATGTCAGGACTAAAAAAAAAACTTCTAAAAACAACAGTGCATAAACGTGAGCTAATGGTGGACATATAATACATGAAAGTTAACCTCAAATTGTAAAAATATTGACTTCTCTAATGTACGTAAGTACCCAACAGATGTCCAGGTCATTTCCAGTCAACTTCTTCAGGGAAATTACCCTCAAAATGTGAAAATCGACATCTCTGAAATACTTAAGTACCTATATGATATCTAGGTCATTTCGGGCAACTTTCTTAGAGGTGTTAACCTCAAAATGTGATAATCGCCTTCTTTAAGGTACTTAGGTACCTACGCGATGTCCAGGTTATTTTCGGACAATCTTTTTAGGGAAGTTAACCTCAAAATATGACAATCGACTTCTCTAAAGAACGAAGTACTCTACCGATGTCCACGTCATTTCCGAACAACTTCTTCAGGGAAGTTAACCTCAAAATGTGAAAATCGACTTCTCTGAAGTACCCCAGTACTCAACCGATGTCTAGGTCATTTCCGGACAATTTTTTTAGGGAAGTCACCCTCAAAAAATGACAATCAACTTCTCTGATGTACCCAAGTACCCACCCGATGTCCAGGTCTTTTCCGCTTAACATTCACAGGAAAGTTAACCTCAAAATATGAAAATCGACTTCTCTGAAGTACCCAAGTACTCAACCGATGTCCAGGTCATTTCCGGACAATTTCTTCAGGAAAGTTAACGGCAAAAAGTAAGAATCGACTTTTTTAAAGTACCCAAGTACCCACCTGATGTAAGTAAGTACCGAAGTACTCAACTGATGTTCAGGTCATGTTCGGACATCTTCCTCAGGAAAGTTTACGTCAAAATATGAAAATCGACTTCTTTAAAGTACCGAAATACTCTATCAATGTCCAGGTCATTTCCGATTAACGTCTTCAGGAAAGTTAACCTCAAAATGGAAAAATCGACTACTCTAAAGTACGCAAGTACCCACCCGATTTCCAGGTCATTTCTAGACAACTTCTTTAGGGAACTTAACCTCAGAATATGACAATCGACTTTTATAAAACACCAAACTACTCTACCGATTTCTAGGTCATTTCCGGTCAACTTTTTCTGGTAAGTTAACCTCAAAATGTGAAAATCGATTTCTCTGAAGTACCTGAGTTCTCAACCGATGTCCAGGTAATTTCCGGTCAACCGCTTCAGGGAATTTAACATCAAAATGTGAGAATCGACTGCTCAGAAGTACGCAAGTATCTATCTGATGTCTCGTTTTGAGACGTTCAGTCCCTATCATTAAAAAATGTAAACTTAATATTATTTATCTGGACATTGGTTAAGAACTGGGGTACTTCTTATAAGTAAATTTTTTTAATTTTGAGGTTAACTTTCCTGAGGAAGAAGTCCGTGAATGACCTGGACATCGGGTGGGTACTTAGATACTTTAGAGAAATCGATTATCACATTTTGAGGTTCTCAAAAGAAGTTGATCGGAAATAAAGTGGACATCGGCTGAGTACGTGGGTACTTCAGAGAAGTCGATTTTCACATTTTGAGGTTAACTTCTCTGATGAAGTTGGTCGGGAATGACCTGGACATCGGTTGAGTAATTGGTTACGTCAGAGAATTCGATTATCACATTTTGATTTTAACTTCCCTGAAGATATTGAGCTGAAAAATGCAGTTATGCTTTAGATACACTAACAATAAGCCCATCTAATTCCCAACTGTTTTTGAAGTTCTCATTTAAAAAAAATTAGCCCTTCCAGCCCCTGTCCAGAAAGCAATTTCTATTTGGACTAACTAGGGCTCTTTCTACACGGGTGACAATTATTTTTGTCATTTTTCAGATAATTCTTCAGTTTCATAATTTTCATTATTTAAGTTTACAAAAATGTATAATATTTGTGACGACTTATCGCGAGATTTTAATAAATTAATATTTATTGAAAAAGTAGAAAGGGGTCCGACTCGCTACCTGTCTCACAATTCGTGCACAAAACTTACCATGTACTTTAAAATCGGTGATTAAAGGAGAGAAACAAGAAGAAAGCGATCAATCAGGTATATTCCAACCAGGTGAGAAGTAAAGGTGAACTTACCGATTTGCAGTAAACAGGTGAGAATTAACCAACAGGGTGGTGATTATTTACGCAGAAACGTAACACAATTCAATAAAATTGCCATAAATTTATTAATGCACTACACTGCGTTTATAAGAACAACGATAAATGTGATTATTTTGACAATGGTAAAGTCACGTTAGCTAACGTGCGTAGCTTGCATCAATCTGACGTGGTTGCCGGCAACAGGTGACGGCTTTGTCTGCTGCGCTAACGCTCGACGCAACACCTGAAACTAGAGACCGCGCAGATTCAAATCTTTTATAGTGGCACTTATGCCACAATTAAATTAAAAAAGCGAACTGGGAGGGAGACAACGATTTAATAATTTTAATAACGATTTAGATCGTTACAATCACCCCTTCTAGATCGCTGTTACCCTCCAAGTTCGATCCCGTTCGCTTCCTTTAGCATTTAAAGGTCTTACCTGTTTAAGATACTGTAAAAGCGAAAAGAATAATATTAAAATAGAAACAATTAAAAAGAAACTTTTACTTAGAATTATACTAAAAACATATACATTAGAAAAATTAATTAAATCCTACTTTTAAATAATAAAATGTTTATCGCTTTCTCTCTTTGTAATGGTACTTAAATTTTCGCCTCTTAGTTGCGTAATGCAGGGAGTAAGTTGACTAAGGAAGAATATCGCATATCAATTATACAATCTTTATTAATAACACAGCCCCACAAAAAAAAAGTGTCTTGTACTTTTGACCGGAATACCCTAGCCCTATGTATTTTGACGCGCTGAACACGAATCCAAAGTCCATTTTGCTCCATCACGTCAGGATTTTTTTCTAACCTCAAAAAACATGTCGAATTTTGAGAGGTAGGCGATTTTTTAAAAAAATTTATGGATTTACTTCAAACTTGGTATCTGGGGTTTTTTTGGGTCGCTGATTACGAATCTGAAGTTAGATTTTCAAAATTCAAAATAGCGGATCCAATATGGCGGACGAATTTTAAAAAAATTTGAAGATTTACTTCAAACTTGGTATCTGGGGGTTTTTTGGGTCGCTGATTGCGAATCTGACGTCATATTTTCGAAATTTTTATGAAATTTGGTATCTTCAGGTTTTTAAGTTGCTGAGTGTGATTTCGAAGCGAGTTTCTCACATTTTCAAATATGACTTCTATTACAATTTTATCATAAAATATTCCTTGGTAACAGATTGGATATGTTTGGTGCAGAAGCCAAATAAGAAAGTACATTGTTCCATTCTGCATCTTATTCCTGATGGACATATCATTGTCATTCTATGTCTAACGTTCTTATTGAGCTTTGGCACAATTTAAATCCTGCTGCTTCGATAAATGTAGTAGGCGATGACAACTGCCCCGAAAGGGGATGTGTAGAATGATTCGCTTCCTGTTTATCGAAGTAACGAAGCCAGCGTAGGCGCGCTGCCTTGCAGGTGGGCGTTAGGGTGTGAGGATGATACCGTAGTGTGTCCGACGACGAGTTGACATTGTCCTCGTCAAAGTCGGAAAGCTCTCATACTTAGGCCTGGGGAGGTATGAGAGTTATCACCCCTAGGACGGTGGACTCGCCTGCGATCGGACCAGGATCCCTAACGTGCGGGTTATTCAATAAATCATGGCTTTTCAAAATCAAAACAACACAAAAACTTCAAATGCTTCAAAAATTAATTTTAAAGCATTAAGATCAAAACACATATGCAATAGCAATGCAAATGCATTTTGTTATATATGTGGACAGTTCGATGTTCCAAAGAATTGTAAACCAATCAATAACAATAATCAAAGATTGCTTTGATTTAGAGATAGCCGATCAAAATGAAAATTGGGTTCCACACAAAATTTGCTTATCCTGTCACATAATGTTAACTCGTTGGAATAATACTAAGGAGGATAAGTACTTTAAATTAAAAAAACCAATGCTGTGGAAAAAACCATTGAAACAAGAAGATTGTTACTTTTGCATGACCAATGTAGAAGGTTATAATAACAAGAATGAAGGAAAAATATTGTACGCTGATGTGACAACTGTAACAAAACCAGAAATTTTTTGTAATACACCTTCTTCTTCAAAAAATTTTGAAATCGACTGTTCAAAAGTAGAAGATGTATTTAGTGATATAGATGACGACATGAGTATTGATGACAAAGATGACTATTACATTCCAACTGGTGAACAGGAAGAAGAAGTACCTGAAAAGTTCACACAAGAAGAACTCAGCAATCTCATCAGAGATTTAAAACTACCAAAAGATGTTGCAGAATATCTTGCATCAGTTCTTAAGAAGAAAAAAATGCTATCGAAAGGAACTACATCTTCCTTTTATCGCGATAGGGAAAAGGAATTCAGAAAATATTTTACAGAAGACAAAAAGCAGTCATTGGTATATTGTTCTGACATTAATGGGTTAATGGATCAATTAAAACCTGGCGTATACAAAGATGAAGATTGGAGGTTATTCATAGACTCTTCTAAAAGAAGTTTAAAAGCAGTATTACTTCATAATACTAATATTTATGGTTCGATTCCTATGGCTCATTCTATAGAACTTAAAGAAAGCTATGAATCTGTAAAACTAGTTTTAGATAAAATAAAATATCAAGAACATAACTGGCAAATTTGTGAGGATTTTAAGATCTTAAGTATTATGCTTGGACAACAAACAGGTTTCACAAAAACGCCCTGTTTTTTGTGTCTGTGGGATAGTAGAGATAGAAAGAATCATTACAAAAAAAAGGAATGGCCAAAAAGAAAATCTTTCAAACCAGGATCGAAAAATATCATTAAGAAGCCATTGATTCATCCCTCAAAGGTATTGCTTCCACCATTGCACATTAAACTAGGAGCAGCAAAACAGTTTGTTAAGAGTTTAGATAAAAATGAAAAATGTTTTAAATACCTAGAACAAAAATTCCCTGAGGTCTCTGATGCCAAACTAAATGAGGGAGTTTTTGATGGCCCACAAATTCGAAAATTATTAAAAGATGAGAAATTTGTCAGAAACATGAGTAAAACTGAGAAAAATGCATGGATTAGTTTTAAACTAATTGTTGAAAATTTTCTGGGGAATAACAAAAGCGAGAATTGAGAAGAAATGGCATATAATATGATAACAAACTTCGGAAAGCAAGGATGCTTGATGAGCTTGAAGCTACATTTCTTAGAATCACATCTAAAGTACTTCCCCGAAAATTTAGGAGACTACAGTGAGGAACAGGGAGAGCGATTTCATCAAGACCTTAAAGAAATGGAACGTCGTTATCAAGGAAGGTGGAGCGTAAATATGATGGCCGACTTTTGCTGGATGTTGAAAAGGAATGTTGTACCAGGTAGTGTGAACTTAAAGAGAAAACCGCTACACAGATCTTTCGAAAACAAAAGAGTGCGCTACCATAAAAAGGAATAAAGGAAAATTATATACTTCAGAACTGACATATTGAATTTTGACAATCTGTTTTCAGATTTGCAATCAGTCACCCCACAAACCACTAGATACCAAATTTTATGTAAATTTTAATATTTTAAAAAAATTCATCAGCCATATTCTTGCCGCCAAGTAAATCTTAATATGTTTTTTAATTCGGCCGCCATATTGGATCCGCCATTTTGAATTTTGAAAATCTAACTTCAGATTCGTAATCAGCGACCCAAAAAACCCCCAGATACCAAGTTTGAAGTAAATCTTCAAATTTTTTAAAAATTCGTCCGCCATATTGGATCCGCAATTTTGAATTTTGAAAATCTAACTTCAGATTCGTAATCAGCTACCCAAAAAACCCCCAGATACCAAGTTTGAAGTAAATCTTCAAATTTTTTCAAAATTCGTCCGCCATATTGGATCCGCCATTTTGAATTTTGAAAATCTAACTTCAGATTCATAATCAGCGACCCAAAAAACCCTTAGATACCAAGTTTGAAGTAAATCCATAAATTTTTTTAAAAAATCGCCTACCTCTCAAAATCCGACATGTTTTTTGAGGTTAGAAAAAAATCCTGACGTGATGGAGCAAAATGGACTTCGGATTCGTGTTCAGCGCGTCAAAATACATAGGGCTAAGGTATTCCGGTCAAAAGTACATGACACTTTTTTTTTTGTGGGGCTGTGTAATTGGAAGTATGAAAAATACAAATTCATAAGACATTTTCGAGGCGTTTGGTCTCGAGAGGTAGCGTTAAATCTAATGAATTAATAAACTTACAGGTCATAATTAGAAAATAAACGAAAATGAGAAAAGGCACTGTAGCACGTATAAGCGTTATAGTGTACTTTACACCAACTTTCTGCAAAAATACAAAGAGATAGCGCCTTATGGGCGACCGCACAACGCGGTAAAAAACTAAACTATAATACTCAAATAATTAACCAACAATATGCAGATCGCAAAAATAAAACATTTACTGTCTTTCTCCTTTTTTTTTTAATTCCATATTTTTCTTGTTGATGGGTCCGAACCTGCTGCTTCGAGCCCAAGCGAATGGTTGGGCCCTCAATAGCTTCTCGCTGGCCAGATGAACCGCTCGGTCCCGAATCTCTCCTAGTTGATAGCGATTCTAAAAGGGAACTATTTGCGAGTGGCAGACTGACAAATTGGAGTCCTGCAACTCCAGGAGGCTTGCTGACGATCGTGGCGCTTGGCCGGTCCTTGGGCTTAGTAGCTTCAGGCGTCTGAGGTGTAGATTGGTCTAATAGCCGTTGGGCCAGGGCGTTGCGCTTAATAAGTCCATCGCGGAGCATCCGCTTGCGACAAGTCACACAGTTCGGATCTGGTAGCTTGCGTGGGCGTTTACATCCACTGCAGCTTAAACTCTCCGGGAAATGGTAGGGGGTCATGACACTGTGTGGCCAAGGACAATCGTCGTTACTGAAGTCAGGAGAATCAGATTTTCTGCAGAACTTTCCGTTGTAGGGCTTTGGGCAATTCCTGTGACCGTGGCCCTGGACGGAGCAGTTGAGGCACCCCTCAGGAGCCTTCATTCGTAAGTGTGGTTCTCTCATTTCCACCTGGGCACGATAGACTTCAGCAATCGTCTTGCCGAACAAGTCACGTATGCGTTTGTAGAGATCCTCTACGTAACGGTAATCAGCCAGTAAGGCATCATAATCGACGCGATACGCGTTCACGTCAGCTTGAAGTTTGTCTGCCTTCTCTTTATACTCAGCGGCATCTTCTTTGAATTTAGCCGCCTGGACTGTCAGATCACGCCTTTCTTGGTTAAGATCTGCTAACATTTAATATGGGAAACCGGGGGCAGATGAGACAGAGGCCACCGGCTTCTTCTTCAATGCTTCGAGCTCCTTGCGAAGTTTATCGTTGGTCCTTCTCTCCTCGAACAACTGAGTAGCAAGGATATAGCGTGTATTTACGAGGCTTTCCAAGTCTGCCTTTCGGAGCGTTACCGTGCTGTTAGGCTCTTCTGCGAATTCCAGGTTATGGAAAGGATCGAGCTGTTTCGTTGGGCTCGTTAGCAGGTGTAGAACCTTAACTTCGGGAATCTTCAGCGGCGTGGCACTTGAATTGGCGGAGGTATCCATGGCGTTGGCTAACCTGCAAAATTATTTACAACGTAGTATAGAGTCTACGACTCCGTCTCGCTACTTTCAAATCGCTTACGTGGTATTTGCCAACCTTTTTTCCATGCGTATCGCTAATGACGACTTCCATGGGTGACAATTTTTGCGAAATCACTGCTGGACCTTTATAACGTGGTGCCAGCTTTAAACTATAACTACGTACTGCGCTAGATAAGGTATTGTTAGGGTAGAACACCAGATCGCCGATTTCAAATGTAGGTTTTACTCTGCTTCTTGCATGCTTTTAATATTTCGGATTTTACTCTTTCACGAAGTGCTTCTATATGCTTTACGCGTTCAAGCCAGTCGTTCGTGGAACTAGGGGTAATATCGTCAGTGACGTTAACGTCCGTCATTGGTCTACCAGTTCGTCGTGGTTCACGAGTGAGATTTAGGAATGCAGGAGTAACGCCTAGGGATTAATGGACTGAGGTGTTGTACGCAAATTGGTTCTCGTCGAGTAAGACGTCCCATTCGCGATGATCTTCACCGAGGAGACTCGCGATCATCATCTTCAAATTACGGTTTACGCGTTCCACGGGATTTGATTGGGGGTGGTACACGGGCGTTGTGCGCTGCGTGGATCCGACTTTGTCCATAAACTTTGTAATAACTCGGTTGACGAATTCCGTCCCATTATCCGTGATAAAAGTTCTCAGAGTTCCCCATTTGTTTACTAATACGTTTAGGCACTTCGATATCTTAGGGCCGTCTGTTTTGGAAAGAGTGTAGCACTCAATGTAGCGTGTGAACGTGTCTTCGCATACGAGGATATAGCACTTTCCGGATTTAGATCTCGGAAGAGGGCCTACTATATCTAGCGAAACCGTATCCCAAGGTCATTTACTTGTCTTTTTATTTCATCTTTGTGAATAGGTGGAAACCGGTATTGACGTGGGGAAATAGGTTGGTCATCTGTGGTCGGAATAGTGTATTCGAGTACATTTGTTGCTTCTAAACTTTCACCTGGTATATGAAATCTATCAATGTTTTTTGTTATGATTTCTATAACATGCGATAATTCTTCTTCGTTCAAATGATCTAATCTAAGTAATTCTTTTACCATTTGTACGCGATTTGTTCCCATAATATTAAATATTTGACATAAATTTTTTAATTTTTCATTATTATGATCAATAAAATTGTGTAAAATTTTTTCTGATGAATCGATTTGAGTATTTACGATACTTTTTGCTAAATGTATTTGTTGATCTTTTGTTTGAATATTTTACAAATTTCTTTTATGTTCTGAAAAATCTAATAGTTTTACAGTTAATATTGGAATATTCATAGCTTCAATACATGTATTTGCGATTTTTAAATAAGCTTTCCCATTATGATTTGTTACTAAAGCATTACCTACATAAATTCCTTCGCCTATCGATAATTTAGGAATGTAACCTACTTTCTTCTCTGGACTTTTTATTTTTACAAATATTGTTGAAATTGTTCTGGGTGGTACTGTTATATATTCTTGGGTTGAAAAAGGGTAACATTTTTCGTTAATTTCTATTTGTTTTTCTTTATAATTGATATTTGCATTATTTTTATTAAAAAATTGAGTACCTAAAATGCCATCATGAACGATTGGCACATCATTTGAAATTATGTTAAATATTGTAGGTTGATCGAATATTTTAATTTCTACCTGACCTAAGGTAAAGACTGGATGTTCATCGATCCCCGTTAATCGTAAACATTCTGCTGTGTTAATGTACGTGCCTGGCGTAACGGTTCTTCCTTTAAGTAAATTTGGACCTGCTCCCGTGTCTATCATAATTTTTACTGTACTACGAAGCCCTGCGGCGTTAATCATTATGTATGGAATACTACTACACATAGTCGTATTTATAAGTTCGTTGCCCGTTTCTACGTTCTTTTTTAACATTTCATTATTTTGTATTACAGGTGAATTTCTTCCTCGCTCTTGACCTCCTCCGTCGCACCCACTACGTGAAGGTTACTCGCGTTTCCAGACTGCGGTTGATGTAATCTTCTAGCGCTAGTTCTTTGTCTTATTGCACAATTTTCTAAATGGTGCCCTATTTCTTTACAATAATTACCTACATATAAGGGTTGTATTTTTTTGAATTTGTTCGTTTTGATTTTCGCGATTTTGAGTGAAGTTTTGGTTTAGGAATTGTTCGTTTGGATTTATGAAATTTTGCAAATTATTTCCTTGGTTATATTGAAAGTTTGGTCTTTGGAAGGGAAAATTTTTTCTTTGGAAATTTTGATTAAATGACTGGAAATTTTCGTATTGAAAATTTCGTCTAGGAGTATTTTGATTTTGATAGTAAGGATTTTGATAATTTGGTCTTTAATAATTTGCCCTTTGATAATTTGGGTTTTGGTAATTTGGATTCTGATTTAAATAATTCTGGTAATTAGGATTTCGAAAATTTCTAAAGTTTGAATTTTGATTTTGGTAAATTGGAATTGTATATTGATTTAAAAGAGTTAAATTTTGATTTTGAGGTCTTATTTTTTGATAATTTGGATTTTGATATCCTTTGTTTCTAAAATTCGTATTTCTAAAGTTAGTGTTTTGAAAATTTGGATTTTGATAATTTGGATTTTGAAAGTTTGGATTTCTAAAATTTGGACTTCGAAAATTTGGATTTTGAAAATTTTGAGGATTATAATTTGGATTTTTGAAATTTGGGTTTTGGAAATCATTTTTAGGAAAATTTTGTCTTTGGAAATTTCCAATATTTTGTGGGCTTTGATTAAATGCAAAGCACACTAGTGCTGTATGGTCACTGTCTCCGCAAATTTGGCAGTTTTCTAAATGTTCGTTTATAAAATTTATTTTATTTGTTTGAGGTGCAAATTCTTGATTATTTTTTGTTAAATTGCTTTTTCTTAAAGCAGAAGAGGCTGCTAACCTTCTTTCCGCACCAAGTGCATTACTCGTTACTTCATGCAATGTTTCGGCTTTTTTTATTCGAACTTCTAAATCTGGTCTTAAACCTTTTAAAAAACAATCTGCTAAATCTTTTTGGAGTCCTATTTGAAAATTCTCTTCTACTGCTCCTTCGTTTGATGCTTTATGTGCATTTAAAATTTTATCTGCAATTTCTTTAACTCGATTCGCGTATGATAATACTTTTTCTTGTTCCCACATATAAATGGAACCTAATTCACCCTGAAGTTGGTATATTGATTTTAAAGGAAGAAAAGCTTTTTTAAGCTTTTGTATTAATGCATCTACTGTGTTAAATGTATTTCCGAATATACACTTCCGCGCTTCACCTGTCAGTTTTCCGTTGGTGGAAGCATTTCTTTTGCTTCTAAACAACCTTCAATAAAATTTTGCAAAGACATGTTTTGACCGTCATATAATGGAACTACTTCTATCGCGTCCCTTAAGGAAATCACTTGGTTATTATGAATTTGATTGTGTGTCATGTTTCTTTTTGTAGTTACGAGTTCTCGAATAGAAATTTGTTCCGTTTTTATTTTTAATCTAAAATCGTCGTTTTTCACTTTTTTAGTAATATCTAAATTTTCCTGTTTAGTTTCTTCAAATTCAGGAGAAAACCCTTGAGGGCAAATGCTTAAATATTTTTTAATTGATTCCCGTGATTTATTCAAAGCACTTTTTAATTTTTCATCAGTTAACGTATCATTAGTTAATGTTTCATTAGTTAAAGTTTCATCAATTTTTTCGCTTTCTTTAGGATAAGGAGTATGCTCTAATTTATCATATATATTTTCTAATGAGTTATGTAATTTATTTTCTTTTAAAACACTTTCAAAATTACTAGTAGAATTAGCGAGATTTCCAAATCCAAAATCTGTTAAAGTTGAGTCTAAACCGCTTGAATCCCCCTTATTAGTACTAGATTGGGAAATTATAGTTTCATTTAGACTTATTGGTGACCCACTTTTAGAGGATAATGAAATTTTATTTAATTTTTCAATTTCTTTAATAATTACTTCGTTATTTTTTGAATCACTTCTTAAAATTCTTTTATTTTCCTCCGACATGTCATATTAAACCATAATTTTAATATTTTAATTTTCTATTATCTTATTTTTCAATTTTTTTTTTTTTATTTTATTTTACTTCATTGATAATTATCACACCTTTACTGCACACATCGGCCGATGCACCAAAAATATTAAATAAGGTATGTTACGTCTAAATAAATAGACCAACATACCTCATTTATTTATTATTAACTAACTAATGAACAGTCGGTGGCTTTCAGTGTGGGAAAGGTGTGCGGGTGATAACAATCAATGGGTGTTTAATTATTAAACTCTTTTATTATTAACATACAAAGAATCCGAAATGTTATTCTAATAAATTCCCTTCAAAGCTGGGTTGATAAGGTTAATGAACTTGAAGTTTTGTTTCCTTTTAAATCAATGGTCGTTAGTCAATCCCAGATTAAACATCTTAAAAATCTTAATTTCATCATCCTCCTTAAAAGAAAATACAAACAGTCAATACAAAACTCTTTGGGAAACGTTAATAGAGTTCAAATATAAAATTATTTACCTTTGTTAGCTTTTTTGAACCTCTTCAGCAGACTCAGCAGGTGAAGATTGAATTTGCCATGGATTTGAGGTACAACCAGTTTCAATTCCAATTATTTTTACTAGTTGTAAATCTCCTACTAGTCGCTGAATTAATATTTTGGATATGATGTTGATTTTTTGATTTAGATGAAGGAAAGTTGTCAGACGTTGAAAAACACTCGGTTAGTTAATATGAGTTTTATAATTAAAAGAAAAAAGAAAAAGAAAATATCGACACCGAAATTAAGGATTTAAAATATTTGATACAGAGAAATTCTTTAGTTACTTTAGGTTAATTTTAACACGAAGAAAAGACGCGTACAATTTGATGCAATTCCGGATTGCTGTTTCGCGAATATAAAAAGATTGAGAGGTTACGGGTGGTTCCGGATACTCTCAACGAAGACAAAATTTACCAGAGGATTACGGGAGGTTCCGAATTACTCTTTTGACAATAAAATCGATTGTTGAATCATAAATAGTTAATTAATACTTAATTCTTGTCGTGTTACAATCAAAGGATATGTTTAAACGAACGATGGGTACATTCCAGGGGAACGGTTAAGACTAAGTATTAAAGACAAAGGGACAACTAGACTTCTTCGCGAGGGACGATGCGTACTTTTCGGAGGGCCGGTTTAGACTAATTTTTGTACAATGCATTTTTTCTTAAATAGACGAATTTGTGCCCTGAGGCGTGTTTTTTCCCTATTCCTTAGGGGAGTGACAAACATTTCAAGGTGCGTCCGCGAAATATCATTTTAGTGTGCGTAACTTGGTTTCTTATAAAATATTTGAATGTCCTGGTACACGTGGGATCGCTATTGAACCATCTGTCATTATTTTAACCTTTTGGACACGAAAAGTCGTAAAGTCGATACACACACATTCTTACTTTCATCCAATTACAAATTGCTTAGAAAAGTAATATGTTAATGAAGGAACCTAGTCCATCCTCCATCGCATCGGTGCGTAGTCACATCGCAGGGTCTTAAAAAGTGAAAGGGCCAGCGCGTGTCAATGACCACTCCTATTATCGAGCGATTCTATCTTAAATGTCAAATTTAAATTAGACGAAAGGCAGATGTTTTTTCCATCGAGTTCACAAGAATAATGTAAACTCTAATAAGGTTACGGATATAACAATATTTATAGGGGAGGGTGGTTTCAAACCGACCCCCTAAAAGGCAAAAGCCAAAAAGGTGCCAAAAACTTGTTTAATTGATGAGGTCAAATTTTTTTTCAGTAAAGGAATCATTTTTCTATGTTTCTACTGGTTGCCGAGGATCTGGATCTCATTAAGTGGGAGATACAGAGAGAAAATCGAAAACTGACGTTTTTGACAACCTCAAAAAGGGTGGTATGAAACCGACCCCCTATTTTTATTGCAGGAAATAGCGAAAAAAAACAAAATTGGGAACTTGTATTGTAATTTGAATTAAAAAACAACAAAATAGAATAAACTTAAGTTACTTTCACTTTATTTAAATACATTATTTAAGGCCTTTTTCAGAATAAGAGTAAAAGAATTATCATTACAACAAAAAATGAGTGTTTTTAGTTTGATCTTAATTACAAGCTATATTATCCTAGCTTAATTATTGTTATTTTATTAAAATACATTTGTGAGTATTATTTGGTAATTACAAATAATTTAGTTTCTATTACAATACAAGAAAAGGGGGGGGGTCGGTTTCGGACCACCTTCACTATTTTCACATAATGTCTTACCGATCATTCATGTCAATGAAAGCGTTGGAATTTGAATATTGTGTATTGAAGTTGAGGCCATAAGCAACCAAAAAAACTTATACTTAAATTTTTCTGAACTAAATTCAACACTTTTAACTTAAATTCAAGATAGGTAAAAAACAAAAAATATTATTGCAAAAAACTAATTTTACGTAAAATTCCGAGATACAATATTACCAAGAGATTATTGCCTATGGTCAAAATGTCACAGTTATGAAAGTGTTCTTTAGATGGTATTCACGATTTGTCTAGTAACACGATCTCTGAAAAACAGAGGGGGGTCGGTATGGTACGAGGGGTCGGTATGGTACCACCCTCCCCTAAATAATCTAAAAATTAAATCTTAATATAATATATAAATAAAAAAATGATAGAACAATATTTTCTTATTAAATAGGACAAAATTGAATCACATGAAAAGGCGTAGTTTTCACAATTTTCCTAAAACAGCATGTTTTTCGCTTTTTATTGGAAAAGGCATCTTTCTTACCATTTAGCTGATTTGGCATGTTGCTGACCTCAAGCGACGTGTTCTGATGTCAGATTTTTAGACAGAGTAATTTTACTTTGGCAATGGTTCATCAATATTACAAAAAAAAAATCATTTTTTCCGACAAATTTTTAAAAATATTAACATTATTTTTGAAAAAAACACTTTCTCACGAGTATGTGCATCTAAAAATTCATTAAAAAATCGCATTCTTCCTAACCTCAATTTTCTTTTCAAATTCTAAAACACCAATATAACACCAAAGGAATATAGTTATTTACTGACAACAACCCAGACAGAAAGTCTGTCTGCTAATAAAGAGAAATAATTATTTAGCAGAAATCATTTGTAAAAACAATCCAAAACTTGTAAAATTTAGAAATACACTAAACAAAGAACTGTCAGAATGAACATTCTTATAAAAACATTAAGATGCACACTCTCATGGGAACATGTATTTTTCGAACATAATATTACCGTTTCTAAAAGAAAAAAAGTCAAAAAAAGTGTGTTTCTGAATTTGTCTATACGTATAATACAGTAGCATTATTTCAAAATCTAAATTTAATATTATAATCAGCCATCATAAAAACATCAAAAAACAAAGGTAATTATCCACATAAGCGGCTTTTCCGATTTTTTAAGTTTTTTTATCAAGACCAAGTGTAAGTGGTGTGTTTTAGCACCAAAATGAATAATCCAATAGACATAATTCCCAATGTACATAATTCCCAATAGACATAATTCCCAATGTACATAATTCCAAATGTACATAATTCCCAATGGACATAATTCCCAATGTACATAATTCCCAATGGATGTAATTCCCAATGTACATAATTCCCAATGTCCATAACTCAAAATCTGCATAATTCGCAATGTACATAATTCATAATAAACATAATTTCCAATGTACATAATTCCCAATGGACATAATTCCCAATGGACATAATTCCGAATGGACATAATTCCTAATGTACATAATTCCCAATGTACATAATTTGCAATGAACATAATTCCCAATGTACATAATTTGCAATGGACATATCCCAATAGACATAAAATTTTCCCTATCATAAAAAAACTTTTCCCTATCTTAAAGAAAATTTTCTTTATCCGAATAAAATTTTTATGTCAAATGGGAATTATGTCATTTGAGAATTATGTCCATTGGGAATTATGTCCATTGGGAATTATGTACATTGGGAATTATGTACATTGAGATTTATGTACACTGGGAATTATGTACATTGGGAATTATGTACATTGGAAATTATGTACATTGGGAATTATGTCCATTGGGAATTATGTACATTGGGAATTATGTACATTGAGATTTATGTACATTGGGAATTATGTCTATTGGGAATTATGTACATTGGGAATTATGTCCATTGGGAATTATGTACATTGTGAATTACGTACATTGGGAATTATGTACATTGGGAATTATGTCCATTGTGAATTATGTACATTGGAAATTATGTACATTGGGAATTATGTACATTGGGAATTATGTCCCTTGGGAATTATGTACATTGGGAATTATGCACATTTTGAATTATGTACATTGGGAATTATGTACATTGGGAATTATGTACATTTGGAATTATGTCCATTGGAAATTGTGTACATTGAGAATTATGTCCATTGGGAATTATGTACATTGTGAATTACGTACATTGGGAATTATGTACATTGGGAATTATGTCCATTGTGAATTATGTACATTGGAAATTATGTACATTGGGAATTATGTCCATTGGGAATTATGTACATTGGGAATTATGTACATTGAGATTTATGTACATTGGGAATTATGTCTATTGGGAATGATGTACATTGGGAATTATGTCCATTGGGAATTATGTACATTGTGTATTACGTACATTGGGAATTATGTACATTGGGAATTAGGTACATTGGGAATTATGTACATTGAGATTTATGTACATTGGGAATTATGTACATTGGGAATTATGTACATTGGGAATTATGTACATTGGGAATAATGTACATTGAGAATTATGTACATTGGTAATTCTGTCCATTGGGAATTATGTACATTGGGAATTATGTCCATTGGAAATTGTGTACATTGGGAAGTATGTCCATTGGGAATTATGTACATTGGGAATTATACACATTTTGAATTATGTACATTGGGAATTATGTACATTGGGAATTATGTAAATTGAAAATTATGTCCATTGGGAATTATGTAAATTGGGAATTATGTACATTGGGAATTATGTTCATTGGGAATTATGTCCATTGGGAATTATGAAAATTGGGAATAATGTCCATTGGGAATTATATACATTGGGAATTATGTACATTTGGAATTATGTTCATTGGGAATTATGTCCATTGGGAATTATGTACATTAGGAATTATGTCCATTGGGAATTATGTACATTGGGATATAACCCTGAGCATATTGACAACTGTCAAATTTTGCGTTGTTATATACAGTTTTATTAAATTATGACATCTGAAATTTATAATTTATTAATTAAAAGTGATTATTTCTTAAAAAGTGAAAAATATGCTTAATTTTTATAGTTAAAAAAATGAGTTTTTTTACTATTCACATCTAATTTAATATTTCAACATTCAATTAAGTAAAATCATGTAATATAACTGGTAATTATTTGGAAAATTAACCGGTATAACAGTATTTATGTGTGAACTACAGTGAACACACTTGCACATAAATTGTACGGTACTACCCGTCTTTGCGCTTGAGTACACAACACTGACATTATTTACAGCTGTCAAAATGACAGTTGTTATTATAAGTTTTCTTATAATTGTGCGATTGCAGTTAATATTTAACTGTTTGAAGTACTTTTGGCGCAAAAAAGTAATTAAAAATGCTTTATTTACATTGGTTATAAAATTTAAGTTTTTTGTAAAAATAAAAAAATCAATTAAACTTTTTCAATCTCCCCCACCGGATTATTCATTTTGGTGCTAAAACACACCACTTTTATAGGGACCAATCCCTATAAAAAAACTTAAAAATTCGGAAAAGCCGCTTATCTAGATAATTACCAAAACAAATACTGACAAATATTTGTCAATATTTTTAAAAAAAATTTTGTGATGTAAATTCAGTAGTTTTTTAAGGTTTGGAAAAAATGATAACCTTATAAGCAAAACAGACTTTAGATTCGGTTTTAGCGACCGTAAAAACGTATAGGTAATACCGAGGTTTTGTAAAAAGAACCTCATTTTTTTTACCAAAATTTACAATTGAAAAATTCATAAAAAGTGTCTGTGTTATTTTCAGGGGGGGGGGGGGGGGCGATCACGACATTTAGTATTGAAATTACAAAGTTGTACATGTACATATATTATGTATAATAAAGAGGTCATTTACGTATCACATGGGGGGGGGAGGATTCGAAAATGTAATAAATACCATAGACTCAAAGAATTTTAATATATACAAAAAGAGAAGAACTTAATTGTCTGTAAAAAATGGTTAATATGTACATACATAAATGACCCTACCCAAGTAGCACGTAATATTACGTGAGTATCGCAGTAATATTACATGTTGATGTTACAGTAATATGACCGTGACATTAAAATGTTCGCGTCAAGGTAATATTACAGGGTAATATTTAGGTAATATTGCAGGGTAATATAGAGTTAATATTATATAGTAATATTACAGTAAGTTACAGTAATGTTACAAAGTAATATTACAGTGTTGAGGAATATAATGGCTTAATTGGTCAGATTACAGTAATATTACAGTGACATTGTAGTAATATTACAATTAAATATAATGTACACAAAATTTGGTGCGCCGAATCTTTAACCCTTGTAAACTGACCAAGTAGGTAAACGCCTTAAACCCCTCGGCCATTTAACTCTTATAATACACTTTAGAAAGTCTTCTTCATATTATACTAGATATTTATAAGAACGCTGTTTCCATATTATATTGAGTAACATTATACTTGACGCATGACCGAATTTAATATAAGAACTTACGTACGTTCGTACCTACATACTAACATAAGATCTTTTACGAGATATCGGCTATTTCACCTGAGATCTTATATGAGTACACATGTAAGTAGATACATACCTACATTATGACAGATCTCACGCACGTTTTTACAGTAGGGCGGCATGAAATCCTTTGATGAAATCTTGCAAAGAATCCCATTTGAGATTTTTATTAAAAGAAAAAAAAAATTGTTTTTAAATTTTTTAAAATCTGAAATTTTAACTTATAATTTGAATTTTAACCTTGTAATATTTTTAAGATATCCAAAAAATTTAATTTTTCAAATTTTGTTTCCATTATGGATTCTATCAAGGATTTCATAACGGTTTCTACATGGAAACCTACAACGGAATCCATATGGATTCTCAGATCAAATCCTTTCAGAAAATCCATCGCGGTTTTTACATCAGATGCAATGTGAATTTCAACGCTGAAACCAACATTGGTTTCTTTCATTAGGCAAACTGTCATATTTGGACAAATTCGACACCCCATGGTCTCCCTTTGTTAGCTTCTACTGTTTTTAATTTAAAAAACTAGTTTATTAAAGACTGGGTTAAAATTAGTTCGAACAGTTTCTGAATTATACACACTGAAAAAATTAATATACTGTTGCTGCACTTTTAAAGTACAGTTGTTGATGCTATTAAAAAAGTTAACTTCACATCTATGAAAACATGTGCAAAGTAATAATTATGAAGTTAGTTGGGTTATTAAAACTTTTTCAAGATGCAGCAAATGTCTTTTAATTTTTTCAGTGCAGAACCATGGAGTAGGATAAGGAGACAGACGTAGCCGGTAAAAAGAACATGATTAAAACGCATTGAAATGTTTCAATGCGCTTTGATTCCGGTTTTGTATGAATGCCTTCAAAGGCCTAAAAACAAATCAGTAGCCATTCCAAGAGAAAATTGAACATGTGATTGTTATGTTTTACTCTGATTATTGTCTTTATCAATATATTACTTTTTAAGTTTAAATATATTAATAAGTTAACTTTAGCTAAATAGTAGGTCAAAACAAAATATGAGCTCTAAATTTAACACTTAATGTCATTTTCGTATTTTGTCTTTCATGCAACAAAAAATGCCAAAATGACTTTAAAACTTATGTTTGCGTTCACTCCTTCACTTTGTTCAGGTAATCTACTAGTATTAGACACAAAAACACTTCGTTCTTCACTTCAATAACGCGATTTAGTTCAAAATAGATCGAACGACACAAAACAGAAAGATGCCACGACTACGCGCTACAAAGAAAGAACAAGTTAACGATAGCTGCACGGCGTCTTTTTAATCTGCTGACATAGGCATTAAACGGCATTAAACTTCTTGAGGCACTGACTACATTCAAAATTGTTCTCTTGAAGGCATTGAATGGCATTTAATTTGATACATTATCAGAAAACATTTAATGGTATTTTTAATCAAAATGATTAAAATGAAACAAATATCAATCAAGAAGAGCGTTAAATGGCATTGAGGACAAAAACGGAATTAGTAGGCATCTGTCAGCATTCAAATGACTGCTGTTTTAAATGCCAATTTATGCGTTTTAATCAACCTCTTTTTACCGGGTATATTTACTGGCGCCCTTCTACCCGTTAAAAAGCCTTGCATTAGTGAGTATTAAAGTTTCTACACTTTAATGACAAATTTAATTCATTTTAATTTTATTAAATACCTGATTGTGCAATAGTATTTTGTGCACCGGGACGCAAAGCGCACTTTTCTCGTCCGAGCTTTGAGTCAAGATCCACACGATGTTTTATGTAAGTAGAGTAGGTTTTTCTCGGGTTTTTAGCAAAATTTTGTCATCCGCTTGCATGCTGACGCATGCGCGTCGCACTCCAAAATCTCCTTTGCCTGCCGTTGCCTGCAAACCTACTGCCTGACGTAATGGTCTGCTTTCGGTCTAAAAAGCGCGCCAAGAAACCGAGCAAAACGTGCTTTGCTTACATAAAATATTTTTAATGTCAGGAATTAAGGTTAGTTTGTTGTACATTTAATGCATTCTTATTTCAAACAAAAAAACGTCATTTTGCATAAATATATTTCATTGCTTTTTAATGCCTTTTTAAGGAAATAAATGTAACTCATTTGATTACTTTTGAATAATTGTATGAATATGAATCTTTAATACAATTATTTATTTTAAGGCCGTGACTATTCGTACAGATTTTCTGTACGAATAGCCAGACCAAGGTGGAACGGCTATTCGTACAGAAAATTGAAAAGCTGCCTTTGGCAGCGTAATACCTTTTGTTTTGTCTGTGAAAAAACATAATAAAATTTTTGGAAATGCTAGTGGGGGGGGGGGTCTTGTGTCACATACAGTGGTTTTTTAACCAAAATATACCTGGGTAACTTTAATTTTCACAAAACGAAGACTTTGACAATTTTCTGTACGAATAGCCGCTTCATTGAGGTTTGGCTTTTCATACAGATTTTCTGTACGAATAGCCAGGCCACATAGAATGAGCTATTCGTTCTTATTCAAGCAATTTTCTCATTTGTCGGAAATTCCATTACGATTTTGTGATTGGTCGAGAAATGCTCTTTCCTGATATTAATTTGATGTTTCTCGATCGTAAAAGACAATATAACTTATCAACTGTTGATTAATTAGAAATAATAGAGCCGCACAAGTAGAGTAACTGAATTATTTTTTTTATAAAAAAAGCTAAATATTATATCTTAAACATTATTTTTGAAACTTGGAATAATAATTTTAAAATATTAGCCTTTTTTTAAAGCAGAAAAATTTTAATCATAGTTATTTCGAAAAATAATTTTTAAAGAATATTTAGCTTTTTTTATAGCCAAAAAATTATAGTTGTTCCACTTGTACGATACTTTTATTTCTAATTATTCAACATTTGCTGATTAATCTTGTCTTTGACAAACGAAACGTCAATCCTGAAATCAGGTAATAGCATTTGTGTTAACGGGCTTCATCAAACTTAATGTGAATTTTATATTTTTTTTTAATGATACTTAGCATAATCAAGAAATTAATAATTGATATTAAAATTTATTGAATTTGGCATTAATTTTAGAATCTTACCGGACATACATCTAACGGTCCACTACAACTCGTCACTTGTAAGCAACGTTTTTTTACTGTCTGTAAGCGCATCAATAGTCGCTCGGATGCAGCTCAGGACTGAAGAGCGAGTGCTCACAAGTTCAAATCTCCTAGCTACGGTTCTTTTAATTTTATAAAAGTAAATGATTAAAACACATTAAACCAAAGCTGATTTAATTCGTTATCTTTGAATTAAAAAGTCTGACACAGTCAGGGATTTAAATGTATTAAACATTTTAATACTTTTTAATGCAAGTCTTTTTACCGGGTAGGAGGGTCTTCTTCTTCTTCTTCTTCGTTATAGTGGCTCTTCAAGGAAAACAGAATTAAATCTCTTATCTATATTGCTGTTCATCCAAAACATATTAAAAAACATTTAAGTTGGGTTTATGTAAGTTATGTGATAAATTAGTTGTAAGATTCACAACACTGATTGCTGTTGGCAGCAGAAAAAAAACTAGTGATACTGTGACTCCCAGATTTGTGTTATAGGTTTTCTCACAACTGACTAGACGTTTCATTTCGTTATCCCACTCCATGTAAAGATTGTAATTAAAAATTATACCTTTAATAATGCCTGCCGTAAAGCTCTGTCTGCAACTCGACATTGTTCACGATATAAAAGAGCAGATTCAGCACGAGTAACGCATTTATCACACATTTTCTCTGGAAGACCATCTCCTTGCCATACCTAAATATTTAAGCGAAATAATTTCAATTTGCATTTTTTGACATTTATGGACATAACATATAACCCCAGAATTAAAAAAAAGTTTGTAAGAGATGTTTATGTGTTTCAGTGTCTTTAAGTTTACATGCCAGAACAGCACCGGATCTGCAATATTGGCAAGGTTGAGGCAAGGTAAAAAGCCTTGCCTCAACCTTGCTAATATTTTTGGAACATCCGGTGCTGTCCGGGTGCTTGAACAAAAACTTCAGAAACTATTCCAGAAAGCACCGAAATTTTCAGAAAGTTTTTTGGAAGTTACCCGTGGCAAGTTGGGTAGTTACTCGTGGTCGAAAGCGTTAAGGCGCATCCCAGCAGCTGCTCGATACCTCGAGTTTACCCCATCGTCGTGTCTAGTCGGGTCGACACATATAATTCTTTATTGTACGACAAAGCAAAATATAAAGTTCTCTTTATTTTTAAAACCTTTTTAAACAATAATTAAATCTGCAAATAGATTAAATAGTTTGGGAAACTTTAGGCTAGCTTTCTCAGGCACGACTTAACCAGGAGGCTTAGATGGGCTATAGCACAGGGCCTCTCTCCGGAGGAAGCCTCGTTTTTCACAGGACTTGTCATAAAAATTTGTTTCTAAAATTATAATTTTGTTTCTACCCTATTAAAAAATTTTATGTGAAAAATCATACAGAAATTCACATGAAAATTCATATAGAAATCCATATGGAAAAGCACATGATAAATGATGTCCAAAAGTCTATTTTAAAATTCATATACAAAAATATATAACGAAATAGCGTCAGAATTGATATAAAAGACTATGTCAAAAATGCTATAAGGGGCTAACCATATTATTTTTTTGTAAAACCTAAAAATAAAAAAATTTCTAAAATCCACAAAAATGCGACCACAAGCCAAAATTAGATGATGACAAATATGATACGAAAATATATAACATTTTTTTGATATTCCTTGATTTAAATTTAGCAAGAGTAAAAATTATTAACAAACCAAAATGGGGTTAAAGGAATCAAATTTTCTAAAAAATATAAAAACTAAGACGCAAAATTTAGAAATAAGTTATCAGGAGCAAAACTATCATAAGAAATATTACCGCGAAAGGAGACTCAACTCACACACATATGTAAGCGCCTTTGTGGCAGCATTCCGTGGGAGTTGAGCTGAAAATTCAAAATTCTAAATAAATTTTAACAATAATTCAAATTATGCGTTTTTTAGAGAAAAACTCCCTAACATGAAACTAAATACGACAAGACGAAGATAAAATTCAAATAGATTAAAATAATTCCCTTAGACCCCGAAAATGGCAAAATTTATCAATCAACGAAAATTTCGTTGAAAGTCAAACGAAAATTGGAACAAATAATGTCGTCCAGATTTCGCAAATTAAATAACCGGAACCGTTGTTTCGCAATTTAATAAAAATTGCAAAGCAAAGAAGGGTAATCGCACTGCACCCGGTCCCAATGTCCGAAAAATGCTAAATTGAAAAGTCAATCAGAATGAAGCAACCCGGCAACAGGGTTTCGCAGGCTAAACTTTCAATTCTGGTTTTTTCGACTAAGAACCGAGGTGCAAAAATTAATTAAAGAAATAGTCTGGTCGCACAACTGTAACACCCGTCGATCGAGAAACAGTTCGCGGCTCTGAAAAAGTAATCGCCCGTCGCGTAAATTAAATCATTCCAATTTTCGAAGGGTCGACGCGCAAGGAAAATCTAAATATCCCATAAAAATTAAAAAAGTATAGAACATCACCACGATCCAAAATTCGTGAGTCTTTTCACGAAATTTTCTAATTGATTTGTCGGATATGTTTGAATTTTAAATTTTGGAAAAGTAAGTCAATTCGGAATGTGTAAACGTTTATTTTTCAAGTTTCATAAATTTTCGAAGTCACATTTTCAAAACCGTAAAAAATAGAGAAACTTGACTTTTAGAACTATACCCAACGGTTTTCATCTTGCTGATTTTTCCGGGTATAATTTTAATAAAGTTAAAATCGGTGAACATTAAATATTTAAAGATTTTGCCCGACAGGTCATTTGGCGGTAGTATTTAGAACTTAAAATTTATCACAAAGCGATAAAATTTCTGTGAGAATTTAAATATATTTCCAACGTGTTTTTCTATAGTTTTCTTTACACGTCTTTATTTGAATTTTATCGTCACCAATGAAAACGGACTTTCACCACAAAAATTTGGTATCGTTAAGTATCGTTTTTTTATCACTAACACAACTTCAATCATTTGTCTAAACGATAAAATTTGTTTTGGGGTATTCAGAGAATTTAAGATCTTTGTAGGTTTTACATATGCAAGTTTGTTCAATAAATTTCTAAAAGGGTTAAAATATAAAAATTGTTGTAATTATTGTGTAAAAATCCAGAACGAATTCTCCTTTCCTTACTCATTGAAAACTAAAATATTCTGTATTAATAAAATAGAGACTTGGCTCATTTACCACTCCGTGACGAGTTAAAACTAAATTGATTATTTGCTGCAAACTGCTATTTATTAAAATATTAAATCCAGACAACTGTTAATATTTTAAATAAATAATCGGTTCGTCATAAATAAAAATTGTGTCAGCGGTGGGATTAAGTTTTACTGTTTGCTTTGAGAATTGAATGAGAATTTTGTGTGCTGGAAATTTAATAAAAAAATTTAGTGAAAAGAATCGTTTTTATCTTACGAAGTGTAGCTTTTGTCCTTGACATTGCTTCCTTCGCGCGTTGCGGAAATACGATCCGACATACTCATATATGTCATAAGGAAATAGGTAAAAGATCTGTTTGTTTTCAAATTATACGCCAATATTTAAATTAGACCTGCGCCTCATTGGCGCTTGAATAATTTAAATTAAGAGTTGTAAAATTATTTGGCCTGCTTTACGCATTTTTTTTAGCGGAATAATTTATACTTACAAAAAAATCAAATACAGAATCATCATTGTTTTGTAATCTCGCTTATTCTACAAAAAGTCATAATGTGCATGCATTTCTTTTCTATTGGATTCGAAGATTTTTGACTGAGCATTTAACTATTTGGCCTGCTTTACGCAATTCTTGGCGAAATCATTAACATTGCATGATTTTCTTTTCCTTAAGGAAAAACAAAATAAATTTCTATTCAACATTCTTAACCTTTAAGTTGCCCAAAATTATCAAGCCTGAGCCTTCTAGGCCCTTGAGTGACTAGACTTGGTCGTCGTAATTGTTTGGCCTACTTTACGCATTTTTTGGCAGAACAATTATAGCAAGCGTCTTAAAGGCTTGAAGAAAATCAAATATCGAGCAAAATCAATACAAGGCAGATACATGTTTCAAATTCTTATTCCTGGACAAAAAACGAAAAAGAATAATCGTCGAGGCGGTAGACAAGTCCGGAACAGACCAAAGAAGGCTCTAAAACAGGCAGAAGTTGCACGTTCCTCAGAAACAAGTGAAATTTCGTCGAAAACCAAACCGAGTAGATCTACCTTGTAGTCCTGAACTTCAAAATTTACCAAAAGAAGGAGGATCATGGCAAGAATTTTCTAAACTTTTTTAGAAATTACTTTTAAATGCAGAAAAAACATTAAGCGCAACAAAGAAACGGAAAAGCGCCGAAAAAGTTTAAATTGTCGAAAAAGGGATTTCATTTTTTTTCATCGACCTTAGGTATATTTCTAGTTCGAACTTCGATTTTTTTAACAGAGCAGGATGTTAGATTTAAAGAAAAAATGAATTTGTCACAAGAGGCATAATAAACAGGCTATGTTTAAATTTTGACAATCCGATTGTTAACTTGTTTTATTTGTTTATGAATCAGGTAACCAATCGTTCCTTTCTTAATAACATTAAGGTAATAAATTCCAAAAAATTTCTGGGCGCGAGTCATAAGAAAAGTCGAGTCGAAGAAAATTTGATAGTTTTTTTGTTACTATAAATGTTTGACGCCGGGTCAAAGACACCAAAAGTAAACAAACGTAAATCTTGAGCAGGTTAAAAGATTCGAGAACGTTACGAACGTTCCATCGCTCGAAATCTAATAAAAATTAATTGTGTAAAATCTTTTTCTCTCGCACAAGAAAGTTTTGAGAAGGAAGAAAACTTTGACGAAATTTTGAGTTCTCTAGTTGAATCAATTGAAGCGAACTCAAAACCTTAAGCGGATGAGAGTGGATATAAGCCTTTTTCATTTCTTTAGAATACGTCAATACAAAACAAACATGTTTCTTTCGCTTAACTCCAGTTACTAACAAATGTCAAAATCAAGAACTACAAATTAGGTACGACCCCAAAGTGAGTCAGAATGCAACCCATAGAAAACTTTTAATTTATAAATTACCATTTTTGGAGAACATGCGAACGAAAACGAACATAACGGACACCGGGACAGTTCCACGAATACCTTGACAGAAGCAAACGCTTTTTCGGTCGCTGATTTATACAGTTCTCGGGGAGATATCGGTTTCTAACCTAACACCCGAAATACGAGAAATAATCAAGAACAAAATGCAACGCCGGAAAACTCCGCTATGCAAGTCACGCATTCAATAGCAAGCACCTTAGCAATTTAACAGGCATCTACTCATATTCCTCAGTTTGACGGGAAAAATATTCTCTGTGACTTTCTGCAGGATGTGATAAATGCAGCCACATACGTCCCTACTTCGTGTGAAACTTCCTTAATAACTGCAGTCTTAGGAAAATTAACAGGCCATGCGCGCGAATGCACTAGGAACAGAACTTTCGACAAAATCACGGATATAATTGACGTTCTGAAAGAACGTTTCACTCCCGGCAAACCATTCGACTTATACTTCAACGAGATTTATAATATCATTTTGCGTCGAAACGAAACCATCCATGAATATTATG
The DNA here is from genome assembly GCA_037103525.1 of Ganaspis brasiliensis. NCBI lineage: Eukaryota > Metazoa > Arthropoda > Insecta > Hymenoptera > Figitidae > Ganaspis > Ganaspis brasiliensis. The sequence continues at coordinate 1,279,230 of JAZKLR010000135.1, read as the reverse complement.
ACAGGTTACATTCCTATCTCAGCGGAGCTCATGCCGCCTTAGAATCTGCCCATATGGTGAAGGTTGACCCAACTCCTTTCGTGGACCCAGAATCCATCAAAGCTCGAGAGGAAAAAGCTTCAGAAATCAAGCCCTTTCCAAGAATCCTTACTGTTAAATTATTAATAAGGGAGTTTTTATCGGTGCTGCCATCACGACCAATCGAGACGGAACTTGCCCCTCCTCCTACTTAAATTTCTGAGGAATTAGGATATTTACATAAGTGGATCAGGAGCGGTCATGATCGATTCAAACTTCCTGGCGACAAACTACCTATCACCACCCAAGTCCAACATCGAATTCCTACGCTTGATATTCCTCTAAAAATAGAACAATATCGTCAGCCCCAAAAACAAGAAGAACTGGTAGAGGAACACATCAATAAAATGTATAAAGACAGTGTCATCACCGGCTCTACCTCCCCGTACAATGCACCTGTTCTCATAGTATCAAAGAAGGCCGATTCGAAAGGAAATGTAAAATGGCGTGTAGTAACGGATTTTCGAGCATTGGACGAAAAGACCGTAGGGGATGCATACCCCCTACCAAGCATAAATACAATTCTTGAACACCTCGGAAATGCCTTATATTTTTCCGTGTTGGATCTCGCCTCATGTTTCCATCAAATCAGAACCGATCCTAAGGACAGACATAAAACAGCCTTCTCCACAAGGCGAGGTCATCACGAATATCAACGGATGCCTATGGGGATTAAAAATGCCCTAGCAATTTTTCAAAGGTTAATGGACGAGGTTTTGTACAGAATGCAGCACTCTGAAATTTTCGTTTACCTTGACGACATTATCATATTCTCTACCTCCCTGGAAGAACATTATAAAATAGTCGAACGATTACTTGAGAGGCTGCGTGAAGCGAACCTAGTCCTGCAACCCGAAAAATGTCAGTTTTTAAGAACCGAAGTGGCTTATTTAGGCCACATTAATAACCGTGACGGAATCAAAGCCGATCCTAGGAAGCAAACCGCGATCGAAAATTTCCCAACCCCTAAAAACGAACGATCTGTCCGAGAATTTTTTGAAATTGCTGGTTATTACCAAAGGTTTATTAGAAACTTTGCGGACATAGCAAAACCTTTCTTCAACCTACTCAAGAAAGACAAAACTTTTCTTTGGAACGATACAGAAAAAGGAAGTTTTAACATCCTTAAAAATAAATTATTTTCAGACCCTATCCTGATATACCCAAATTTCGAAGAACCTTTTCGACTAACTTTAGACGCATCGGACGTCGCCGTCGGAGCAGTCCTAACCCAGATGAAATATGGTGTGGATCTACCTATTTCCTACTGTTCGAGGGTATTTAATGCCAACGAATGCAATTATACCCAAACAGAAAGAGAACGTTTGGCTTAATTGTCGCACAGGAAAATTCCCGCCCTTACTTATACTGAAGAAAATTTACCCTTGCCTGCGATCACAAACCTGTCAAGTGGATCGACGAAGCCAAAACTCCTGTCGGAAAGTTGTCAAAATGCCTGACCAGGTAACAGGAATTCTAATACACATTCGAATGTAAACCCGGTAAAATTAACCGATAGTTACCGGCTATATCCAAAAATCCAGAGACGCAGGATTCAACCTCTAACTACGGCGATATCGAATCCTGTGCAGAGGACGAAAAAGAAGCAACAATCGGAGAACTCGCAAGTTGTTTGGAGCAAAATGGATTCCCCGTGCACATTCGGTCCCTAGGTATAAAATCCTACCCCTAAGGGCTCAAGATAGGGCTGCCAAGCAAACAGCTAGAGAAGGAATCCGACGTTACTTTGCTCCTAGACAGACAAGGTTACATTCAGACCCCGGATTTCAAAGCAAAAAGGTTCCACAACCTCTAAACCCAAAACCACTTCCGATACGCGCTGACCTTCCTCCTACTCAAGATACCCCAATTTAACAACCCCTTCCGAGCACGTCACAAATCTCTACTTTAGAGAAAAAGAAAGGGCGCGGTCGACCCAAATGCTCCAAAAATAAACCGGAAGTCTCCAGCTCAAATCTCCTACCTTCCAAGGAAGAAGAAACCATTACCAACAGACTTAGAACCAGAGAATCTGAAAGAAAATCCTACTCAGAACTATCAGTCGAAGATAACTCTAATACGGAGTCGGACAAAGATAACAACGTTTTAATCAGATTCAGATCCCCCAGTACAGAGGCATCGGTTTAGTTGTTTACCAGACCTCAATCTTCCCCCAATCTTGATCACAAAGGAAAATCCAGTTAAAGTCCCAAATCCTGATATCCTGAGAATTCGCACCGTTCCTGGTACTGAGACACGGATTATTTAGACCTAGCTCACTAATGAGCTAAGCTGCGAATCCAACGATGAATTCGACCACGAGAACTGCATTTTCACTTTATTTGACCCCACAGAATTAGGAAGGGATATCGACAACACCGTTGACAAGGTTACACAAGAACTAAGAGAATTTGTAAGCTTAATAGAACAGGCTGATTTAAAAATAAATGACAGGCCTAAGGGAAAATCTTCACAAGAGCAACAGCCAACCACCAACCTGGAAGAAACGAGAATGGAAGATAGCAAAATTGAAGCGGAACTAGGAACCGACGACGAAAATGTTTTAGCACCTTTGCCTAAAAAGGGGGTGACCTTCGAAGCCCAATGTCAACTGTTGGTCCGTCAGCCCGCTCAACGCCTTATATTCCGTCGACAGACAAAATACTCGAAACCTCAGAGGAACAGGAAGCTAGCGGAATGGCAATGCGGAATGCGCCCGGACCATTCTCAAAAGGGACGGTCACATCAATTATCGTAATTTGGAGTGACCCTTCATCCCTAATGACAATGTCCGGGCGAAGTTGTGAAGAGCCCGCATCGACGTCTCGAACTGTTTGGTTCTTTCTCACCTCCCCCGGGGCTTTGTTCGCTTTTATGAGTCTGTCAACGATGTTATCATGGCGCCTCGTAATTGCCTCCATATGAGGCCTGCAATGATTTATGGTGTGGGGCAATGTTTCGTTTGCGTCCCCACACCTTCTGCACCGGGTATCCCTATCCGCTTGGCCTTTAAGGGCTCCATTGAGCAGAAGGACGTTCAATCGTGCCCGGTGCACGAAGCGCCAGTCAGCGAACCTTGTAAAGCTTCCTGTTCTTAGAAAATGGTTGGAAGCTTTGTCCCCCGACGCGAGAGCATATACTTTCCCTTGGTCTTTCTTTTGTAACAGGGTCTCCAGATAGTGTTGTTGGGCGGCGTTCCGTAAGCGATATATAATTTGGGAACGCGCACCCGGAGGGATGATGACTCTTCTCCCTCTGCCACTGTTACACTCAAGGGACAGCTCTCCTCTCTCCTCGCACCAGGACCAGCGCACTCCAATTCTGGAGGCCTGCCTCATGGCTGCGCTTCTTGCGTAGGACCAAAGGGTTCTCTTAGTGCTCGATGGTCCATCGAAAGGAGCCGAGCAGTCGCCAGATAGAAACTGAGCGATCTCCGACATGCTCGGGTCCCTTCGAATACGCTCCTTGATTGCCGCTCGCACTGAGTCGAGTGCCATGTCTCGAATGACAGGATCATTCGAGGTAAGTAATTTAAATATATGCGCTACTGAATACATGTCCAGCAGGTCTCCCAAAGGTAGAAGACCCGCCCCTCCCATTCTAGGAGGCATAAAAACTAATTCGGCACTCGCTCTCTGTGGGAGCGACATCCAAGATTTCGTCCTTTTCTTTATGAGTTTATCCAGGCTCTTTAGCTCGGTCTTCTTTATCCTCGCCCCTCTGAGGATAAAGTCAAGCCTGGATAGGACGAAGACCGCCGTGGCCTCTATCTTTTGCCACAGGGTCAAGAGAGAATCATTAATTTTCTCCAAATATTCCCTAGCTTTTTCAAATGAGTTGATAGGGGATTTGAGAAATTTGGCGCCGGTAGGCACCCCGAGGTGATCGTACGCTCCATCGAGGTCTAAAGTCTGGATGACACCACCACCCACATTCAGGTTGGATTGGCTTGCGCTTCCTCCAACCATATTTAGAGCAGCACATTTGCTGGTGTTGATGCGCAGGCCGATGTCTGAGCAGAGCCTGTCGACCCTACTCAGAATCTCCTGCATGTGCCGCTCATTGGGATCTAGGATGACGATATCATCAGCGTACGCTAGAGCACGGATTTTCTTTCCAAACAGGTGAAAGCCCTCCCCACTCTCATCAATACCTCGTAACACTAGTTCGAAGACTAGGTTAAAGATGAGAGGGCTCAGTGGGCACCCCTGTTTGACGCCAGCGTTCATCTTTATTGCATTTGTTGTGCTGACGTCGTTTTTGATTTTTGTGGTACAGTCTTGGATGGTATTCATTACCATTGCACAAGTCTCCTCAGGCAGGCCCAAGAGACTAAGGGCGTGACGAATGGTCTCATGCGGAACAGATGGAAAGGCATTTGCCAAGTCCAACCATGCGACAGTAAGACCCCTCCTTTTAACCCGAGCAAGCTGAATGGCTTCCTGCAGTACAAAGTTATGCTCGTAGCATCCTTCATACTGAAGAAAACCCTTCTGCGCCCATGATAGTCTCTTGTTTCTGCGGGCCCATTGTGCGATTCTATCTGACAACACGGCTGTAAAAATTTTATACGCCGTGTTTGTCATGGTAAGGGCCTCCAATTACCTATCCTGGAAAGGTCCCCCTTCTTTTGCAAGAGGACTGTTGTTGATTCTTTCCAGGAGTTTGGAATCGCACTAAGGGCAATGCATGCGCCATATATATTTTTTAATATTTCTCCCGACGGATCCGCCTTTAAAAGAGTTGGATAGTATACTCCGTCGGGCCCTGGCGCGGTATTTTTCATTGCCCTTATCTTTTTGACAACCTCTTCGGTTGTCATTGGCCGGGACAGCTCTTCGTTACTTTCCTGTTCAACAGGAGGTAACCTCAGGTTTCTTGGGAGGGCCTCAGCATTCAGATTAGGGGCTCTAAATATATCTTCATGATGTGTCTGAATGCTGAAGATGTTGATTGAGCAGGTTTCATTGCTGCCCTCCAAGATTTGTTGGACCGCCCTTTTCTTGTTTTTTCGATACGCTTTTTGTATCTTCGTAGCGGCCTCTTTTGTCGGGAGTACCCGATTATTGCGTTGGGTACCTCCTCTGTGAGCTGTCTCTGGCTCCGGTTGGAGACTTTGTGCCAGAGAGGTAAACCTCTCTGCTACCACATTTAGGTGCTCCAAGGTGAGAATTGAACGCGATTCTTGTTCGATGCGCGCTCTTATTTCGCGCTTGTCGTCACCCACATTCACGCGTTGATTATTCATATTCATATCGTTATTTTCGGGAGGGATACTTACATTATTATTATTTCCTAGTGTTCTTTCATCCCGACGACCAGGTTGATGTTCTGCAGGGTCGTCAATTTCCTCCTCTGTGATTGGAAGGAGAGCCCCTCCTCTCCTTATTCCTATTTCTGGACTTACTTCAGGAGGCGCCTCTGGAGAGTCGGCACTCCCAACCCCCTGTACATCATCCAAGGCATCGTGTCTATTTGCCAGCAGGTGGCGTTGCTGGCTTCGTCCTTAGTTTTCTGGCATTTGAAGGGGGGGGGGGCTGTGTATTGCACCCCCAGTTGGAGCAGTGCTGGGGGCGGGTGGCAGTCTTTCAATTTCAGGTTTATCAGGCCCCCCCCCCCTCTCCACTTCACGTGGGGACAGTGGCGGCGGCTGTCGTACTTCGTCTGGTGGGGGCGGTTGGGAGACCTCGTCAACATTGGTTTTCCCGTCAGTGTTGTCCAGAAACAGGGTCCTCCGTCTGGCTCTCCTTTGCCGGTCGCTTCGTGCGGCCGGCCTAGACGACCCCTCCACTGGTGGTTGTGTTCTTGTAGTGGGGGTCGCCGGGATGCTATCTTGTGACACACGTCTATTATATCTACCTGTTGCATCCCTCCTTCGTCGGGTGGCAACCCTCTCGGTGATGCTTTCATCACGAGGGGGTGTCACTATAATCACATTCACCCTTTCCACGACCTCTGGGGTGAGTGTGGCATTCCCGATCCGATCCTCCGGTGCATTATTATTTATATTATTAGTAATATTATTATTAATATTTAAATTTAAATTATTATTATCATTTAGCCCGTCGCCATTATTTTCAATATTATCAGCAATATTTAAGGCATTTACATTGGCGACGGGCAACGGAGGAGCCAGCCCCGCCAAGACCTGTTGCCGGCCATCATGCTCCTCTTTGTAGTGTTGGATGGCCGACTTCCTGGGATATTTTGTTTTACCCACAAAGTCGCAATCCCTACATTTGAACTTATGTTCAAATGTGAGTTGCTTGTGGGTAAGTTTTAGGTGCTTGGCGAGGTCCATGAATTTTTTGAAAATTCCGGATCGACCGTTGTTTTGTAATGGCCGCCCCACAAATTGTGGGGGGCAGGAAGTGCACCGAAATTCTTCGGGCTCGGGAATGGTCCACACTAGTTCCACAACCATTATGAATGGCGTGTGGAACTACCTACGCTAAAGAATAAATTAATAAATATATAAAACAATTCACTGTCACAGACAGGAAGTCAACAATAAAATATAAATAAATAAATAACAAATAATTTAAAACAATGTTAGACAACAGGCAGCCGATGTCAATAAAAAACAGTGAAACCTTTGTCAAAATAGTGCTGCCTGTTGCAGCAATAACAATGTAGTTGTTTTATAAAATAGTCGAATATATAAAAAAAAAAATGTATTAAAAAAGAAAGAGTAATAAAATATTAATTTAAAATTTAAATAAAAATAGAATATATAAATCAAATAAATAAATAAGTAAATTAAGATAAAAAATGAGATAAATAAATAAATAAGTAAAAAGGACAAAATAAAACACAATTTAATATATAAAGACAAAATAAACCACTGACATATAAATAAATAAAACTCTAAAACTAGTTAAAATAAGAAGTCAGTGATAAGAGAATAAATAAATAATAAATTAATTAAAAATAAAATAAGACTATTAAAACAACAGCTCGTCACGTGTTTTGTTAAAAGAAATTTATCCCTAAGCTATCCCCAGGGTCTTCACACCAGTGACGACACGCGCGAATAAAATGATCGAGAGACTGCGGCCCTGTAGTACCTTACGCTGCGATTTGTTTCCGATAATTTTTTTTGAATGGCAGAATCGACCGGCGATTCTGCTGCGGAAACGTATGTTTATCTGTAGTCAGATTATAAAACAGTAAATAATAAAATTAAAATTAAAATTCGTCCTAATGACACACTCGCAAAATGTATTAAAGAAATAAATAGACAGAGAACAATAAATAAATAAATAAATAAGAAACAATAACAATAAATATGATACAATAAAAGACAGTTAAAATATATAAAATAGTGTGTCAAAAAATGGTTAAAATCTGTCAGGTTGTAGCTATTAAGACGCAATTCGCAAAAAAAGTACAATAAATATATGAATATATAAATAAATAAATATACAAAACAAAATAACAATACAAAATAAAATAACTATTTGAACAAATATATGAAGTAGAATTAAAAAGAATTAAAATTTTGCGTCAACTTAAACAGAACTATAAGGTCACAATAAAACTACAATAAATATAATAAATAACAATAAAACAATAGTAAAAACAATTAAATTCAATAAATAAAGGACCTTGCTACACAACCTGACAGAGTGCGCATAAAAAAACGGACGAAAAACAAGTTACAATAAGGTTAAAAATGTCCAGTCGGTCGTTGTACAGGCGCTCACGTATACGCCTGTCAACTTTACTTGTGTGTGTCGCCCGTTGGAAAGACTCGAATCAAAAGTATATTTAATATTAAAAATTAAAATCTATAATTTTAACACTAGAGACACCAAATTTTGGGGGGAGGTACAAAAAAATAAAACAAAAAAGACTATCTATTTGAATTTGTAAAATAATAAAAAACTGAGGCTACAAGGGGGGGTGGAAGATGTCCAAACGGGCGAACACGTGGTGACAAACAACTAAAAAAATAATAAAAAATAAAAAACTAACACCACAGATTGGACCGACTGGTGGTCAGGAGCAACATTCGCAAAAATCAGCGATGTTGCTCTTGTCAATTGTCTAAAAAGTGGAAGTGAAAGTTCACTTCCGGTCCACGTGGTGAATAACCACGTATTATATTTTAAATTTTGTTCGAGAACCACTTGGACGATTAAAATAAAATTTAAAAGACTTACCTAACAAATAAAAAGACACGTACTGAACAGACTAACGACCATGAGAAACAACAACAAAAGGAATAAATAAACAATTTAAAAGCTACGTCGCTAGTCAAAGTAAAATTAAAAACGTTAGAATTAAAATAAAATTGTCAGAACTTGCGATATAAATATAACATTAAACAAATAAGTAAAGTTAAAGTAATATAAATAAATAAATAAATTAATAAACTAAAGTAACGTTAATAAATTAAGAGACAGGACAGATAATAAATATTAAAAACAGAAACTAATTAAATTAAAAGACGAAAATAACGAACAAATGAATAAATTAATTAAGTACATAAATAAATAAAACTAATAAGTTCTGCTTAGGCAAGTCAAAGTTAAAGTTAAAAGTTAAAGATAAATTAAAATAAAATAAAATAAATTAAAGTTAAAATTAGTCAAAAATCCAAAATGGTGGCCTCCAAATTAAAATGGCTGATCGCTCCTCGACACCTCCTCGTTGGGCGGAGCTCCTTGTGTGGGAGGGATGACAAGAGGCCCCCCGTGGGGCGCGAAAAACAGGATACACCCCTCACAGAGAAGACTGCGAGGGGGGACTCACCACTGCCAAACGTAATCCAACCACGGGGGGAAGCACTGGTCACACACTCGCGCACAATTCACTACCGCACAATTCTCGCGAAAAACAAAAAACGGACTTAGGATGAAACGCGAGAATTTCAAAGTAATTTTTGGAAGCCTTTTCGCGAAAAAAATAAATAAAAAATAAAGAAAAAAAATAAAAATAAAAAATTAAAGACAAAATAATTTAATGTTAAAAAGCGGTTATTGGGCCGTACACTGCGGTACTGCAATGCAGAGACAACCCGTGGCAGAGTCGGAGCAAGCCCCAGACACTCCGCCGGCTTCCAAAAATCAGTTCGATATTCTGGTTCTCCGATGGAGAACGTATCGGATATCAGATATAAGCAAGGAGCTTTATGACCGAAAAAGCAAGCCATTAAACGCGAAAATTGGAGATTTTGTAAGGGCAAAAATCGAAGTAAGATCTGGCAAATTTGACGATTACTACGATGGCCTTTACAAGGTCATAGGATTCACCTAAAATAATAATGTACTATTGGAAGCAGAGAACGGCAGTCGTATAACCAAACATGCTGATAAGCTGAAACTAGCCTATTTATAATTAGATAAACCACTGCATCTTTCTGAAAACGGATTTCTGATGGATAGACATGGATTCGTCCACGTCTACACTGACGGGTCTTGATTCCGAAACGGAAAAGATTTTGCAACAGCCGGTATCGGAGTTTGGTTCAGCGAAAACCATCCTCTTAACGTTTCCAAAGCAGCCTCAGGAAGACAGACTAACAATTTCGCCGAAATTAAAGCAGTTATAACAGCTGTTAATTTAGCAAAAACGAATCAAATACAGAAATTGGGAATTCATAGTGACTCTCAATTTCGTATTAACGGTTACACTCAATGCCTGCCAAACTGGGAAACTGGAAGCTGGAAATCCTCTTTAAAGCAACAAGTCAAAAATAAATCGGAGTTTGAGAACCTTGAAAGGACTCTCGAACAAGTCAAAGTTAGATTGTTTTACGAGTCTGCTCATAGCGGATGTTTTGGAAACGAAAGAGCAGATGAGTTAGCAAAAAGGGGACCTTGCTCCAAAATTTAAAATCGATATTTTTATTTAATTTACAATAGGTATAATGGAACTCTTTTCAGGTTAACCATGAAGTATATGATTTTGGGACTTTATTTGGGAAACCTAATCTTAGGAATTGATATGCAAAGGAACGACAAGGACAACTCCTATTCGCTAATTCAATTCAACAAAACCACTGGATTATACTTTGAAAGGTTGGAGAGCCTGCAACACACGGTTGCCCTTTGGAGGAAAACATTTTTCTTGAAAACCACACAATCTCGAGAATTTTTATCTAATTGCACACGGAGACTGGCAGAAATTATGAAACACTGTCTGCTTACCGCTCAATTCAGATGCTCTGAGGAACTTGGATCACAAAGACTCAAGAGAAAATTAGAAGCAGCAAGAAAACAACAAGAAACACTCTTCGAAGCTATAGCAGAGTTGGCCCAATATACTCAATCCCGCGACTCACAAAAACAACCCTTGACGTTGCACAGGAAGAAACGAAGCGAACCCTGGTTCAGATTGATTGGAAAAATCGCAGGACTAACAACAGGAATCCTTAACTATGACGACGGAGAGAGGTATGACCAAGAGATAAAAGAGTCAAATCGAGTCCAGAACAACATCTCTAGACTGATCGGAGAGCAAACCCATTTGGTCCGATTCGAATTACATAAATTGCATCAACAGACATCGCAATACGATTTAGAAATAGAATCTATAAAACAACAACTGATTTTGACTCGCAAACAACCTTACCGAATTCAAGGACAAAAGCAGCCTAAACCTCTGCGGATCGGCTCATACACAGGTTGCACTAACGTTCAAGCATTCTATCGATGATCATCAAAAAGCTACAGAACAACTCATGTCCGTAATTCGTTCAGCCCAGGACGACAAAGTACACCCAGCGTTGGTTTCGACTGCACAATTGAGGAACATCTCCAGAGAAATCCGAGATATGCTTTCTGACTTTGAATTTCCACTAGCCTTACAACAAGCAAATTTAGTCGACCTAACTCACATCTCAGCTGTATCCACTCGAATCCACAATGAAAAATTATATATAGCCTTGGACATCCCACTTCTGGCAAGAAACAAATATCAACTTTTCCGAATGCACCCTATACCAATCAACGAAAGGATACTAAACAATGAAACTGGCCAACCCTATATAATACCTAGCTTTAGACGGAGACAAACGGCACTATCTGTATTTGTCCGAAGACACAATCCAAGCTTGTGTTCGCACAAGAGGAAAATATATCTGCCATCCTAGTCAGCTAATACACGATGCCATTTTAGTTAAAGCATGCGAAATAGAATTACTACGACAACCAACAGTAGAAGTACTAAAACCTTGTGATATCAGGATATCAAATAACGTACAACCATACTGGACTTCAATTGCAACCTTCGGAGGATAATTGTTCTCACTCAGCCAACCACAAACAGCCTACCTCACCTGCACCAAAGAATCTACAAAGAAATTGAATTAATCAAAACCGGATTAATTCAACTAAGGAGAGGATGCCAACTTAAAACTGACAAGGTAACGCTAGCAGCTCTTATCCTGAAAGAAGACTCACTTGAGTATGTGTACGAACCTGAAATAACCTTGGATATCGAAAAAGTATCACATCAACTAGTATTACAACCCAAAGAATCTTTAGAAATTTTTAACCATTCGAAATCACTACGAACTCCCCTGCTGTGTACCGAAGACGAAACTGACCTAGCCCTAGGAGAGTTGGAAAAACAATGGAAACTCCTGAGCAATCATAAAGTGTCCAACAACGAATATCGCAACCTTACACATACCACCTTTGGAATAATAACTATAACTGTCAGATTTCGAAAATTCAAAATTGTGGATAGAATATGGAGGACCTAAAATTTTAAACAATATAGATTTGTTTGAGATTTATTACTCGAAGGTGTTTGAGGTCCCTAATTTCGAATATATAATGTTAAAATTTAGAAATTTAAGATGGATTTAAAATGGCAACATCATATGTTGTAAAGAGAAGCTTTTGTCGGAACCATTTTTTTCATAACCTGTATTCTCGAAAAATTTTACCTTTTCCAAATTTTGTGGATATCAAATCAAAAAATTTGGATATCAAAATGTGCAAAAACGTGCATACCTATTTTGAAGTAAACACTCTGTAGAAGAATTTCATACTTTATATTATTAAAAAGAGCGTGGTATCTCTTGGTATTCACATTCAAAAGCCTGTACTAAGTATATAAAAAGTAGTTTTTTGATCTAAACCTGAATGTAACATCAATAAAAAATTAAATTGTACCTGTTATTCAGAAATTTTCTCTTGTTTATATTGTTCGTAACAAAGAAAGTCAGTAACTTTTATAAATATACATATTTTTCTTTTTAATAACTGTAATCAAAGAAAAAAAAGTGTCCTCAGAAATTGTGATATTTTTTTGAAACTATACTGCTGCCAAATGGAGCATAATGAATTTATTATCAAATCACTTTGGTAAAAGTTAGTTTCATTATCACTGATGACAATGTACTTTCTCTTGATTGCGTATTCCAAAATCGACTTTTGGCCGAAAATCGGGTTTCCTGGCCAACTGTGCACTCTATTATTTCTAATAAATCAACATTAACTAATTCATTTAGTCTTTTAAGACCGAGAGTCGTCAACATTGAAATCAGGTGAGAGCACTGTCTTCATAGATTTGATCAGCCTTAAGTTAAGAGTCGTCCTACTGTACACTGAAAAAAAATGCTATAAAATCAATTTCATATTGGTTTGATGTAACAAACGGCGTATTTAACACCATTCAAACAAATATATGTCTTTGTTTTAATAGTGTACCTACTTTTTTAAAAGTATTGTTCTGTTAAAATTAACATTTCAACAAATAAATATCAATTGTCTCAATGAAATCTTTTTTCAAAATAATAATATAATTATTTAATAGAAACAAAGAAATTATTAAAACTACCCTGTCGAAAGTAAACCACTGAAAAAACTATTGGCCCAGTGATTTTTCAGTGGTCTGACCTGCATATCTTCAAACAGAATTTTTTTTGGAGTTAAGGTAACAATCGTACCCAAATTTTTTACGACTAAAAACTTTTGCAATTTCATAAATAGAAATTTCTTTCATATAAAATGTTCTTGTTTTCACGATTAGGAATATAAAAAAAAAATCTAAAAACTATTAAAAATGAAAGAAAGTAAATTTTTAAAATTATTTTTATTATTATGAAAAATAACTTATTTGAGGAAATTTTTAGAGATATACTTTATCGTTAGAACACGTAGAATATTAATATTCAGTTTGTTAATTTATTAATGCGAAATTAGAGAAATGTTTGTTTCTGATTTTTAATTAAATTCAGGAGTCTTTAATTTTTATGACCTCTCTGGACCCTTCTCGCGGCCATGACGTTATTAAAAATTTACCTGTGAAAAATTTGTTTCTAAACAAATAAATTTGTTTAAATTTTAATGTTCAAAAATTGTTTCTTTTAAATTTAGAATCTGTAACTTCCAACAATTACGTACATATAAGAATTTCTGCAAAAATCCTAAATTTAAATGAATAGTATCGAATCTTAAAAACGGTAGCAGATATTAAAAAACTGATGACATTTTTGGATTTTTGAATAGTATTATGTATTATGTAAATAGTAATAACATAATATATACATATATATATATATATATATATATATATATATATAAGAGGCTAAATTCTTGAACAACAAATATAATAGAGGAATAAATAATATAAATTATTTAAAACTATAAAAAAGAATGTTATCCTTCCATTTTATGGGGGTAAAGGCCATAAAACGATTTAGGACTTCCATGCCAACTGTCATAAGTCAACCCTCACAATAGATATTTTCAGTGGCGAATTGTTTTAAATCACAACTGAGAAACCACTAAAAAACCACTGGGATTTTAGTGGTTTTATTTTAGTAGTTTTTCAGTGGTTTTCTTTGGACAGGGTATAGCATATGCTATAAACATTAAAAGAAAATGTTCTAGTCTAAATGGGGTACTGTTTCTGTAAATGAACTATATTTTAAGTTAAAATTTTTTTACTATTTAAAGTTTTATAGCGTCATCCTTTTGGCGATATTCTAATACATCGTTCTTTGAATCGAGGATGGTTCGATACTACATATGCCACTTTATAACTGTTTAGGATTTGGTACCAGATTCTAAACATTTATAAATTGGTATCTCAGTTACCACTTTATAAAATATGTTGACCACTTTATAACGGAAGGCAAACGAGATCATAAATTGGTAAAGTGGATAATAATAAATTAAGTAAATTAAATGACCACTTCATAAACAAAGTGAATGACTTGTGATTATGTGGGAATGCTTGGGAATACTTAGGAATAGGGAATATTTGGAATACTCGAAAATCCGAGAATATTAGCTAATATTTAAGAGAATCTATATATTCTAATAATTGGCAAATTGTTTCATACTTTAATTCATTTTGGCTGTCCACACCTCAAATTTGGCACTTAGATATTTTATGTTTTAAACCAGTTACTTTTTAAAAAATGTAGTAACATTCATTAACATTTTAATTAAAAAATATCAGTTGAAATAATTTAAATTTTATTATACATAAATCTATAAATCTTTCCATAATTGCCAACAGATTTTAAATTACAATTATTCTCCTCAAATTTTGTGATTATTCTTAATTTTTTAAAATTATTTTGTTGTGTAGTCGACTATTCACATAAGTTTTAGATTTTTTTCAATATATTCAATTATTTATTTATTTATTTATTTATTAATAATACAAAGTTACTAGGGCTTATTATCCTAATTTCTCAATTATTTTCTTTACTATTCAAATATTTTCGTCATATTTTAATCTTTCTTTTAATTATCAATTACCTATTTTCTTAGTATTTTAATTTAATTCTTTAATCTTATATTTACCTTTTTTAAATTTTTAATTTTTTCGTCAATTCTGAATTATTTTCCTTAATTTTTAATTATTTTATTCACTAATACTCGCCTCTTTTTAATTACCGTCAAGTGGTCGTCGTAATTGTTTGGCCTACTTTACGCATTTTTTGGCAGAACAATTATAGCAAGCGTCTTAAAGGCTTGAAGAAAATCAAATATCGAGCAAAATCAATACAAGGCAGATACATGTTTCAAATTCTTATTCCTGGACAAAAAACGAAAAAGAATAATCGTCGAGGCGGTAGACAAGTCCGGAACAGACCAAAGAAGGCTCTAAAACAGGCAGAAGTTGCACGTTCCTCAGAAACAAGTGAAATTTCGTCGAAAACCAAACCGAGTAGATCTACCTTGTAGTCCTGAACTTCAAAATTTACCAAAAGAAGGAGGATCATGGCAAGAATTTTCTGAACTTTTTTAGAAATTACTTTTAAATGCAGAAAAAACATTAAGCGCAACAAAGAAACGGAAAAGCGCCGAAAAAGTTTAAATTGTCGAAAAAGGGATTTCATTTTTTTTCATCGACCTTAGGTATATTTCTAGTTCGAACTTCGATTTTTTTAACAGAGCAGGATGTTAGATTTAAAGAAAAAATGAATTTGTCACAAGAGGCATAATAAACAGGCTATGTTTAAATTTTGACAATCCGATTGTTAACTTGTTTTATTTGTTTATGAATCAGGTAACCAATCGTTCCTTTCTTAATAACATTAAGGTAATAAATTCCAAAAAATTTCTGGGCGCGAGTCATAAGAAAAGTCGAGTCGAAGAAAATTTGATAGTTTTTTTGTTACTATAAATGTTTGACGCCGGGTCAAAGACACCAAAAGTAAACAAACGTAAATCTTGAGCAGGTTAAAAGATTCGAGAACGTTACGAACGTTCCATCGCTCGAAATCTAATAAAAATTAATTGTGTAAAATCTTTTTCTCTCGCACAAGAAAGTTTTGAGAAGGAAGAAAACTTTGACGAAATTTTGAGTTCTCTAGTTGAATCAATTGAAGCGAACTCAAAACCTTAAGCGGATGAGAGTGGATATAAGCCTTTTTCATTTCTTTAGAATACGTCAATACAAAACAAACATGTTTCTTTCGCTTAACTCCAGTTACTAACAAATGTCAAAATCAAGAACTACAAATTAGGTACGACCCCAAAGTGAGTCAGAATGCAACCCATAGAAAACTTTTAATTTATAAATTACCATTTTTGGAGAACATGCGAACGAAAACGAACATAACGGACACCGGGACAGTTCCACGAATACCTTGACAGAAGCAAACGCTTTTTCGGTCGCTGATTTATACAGTTCTCGGGGAGATATCGGTTTCTAACCTAACACCCGAAATACGAGAAATAATCAAGAACAAAATGCAACGCCGGAAAACTCCGCTATGCAAGTCACGCATTCAATAGCAAGCACCTTAGCAATTTAACAGGCATCTACTCATATTCCTCAGTTTGACGGGAAAAATATTCTCTGTGACTTTCTGCAGGATGTGATAAATGCAGCCACATACGTCCCTACTTCGTGTGAAACTTCCTTAATAACTGCAGTCTTAGGAAAATTAACAGGCCATGCGCGCGAATGCACTAGGAACAGAACTTTCGACAAAATCACGGATATAATTGACGTTCTGAAAGAACGTTTCACTCCCGGCAAACCATTCGACTTATACTTCAACGAGATTTATAATATCATTTTGCGTCGAAACGAAACCATCCATGAATATTATGACAGGTTACATTCCTATCTCAGCGGAGCTCATGCCGCCTTAGAATCTGCCCATATGGTGAAGGTTGACCCAACTCCTTTCGTGGACCCAGAATCCATCAAAGCTCGAGAGGAAAAAGCTTTAGAAATCAAGCCCTTTCCAAGAATCCTTACTGTTAAATTATTAATAAGGGAGTTTTTATCGGTGCTGCCATCACGACCAATCGAGACGGAACTTGCCCCTCCTCCTACTTAAATTTCTGAGGAATTAGGATATTTACATAAGTGGATCAGGAGCGGTCATGATCGATTCAAACTTCCTGGCGACAAACTACCTATCACCACCCAAGTCCAACATCGAATTCCTACGCTTGATATTCCTCTAAAAATAGAACAATATCGTCAGCCCCAAAAACAAGAAGAACTGGTAGAGGAACACATCAATAAAATGTATAAAGACAGTGTCATCACCGGCTCTACCTCCCCGTACAATGCACCTGTTCTCATAGTATCAAAGAAGGCCGATTCGAAAGGAAATGTAAAATGGCGTGTAGTAACGGATTTTCGAGCATTGGACGAAAAGACCGTAGGGGATGCATACCCCCTACCAAGCATAAATACAATTCTTGAACACCTCGGAAATGCCTTATATTTTTCCGTGTTGGATCTCGCCTCATGTTTCCATCAAATCAGAACCGATCCTAAGGACAGACATAAAACAGCCTTCTCCACAAGACGAGGTCATCACGAATATCAACGGATGCCTATGGGGATTAAAAATGCCCTAGCAATTTTTCAAAGGTTAATGGACGAGGTTTTGTACAGAATGCAGCACTCTGAAATTTTCGTTTACCTTGACGACATTATCATATTCTCTACCTCCCTGGAAGAACATTATAAAATAGTCGAACGATTACTTGAGAGGCTGCGTGAAGCGAACCTAGTCCTGCAACCCGAAAAATGTCAGTTTTTAAGAACCGAAGTGGCTTATTTAGGCCACATTAATAACCGTGACGGAATCAAAGCCGATCCTAGGAAGCAAACCGCGATCGAAAATTTCCCAACCCCTAAAAACGAACGATCTGTCCGAGAATTTTTTGAAATTGCTGGTTATTACCAAAGGTTTATTAGAAACTTTGCGGACATAGCAAAACCTTTCTTCAACCTACTCAAGAAAGACAAAACTTTTCTTTGGAACGATACAGAAAAAGGAAGTTTTAACATCCTTAAAAATAAATTATTTTCAGACCCTATCCTGATATACCCAAATTTCGAAGAACCTTTTCGACTAACTTTAGACGCATCGGACGTCGCCGTCGGAGCAGTCCTAACCCAGATGAAATATGGTGTGGATCTACCTATTTCCTACTGTTCGAGGGTATTTAATGCCAACGAATGCAATTATACCCAAACAGAAAGAGAACGTTTGGCTTAATTGTCGCACAGGAAAATTCCCGCCCTTACTTATACTGAAGAAAATTTACCCTTGCCTGCGATCACAAACCTGTCAAGTGGATCGACGAAGCCAAAACTCCTGTCGGAAAGTTGTCAAAATGCCTGACCAGGTAACAGGAATTCTAATACACATTCGAATGTAAACCCGGTAAAATTAACCGATAGTTACCGGCTATATCCAAAAATCCAGAGACGCAGGATTCAACCTCTAACTACGGCGATATCGAATCCTGTGCAGAGGACGAAAAAGAAGCAACAATCGGAGAACTCGCAAGTTGTTTGGAGCAAAATGGATTCCCCGTGCACATTCGGTCCCTAGGTATAAAATCCTACCCCTAAGGGCTCAAGATAGGGCTGCCAAGCAAACAGCTAGAGAAGGAATCCGACGTTACTTTGCTCCTAGACAGACAAGGTTACATTCAGACCCCGGATTTCAAAGCAAAAAGGTTCCACAACCTCTAAACCCAAAACCACTTCCGATACGCGCTGACCTTCCTCCTACTCAAGATACCCCAATTTAACAACCCCTTCCGAGCACGTCACAAATCTCTACTTTAGAGAAAAAGAAAGGGCGCGGTCGACCCAAATGCTCCAAAAATAAACCGGAAGTCTCCAGCTCAAATCTCCTACCTTCCAAGGAAGAAGAAACCATTACCAACAGACTTAGAACCAGAGAATCTGAAAGAAAATCCTACTCAGAACTATCAGTCGAAGATAACTCTAATACGGAGTCGGACAAAGATAACAACGTTTTAATCAGATTCAGATCCCCCAGTACAGAGGCATCGGTTTAGTTGTTTACCAGACCTCAATCTTCCCCCAATCTTGATCACAAAGGAAAATCCAGTTAAAGTCCCAAATCCTGATATCCTGAGAATTCGCACCGTTCCTGGTACTGAGACACGGATTATTTAGACCTAGCTCACTAATGAGCTAAGCTGCGAATCCAACGATGAATTCGACCACGAGAACTGCATTTTCACTTTATTTGACCCCACAGAATTAGGAAGGGATATCGACAACACCGTTGACAAGGTTACACAAGAACTAAGAGAATTTGTAAGCTTAATAGAACAGGCTGATTTAAAAATAAATGACAGGCCTAAGGGAAAATCTTCACAAGAGCAACAGCCAACCACCAACCTGGAAGAAACGAGAATGGAAGATAGCAAAATTGAAGCGGAACTAGGAACCGACGACGAAAATGTTTTAGCACCTTTGCCTAAAAAGGGGGTGACCTTCGAAGCCCAATGTCAACTGTTGGTCCGTCAGCCCGCTCAACGCCTTATATTCCGTCGACAGACAAAATACTCGAAACCTCAGAGGAACAGGAAGCTAGCGGAATGGCAATGCGGAATGCGCCCGGACCATTCTCAAAAGGGACGGTCACATCAATTATCGTAATTTGGAGTGACCCTTCATCCCTAATGACAATGTCCGGGCGAAGTTGTGAAGAGCCCGCATCGACGTCTCGAACTGTTTGGTTCTTTCTCACCTCCCCCGGGGCTTTGTTCGCTTTTATGAGTCTGTCAACGATGTTATCATGGCGCCTCGTAATTGCCTCCATATGAGGCCTGCAATGATTTATGGTGTGGGGCAATGTTTCGTTTGCGTCCCCACACCTTCTGCACCGGGTATCCCTATCCGCTTGGCCTTTAAGGGCTCCATTGAGCAGAAGGACGTTCAATCGTGCCCGGTGCACGAAGCGCCAGTCAGCGAACCTTGTAAAGCTTCCTGTTCTTAGAAAATGGTTGGAAGCTTTGTCCCCCGACGCGAGAGCATATACTTTCCCTTGGTCTTTCTTTTGTAACAGGGTCTCCAGATAGTGTTGTTGGGCGGCGTTCCGTAAGCGATATATAATTTGGGAACGCGCACCCGGAGGGATGATGACTCTTCTCCCTCTGCCACTGTTACACTCAAGGGACAGCTCTCCTCTCTCCTCGCACCAGGACCAGCGCACTCCAATTCTGGAGGCCTGCCTCATGGCTGCGCTTCTTGCGTAGGACCAAAGGGTTCTCTTAGTGCTCGATGGTCCATCGAAAGGAGCCGAGCAGTCGCCAGATAGAAACTGAGCGATCTCCGACATGCTCGGGTCCCTTCGAATACGCTCCTTGATTGCCGCTCGCACTGAGTCGAGTGCCATGTCTCGAATGACAGGATCATTCGAGGTAAGTAATTTAAATATATGCGCTACTGAATACATGTCCAGCAGGTCTCCCAAAGGTAGAAGACCCGCCCCTCCCATTCTAGGAGGCATAAAAACTAATTCGGCACTCGCTCTCTGTGGGAGCGACATCCAAGATTTCGTCCTTTTCTTTATGAGTTTATCCAGGCTCTTTAGCTCGGTCTTCTTTATCCTCGCCCCTCTGAGGATAAAGTCAAGCCTGGATAGGACGAAGACCGCCGTGGCCTCTATCTTTTGCCACAGGGTCAAGAGAGAATCATTAATTTTCTCCAAATATTCCCTAGCTTTTTCAAATGAGTTGATAGGGGATTTGAGAAATTTGGCGCCGGTAGGCACCCCGAGGTGATCGTACGCTCCATCGAGGTCTAAAGTCTGGATGACACCACCACCCACATTCAGGTTGGATTGGCTTGCGCTTCCTCCAACCATATTTAGAGCAGCACATTTGCTGGTGTTGATGCGCAGGCCGATGTCTGAGCAGAGCCTGTCGACCCTACTCAGAATCTCCTGCATGTGCCGCTCATTGGGATCTAGGATGACGATATCATCAGCGTACGCTAGAGCACGGATTTTCTTTCCAAACAGGTGAAAGCCCTCCCCACTCTCATCAATACCTCGTAACACTAGTTCGAAGACTAGGTTAAAGATGAGAGGGCTCAGTGGGCACCCCTGTTTGACGCCAGCGTTCATCTTTATTGCATTTGTTGTGCTGACGTCGTTTTTGATTTTTGTGGTACAGTCTTGGATGGTATTCATTACCATTGCACAAGTCTCCTCAGGCAGGCCCAAGAGACTAAGGGCGTGACGAATGGTCTCATGCGGAACAGATGGAAAGGCATTTGCCAAGTCCAACCATGCGACAGTAAGACCCCTCCTTTTAACCCGAGCAAGCTGAATGGCTTCCTGCAGTACAAAGTTATGCTCGTAGCATCCTTCATACTGAAGAAAACCCTTCTGCGCCCATGATAGTCTCTTGTTTCTGCGGGCCCATTGTGCGATTCTATCTGACAACACGGCTGTAAAAATTTTATACGCCGTGTTTGTCATGGTAAGGGCCTCCAATTACCTATCCTGGAAAGGTCCCCCTTCTTTTGCAAGAGGACTGTTGTTGATTCTTTCCAGGAGTTTGGAATCGCACTAAGGGCAATGCATGCGCCATATATATTTTTTAATATTTCTCCCGACGGATCCGCCTTTAAAAGAGTTGGATAGTATACTCCGTCGGGCCCTGGCGCGGTATTTTTCATTGCCCTTATCTTTTTGACAACCTCTTCGGTTGTCATTGGCCGGGACAGCTCTTCGTTACTTTCCTGTTCAACAGGAGGTAACCTCAGGTTTCTTGGGAGGGCCTCAGCATTCAGATTAGGGGCTCTAAATATATCTTTATGATGTGTCTGAATGCTGAAGATGTTGATTGAGCAGGTTTCATTGCTGCCCTCCAAGATTTGTTGGACCGCCCTTTTCTTGTTTTTTCGATACGCTTTTTGTATCTTCGTAGCGGCCTCTTTTGTCGGGAGTACCCGATTATTGCGTTGGGTACCTCCTCTGTGAGCTGTCTCTGGCTCCGGTTGGAGACTTTGTGCCAGAGAGGTAAACCTCTCTGCTACCACATTTAGGTGCTCCAAGGTGAGAATTGAACGCGATTCTTGTTCGATGCGCGCTCTTATTTCGCGCTTGTCGTCACCCACATTCACGCGTTGATTATTCATATTCATATCGTTATTTTCGGGAGGGATACTTACATTATTATTATTTCCTAGTGTTCTTTCATCCCGACGACCAGGTTGATGTTCTGCAGGGTCGTCAATTTCCTCCTCTGTGATTGGAAGGAGAGCCCCTCCTCTCCTTATTCCTATTTCTGGACTTACTTCAGGAGGCGCCTCTGGAGAGTCGGCACTCCCAACCCCCTGTACATCATCCAAGGCATCGTGTCTATTTGCCAGCAGGTGGCGTTGCTGGCTTCGTCCTTAGTTTTCTGGCATTTGAAGGGGGGGGGGCTGTGTATTGCACCCCCAGTTGGAGCAGTGCTGGGGGCGGGTGGCAGTCTTTCAATTTCAGGTTTATCAGGCCCCCCCCCCCTCTCCACTTCACGTGGGGACAGTGGCGGCGGCTGTCGTACTTCGTCTGGTGGGGGCGGTTGGGAGACCTCGTCAACATTGGTTTTCCCGTCAGTGTTGTCCAGAAACAGGGTCCTCCGTCTGGCTCTCCTTTGCCGGTCGCTTCGTGCGGCCGGCCTAGACGACCCCTCCACTGGTGGTTGTGTTCTTGTAGTGGGGGTCGCCGGGATGCTATCTTGTGACACACGTCTATTATATCTACCTGTTGCATCCCTCCTTCGTCGGGTGGCAACCCTCTCGGTGATGCTTTCATCACGAGGGGGTGTCACTATAATCACATTCACCCTTTCCACGACCTCTGGGGTGAGTGTGGCATTCCCGATCCGATCCTCCGGTGCATTATTATTTATATTATTAGTAATATTATTATTAATATTTAAATTTAAATTATTATTATCATTTAGCCCGTCGCCATTATTTTCAATATTATCAGCAATATTTAAGGCATTTACATTGGCGACGGGCAACGGAGGAGCCAGCCCCGCCAAGACCTGTTGCCGGCCATCATGCTCCTCTTTGTAGTGTTGGATGGCCGACTTCCTGGGATATTTTGTTTTACCCACAAAGTCGCAATCCCTACATTTGAACTTATGTTCAAATGTGAGTTGCTTGTGGGTAAGTTTTAGGTGCTTGGCGAGGTCCATGAATTTTTTGAAAATTCCGGATCGACCGTTGTTTTGTAATGGCCGCCCCACAAATTGTGGGGGGCAGGAAGTGCACCGAAATTCTTCGGGCTCGGGAATGGTCCACACTAGTTCCACAACCATTATGAATGGCGTGTGGAACTACCTACGCTAAAGAATAAATTAATAAATATATAAAACAATTCACTGTCACAGACAGGAAGTCAACAATAAAATATAAATAAATAAATAACAAATAATTTAAAACAATGTTAGACAACAGGCAGCCGATGTCAATAAAAAACAGTGAAACCTTTGTCAAAATAGTGCTGCCTGTTGCAGCAATAACAATGTAGTTGTTTTATAAAATAGTCGAATATATAAAAAAAAAAATGTATTAAAAAAGAAAGAGTAATAAAATATTAATTTAAAATTTAAATAAAAATAGAATATATAAATCAAATAAATAAATAAGTAAATTAAGATAAAAAATGAGATAAATAAATAAATAAGTAAAAAGGACAAAATAAAACACAATTTAATATATAAAGACAAAATAAACCACTGACATATAAATAAATAAAACTCTAAAACTAGTTAAAATAAGAAGTCAGTGATAAGAGAATAAATAAATAATAAATTAATTAAAAATAAAATAAGACTATTAAAACAACAGCTCGTCACGTGTTTTGTTAAAAGAAATTTATCCCTAAGCTATCCCCAGGGTCTTCACACCAGTGACGACACGCGCGAATAAAATGATCGAGAGACTGCGGCCCTGTAGTACCTTACGCTGCGATTTGTTTCCGATAATTTTTTTTGAATGGCAGAATCGACCGGCGATTCTGCTGCGGAAACGTATGTTTATCTGTAGTCAGATTATAAAACAGTAAATAATAAAATTAAAATTAAAATTCGTCCTAATGACACACTCGCAAAATGTATTAAAGAAATAAATAGACAGAGAACAATAAATAAATAAATAAATAAGAAACAATAACAATAAATATGATACAATAAAAGACAGTTAAAATATATAAAATAGTGTGTCAAAAAATGGTTAAAATCTGTCAGGTTGTAGCTATTAAGACGCAATTCGCAAAAAAAGTACAATAAATATATGAATATATAAATAAATAAATATACAAAACAAAATAACAATACAAAATAAAATAACTATTTGAACAAATATATGAAGTAGAATTAAAAAGAATTAAAATTTTGCGTCAACTTAAACAGAACTATAAGGTCACAATAAAACTACAATAAATATAATAAATAACAATAAAACAATAGTAAAAACAATTAAATTCAATAAATAAAGGACCTTGCTACACAACCTGACAGAGTGCGCATAAAAAAACGGACGAAAAACAAGTTACAATAAGGTTAAAAATGTCCAGTCGGTCGTTGTACAGGCGCTCACGTATACGCCTGTCAACTTTACTTGTGTGTGTCGCCCGTTGGAAAGACTCGAATCAAAAGTATATTTAATATTAAAAATTAAAATCTATAATTTTAACACTAGAGACACCAAATTTTGGGGGGAGGTACAAAAAAATAAAACAAAAAAGACTATCTATTTGAATTTGTAAAATAATAAAAAACTGAGGCTACAAGGGGGGGTGGAAGATGTCCAAACGGGCGAACACGTGGTGACAAACAACTAAAAAAATAATAAAAAATAAAAAACTAACACCACAGATTGGACCGACTGGTGGTCAGGAGCAACATTCGCAAAAATCAGCGATGTTGCTCTTGTCAATTGTCTAAAAAGTGGAAGTGAAAGTTCACTTCCGGTCCACGTGGTGAATAACCACGTATTATATTTTAAATTTTGTTCGAGAACCACTTGGACGATTAAAATAAAATTTAAAAGACTTACCTAACAAATAAAAAGACACGTACTGAACAGACTAACGACCATGAGAAACAACAACAAAAGGAATAAATAAACAATTTAAAAGCTACGTCGCTAGTCAAAGTAAAATTAAAAACGTTAGAATTAAAATAAAATTGTCAGAACTTGCGATATAAATATAACATTAAACAAATAAGTAAAGTTAAAGTAATATAAATAAATAAATAAATTAATAAACTAAAGTAACGTTAATAAATTAAGAGACAGGACAGATAATAAATATTAAAAACAGAAACTAATTAAATTAAAAGACGAAAATAACGAACAAATGAATAAATTAATTAAGTACATAAATAAATAAAACTAATAAGTTCTGCTTAGGCAAGTCAAAGTTAAAGTTAAAAGTTAAAGATAAATTAAAATAAAATAAAATAAATTAAAGTTAAAATTAGTCAAAAATCCAAAATGGTGGCCTCCAAATTAAAATGGCTGATCGCTCCTCGACACCTCCTCGTTGGGCGGAGCTCCTTGTGTGGGAGGGATGACAAGAGGCCCCCCGTGGGGCGCGAAAAACAGGATACACCCCTCACAGAGAAGACTGCGAGGGGGGACTCACCACTGCCAAACGTAATCCAACCACGGGGGGAAGCACTGGTCACACACTCGCGCACAATTCACTACCGCACAATTCTCGCGAAAAACAAAAAACGGACTTAGGATGAAACGCGAGAATTTCAAAGTAATTTTTGGAAGCCTTTTCGCGAAAAAAATAAATAAAAAATAAAGAAAAAAAATAAAAATAAAAAATTAAAGACAAAATAATTTAATGTTAAAAAGCGGTTATTGGGCCGTACACTGCGGTACTGCAATGCAGAGACAACCCGTGGCAGAGTCGGAGCAAGCCCCAGACACTCCGCCGGCTTCCAAAAATCAGTTCGATATTCTGGTTCTCCGATGGAGAACGTATCGGATATCAGATATAAGCAAGGAGCTTTATGACCGAAAAAGCAAGCCATTAAACGCGAAAATTGGAGATTTTGTAAGGGCAAAAATCGAAGTAAGATCTGGCAAATTTGACGATTACTACGATGGCCTTTACAAGGTCATAGGATTCACCTAAAATAATAATGTACTATTGGAAGCAGAGAACGGCAGTCGTATAACCAAACATGCTGATAAGCTGAAACTAGCCTATTTATAATTAGATAAACCACTGCATCTTTCTGAAAACGGATTTCTGATGGATAGACATGGATTCGTCCACGTCTACACTGACGGGTCTTGATTCCGAAACGGAAAAGATTTTGCAACAGCCGGTATCGGAGTTTGGTTCAGCGAAAACCATCCTCTTAACGTTTCCAAAGCAGCCTCAGGAAGACAGACTAACAATTTCGCCGAAATTAAAGCAGTTATAACAGCTGTTAATTTAGCAAAAACGAATCAAATACAGAAATTGGGAATTCATAGTGACTCTCAATTTCGTATTAACGGTTACACTCAATGCCTGCCAAACTGGGAAACTGGAAGCTGGAAATCCTCTTTAAAGCAACAAGTCAAAAATAAATCGGAGTTTGAGAACCTTGAAAGGACTCTCGAACAAGTCAAAGTTAGATTGTTTTACGAGTCTGCTCATAGCGGATGTTTTGGAAACGAAAGAGCAGATGAGTTAGCAAAAAGGGGACCTTGCTCCAAAATTTAAAATCGATATTTTTATTTAATTTACAATAGGTATAATGGAACTCTTTTCAGGTTAACCATGAAGTATATGATTTTGGGACTTTATTTGGGAAACCTAATCTTAGGAATTGATATGCAAAGGAACGACAAGGACAACTCCTATTCGCTAATTCAATTCAACAAAACCACTGGATTATACTTTGAAAGGTTGGAGAGCCTGCAACACACGGTTGCCCTTTGGAGGAAAACATTTTTCTTGAAAACCACACAATCTCGAGAATTTTTATCTAATTGCACACGGAGACTGGCAGAAATTATGAAACACTGTCTGCTTACCGCTCAATTCAGATGCTCTGAGGAACTTGGATCACAAAGACTCAAGAGAAAATTAGAAGCAGCAAGAAAACAACAAGAAACACTCTTCGAAGCTATAGCAGAGTTGGCCCAATATACTCAATCCCGCGACTCACAAAAACAACCCTTGACGTTGCACAGGAAGAAACGAAGCGAACCCTGGTTCAGATTGATTGGAAAAATCGCAGGACTAACAACAGGAATCCTTAACTATGACGACGGAGAGAGGTATGACCAAGAGATAAAAGAGTCAAATCGAGTCCAGAACAACATCTCTAGACTGATCGGAGAGCAAACCCATTTGGTCCGATTCGAATTACATAAATTGCATCAACAGACATCGCAATACGATTTAGAAATAGAATCTATAAAACAACAACTGATTTTGACTCGCAAACAACCTTACCGAATTCAAGGACAAAAGCAGCCTAAACCTCTGCGGATCGGCTCATACACAGGTTGCACTAACGTTCAAGCATTCTATCGATGATCATCAAAAAGCTACAGAACAACTCATGTCCGTAATTCGTTCAGCCCAGGACGACAAAGTACACCCAGCGTTGGTTTCGACTGCACAATTGAGGAACATCTCCAGAGAAATCCGAGATATGCTTTCTGACTTTGAATTTCCACTAGCCTTACAACAAGCAAATTTAGTCGACCTAACTCACATCTCAGCTGTATCCACTCGAATCCACAATGAAAAATTATATATAGCCTTGGACATCCCACTTCTGGCAAGAAACAAATATCAACTTTTCCGAATGCACCCTATACCAATCAACGAAAGGATACTAAACAATGAAACTGGCCAACCCTATATAATACCTAGCTTTAGACGGAGACAAACGGCACTATCTGTATTTGTCCGAAGACACAATCCAAGCTTGTGTTCGCACAAGAGGAAAATATATCTGCCATCCTAGTCAGCTAATACACGATGCCATTTTAGTTAAAGCATGCGAAATAGAATTACTACGACAACCAACAGTAGAAGTACTAAAACCTTGTGATATCAGGATATCAAATAACGTACAACCATACTGGACTTCAATTGCAACCTTCGGAGGATAATTGTTCTCACTCAGCCAACCACAAACAGCCTACCTCACCTGCACCAAAGAATCTACAAAGAAATTGAATTAATCAAAACCGGATTAATTCAACTAAGGAGAGGATGCCAACTTAAAACTGACAAGGTAACGCTAGCAGCTCTTATCCTGAAAGAAGACTCACTTGAGTATGTGTACGAACCTGAAATAACCTTGGATATCGAAAAAGTATCACATCAACTAGTATTACAACCCAAAGAATCTTTAGAAATTTTTAACCATTCGAAATCACTACGAACTCCCCTGCTGTGTACCGAAGACGAAACTGACCTAGCCCTAGGAGAGTTGGAAAAACAATGGAAACTCCTGAGCAATCATAAAGTGTCCAACAACGAATATCGCAACCTTACACATACCACCTTTGGAATAATAACTATAACTGTCAGATTTCGAAAATTCAAAATTGTGGATAGAATATGGAGGACCTAAAATTTTAAACAATATAGATTTGTTTGAGATTTATTACTCGAAGGTGTTTGAGGTCCCTAATTTCGAATATATAATGTTAAAATTTAGAAATTTAAGATGGATTTAAAATGGCAACATCATATGTTGTAAAGAGAAGCTTTTGTCGGAACCATTTTTTTCATAACCTGTATTCTCGAAAAATTTTACCTTTTCCAAATTTTGTGGATATCAAATCAAAAAATTTGGATATCAAAATGTGCAAAAACGTGCATACCTATTTTGAAGTAAACACTCTGTAGAAGAATTTCATACTTTATATTATTAAAAAGAGCGTGGTATCTCTTGGTATTCACATTCAAAAGCCTGTACTAAGTATATAAAAAGTAGTTTTTTGATCTAAACCTGAATGTAACATCAATAAAAAATTAAATTGTACCTGTTATTCAGAAATTTTCTCTTGTTTATATTGTTCGTAACAAAGAAAGTCAGTAACTTTTATAAATATACATATTTTTCTTTTTAATAACTGTAATCAAAGAAAAAAAAGTGTCCTCAGAAATTGTGATATTTTTTTGAAACTATACTGCTGCCAAATGGAGCATAATGAATTTATTATCAAATCACTTTGGTAAAAGTTAGTTTCATTATCACTGATGACAATGTACTTTCTCTTGATTGCGTATTCCAAAATCGACTTTTGGCCGAAAATCGGGTTTCCTGGCCAACTGTGCACTCTATTATTTCTAATAAATCAACATTAACTAATTCATTTAGTCTTTTAAGACCGAGAGTCGTCAACATTGAAATCAGGTGAGAGCACTGTCTTCATAGATTTGATCAGCCTTAAGTTAAGAGTCGTCCTACTGTACACTGAAAAAAAATGCTATAAAATCAATTTCATATTGGTTTGATGTAACAAACGGCGTATTTAACACCATTCAAACAAATATATGTCTTTGTTTTAATAGTGTACCTACTTTTTTAAAAGTATTGTTCTGTTAAAATTAACATTTCAACAAATAAATATCAATTGTCTCAATGAAATCTTTTTTCAAAATAATAATATAATTATTTAATAGAAACAAAGAAATTATTAAAACTACCCTGTCGAAAGTAAACCACTGAAAAAACTATTGGCCCAGTGATTTTTCAGTGGTCTGACCTGCATATCTTCAAACAGAATTTTTTTTGGAGTTAAGGTAACAATCGTACCCAAATTTTTTACGACTAAAAACTTTTGCAATTTCATAAATAGAAATTTCTTTCATATAAAATGTTCTTGTTTTCACGATTAGGAATATAAAAAAAAAATCTAAAAACTATTAAAAATGAAAGAAAGTAAATTTTTAAAATTATTTTTATTATTATGAAAAATAACTTATTTGAGGAAATTTTTAGAGATATACTTTATCGTTAGAACACGTAGAATATTAATATTCAGTTTGTTAATTTATTAATGCGAAATTAGAGAAATGTTTGTTTCTGATTTTTAATTAAATTCAGGAGTCTTTAATTTTTATGACCTCTCTGGACCCTTCTCGCGGCCATGACGTTATTAAAAATTTACCTGTGAAAAATTTGTTTCTAAACAAATAAATTTGTTTAAATTTTAATGTTCAAAAATTGTTTCTTTTAAATTTAGAATCTGTAACTTCCAACAATTACGTACATATAAGAATTTCTGCAAAAATCCTAAATTTAAATGAATAGTATCGAATCTTAAAAACGGTAGCAGATATTAAAAAACTGATGACATTTTTGGATTTTTGAATAGTATTATGTATTATGTAAATAGTAATAACATAATATATACATATATATATATATATATATATATATATATATAAGAGGCTAAATTCTTGAACAACAAATATAATAGAGGAATAAATAATATAAATTATTTAAAACTATAAAAAAGAATGTTATCCTTCCATTTTATGGGGGTAAAGGCCATAAAACGATTTAGGACTTCCATGCCAACTGTCATAAGTCAACCCTCACAATAGATATTTTCAGTGGCGAATTGTTTTAAATCACAACTGAGAAACCACTAAAAAACCACTGGGATTTTAGTGGTTTTATTTTAGTAGTTTTTCAGTGGTTTTCTTTGGACAGGGTATAGCATATGCTATAAACATTAAAAGAAAATGTTCTAGTCTAAATGGGGTACTGTTTCTGTAAATGAACTATATTTTAAGTTAAAATTTTTTTACTATTTAAAGTTTTATAGCGTCATCCTTTTGGCGATATTCTAATACATCGTTCTTTGAATCGAGGATGGTTCGATACTACATATGCCACTTTATAACTGTTTAGGATTTGGTACCAGATTCTAAACATTTATAAATTGGTATCTCAGTTACCACTTTATAAAATATGTTGACCACTTTATAACGGAAGGCAAACGAGATCATAAATTGGTAAAGTGGATAATAATAAATTAAGTAAATTAAATGACCACTTCATAAACAAAGTGAATGACTTGTGATTATGTGGGAATGCTTGGGAATACTTAGGAATAGGGAATATTTGGAATACTCGAAAATCCGAGAATATTAGCTAATATTTAAGAGAATCTATATATTCTAATAATTGGCAAATTGTTTCATACTTTAATTCATTTTGGCTGTCCACACCTCAAATTTGGCACTTAGATATTTTATGTTTTAAACCAGTTACTTTTTAAAAAATGTAGTAACATTCATTAACATTTTAATTAAAAAATATCAGTTGAAATAATTTAAATTTTATTATACATAAATCTATAAATCTTTCCATAATTGCCAACAGATTTTAAATTACAATTATTCTCCTCAAATTTTGTGATTATTCTTAATTTTTTAAAATTATTTTGTTGTGTAGTCGACTATTCACATAAGTTTTAGATTTTTTTCAATATATTCAATTATTTATTTATTTATTTATTTATTAATAATACAAAGTTACTAGGGCTTATTATCCTAATTTCTCAATTATTTTCTTTACTATTCAAATATTTTCGTCATATTTTAATCTTTCTTTTAATTATCAATTACCTATTTTCTTAGTATTTTAATTTAATTCTTTAATCTTATATTTACCTTTTTTAAATTTTTAATTTTTTCGTCAATTCTGAATTATTTTCCTTAATTTTTAATTATTTTATTCACTAATACTCGCCTCTTTTTAATTACCGTCAAGTGGGGCTATTTTGTGCACAAAACCGCACTTTTCTTCACTCTATGCTTTATTAAAATTCAGAATTTGAAAAAATAAAAAATTTATTTATTCAGTTATGTTGTAGATATCCATCTAAAGGTGTTCTATGAGTTAGCCGACAAGAAAAAAATTTTTGTCTGAGTTATACAAACTCAAAGTTGTGCACAAAATAAACCCCATGGTGGGGCTATTTTGTGCACCAAAGTTTGCTTATTTCTAAAGTTGTGTAAACAATTTTTTTGAACGTTTTTGCTGTATGAAGTATTATTTCTAGATATTCTAGAGTACAATAAAGAAAAACAGAGCTAGAAATATTTTTTTTCTAGGAATTATTTAATTAATTTGAAAGTAAAACACTAAAATTTAACAAAAATGTAGATTTACAAAAAAAGTTATTTCTTTAAGAAAATTTTACTTAAAATAGCTTCCATTACATTTCTTAAGTTATTTTAACAGAAAAAGTTCCAAAATTAACTTGAAAAGCATGTAAATTAATGTTATTAATTAATTATAATTTAATTAATGTTATTAATTAATTATAATTTAATTAATTAATAATTAATTAATTATATTAATTAATTAAATTAATGTATATTAATGTTACATTTTTGAGGTTTTTAAGGCACCATGTGTAAAACTGAAATTTTATGCTTATTTCTTGTCTTTTGTAACAAAAATAAGACAAAAATGTTTCAAAACGAAATTCTAAAGTAATTTATACTAACTACAAAACAAATTATTGAAAAAAATAAAGAATGGGATTTTAAAGAATGCACAAAATAACCCACCAAATCCTGGATTTTCAATTTTTTCCACTTTTTTCTTAAAATATGCAATAAAAAGTTAGCGCATCACGTATACATCATCACAACTAAATTGTCAACAAGTATTATTAATACCTTTAGAAACACTTTTAAACTTCCGGAGATCTAAACAAAATTTTGAGAACTTTGAAATTTTTCAGCTTGATTTTCACGACTTTACGATTTTTTTTCTGATTTCTGATAAAGAATTAGGTAAATTCATTTAGTATTCTCTGTAGTCTAGCTATCAAAAAATATTTATACTATGTATCAAACTTAAGCAACTGAATATAAAGATTTTATTCATTAAAAACCTCGCGTGCACAAAATAGCCCCACGGCGCACAAAATAGCCCCACTTGACGGTATCAATTATTTTCTTGAAATTTCAATACATTTCCAAAATTTCCAGTCGATTTCTTCAATTTTGATTTCTTTCCTACAATTTTTTCGTTAATTATCTACAGTTTTCAATTGATAATTTATTATTATCCCTCAGTTATACAGTTGTTCTTTAATCTTAAAAATTATTTCTTTCTGATGCCCATTGATCTCACCATTTATCGACTTTTTTTAACATTTGAGACTTATTTTCCATAATATTTCATTACTTTCGTCATTTTGTAATTTTTCCTACAATTATCAGTTATTATCATAAAGCTTCAATTTAATTCTTTAAATTTCAATTTATTTTTACAATTTTAATTATTTCCTTTTTTTAAATTATTTTCATCGATTATTAATTAATTCCGCAATATTTAACAACTCTAGGATGTTTTCAATTATTATTATCACTCATAAAAATTGTTTTAAGATTTAAATTCAATTATTCAATTCTACAACTATTTTCTTCAATTCCTCATAATTCTCTTCAAAAAATTTCAATTTTAAATTCTTAATTATTTTCTTTAATAATAAAAAATTTTCGACTTATATCAATTATTTTTCTCTTCATTAATAAACTTCGTTAATTTTAGATACAGTTGTTCAATTATATTCTACAAATTGATTAAGATTCAATTCCATTCTTCAAATATAAATGATTTTCTTCAATTTTTAATCATTTCTTCAATGATAAATAATTATCTGATTTTTTAAGTTTTTCTAACAATCATAAAAATGGTTTTAAATTATCAATTCAATTGTTCAATTCTTCAGTTTTCAATTATTTTCTTCTGTATTTAATAATTATGTGCTTTTTTAAAGTACTTTTTAAACTTTTTTAATATATTTTGTTCTATTTTAATTACATTCTTTAATTATCAATTCATCAGTTTCAATTTCTTTTTTTAATTCAGTTTCTCAATTTACAATTACAATATTATAATTTGCCAGGAGATTTTCAAAATTTAGAAAATCTGGGGGCGTGTCACTTCTTCAAGTAGGTGGGGTCATCAGGTTACATTTGATTGGTCAACAGGAGTTTGTGTTATTTGTTTGTCATAAACGCTTGGTCCAGGTTTTTACCTGGACCCCATTAGAAATAGTTATTTTCGTATCAAGGGCGCAAAACAGTTGATTGCAGCGAGGGCGAGATTAGGAAAACCGAGGGGAGCTGAAGCGCCCGAGGCGAAGCCGAGGTCGCGGGAGGATCGCCGAGGTTTTCCTAATCTCGCCCAATCTACAATCACCTTGCGCCCGTGGTGCGAACAACGTTTTTTGTCCTACTTGCATGGTAAGTATGGCATTGAGGGCACGAGCGGCAAAACCTTCAGCTAATTAACAACTAATGAACATGTTGTATAAATACCATAAAAATGTATGTGTCATAGAATAGTACTGCGCATGTATAACTCTCATAAAAAACTACTGCGCATGTGTAAACATCATAAAATGCTAATGCGCATGTGTAACTATAAAAAAAACTACTGCGTATGTGTAAATATTAAACAATAATGCACATGTGTAACTATCATAGAAAACTACAGTGCATGTAATACTAGCATAAAAATTACTGCACATGTGTTCATAATTTTTGCGCCCGCTTCTATGACGACAGCGAGCGGGAAAGTATTTTGCGCCCGCTTCTATGACGTCAGCGGGCGGGAATGTATTTTGCGCCCGCTTCGGTGACGTCAGCGGGCGGGAAATTATTTTGCGACCGCTTACCTTACCCCCGGTCGGGAATGACTCACTTTGCGCCCGCATTAAGTGCCTGAAATGACATACTTTCCGTGCATGTAGGACAAAAAATACATTTTCGTTTATTTATCTGAAGGAATCCAGCCAAACATTACAATATTATAATTTGCCAGGAGATTTTCAAAATTTAAAAAATCTGGGGGCGTGTCACTTCTTTAAGTAGGTGGGGTCATCAGGTTACATTTAATTGGTCAACAGGAGTTTGTGAAAGTACATATCAGTAAGGGAGTTGGGGATATTCTTTTTATAAATTCCGCTTTCTATTTTGAATTAACAATAAAAACTATTATTATTTTTATTGCTATTATTATTATTATTATTAAAAAAAACTATTATAACAAACAGATTAAAATAACTAATACTCTTCTGTAATGAATCACATTTCAGTTAACAAAAATTGGAAAAAACCTGAAAATAAATTATTTAAATTTCTTACAAATTGTCTAAAATTTGTAAGAATTTCAAATAATTTATTTATTTGTTTGTCATAAACGCTTGGTCCAGGTTTTTACCTGGACCCCATTAGAAAAATACATTTTCGTTTTTTTATCTGAAGGAATCCAGCCAAACATTACAATATTATAATTTGCCAGGAGATTTTCAAAATTTAGAAAATCTGGGGGCGTGTCACTTCTTCAAGTAGGTGGGGTCATCAGGTTACATTTGATTGGTCAACAGGAGTTTGTGAAAGTACATTTCAGTAAGGGAGTTGGGGATATTCTTTTTATAAATTCCGCTTTCTATTTTGTATTGTCTACTTCAAAAAATTTTATATGTGGGGTGAATTTTTTTATTGCTCATTCACATTTTTTTTCGATAATTTTTTAATGTTTTGTCCTTTAATTATTGTATTTTTGTGAGTCAGTAGTTCTTTTCCTACTGTAGAATAATGTTAAAAAATAATTTCTGTTTTTTTTTTTTTTGCAACAATTACTTAATAGTTATGTTATATTACGTATAGTATAAGTTACGTTGAAAATTCAAAATATGTGGAAGTAAATGTATTAAGTACTATCGTAATACACATTTTTTATTACATATTTCGGTGTCGACATGGATTCTAGACAAACTGTAATGCAAACAATTAAAAAAAGTCCCAGCTTCTTAGAATAACATAGATTTGTGTTATGTTATTAAAAAATAGCTGGATAATTCTAGGATGAGGCGACCCAACTATTATATTTTGAGTGACCATTCTTAGTAAAAGGGTACATTAAGCTTGTGAAATTAAATATCCCTTTTCACTGTTTGCCTTTCAACCAATTAGTTTTCAATAGTAACTTTTACCTGTAAATGTTAACTAAGGGTTGCCTAATGCCTGAGCTGCAACTGCTCTCACAGCGAAATACCGTATACTTTATTTAGTGTCTTATATTCTACAGCCGTTATACCTGCGAACGAATCAGTTAGATCACAAACGTTTCCATATATAATATGTAAATTGTGTTATTTGTGAATCTTTATCTCTGTAAGTCTTTATCTCTTTCACTCTTTATCTCTTAAACTATTTACTTTTTAAAATATTTATCTCTCAATTTCTTTATCTCCAAAAGCTTTTATCTCTCAAACTCTTTATCTCCTAAACTGTTCATCTCATTAACTCTTTATCTCTCAAACTATTTATCTCTCAAACTATTTATCTCTCAAACTCTTTATCTCTAAAAATCTTTATCCCTCCTACTCTGCATCTCTGAAAAACTCTTTATCTCTTTAACTCTATATTTCCAAAACCTTTTATCTCTCAAACTTTTTATCTCTTAAGCTATTCATCTTATTAACTCTTTATCTCTGAAAAACTCTTTATCTCTTTAACTCTTTATCTCTCAAACTCTTTATCTCTTTAACTCTTTATCGGTCAAACTTTTTATTTCTTAATCTCTCTATCTCCCTAACTCGAGGGGCATGAATATTCCCTAAAACCTATTTAGCCAAAATGACATTTAACCTAAAACTATTCAACCTAAACTGCATTCAGCCTAAATTATATTTAACCTAAATCACATTTAACCTAAAATGCATTTAGCCGAAAAAGCATTTAGCCTAAACTGCGTTCAACCTACATCCCATTAAACCTAAATTCTATTTAACCTTAAATGTAGTTAACATAAACGCTGATGCTAAAACTACGCTAACGTGAACTGGTTCTTCAAAACTATACCTACGCGAAGTGGAAGTGAAGTACTCTTTAAAACGAATGCTTCACTTCATTTGACGTACATTCGTTGGAATGATAATTAAAAATATATACCTATGTTCAATTATTTATTGAACAAGAAGTATTTGAAAACTATTTAAGTCCTAAATCTATTACCAAACGTCAGACTACTGCAATCAAAAATATGTTATGAAAAGTAGCGCGAAATTCAAAAATAAGAATTTAAAGATAAATTTGTTCTAAACAAAAAAATAATTTTTAACTGACAGATTAAAATTTTTTAAAGACGTCCATCTGATAAAAATTGGCTTAAAAACTTGTTTTAAAATCCAAATAATTTTTTTTTTTTAATAATAAATATTCTTTTACTAGACATTAAAATTGGAGTAAGAAATCTATCTTTTTTAAATCCATTATTACTATTGGATATTAAGTAAACATTAATTTTTTAATCAGAATAACTTATAGAAATATTTTTAAAAAATTTATTTAGAATCTTTCAGTCTTTGATTTTGAAAATTTTTCAAGTTTTTAACTACAAATTTTAAATATATTTTTTTAAAAATTATTAAAGTCTAATTTATTCAAATGATTCTAATTTTAATTCATTTATCATTAATTTTTAAAGTTAGATTTATAAAATTTATTCTATGATTGTTTAATAAAATTTTTTAATTTAAATTGGGAAAAACTTTTGATATCACTGCCACTGAGTAAAAAGCTATTATCAAAGGTTAATTCTTGAAATATTGTAGTGTCAAATGATTTAAAAAAAAATTTATTTACTTATTTAAAATAATTAAACAATTTATTATATTGTTTAATTTTAAAATTATAAAAAATACTCTAAAAATGATATTTTTTTAATTCATACAAAACTCATTTTTTAAAGTCTTATTTTTTTCAAAATTTTAAAAATTTAGTACCTTTTTCGGTCTGGATTTCTTGGTTTGGACTTATTGACCAACAATCCATTTTTTTTGGTTGTATAACTCAATAATTTTATAAGAATGAAATAAAAAATAAGTTTAAAAACAATTCAAAATTCCATTAGAAAGTGATTTAAAATTGTTAAGGATTTTATATCAAAAATTGTACTAAACATTTAAAAAAATACTAAACAAATACTATACAAAAGTCGAAAAGACATATTTTCTGAAAAAAAAGTCAGAAATAGTTTGAAAAATTCGTTCAATCCGAGCCTCGTTCTTAATAAAAACGTTAATTTACCGTTTATTACTTTTAAAATTAAACAAAAATTAAAAATACATGTTCTAAAAAAATCGGTATTATTTTCAAAATGTGACAAAATATAAACAATACCCTATCTGTGTTAAATATAATTATCAGAAATAAATAAGCCGATCATTTATAAAGAATAGATAATAATGTTAAAGGATTTATAATTTATTAAACTGATTATAACGAATTAATATTGAATAAATTTATTATTTATATCGAAATGTTAAATTAATTCCAATCAATCGAAGGAAAATACGGTAGAAAAAGATAATAAATATTTGGTATTCCGTATTCAACTTATTTTATTTTACATTGACAATAAATTTGGCAAAGTAAAATCAAGATGATTGTGATGACACTAGCGCCACGAGTGTCGCTTTTCAAAACTAATTCCACTTCGCGTAGGTATAGTTTTGGAAAAACGGTTCACGTTAGCGTAGGAATAGACACTCCGTAACATAAATCTCATTTAACCTAAAATGCATTTAATCTAAAATACATTCAGCCTAAATTTCATTTAACCTAAATCCCATTTAAACTAAAATGCATTTAGCCTAAAAAGCATTTAGCCTAAACTGCATTTAACCTAAATCCCATTTAACCTAAATTCTATTTAACCTAAATCCCATTTAACCTAAAATGTATTTAACCTACATCTCATTTAACCTAAAATGCATTAAATCTAAAATGCATTCAGCCTAAATTTCATTTAACCTAAAAGTCAATAAATCTAAAATGCATTTAGCCTAAAACCCACTTAACCTAAATTTCATTTAATCTAAATCCTATTTAACCCAAAATGCATTCAGCCTCTAAATACCATTTAACCTAAAATGCATTCAGCTTAAATTCCAATTAACCTAAATTCCATTTCACCTAAATTTAATAATCACAATAATTTATTTAAACAATTGCTATAAATAAATTCTTTATTTTGGATGAAGTTAATCAATAGTTACAATAATTTGTTTAAACAATGGTTATAAATAAATTTCAAGTTTGATGCTTAGTTGTAATTATAGAAAATTAAAAATAATTGTTTAAAAAATACAAAATTAATTTATAAATGTAACGAACTTTTAATTTTTAAAATTAAAAAAGTATTCAACTTACAACATTTATCAAGTTCTCGTACAAGGGTGCCTTAGAATTTTTACAATGCTCTAAAATCTCTTTTTTTATTCTCTCTCTCTTTCTCTCTCTCTCAAACGAAGAACATCATCACACCTTTCTCTCTTTCAAGTTTTCACACTAAAATCACAAAGTGTGAATTCACCTTGTGTTTCGCACACTACTGTTGTCCTTGTCTATTCCAGGCACATTCTATAGCTTATTCTCTTTTTCTGTACGCACGCTATTGTTCTCTTTATCTATTCCATATTCTTCATCTCTTTTTCTGCTACGGACACTATTCTTGTCCTATTCTAACCCACGTAAATTCTATATCTTATTCTCTCTTACTTGCTGAGAAAGCATAGCAGTATATCTATACCTATGACTAACTGATTTCTTATATAGGACAGTAATACATAAATGACAATGTATAAAAATATATAATAATGAGACATCTTTTATCTCAAAATTTACATAAACTTTTAAGTTTTATATAATGTTGGAAAAACTTTTTCATTCCGTACAGCAACAGTTCTTTGTAACACGCGCGCAAGTGCGCGCGTCTGTCTTTGCTAGTTATTCATATAATTTCCTTAATTTTTCAATTAATATTTTTAACTTCTCGTTTTGGTTAATTTTTCTTTCGATTATTAACACGTTTCTTTACTTTTAAATACAATTGTTCAAATATTTTCTGCAATTCTTAATTTTTTTAGCTATATTTTTTAATCTTTTATTGAGATTCTTGAAATTTCCATTTCATTCTTCAATTTTTAATTATTTTCTTATAATTTTAATTGTTTTCGTTAATTTTAAATTATTTTCATCAATTTCAGTTTCTTCCTACTTTCAATCCAGTTGTTCAATTTACAATTATTTTCAACAAGTATTCCTATAATTTTTAATTTTTTCTTTTTGCAATTATTTTTTTAAAATGGACGAACGTTAAGCACTGCCTTGCTCATTGCTCCGCTTTCTAATAGGGATTTTTTAGTTTTACTAACAGTATGAATAGCAGTTTTTTGTGTATTTTGGTGACTTATGCTTTGTGCAATTGACCTGTAATTGAATTTTCTATTCATTCTGTGTATTTCTTTGTTTTTTCTTGTCACGCCGTCTTGGTTTACCGTTGTCTTCCACAATGCCACCTGAGAAGATCTGCACCTGGTGTAAAGAATTGATTACATTGCGTGCAACCAGATGCCCGAGATGCAATTCTCCTTATCAAAAAGAATGTACAACATCTGTGGAGACATTGGGAGATCGTGCATTCGTAAAATGTTGTTAGCCACGTGCTCACTCTTCTACTGATATTGATATTGATCTATTGCTGATGTCTGCTCTAAAATTGGTGACCTAACCTTAGAATTAGGAAAAGCATTGGTTTCTATTGGGAAAACGGATGAAAGGGTAGATAATCTTACGGCTCGTGTGACGTCTGTTGAGGGAGACCTGGCTAAACTGACGGAGACAGGCGCAGTTGCTAATTTACCGGATGTCAACACTGTGATGCACACGTGTATGAAGGAGATGGAAGATAGAGATTCTCGTAAGAAAAATCTTATATTACTTGGCATATCCGAGCCTGATCCTATTATAGATAACAATAAGCATGCTGAATCTCAGAATGAAACTCTGAACGAATTTTTTGCACCATACCTATCTCCGACGGATATATCACTTCTTAAATTTAATCGCATTGGGAAATTACAGGAATTGACCAAACCCAGACCGGTACGTGTTGTATTTCCTTTGGAGTTACTGGCGAAAGAAATGTACAAAAAGTTCTTATCTGCAAAAAGAAGTGTCAACAATCTGATCTCACTGAGGGGTATCTCTCTAATGCCAGACAGAACGGTGATTCAACTGAGAAAGCTCTCGGATTTGAAGAAAGAGATGCAAGAGAGGCGTTCGAAGGGGGAATCAAATCTACAGTTAATTCATCATCGTGGAATACCAATGATAGTTGCCGTACGCAATCAGCCCCACCAGCAGGAGACTTCCCTACCAACTCAGCACCAGTCTTCAACTCCCACTCCACAACATCTGTAGTAGTTACGAGCACACACTTTCTCCATCGTTCTAAGTATTGCAAGAAAACTAGTCTGTCTATGTACTATCAGAATGTTAGAGGTATGCGATCTAAATCTCTGAACTTGGATTCTTTAATTTTGATGTTTTTAGATGTGACAGAAGTATTTTGATTAACTTGAATGTTATAAAAGACGGTGGCGGTGTCCTTATTGACACTAATAAATTTCTTTCTGCTACACGAATTGACACGATTAATTCATTTTTTGAACATGTTTTTATTACTTTTAGCTATCACTCAATTAATTTCGTTGTCGGCTCTTTTTATTTGCCGCCTAATAGTAGTCTGCAAATTTATTCAGAATTTTGTAACACGGTTGAAACAATTTATTTAAAATATCCGACTTCTAAAATAACTAATTTTGGTGATTTTAATTTACCTTTTATTACTTGGAGTAAGGACTCTGCACATGTCTCCTCTTATTCTTTTGTTTCTGGTGCCTCACGTCAGCAAAGATTGATAACAGATATTGTTTTGGACATGATAGAGTATTTGAATCTTATTCAAGTTAACTATTTTCCGAATCGCATGGGAAAAATTTTAGATTTAATCTTTGTTAATTTTTCAAATTTTATTTATACCTAGAGTTAGATATATTACTGTTAGTTGATGATTATCATCCACCGATAGTGTTCGAATATATTTTTGATGAAGTCAACAGCATAACAAATACGAATCGCATTACAAACTCTTCTAGTTTCGATTTTTCCAGGGCGGATTTCGGTGCAATTATTACTTTTTTATTATCAGTAGATTGGAATTTTTTATTTCTTGATAGTGATGTCAATAATGCTGTTATTATATTTTACGATTATTTATCGTTAGCATTTAACTCTTTTGTTCCTCTTAAATTGTTTAGACTTTCTAAATTTCAGCCATAGTTTAATAAAGAACTGATGGATTGTGTGAGAGATAAAAAAGTCGCTCACTTAAATTTTAAAATCAATGGTACTCAATTGAATTATGAAAAATTTGCAACATTAGGATCAAAATGTAAGGCACTCTCAACTAGATGTTATAATAATTGTTTGCGCCGAGTTGAATCTACTCTAATTTCGAATCCGAAATATTTTTGGTCTTATGTGAATAAAAAGCGGAAGAATAGTCGTATACCTACATCTGTGTTTTTGAAACAGAGCACATCCACAACTAATTTTGAATCTGACCAGCTTTTTGCAACGTATTTTAGTTCAGTTTTTGACATTAACAAGTATGAGAATTATAGCTTTAATTTTTATTCGGATGTTGTTGACATTAATAGTGTTGTAATTACGCAAAGTGACGTAAAAAATAAGATTCTTCAGCTTAATGTTAACACTAAGCCTGGCCCAGACGGTATCCCACCAATGTTTGTTCGCACGTGCTGCTCATCATTGATTGTTCCTTTAACGCTATTATTTAATATGTCATTATCACAGTGCTCTTTGCCTACAATATGGAAAAAATCAATTATAACTCCAATTCAAAAAAATGGTAGTGATAACGACGTAGAGAATTATAGACTTATATCTATTCTCAGTGTATTCTCGAAAAATTTTTAGGGTATTATATATGATCGATTGTATCAATCCTTTCGCAATATAATAATTGATGAGCAGCATGGGTTTGTCAAGTCAAGGTCAGTTAATTTGAACTTGGCTACTTTTTTGCTTACTTTATCACCAAATTTAAATGCGGGCCACCAGGTAGATGTGGTGAATACTGACATTTCTAAAGCATTCGATAGAGTTAACCACGCGCTATTGTTGTTTAAATTAGGCTCATATGTTGGTAATGATTTCACTTTTGATTTTTTTCTCCTTCAGATGTTCCCCAGGGATCCAATCTTGGACCTTTATTATTTATTCTTTATATGAATGACATCAAGACTGTAATAAAATATTGTTCATTTCTGTTATACGCTGATGACTTAAAAATGTATATATCATAAAGTATATTTTTGATTGTATAAAACTACAGACTGATATAAATAGAGTGTCTAACTGGTGTTTGCGTAATGGTATGTCGATGAATATTTCCAAATGTTCGGTCATGACTTAGACCAGGAAAAAACTGTTCTTCAGACGTGACTATACCATTCATGGTATCGTAATTGATCTAACTGATGTTGCAAGGGATCTCGGAGTTATATTTTGCACAGATTTGAATTTCGAAAAACATATATCAGCGGCAGAGAGTAAAGCTCTGAAGGCTCTTGGTTTCATGAAACGTAATGCTTCTGGTTTTAAAAGCTTGCAGACGCTCAGAGTGCTCTATTTTTCATTTGTTCGCTCCACTCTGGAGTTTGGTTCTGTGATATGTTGTCCATACTACAGTCTCCATACACTCAGACTCGAGCGTGTACAAAATCGCTTTTTTAGGTTCGCTGCGTCTCAATTAAACATTGATTTTGATTTTTCTGTTCATGACTATACTGACTTGAGGCGCAAGTTCGATATACCAAGTTTGGAATCCAGATTACTGTTTGCTGATATGTTGTTTTTCTTTAAAATAATACACAATATATATTATAGATTCATCTACCTTATTATCTTCAGTAAATTTTCACGCGCCTTAGAGATCCCTGAGCACCGTCTTGCCTTTTTATGAATCATTTCACAAGACAAATTTCATAAGAAATTCGACAGCAAACAGACTGGTCAATCGTGCTAACACCTTGCGCAGCGATGTTGATTTTTTTAAATAAAAATTTATCATCCTACATTGCAACTTTAAAATGCGCAGTTTTTCGACAAAGGCCTGGCAATTAAATTACATTTTGCAATGATATATTTTTGTTTTCTGTAGTTTTAATATGTAATGGGTTTTAACCTGTATATTTTATCAAATAAATAAATAAATAAATAAATTTTCTTGAAATTAAGTTTGTATTGTTTTATTTTTTAATGTTTTTAGGGTTCCGTACACAAAGTGTCCAAACGGGACCCTTATGTTTTCACTCGTTTGAGTGTCCCAGCGGACAAACTATTTGAGATAGAGAGTTGAAATTTGGTACACTTATGTATTTTCACGTGTAGATTACAGGAAAAATATAGCGAACATGATTGAACGTGATGTTCATGGCGTTGTCACGGAAATAACAAGAGTTTTTTCAAAAAATGCATTAAAATGCCTATTTACCCCCCCCCCCTTATCTCCTA
This sequence comes from Ganaspis brasiliensis, assembly GCA_037103525.1. Taxonomy (NCBI): domain Eukaryota; kingdom Metazoa; phylum Arthropoda; class Insecta; order Hymenoptera; family Figitidae; genus Ganaspis; species Ganaspis brasiliensis. Next base: position 1,234,964 of record JAZKLR010000135.1, on the reverse strand, counting down.
AACTATTTGACCTAGAGTACTGAAATTTGGTACACATATGTATTTTCGCGAGTAGAGTTCAGGAAAAATATAGAGAACATGATTGGAGGTGATGGTCATAGCGTTGTCAAGGAAAAACTTTTTTTTTCAATAAAAACGTGCCCCCTCCCTTATCTTCCAAACCATTTGACATAGAGGTTTGAAATTTAGTATATCTAGGTATTTTACGTGTAGATTACAAGAAAAATATAGCGAACGTTGCTGGACTTAATTTTCAAAAGTTATTAATGAAAAGTTGAAAAATGACAAAAAAAACCCTATGCTAGAGCTCAGCGTATTTATCCTGAAAGGTTGGGAATTGGTTAAAAATCTGTAATTTTATGCAGAATTTTTTATAAAAGCATAAAAATTGTGGTTTAAATTTATTATCGTAACATTTTTTCCAAAAAACTAAAATTTTACCAAAAAAAATTTTTTTCTTCTAAACAGCTGCAATATTTTATAGTTTCAGATTATTTTTTTGTACAAAATGTTTATGTTTATGTTTAAATTACTTTAAAAGTTAAAAAATTAAAAAAAATTAAAAAAAAAAAAATTTTTTGGCTTTAAAATTTAAAATTATATAAAAAAGCTTAGTATATTTAATTGGAAATTTTTAATCTTATAAAAATCATTAAGTTTATACTTATATTTCTTTAAAAATAAAAAAATTATTTTAATTTATCATTATTTAAATTATTATTCAAATAATCTCTGACTCATATAATTGAAAAAAATTAAAGCGGTACGGAACCCTTCGACTTGGTACGAGTGTAACTCGTACTTGCCCGATATTTTTAGTTGTGTATTAATCGAGCCATTTTTTGAATTTTGTTTTGATTTATCTTCGCCTTTGTTTTTTAATTCTTTTTCAATCATTCATTATTTTTTCAAATCTCAATTTAATTTTTAAATTTTTAATTTATTTATTCATTTTTAGGGTTCCGTACACCACAAGTGTACGCACGGAACCCTATTGGCAAGACTTTGTCGAAAATCGTATCCCCCCCCCCCCTAGCCGCCAAACTATTTGACTTAGAAAGTTCAAATTTGGCCCACATATGTATTTTCACGTGTAGATGAAAGGTAAATTATAGAGAACATGATTCTAGGGGTTGATCATAGCGTTGTCAAGAAAATAACAAGATTTTTGAGAAATTTTAATATTTTTTGGCTGATAACTTTTGCCATTTCTTTAACAGCGCTATCACCACAACAATCTCTATAATTTTTCTGTAATCTACATATGATACTATATTTTTGTACCAAATTTGAACTCTCTAAGTCAAATATTATGGCAGATAAGAGGGGAATACGGTCATTTTTTCGAAAAAATGCGTTTAATTTGTACCATTCCTGCCCTTTATCTCTCAAATTATTGTACTTAGAATGCTGAAATTTGGTACACATATGTAGTTTGACGTGTAGATTACAAAAAAACTATAGAAAACCTTGTTGCAGGCTGTTATCATAGCGTTTTTCAGCAAAAAAAAACCGATTTTTTTTAAAAAATGCTAAAAAATGGTCGTATCCCCCCCTCTGAACTTCCAAACTATTAGACTTAAAGAATTCAAATTTGGTACACAAATGTATTTTCACGTATAGATTACAGGAAAATTATAGAGATCATGATTGTATGTGTTGAACATAGCGTTGTCAAGGAAATAACAATATTTTTGAGCATTTTTTAAACATATGGGCCATAATTTAGTGTTATAACTTTGGCAGGGCCATAATAATCACCTTCTCTATAATTTTCCTGTAATCTACACGTAAATCTACATACGTGTACCAAATTTCAGCATCCTAAGTCAAATAGTTTGGAAGATAAGGGCGGGGGATACGGTCATTTTTTTAGCAAAAATGCACTAAAAGTGTACAATGCCACCTCCATATCTGCCAAACTATTGTACTTAGAGTGCTGAAATTTGGTATACATATGTAGTTTGCCATATAGATTACAGAAAAACTGTAGAGAATTTTGTTGCAGATCGTTATCATAGTGTTTTTAAGCAAAAACCAACGATTTAAAAAAAAATGCTAAAAAATGACCGTATCCCCCTCCCATAACTTCTAAACAATTTGACTTAGAGTGTTGAAATTTGGTACACAAATGTATTTTCACGTGTAGATTACAGAAAAATGGTAGAGAACATGATTGTAGAAGTTGATCATAGCGTTGTTAAGAAAATAAAATGATTTTTGAGTATTTTTTATGGATATTTGCTAAAATCTCTGGCTTTTTCGTTGACAACGCAATCACCATTATGTTCTCTATAATTTTTATGTAATTTACACCTAAAAATACATTCCTGTACAAAATTTGAACTCTCTAAGTAAAATATTTTGGAAGATAGGGGGGGGTGGTCCATTTTGTACAAAAAATTCATTATATATTATATTATATATAATATGTATAATATATATTCATATATTTAATAGTATCAAATATATTAAAAATTATTTTGTTTTGTGTACGGAACCCTCGATTTTAGTGCGAGTGTAACTCGAACTTGCCCGATTTTTTAGGGTTCCGTACACCTTCGGTGTTCGGCGGAACCCTTATAGCGAGACTCGTGCGTCCGTAGCCAAAAACCATTCCCCCGCCTTAACTTCTAAACTATTTGACCTAGAGGGCTGAAATGTGGTACACTTATGTATTTTCACGTGTAGATTGCACGAAAAATATAGAGAACATGAGTCAAGGTGATGTTCATATCGTTGTCAAGGAAATAACAACTTTTTTGAGCAAAAATGCATGCAAATGGACCATTCCCCCCCCCACCCCTTAACTTCTAAACTATTTGACCTAGAGGACTGAAATTTGGTACACTTATGTATTTTCACGTGTAGATTGCACGAAAAATATAGAGAACATGATTCAAGGTGATGTTCATAGCGTTATCAAGGAAATAACAACTTTTTTTTAGCAAAAATGCATTAAAATGGACCATTCCCCCCCCCCCCCCTTAACTTCTAAACTATTTGACCTAGAGGTTTGAAATTTGGTACACATATATATTTTCACGTGTAGATTACACGAAAAATATAGAGAACATGATCTGGATTGATGGCCATAGCGTTGTCAAGGAGAAACTGCAAATTTTTGAAAAAAAAGTTTTTTTTCTCTAACTTTGCCATTATTTGAGCTAGAGGGCTAAAATTTGGTACTCTCGTGTATTTTTGCATGCAGATTATGGAAAAATTATGTTTAGAAATAAAATTGAATATTATGAGGTCATAAAAAAAAATTTTAAAAATCACCAAAAGAGGTTTAGACCCCTATGCTAGAGCTCACCCTAATTGTCCTACAGTACCCCTCAAACCAATAAAATTTTTATTTGTATACTCAGAATTTAAAAAAACGATATAAAACGCAATTGAAAATTGTTATCACTTTTTTTTCAAAATAATTGAAAAATTATGAAAAAAACCAAAAAAAAATGTTTAATCTTTTACCAGGCTTGATCAAGGCTGCCACAGCACCTATAATCAAGACTGTTATAAGCCCTAAAACCCTATAAAAATTTCAGGGCCTCCCCCTGAAAAAAAATTCTAGATTTTTATGTTATTTATATGAAATACAAGCCTGTACCCTTAAACAAAAGTTTCATGTACTTGAAGGTAGAAGTATTTCCATAATTTGTACGTTCTAATTAATTTTCATAATCTGTACATAAAAATATACAAATGTATCAAATTTTAGCCCTCTAGCTCAAATAGTTTCAAAGTTATGAGGAAAAAACTTTTTTTTCGAAAATTTGCAGTTTTTCTTTTTTTGACAACGTGTTGACTGTCAATCCCTATAATTTTCCTGTAATCTACACGTGAAAATACATATGTGTACCAAATTAGTGCTCGCTGTTGTTAATAAGGTACATCTTTGTTTCGTAAATGTACGGAACCCTAAATTTTGGTACGGGTGTAACTCGTACTTGCCCGATTTTTTTATTCCTTTCTTCAATTTGCAATTATTTTCTTCAATTTCAATAATTTTCTCTGATTTTCAAAATAGTCCTTTAATTTCATTGTTTAATTCTACAAAATACAGGGGGGGGGGGTGTAAGTTTTAATATAAAAGAATCACCCAATATTTTGTAGAATTCCATGAAGTACAGGGTATTCTATTTTATATTAAATCTTAATTCCCTGTAGTTCATTGAATTCTACAAAATACTGGGTGATTCGATTATATTAAATCTGGTACAACATTCTAAACCATTATAAAGTAGCATACGTAGTATCGAGACTACCCCCTTAATTAAATTAAAATTTCTTTTATAAATTGTTACGCACCCTAGTGCAAAATAGTACTTTATATTAACCTTGCTCACATCTGTCAACTTGATAGATTAAATATTAATGTAATATATTATAATTAAGCATATATTGTAGAGGATTTCTTCTAGGGAGAATTTTGTAGGCGAAAATTTGCTTTGAGAGTGCTTGACGTATAAGTCCGGAAAGAAGGTGGAGAGGGAAAGACGCCACGATAGCGTTTTTTTTCCACTAGCGTTCACTAGTCAGCCAGACTTCGCGGAGTCTGACTGAGCTGACGCACGCCTTATTCTACTGCCGCTCGCGGCTCTCGCTAAACGCGTCGACCAGTGCATCCAGCCACGCAGATTTTCTCTCTCCACCGAATTTTGTACACCCATACTCGAAGTTCTCTCCGGCGAGACCCTCTCGCCTATAAAAGTCAGCCCTTCGAAGGAAACCTTCAGTTCGTCGTCGAGCTCTCTTAGGGATTGGTTTCCTTTTCCTAAACCTGCTCAGCCTAGCCTTGTACTAACAGCTAGAAATAAAGTCTAATGGTAAATAGACCTTTTGCTTTTCTCTACCCTAACGCCCTTGGCTTTCTTGATCGCAGCGTGTCTTGGTTTCCTTGGACATTTTTCCCCAACACTCTTGGCTTCCTTGAGTGTCCTTGTCTTGGCTCCCTTGGACGCCCTTCTATTTTTTCGTTCAGCTCCGCTCGTATGCGTTTTCGTCGGCCATCAAGTCTTCGTCGTCTGCTGCCACGGAGACATAGAGAAACCCAATACTAATCCGCCATTATTGTCATAGGGTCGTTCCAAGAAACAATCTCAGGAGAGGAGCCAGCGACATCGTCAGCAGGAAGCGAACACAAAAAATCTTTGTATTTTCACCTTCACACTGAAAAGCGTAACAAAATTTCAATTTTAAGTTTAGGTCCCTGTTTAAAGAAAGTATTAAAGTGTATAGGATTTGATAGGATTTCTATACGCCAAAAATTGAAATTTCAATCAAAATTTATCAAATTTTCAAATTTTTATCCATTTCAATAAGAAGTTAAAATTTTAATCCATCTCTATCATACGGTTTAATAAAAAAGCTATCAAAACTTAATACGATTAATTAATTAATTTTTATCAAAAGAGTTGTATTAAAGTTTAATCAAATCCGATCCACTAAAAAATCTTATACTTTCGAGTCAAAACAATTTTTTAAGATTGAATAAAATTCTATAAGTTGAAAAAATTGACACTTTTCTGTCTAAAGGTTTGTATCGAAGATTAATTAAATCCTATCTACTGAAAAATTAAATACTTTTCAATCAAAAGTTTTTTAAAGAAAGGAATCAAATTCAATATGATGGAAAAATAAATACTTTTGTATCAAAAGTTCTTTATTTAAGTGCAATCAAATTCTATCCACTGTCAGATCTTAAACTTTTCAATCAAAAGTTTTTTTTAAAAACGGAACGAAATTCAGTACGACGGAAAATTTAATAATTTTTTATCGAAAGTTTTTTATTTAAGTTCAATCAAATCCTTTCCCATTAAAGATCGTATACTTTTCAATACGTTTTTTTTAAAAATAGAATCAAACTCAATTCGATTGAAATTTTAATACTTTTATATCAAAAGGTTGGTATTGAGGTTCAATGATATCCGATTCACTAAAAATTGTTATACTTTCCAATCAAAATAATTTTTTTAAAATTTAATGGAATTTTATCAATTGCAACTATTATTTTTTAGTATTATTATTTTCAAATATATTAAACATTTATCCGATTATGTTATATAATTGCTCATTTTGTAATTTAGAGCATATTAATTGAGGAATAAGTGGCCAAAAATGGATATAATATAAGTGCATTTTTAAAAAAAATTATATACATAAATTATATATTTTTAGAACCTTATATACGTTGATCTGTCACTATGGAATTAAAGCAAACGAATCTTTTCACATAGAATTTCTACTTTGAAAACATTCAACCAATATGATTTATTACCCCCTCGTGGTGTCACCTTGTCGTCGTGAGGGGGCTTAGGACCAGCCAGGCGCTTGTCCTTCGGACGCCATCACTAGACGAGCTGTTCGGCTCTTCCTTGAGCTCATCGACTCCCGATGTCTGGCGAGTTTGGGACCCCGTTAATTCGGGTAGCCGCCGTTTTTCGAATCTGTGCACTAGCTAAACTGTGCGAATGATGTTAATTCGGATTCCAAATGGGGGCTTACCATCCTCGCCAGCGGTGGACGACAGGGGTTCTGGGGGAAATAGGACACTCCTGCCTTCTTGGTTTTTCTAAGTTGGTGCGGAGTAGTCTCGATCTAGGGTTGACGCCTGATGAAACGATTGTTGTCTGTCCGATCTGACCAACGACACCACCAAGAAGTAACAATGACAGAACGTGCAGTTAAACATGATAGACCCCAGGTAGGCCCCTCTTCGGAGGTTGGTCCTACCGTTGATTCTGATCGGGTGAAAGCCCCGGTGGTCAACGCTGGCTCTTTGGATTCTGGAGAGAGCCAAACTCACGTGAACCCAAATGATGGGACACACTCGGAGGCACCGAGTATTTTTGTAAGTAATGAAGAAGGGGCCGGGTTATCTTTGCTGACTTTGCCGAGATCTCGAAGAGGAAGTGCAGCGAGCCTCAGCAGCTGTCGAAGCAGTTTTAGTAACGCCACTGCTGAGGACCTCGAATCCTGCGACAAGGATCGGGAGAAATGCCAGACGCTTCGAAGGGAAGAAAGATAGATCTTCTTAAAGATGGAGGAAGAGCTGAACCGGATGCTTGAGAGATTAATGGTCCAGAAAAATGTCGTGGCTGACATCCAGTCAGCTTTGAAGAAGTTCGCTGACTGGCTGCTGGACTTAAAAAAGAAGCATGAAGAAGCCGACAAAGAGGACGACAAATTCTATGACGGTCTCAAGATCATGCAGGACGGCAAAGACGCACGCAGGGTAATAAGGGAACGCATCCAAGCCAAGGTGATGAGAAATCTTGTCCTGGAATGCAAAAAAAAAGAAAAGAGCCGCGTCTGAGCGATCTCCCCCGAAAGAAGAGTCTTAGACGAAGAAGCAAAGAAAGGAAGAGGCTCTTCCTCCAAAGGTTAAGGCTCCACAAAAGAAGAAGAAGCAGGTGGTGCCTGTTACACCCCCTCAGGTAACGGTTGAAAAAGTGCGGCCCAAGAAGGCGACGCTAGTAATGCGAGTTTGCCAGGGACAGATGTATGCCTCTGTCCTTGGCAAACTCAGAAAGGAGGTCGACCCTGGCACTTGTCAGTCGACTGTGGTGGGCGTTGGACCCACAAAGGAAACGTTCTTCTACATTTAGGAGGAGGTTCAGACTGTAAGGCGTTTGCGGCCAAGGTCGCCGAAGCCGTAAATGTCATTGAAACCGTCAGGGCCCCGGAGGATCAGAGGGAAACTCTAGAAATCCGGGACCTTGACGGGCTCACAGAAAAGAAGAGTGGTTTATGCTCTCGAGGAGCTGTTGCAGACATCTCGAGAAAAAAGACAAGTGACGGTCCTGGGACCTAACAGGAGAGGAGCAAAGTTCGCCATCGTGGTCGTCGAGCAGGAAGAAGCCAAGAAATTGGTAGAAATCGGTCGCTTAAAGGTAGGCTTCTTAAGTTGCCAGGTCCAAAGGAGGCTGATGGTGACCAGGTGCCGCAGGTGCCTGGCGTATGGCCACAGAAAGGCTGAGTGCAAGGGGGTGGACAGATCCTCCGCATGCTACAAGTGCGGGGAGTCTGGCCACTCTCGTGCAGAGAGAGAAGAAGCCCTAAAGCAAAGTCGCTTTAGGACCACCTAGGTCGCAAAAAAACGAGGATAGAGGAAGCTTTCTCCCTCTTGAAGCATTTTTAGAGCGAATTGACGGTTCATCGAGTCCCTTGACTCAACTTGTGTGCGTTAAGGGCCTCCATGACCGTCAATGATAGTAGTTCCCGCGGACCGGAGAAAGTCGCTTTGGCGACAGAGAAGGGGATATAAGACCACTCCTCATGGCGATACCCGCGGAAAGTGCTAGCCAGGAGTGGCAGAACATCGCTACTTCCGCATAACCCTGTAGTACGGGCTACAGGGTACCTGGTAGCAGGTTTTCACATCCTACGCAAAAAAAATGATTTATTATTTTTTTTTTTTTATAATAAAAATTAAGAATATAAAAACTAAAAAAAATCTATATCTATATAACTTATTAACTTTCACTAATATTAAACTGTCTTAGATATAGGTATCACTATTATGTATAATAATAATAGTATGTTTAATAATAATAATAATACTAACAATAACTTAGTATAATTTTTCTAGTTTTTAATAACGTTTCAGGATTACGTCAAAAACTGTATTTCTTTTATTTTTTCGAAATTGGAAAAATTGGTCTTACTCGCACTTTTGGCTGCTTATTCAATCCTTAGTTTTACTCACAAAATTATATTGAAAATATTTTATCCATAAACAAATATATCAAATATAATTAAATTCTTTTCTATGAAAAATAAAATTTCATGAGTGGAATTGCAGAGAATGCTTTTTAAAGAACTAAATAAGCTATTGTTTAACATAATTTTATAAAATTGCAAATCCCTGCTAAGAGTAAAAAGATAAAAAGGAAAAGAAATATAAAAATAGAAAGAGATTACACTTTTTCTATCCCTTCCATATATCTACTTTGCATTCCCAAAACACAATATCTTTCTATCTCTAAACTTCTACTTCTTTATATCTTTTTCTATTCGTTTTGAATTTGTATCCCTTTCTATTCCCTTTCTATTCCCTTTCTATCATCTTCTAAAATAAATAAATCTCTTTCTATCTCTTCGTCTATCAACTACTTTTATCTCTTTCTGTCCCTTTTCTATCCTTATTTTTTCTTTTCTATAAAAAGTGAATCTTTTTCTATCCATTCGCCTATCTACTATTTTTATTCCTTTCCTATCCCCTTTCTATCCTCTTCTTTAAAAATTTAATCTCCATCTATTCCTTCGCTTACCTACTATTAAAGTTCAATCAAAAAACGAGCAACACTTTGATTACTTAATTTTTTAAGCTGATATCAACCCTAAAATATGTTCACGTTATGTAGGGACACCAGGTATAGGTATATATACTACCACATAAAATAACTAAAACAATTGGGTATTCAAAATAGTAGGTAAGCGAAGGAATAGATGGAGATTAAATTTTTAAAGAAGAGGATAGAAAGGGGATAGGAAAGGAATAAAAATAGTAGATAGGCGAATGGATAGAAAAAGATTCACTTTTTATAGAAAAGAAAAAATAAGGATAGAAAAGGGACAGAAAGAGATAAAAGTAGTTGATAGACGAAGAGATAGAAAGAGATTTATTTATTTTAGAAGATGATAGAAAGGGAATAGAAAGGGAATAGAAAGGGATACAAATTCAAAACGAATAGAAAAAGATATAAAGAAGTAGAAGTTTAGAGATAGAAAGATATTGTGTTTTGGGAATGCAAAGTAGATATATGGAAGGGATAGAAAAAGTGTAATCTCTTTCTATTTTTATATTTCTTTTCCTTTTTATCTTTTTACTCTTAGCAGGGATTTGCAATTTTATAAAATTATGTTAAACAATAGCTTATTTAGTTCTTTAAAAAGCATTCTCTGCAATTCCACTCATGAAATTTTATTTTTCATAGAAAAGAATTTAATTATATTTGATATATTTGTTTATGGATAAAATATTTTCAATATAATTTTGTGAGTAAAACTAAGGATTGAATAAGCAGCCAAAAGTGCGAGTAAGACCAATTTTTCCAATTTCGAAAAAATTAAAGAAATACAGTTTTTGACGTAATCCTGAAACGTTATTAAAAACTAGAAAAATTATACTAAGTTATTGTTAGTATTATTATTATTATTAAACATACTATTATTATTATACATAATAGTGATACCTATATCTAAGACAGTTTAATATTAGTGAAAGTTAATAAGTTATATAGATATAGATTTTTTTTAGTTTTTATATTCTTAATTTTTATTATAAAAAAAAAAAAATAATAAATCATTTTTTTTGCGTAGGATGTGAAAACCTGCTACCAGGTACCCTGTAGCCCGTACTACAGGGTTATGCGGAAGTAGCGATGTTCTGCCACTCCTGGCTAGCACTTTCCGCGGGTATCGCCATGAGGAGTGGTCTTATATCCCCTTCTCTGTCGCCAAAGCGACTTTCTCCGGTCCGCGGGAACTACTATCATTGACGGTCATGGAGGCCCTTAACGCACACAAGTTGAGTCAAGGGACTCGATGAACCGTCAATTCGCTCTAAAAATGCTTCAAGAGGGAGAAAGCTTCCTCTATCCTCGTTTTTTTGCGACCTAGGTGGTCCTAAAGCGACTTTGCTTTAGGGCTTCTTCTCTCTCTGCACGAGAGTGGCCAGACTCCCCGCACTTGTAGCATGCGGAGGATCTGTCCACCCCCTTGCACTCAGCCTTTCTGTGGCCATACGCCAGGCACCTGCGGCACCTGGTCACCATCAGCCTCCTTTGGACCTGGCAACTTAAGAAGCCTACCTTTAAGCGACCGATTTCTACCAATTTCTTGGCTTCTTCCTGCTCGACGACCACGATGGCGAACTTTGCTCCTCTCCTGTTAGGTCCCAGGACCGTCACTTGTCTTTTTTCTCGAGATGTCTGCAACAGCTCCTCGAGAGCATAAACCACTCTTCTTTTCTGTGAGCCCGTCAAGGTCCCGGATTTCTAGAGTTTCCCTCTGATCCTCCGGGGCCCTGACGGTTTCAATGACATTTACGGCTTCGGCGACCTTGGCCGCAAACGCCTTACAGTCTGAACCTCCTCCTAAATGTAGAAGAACGTTTCCTTTGTGGGTCCAACGCCCACCACAGTCGACTGACAAGTGCCAGGGTCGACCTCCTTTCTGAGTTTGCCAAGGACAGAGGCATACATCTGTCCCTGGCAAACTCGCATTACTAGCGTCGCCTTCTTGGGCCGCACTTTTTCAACCGTTACCTGAGGGGGTGTAACAGGCACCACCTGCTTCTTCTTCTTTTGTGGAGCCTTAACCTTTGGAGGAAGAGCCTCTTCCTTTCTTTGCTTCTTCGTCTAAGACTCTTCTTTCGGGGGAGATCGCTCAGACGCGGCTCTTTTCTTTTTTTTTGCATTCCAGGACAAGATTTCTCATCACCTTGGCTTGGATGCGTTCCCTTATTACCCTGCGTGCGTCTTTGCCGTCCTGCATGATCTTGAGACCGTCATAGAATTTGTCGTCCTCTTTGTCGGCTTCTTCATGCTTCTTTTTTAAGTCCAGCAGCCAGTCAGCGAACTTCTTCAAAGCTGACTGGATGTCAGCCACGACATTTTTCTGGACCATTAATCTCTCAAGCATCCGGTTCAGCTCTTCCTCCATCTTTAAGAAGATCTATCTTTCTTCCCTTCGAAGCGTCTGGCATTTCTCCCGATCCTTGTCGCAGGATTCGAGGTCCTCAGCAGTGGCGTTACTAAAACTGCTTCGACAGCTGCTGAGGCTCGCTGCACTTCCTCTTCGAGATCTCGGCAAAGTCAGCAAAGATAACCCGGCCCCTTCTTCATTACTTACAAAAATACTCGGTGCCTCCGAGTGTGTCCCATCATTTGGGTTCACGTGAGTTTGGCTCTCTCCAGAATCCAAAGAGCCAGCGTTGACCACCGGGGCTTTCACCCGATCAGAATCAACGGTAGGACCAACCTCCGAAGAGGGGCCTACCTGGGGTCTATCATGTTTAACTGCACGTTCTGTCATTGTTACTTCTTGGTGGTGTCGTTGGTCAGATCGGACAGACAACAATCGTTTCATCAGGCGTCAACCCTAGATCGAGACTACTCCGCACCAACTTAGAAAAACCAAGAAGGCAGGAGTGTCCTATTTCCCCCAGAACCCCTGTCGTCCACCGCTGGCGAGGATGGTAAGCCCCCATTTGGAATCCGAATTAACATCATTCGCACAGTTTAGCTAGTGCACAGGTTCGAAAAACGGCGGCTACCCGAATTAACGGGGTCCCAAACTCGCCAGACATCGGGAGTCGATAGAATTTGATTGCACTTAAATAAAGAACTTTTGATACAAAAGTATTTATTTTTCCATCATATTGAATTTGATTCCTTTCTTTAAAAAACTTTTGATTGAAAAGTATTTAATTTTTCAGTAGATAGGATTTAATTAATCTTCGATACAAACCTTTAGACAGAAAAGTGTCAATTTTTTCAACTTATAGAATTTTATTCAATCTTAAAAAATTGTTTTGACTCGAAAGTATAAGATTTTTTAGTGGATCGGATTTGATTAAACTTTAATACAACTCTTTTGATAAAAATTAATTAATTAATCGTATTAAGTTTTGATAGCTTTTTTATTAAACCGTATGATAGAGATGGATTAAAATTTTAACTTCTTATTGAAATGGATAAAAATTTGAAAATTTGATAAATTTTGATTGAAATTTCAATTTTTGGCGTATAGAAATCCTATCAAATCCTATACACTTTAATACTTTCTTTAAACAGGGACCTAACCTTAAAATTGAAATTTTGTTACGCTTTTCAGTGTAAAGGTGAAAATACAAAGATTTTTTGTGTTCGCTTCCTGCTGACGATGTCGCTGGCTCCTCTCCTGAGATTGTTTCTTGGAACGACCCTATGACAATAATGGCGGATTAGTATTGGGTTTCTCTATGTCTCCGTGGCAGCAGACGACGAAGACTTGATGGCCGACGAAAACGCATACGAGCGGAGCTGAACGAAAAAATAGAAGGGCGTCCAAGGGAGCCAAGACAAGGACAGTCAAGGAAGCCAAGAGTGTTGGGGAAAAATGTCCAAGGAAACCAAGACACGCTGCGATTAAGGAAGCCAAGGGCGTTAGGGTAGAGAAAAGCAAAAGGTCTATTTACCATTAGACTTTATTTCTAGCTGTTAGTACAAGGCTAGGCTGAGCAGGTTTAGGAAAAGGAAACCAATCCCTAAGAGAGCTCGACGACGAACTGAAGGTTTCCTTCGAAGGGCTGACTTTTATAGGCGAGAAGGTCTCGCCGGAGAGAACTTCGAGTATGGGTGTACAAAATTCGGTGGAGAGAGAAAATCTGCGTGGCTGGATGCACTGGTCGACGCGTTTAGCGAGAGCCGCGAGCGGCAGTAGAATAAGGCGTGCGTTAGCTCAGTCAGACTCCACAAAGTCTGGCTGGTACTCTCAAAGCAAATTTTCGCCTACAAAATTCTCCCTAGAAGAAATCCTCTACAATATATGCTTAATTATAATATAGTACATTAATATTTAATCTATCAAGTTGACAGATGTGAGCAAGGTTAATATAAAGTACTATTTTGCACTAGGGTGCGTAACAATTTATAAAAGAAATTTTAATTTAATTAAGGGGGTAGTCTCGATACTACGTATGCTACTTTATAATGGTTTAGAATGTTGTACCAGATTTAATATAATCGAATCACCCAGTATTTTGTAGAATTCAATGAACTACAGGGAATTAAGATTTAATATAAAATAGAATACCCTGTACTTCATGGAATTCTACAAAATATTGGGTGATTCTTTTATATTAAAACTTACACCCCCCCCCCCTGTATTTTGTAGAATTAAACAATGAAATTAAAGGACTATTTTGAAAATCAGAGAAAATTATTGAAATTGAAGAAAATAATTGCAAATTGAAGAAAGGAATAAAAAAATCGGGCAAGTACGAGTTACACCCGTACCAAAATTTAGGGTTCCGTACATTTACGAAACAAAGATGTACCTTATTAACAACAGAGAGCACTAATTTGGTACACATATGTATTTTCACGTGTAGATTACAGGAAAATTATAGGGATTGACAGTCAACACGTTGTCAAAAAAAGAAAAACTGCATATTTTCGAAAAAAAAGTTTTTTCCTCATAACTTTGACCGAAAGATCCCTGTGGCCTTCTAACCCTATTGTGCTTGATTTTGCTTTCCCTGTAATAAGAGGGTTATTGAGCAAGCGTTTTCGCTAGTTGAGCAAGCCCTCTGCTCAATTGTCCTAACGAAATATGGACAATTGGGCTGGTTGCTCATTCATCCAATGCATTGAGTCCAATAATCGACAAGGTATTTCGAGCTTAAAACTGGAGAAAAAGCGACTTAATATTGATAAAACACTAAGAAACGTTAAATTAAGCATAAATACACAAAATTAGATAATAAAAATACGTATATTAAGAATAAATAACATTTTCGAAAAGACGTGATTTATTGACACACAGGGAGCAGAACACCTGACTAGCAAAATAGACGTAGCCAATCACAATTTAGTCTCTCGCGGTAGAAAGATTTTGATTAGCTACGTCTATTTTGCTAGTCAGGTGTTCTGCTCCCTGTGTGTCAATAAATCACGTCTTTTCGAAAATGTTATTTATTCTTAATATACGTATTTTTATTATCTAATTTTGTGTATTTATGCTTAATTTAACGTTTCTTAGTGTTTTATCAATATTAAGTCGCTTTTTCTCCAGTTTTAAGCTCGAAATACCTTGTGGATTATTGGACTCAATGCATTGGGTGAATGAGCAACCAGCCCAATTGTCCATATTTCGTTAGGACAATTGAGCAGAGGGCTTGCTCAACTAGCCAAAACGCTTGCTCAATAACCCTCTTATTACAGGGTTTCTTCACGCTTATTAAGACTCTTTTTTCAACTCTTTTTTTTCAGCTTTTAGGGAATAAACTGTGAAGTAGAACATGCCCTCTAAGGTAAAGGCGATGCGTGATTGGTCAATTTGGAATTGCAAATAACTCGAGCAATTAAAGTTCAATCAAAAAACGAGCAACTCTTTGATTACTTAATTTTTTGAGCTGATATCAACCCTAAAATATGTTCACGTTATGTAGGAACACCCGGTATATACTAAAATTAATCTAATATTTAACAGGTATAATACTGAAAAATCGTCAGCTACGATGAAGCGATCCCTTAACCTCGTGCGCATGAACCTAAACACCCTACCAACTGAGCTAACGAAAGATACACTACAGATCACTCCTTTACTTGACTGCCTTTTATCACTCTTACTCCCTTCTCTTTTAATCTTCCTCTTCTATCTTTTTCTTTCCCACATAGTATTTATATTTTTGGAGATCTATACTAGAAATAAAGAGATAGAAATCTTATCACTTTTTATCTTTTCTTATCTCTGTTATAGAAAGAGATACAGAAAACGTATAATTTTCAATCCCGACTCTATACCTTTTTATCCCTTTCTATCGACCCCAAACCTCTTTCAATCTCTACCAAAATCATAATTATCAGTTTTCGCCATTAATCACCTTGTCCCTATAACTTTCAATCTTTAATCTTTACCATCCTTTCCCTTTGTATTGCCTTCAATCTCTTTCAATCTCCACCTTAGTCACCATGACCAGCTTATCACCATTAATCACATTTTCCCTATAACTTCCAATCTCTAATCTTTACCATCCTATCCCTTTCTATTGCCTCTAATCTCTTTCAATCTCTACCTTAATCATAATGATCAGTTATCACCATTAATCACTTATTTCTTATAACTTTTTACTTCTAATCTATACCTTTCTATTCCGCCCTATCCCTATTTCAATGGACATAGCAAGTTATCGCTTTTAATCATATTTTTCTATAACTTTGAATTAATGTCTAATACTTTCACATCATTTCCAAACCCCACCTGAATGAACATGATGTGCTTTCCCTTTTACACTAAGAAAATAATTGGACTAAATATAACCAATTTTTGATTAAATTTAGCACAGAGAGGTTGTTGATATAACACCTGCAAAGCTCTTTGTTTATTATTAGCAGATGAAATGCTACTGTTAACCTTGAAGATTGGTTGTGATCGCCGGTATCTTGTGTGTTTTGTTCAAAGTCCCTTAACCTAGAAATTGGCTAGAGGCTTATTTTCTCAGTGTAATCACTTTTCATCTATAATTTTCAATAACCTATGTCATATACACATATTTTTTGCTATTCTTCTCTTAACCAGCATTAACAGTTATCGCTTTTAATCAATTTCCTTCAATAACTTTCTATCTTTCTCCTATCACTTTCTATCCCTTTCCATCCCTTTTTATACTTTCTTATCCAACCTGTATTAACATGATCAGTTTTCGCTTTTTATTACTTTCCTTCCATTACTTTCAGTAATCTAGTGAGTGATCATGTTCTTTCAGTTGGGGATGGGAAAGTATAAGTAGGGAAAGAAAGGGATTAAAAGGGATAGAAAAGGATAGGAAGGGATGAAAAGGGATAGAAAGAGATAGAAAGAGATAGAAAAAGGGAAAGCTCATCATGTTCATTCTGGTAGGGTTTGGAAATAATATGAAAGTATTAGAAATTAATTAAAAGTTATAGAAAAAGGTGATTAAAAGCGATAACTCGCTATGTCCATTAAGGTAGGGATAGGACTGGATAGAAAGGTATAGATTAGAGATTGAAAGTTATAGGGAAAAGGTGATTAATGTGTGATAACTGATCATTATGATTAAGGTAGAGATTGAAAGAGATTGGAGGCAATAGAAAGGGATAGGATGGTAAAGATCAGAAATTGAAAGTTAGAGGGAAAAAGCGATTAATGGCGATAAGCTGGTCATCGTGATTAAGGTAGAGATTGAAAGAGATTGGGGTCGACAGAAAGATATAAGGATGTATAGAGTCGAGTTTGAAAGTGATAGCTTCTCTGTATCTCTTTCTATAACAGAGATAAGAAAAGATAAAAAGTGATAAGATTTCTATCTCTTTACTTCCAGTAGGGATGTTCATTAGATTTGAAAATAAAACATAAAATGTTAAATAATTAGTTAAGAATAAATATTTAAATCAAAATAATTTTATTAAAAAATTGTGTATTAGTAAATATTCTAAAATATATTAAAATAAATTTTTATTTTAGTTTCATCTTTAAATCTTACAATTTTTAATTTCGAAAAGACAATTTCATGACATTGCGAATTTTTTATGTTTTATTCAAAATAAAATCAGATATTAATATGAATATAACTGTTTAAAAATTAATATAATATTGTTATTTGATTTCTTAGTTTAACTTAAGTTGAAAATTAAATTTTCCTTGAAAACATTATTTCTTTTAAATTATTATTTTATCTGCGAATAACGCAACGATTGCTAGGTTCCACTCAAAACTAGTTATATGCGTGGTATCCGTGTCACATTTCTAACCGAAAGAAAACACATGGCTCTAAAATTCTAATGCTAGGAGCTTTTCCTTTGTGCTCTTTTGCTCAGGGCGTACAGTCAGTTTCTTTTTGATTTTCAAACAGTCAACTTCGTAAAAGGAACGTATGAAGAAGTTAGTTGTAGAGGCTCGTTGCAGTTCTCGTTGTAGAGGAAAGTTGATTTATTCTGAAACAGTATTAATAATGTAGTACACAACTGCAAAAACTTCAGATAAACAGTTTGTATTATTCTCTTTTTTGTTTGTTTATTATTATATATACTGTTATTCTTTAAATTATAATTTTCGATTACATCGATCTTTACATTATTCGGGTTTAAAATTAAATAATAAAAAACAAAAAAAGAGAATGCCTAATAATACATCAATTTATCTTCAGCCTTGTATTAATGTTGTTATACATAATACTAAATCAAAATAAATCTATTTTCCACTGACGAGGGCCAGTATTTTGAGCCGAAAAGTTCAGAGAATGGATATTAGAAAAAGAGTAAATTCTTCTTTTTAATAAACTTGATTCTAAAGCCACTAACTTTTTTCTATATACATAATCATTATTTTTAGAATATATACAATCGGAATTTAATATCGGCTAAACGTTGGACCAATATTGTCAGCCAATGATTGACACGGATATGTTTATAGATCCCAAGATTTAGCCGATGAATCCTCATTCTACCATAACAGGAAGCAAATCATTGGCAAATGTAAGTACTGGACAATTGGCTGAGAATTCCTGTACGTATTTTTTGCATTGCCCGCAGTGACAGATTTTCAAGGGTGGACCAATATTGGCCTATTACTTATCGAATAGTTTAATCTATCTTAGCCAAAAAAGGTTTTTACTTTTTTACGCCTGTGTTGTTGTTATTATTAAGAATTTTTTTTTATTATGTAAACTAACATCTTATAACATAATATAAAGTTTGCAGAAATTGGACTTCAAAGTTAAAACGATTAAGTAAGTCGTCCACACCACGGAAAATATCGTTCCTGCTCTCTAAATCTAAATAGTGACAATAGACGCAGTGCTGCATCAGTAGTGGCAGCAATGGAATAAAACTGTCAAATACTCGGCAAGGAGGCTGGATTAGTAAAGAATTAAAAAAATGAAGCGGAATAAATAAAACATTTTTTTTTAATACACATTAAATAAGGTCTGGGTTTTAGATTTTAAAATATATTTAATACACTCCGAAGGAGACCTTAGAAGCAAATTGGTGATTTTACTGGAAAGCAAAAATAAAGACGAGTGGGCATAGTAATCTGTACAAACCGGTGATGTTTGAATTGTTATAACTTTAAAAATATTAATTAAAAACATTTTCTGATTTCAGGTAATGAAAAAGATATCCTTGGGCATCCTTAGAATATCTAGTGGATATTAAAAATTTCCGCTTTTCTGGATATATAACTACCGGAAAAAATATTTTTACCAGGATATTATAAATTCAATATGTTGTCTTGTGGATATCTCTTGACGATGTCTGGTGGAATCCTGATGAGCATTTCCCGTTGATATCCTAAGCATGACCTACGGATATCATTAGGATATTCCTAAAATATCCTCAGAATATTCAGCGTATGATGCTTCTGGATTCCAGAAAAAAATATTCGTTTCGCCAGACATTCTATCCAAAAGAATTGATATTTTATTCAAATGTATTCAGAAAACGGATTGAAAAGTATTGCAATTTTTCTCCATCAAATCCTATCAAAAAGTATTCATTTTGATAGATTTTTTATCCGAAAGTATTGGTTTTGATAGAATTTCCATTCAAAAGTATAAATAAGATTGTATACAAACGGATTGAAAATTATTTAAAATTTTTTAATCAAATTCAATTAAAATGTATTTGTTTTGATAGACTTTCTATCCAAAAGTATTGATATTTCATTCAAATGGATTCAAAAACGGATTGAAAAGTATTGGAATTTCTCCGCATCAAATTCTATCAAAAAGTATTCGCTTTGATAGATTTTCTAATTAAAAGTATTAGTTTTGATAGACTTTACACTCAAAATTATTAATATGATTGTATACAAACGGATTGAAAATTATTGAATTTTTTTCAATCAAATTCTATCAAAATGTAATCGTTTTGATAGACTTTCTATCCAAAAGTACTGATAGGATTCGATTCAAATGGATTAAGAAAACGGATTAAAAAGTATTGGAATTTTTTCTATCAAATTCTATAAAAATTTTTAAACAAGGGTTATCTATAATAACTAATTTACCTGTTTTAATTCAAGTTGCAATATTTTGATATCATGAATTCGTTTTAGAATATTTAGATTTCGTTATTATTTAAATAAACTATGTATTTTCTCTTTAAAATTCAATTTCTAGGTTAATTTACGTAAGATTACGTAATTAGCGTACATGATTCATACAATAGTAAACGTTATTGTCAGTATTCAATCATTCTTGTAGGAAATGAATTTAATTCATTGTATTGTTGAATATAAAGTTTTAAATTATTTATTGTTGTTATTTCTCAATTTTTAGGTTATGTTTTAGTAAAATATCATGATTGAATATTGAATTCTGATTCTTCAACCCAAAAATTGAATTATAATTTATTCAAAAGCTTTGTTTATTATCATAATTATTATTTTATGTATTTTATCGTTTTTAAGGTTATGTCAATGGAATATTTGTTACTTTACAAAATCTATTTTAAGTAATTTTCCAAAATGAATTCGTTTTTGTTAATTATGAACTTAAAACTTAATTTAATTATTCTACATGATCCTTTGGACAATAACACATCAATATTTTTAACATATAGAAAAAAGTCATATTTTAAGTAAAACATCATAACTTCGTTAAAAATCATCGTAGAACAATTTCTAAAAAAGCGTTTTAAAGGTAATAATTCAAGCTTTCTATTGGTCCTAGGCATGTTTTAAAGTTAAGTCGAGTTCAAATTCTAATGTTTAAAAAGTGTCATTTTATTAATTTTGAGGTTAGGGTCAAAACTTGACCTGATGGACCAATTCTGAGGACGGATTCGGATTCAGCGCATCAAAATACATAAGGAATGGGTAGTCTCATTCCCCAACTCGGGTACTTTTTTTGAATGAATTGAATGACCCTAATATCACGTAAAAAGAGGTATTATAATTAATAACACTTACGGTAATTTGTGTTAATTCCTATTTAATGCACACACATAAGGGTAAAATATTTATATTTAACCCGTTATAGGTTATGTTGAATATTCGTAATTAACAATATACAATTATGTAATAATTGAAGTTCGCGATTAACATTTTAAACGATATTATTACTTCTAAACAAGGTTTGATTAATAAATCTAAATAAGCTGTCAATTTTGTAAGTGAACAATATAACCTTTATTTTTAGGTTATTAATAATTTAATTAATTAGGATTTGTTGCTTGGTTAGCTTATTTTGATCAATTTCTTCATGATTTCTAATTTATAACTAAAATCCAAATAAAACATGCAGATTTCTTTTCATTATTTATAATTTACTAACTTCCATCATTGTTTACCATAGTTTACCATTATTTACCAATTTTATGCAATTTCTAAGGAATTCAAAACCATGAATTTACATATTTGTAGCATTATCTAGAATACAAGTATTCCAGATATAGTATTCTATTGTATTGCCTGATTTATTATAATGGGATTTTAAAAGGTTTTTAATAATATTTATAATATTCCCTACCGATAGAAAACCACTGGAAAATTATTGGAAGCTCACTGGCCCAGTGAGCTACTAGCGCACTAGGGTTTATTGCTACACTCAGGCCAGGTCAAAATTTATTGCTCGTTTTGAGGTAGTCCTTTTAAATTTAGTTTCAAAAGAAACTAAAATTATATTGTCACAAGCCATCTGTGGCTCTTTATTGAATAAGTATATATTTTTATGTAAATTTCTTAAAGAAATATTTTTCTGAAAATTCAATATACATTATACGTGTATATACCTATATTAAAAATTGTGTCAAAAATATAACAATATAATTATTTACAGAGAATTATATTAATTAAAAAAGCTTATTATGATTTAAAATTATTAATTAATTTTATTGTTTATAAATTATAATATTACTTTTTGCAATTATTATTCTATATAAAAAATATAAATGTCTATAACATATATTTTAATAATTAATTATTCTTTAAGTATTTTATTGATTATAATTTTAATTTAGTAGTATAAATTTTCAAAATGAATTTTAGAAATTCAGAATAGTAAAATATAGAAGATTTCAATTTTTGTATTGCAGACCTCAAAAAGTAAAAGTATATAAATTCCAGGTAATAAAATGCTGGGTTGAAAAAATTAACTTAAATGACAAAAGATTTGGAAATCTACTGTTAAAGCAGGGTTCCATTTTAAATCCCCATGTCTATTGTTACCCTAGCTAATAATTTTTGAACCCTAATATTTTATGACTTGAAATTTCTGTAATTTAATTATTTGAAAATTTTAATTAAAAAATTTAGAATCTGTAATACTTCACGATTATAAATATCTAAAATTTATTGTAATAATTTTATATTTGAAGAAATTATAAGATATTTCGTAAACCATAAATATTACGTTAAAACTGATATCATTTTTAAAATCAAAGTCAAAGGGATATGTAATAAACATAATAGAATCATAAAATTAGCTGAAGTTTATAAAAATAAGTATAATGTTGAAATAAATAAACATTATTTCCAGCGTAATTATTTTTATGCCCGAAGGTCACCAAAAGTATTTATGTTGGTCATAAACCGCAAAAGGACCGAAGAAATTATTTTTACCTCTTAAGGGTTTCCAGTGGTATTTCCCATTGTCATAAATCAGACTTAAAAGACCCAATAAGTTTTGAGTGAGTAAATGTTTCAAACACTATCTGAAAACGCATTGAAACGGCCCAAAAAACTCAGTGATTTTCGCCAGTGAGTTTTCCAGTGAGTTTGTATCGGTAGGGTTATAATATTTTATATTAAGATTACTAACTAGTACCTGAAATATGCAGGTCTGTTCATGTACACAAACTCTGAGATTAAGGTACATGGAAGATGAATATATTAATAGGTTCCAATTGAGCTCCTGAATTCAGAAAGTCTTGTCTGCCTGCGCGGTCAGGAAGATTAAAGTAGCGGCGGCGGGTCAAAGATGATAAATCTGATAAGGAAAAAAAGTGATAAGACTCAAGGATAAAAATTATAGAAATGTAAAGTACTTTTTATTAGAAAACGTGTAATACAATTGGCAGACAATTTTCTGGAAGAAAAAGGCCTGGAAGACAACGTCAAAGGTGCGTTATTTTTAATGAAAAAAAAGTGATAAGACTCATCAAGACTGAAAATTGTTGGAAATAATAGGTGAGCTCTTAACAAAGCCATATGTCAATTGGCAGACAAAAATTCGGAAGATAACATCGTGGCAGACAACGATAAAGAGCGACATTCCCATACGTTCTCATACATTCGCGCCTGGGGCCTGAAATATTTATTTTGCAAATAACTCGAAAACTATGGCTTTTATGCAAAAAATTGTAAAAAACAATCTTGTAGATCACATTATTATCTACAATATTTATAACATACATTTTTTAATGAAATTAATATTTTTTATATTACATAGCAAAATGTGACAAATCAGAGGGGTAGAAAACCACATTTTAGCAATTATAGCAAGTTCTGTGTAATATATGAAAAATTGTCCTAAATAAAAGATATGGAGAATAAAAAAATAAACAACTTTAGATTAACATTTTTTTTCATACAGTAATTAGGTGAACCCATGAAATGCTAAAATATGCGCAAATACCGGGTGCATACTGGTATCAGACAACGTCAAAGATACGTCGTTTTTTCTGAAAAAACTGATGAAACTCATAACTATAAATTATTGGAAATCATTAGTGTGCTGTTAACAAATCTATATGTCAATTGTCAGACAAAAATTCGGAAGATAACATCGTGGCAGACAACGATAAAGAGCGCCATTCCCATACGTTCTCATACATTCGCGCCTGGGGCCTGAAATATTTATTTTGCAAATAACTCGAAAACTATGGCTTTTATGCAAAAAATTGTAAAAAACAATCTTGTAGATCACATTATTATCTACAATATTTATAACATACATTTTTTAATGAAATTAATATTTTTTATATTACATAGCAAAATGTGACAAATCAGAGGGGTAGAAAACCACATTTTAGCAATTATAGCAAGTTCTGTGTAATATATGAAAAATTGTCCTAAATAAAAGATATGGAGAATAAAAAAATAAACAACTTTAGATCAACATTTTTTTTCATACAGTAATTAGGTGAACCCATGAAATGCTAAAATATGCGCAAATACCGGGTGCATACTGGTATCAGACAACGTCAAAGATACGTCGTTTTTTCTGAAAAAAACTGATGAAACTCATAACTATAAATTATTGGAAATCATTAGTGTGCTGTTAACAAATCTATATGTCAATTGTCAGACAAAAATTCGGAAGATAACATCGTGGTAGACAACGATAAAGAGCGACATTTTCATACGTTTTCATATATTCACGCCTAGGGCGTAAACGATTTATTTTGCAAATAACTCGCAACCTATGGCTTTTTCACTAAAAATCTTAGAATATGATCTTGTAGAGAATATTACTATGTACAATATTTATAACAAACATGTTATAATAAAACTAATATTTTTAATATTACATGGTAAAATGTGACTTAGCGGGGGATAGAAAGACACATTTTAGCAATTATGTCGAGTTCTGTGCAAAATATGAAATTTTTTTATGAATACTAGATATAGAGAATAACGATATAAACAGCTTTAAATTTAACTTTTTTTTCGTACAGTAATTAGGTGAATCTTGGGAAAGCTGCAAACATGAACATGACTTTCTGAATTCAGAAACTCAATTGGAACCTATTAATTTATATTCACCTTCCATGTACCTTATACATGTGATTTTTATGTAGCCAGCTCTCCGTCTATCAGGGCCTGTTATTTGTCAACTTATTTTATGAGACGGCTAGTTATCGGATCTAGCCTTTAAAATTCCCGATACGAGTTTTGCTTTTGAGGGTGCGACTGAACGACTGATTTTACTGCTTTGTGGGTCTAGGTCCGAGTTCTTTTCCGTTGAAGAACCAAGATTTCTTTCCCAGGCCCATAAAGTGTTTGCACGTGTTGCAACACCTTGAAAATTCGTTTCTAGAAGCAATTTATGTTTTCCAGATTTCGACGGCTTTTAAAATGCATGAATTTGATGTTTTTAGAGAATATCAGGAACGAATACTTCCTTGCGTTTCTGGACTCCAGATATTTTCAAGTTTTAAATTTTATGAAAATTAGGATAAATAAACAAAAAAAAAACGGCACGCAAATTAGCATGACGTTACATTATTAAACATTTTTTTTTATTACAAAATTTGTTTTATTTACTTTAAACTTTTTTTACATTAAAGAAGAAATTTTAAGCTATTAAAAAAAAAATTTATTCCTTGTTTCTTAACGATTATCTTACTGTCATGGCCGCCTGTAACTACTTCTATTTGTGATTGGCGGACACGATATCTTAAGTTCAGGTGAACTAAGGAAGCAAAAATCAATTAGTTTTTTGAAAAGTAAGCTTGTCGCTATCGTGTGAACCTCGATAAAAATTTTTCAATGAAAAAAACTAAAAAGGAGGAGTTTTTTCATTTTTGCCCTGTCGAAAGAAAACCACTGAAAAACCACTGAGATAGAACCACTGAAATTCCAGTGGTTTTTCAGTGGTTTCTCAGTTGTGATTTGGAACAATTCACCACTGAAAATATCTATTGTGATGGTTGATTTATGTCAGTTGGCCTGGAAGTCCCAAATCGTTTTATGGCCTTTACCCTCATAAAATGGAAGGATAACATTTTTTTTTATAGTTTTAAATAATTTATATTATTTATTCCAATATTATATTTTTTGTTCAAGAATTCAGCCACTTATATATATACTATTATATATATAATATATATTTAATATATATAATATTGTTATTACTATTAACATAATACATACTTCTATTAAAAAAAACCGAAAATCACATCAGTTTTTTTATATCTACTACCGTTTATGAGATACGATACTATTCATTTAAATTTAGGATTTTTGAAGAAATTTTTATATGTACGTAATTGTTAGAACTTACAGATTCTAAATTTAAAAGAAACAACTTTCTAACATTAAAATTTAAACAAATTTATTTCTTAAGAAACAAATTTTTCACTGGTCAATTTTTGATATATACAAGGCCTCGAGAAGGGTCCAGAGAGGACATAAAACTTGAAGACTCCTGAATTTAATTAATAATCGGGAACAAAAATTTCTCTAATTTCGCATTAAATAATTTAAAAACTGAATATTAATATTCTACGTGTTCTAACGATAAAGGATATCTAAAAATTTACTTAAATAAGTTATTTCTCATAATAATAAAAATAATTTTGAAAATTTACTTTCCTTCATTTTTAATGAAATGTCAATTTTTGACAAATTTAATAAAAAGAAATTTTTTAATACTGATCCGGGATGGAATTTATCGTTAGCCTTTTTTAACAGACTCTAAAGAAAAGAAAAACCGCCGGAAAAACAGTATTGACACGTGTTTAAGTGCTCCTAACATTTTTGTTTATTTTGAATGTTTAATCATGTTTACGGCAAAATGTGTTTATATTTTGAATCCTAGTGCCAATTACGTGTAGAACAATAACTTGGTGCATCATTTTCTTTTGGATGATTGCTGCTTTTTAACTTTTTACAAATATGCAAGTGCTTCTGTGTATGATGACACTACCGGTTTTGTGCAGCTTGTTTTGTTACTTGTGACTTTTTGAATAGTTTCCCTGTAATAAGAGGGTTATTGAGCAAGCGTTTTGGCTAGTTGAGCAAACCCTCTGCTCAATTGTCCTAACGAAATATGGACAATTGGGCTGGTTGCTCATTCACCCAATGCATTGAGTCCAATAATCCACAAGGTATTTCGAGCTTAAAACTGGAGAAAAAGCGACTTAATATTGATAAAACACTAAGAAACGTTAAATTAAGCATAAATACACAAAATTAGATAATAAAAATACGTATATTAAGAATAAATAACATTTTCGAAAAGACGTGATTTATTGACACTCAGGGAGCAGAACACCTGACTAGCAGAATAGACGTAGCCAATCACAATTTAGTCTCTCGCGGTAGAAAGATTTTGATTGGCTACGTCTATTCTGCTAGACAGGTGTTCTGCTCCCTGAGTGGCAATAAATCACGTCTTTTCGAAAATGTTATTTATTCTTAATATACGTATTTTTATTATCTAATTTTGTGTATTTATGCTTAATTTAACGTTTCTTAGAGTTTTATCAATATTAAGTCGCTTTTTCTCCAGTTTTAAGCTCGAAATACCTTGTGGATTATTGGACTCAATGCATTGGGTGAATGAGCAACCAGCCCAATTGTCCACATTTCGTTAGGACAATTGAGCAGAGGGCTTGCTCAACTAGCCAAAACGCTTGCTCAATAACCCTCTTATTACAGGGTTACTGATGCCTTTTTATTGTGTTCTGTGAATCGATGGACTTGTCTGTATGTAATGAATTTTTTATTTTAAATCATTTTTGTATTTTATTTAAATTATTGGACCAGGAAATAAATAGTTTTATATCAGCTCCATCTTCGATCTGTTGATTGAGTTACTATATCAAGTTTAGACTCTGCTGGTGTAAGTGATTGGCTCAGTCTGGATGTTTGTTGGGTTGCAGAGTTTTAGGAGCCTGTTAATATATGCTTATGTGTATCTCTGGTTGCCTAATGTAGGGATATTATATTTTCATACTTTCTTGACGCAATTACGCTTAAAGAAATCATTGTAAAAATGTCTTAAATGTGCAGGTTTTGTAGAAAGGAGGTAAAAAATACTGCTGCCTATTGTCGTAAATGTGACAAGTATTTTCATGTAAATGCGACATGCTGCACTCATAAAGTCTATAATGAGACAAATGAACTTGTTCCTTGTACTGAGGAGCTGATTAGAATTAATCTTAGAGTGCCAACAAATATGCAATAGCCAATAGACCCCGTAATAACACCAATAGCACCAATGGACGCTTCCCCCACTCAGTTCCAGCAACTCATGGCGGCTATCAATAATTGTGCTACTCAAGTTGAGTCATTGCGGGAGGAGCATGGAAGTTTAATATCTGATATTGCGGATATTAAGGCTAAGATGGAATGTTTTCCTGAGTTAAAACTACAAGTTGAAAATAACTCCAAAAATATAAATAACATTTCTGCAGGGACTGAATTGTTGAGTACTAGGGTTTCTGAAGTTAAGAGGGATAATGAATCTCTCAAAAAACAAATAATAACTCTGCAAAATGAACGAGAAAAATTTGATTCACGTGTCTTGAGAACAGAAATCAAACAAAGTACTGATGCGTTGGTTATATCTGGTTTACCGGAAAATGAGGAAGAAGATTTGAAACAGCTCATTTATGAAATTGCTTCTGCTTTGAAAGTTGCTCTTACCTCAGTGGAGATTGTTGACGTTTTTAGAATGGCTTCAAGAAATCCTTCTACAGAATTATCTGGTACTTCTTCTGACGCTAAGTATCGTGCAGTTTTGGTTCGCTTTTCTTCAGTCAGACCAGGTAATGAGTTTATATCTTCTATGAAGATTAAGAAGTCTCTTTTCTCTTCTGAGATCTGTTCCTCTCTGCAGAAGTGTCGAGTTTATATAAATCCTTACTTGCTTTCAGATTTTTATAACCTGCTTAAAGAAGTGAGAAAAAAGGCGAAGATATTGAAGTACAAGTACGTGTGGTTCAAGGAGAATTCCATTCTGGTGCGACGTGCAGATAAGGAGGAAATAATTAAAATTTCCTCATTCAAGGATTTGGATTTGCTGAAGGAATGACTATCTCCAGTAACTTCTCTGTCTTCATCTACTGATATTCCTGTAGTGCGCTTGGATGTTTCTGAATCCTGTGATAATTCGTTTTTAAAAATCGGTCATATCAATGTAAATTCTCTTAAGTCAAATGTTAATCTTTTGTGTGCTCATTTATCTTTAAATGATTTTCATATTATAGCTTTAAGTGAAACATGGCTGAAAGAAGAAACTAATGACTGTATGGTAAATATAAATAATTATTACTTGGTTCGAAGAAATATACTTGATAAACGTGGTGGTGGAGTAGCAGTATATATTAGAAATGATCTTAGCACTAGTGTTCTTTTCTCATCTCCTGGTAGATTTGATAATAAACCTGATTTTATAATCATTGAAATTTGTGGTCAAAATGTCAAACCTTTGCTTTTTAGTGTAATTTATAGAAGGCCAAAGGGTAAAAACCTTGATGATTTTGAATACCATCTGACCAGATTTGTTACCCGGCTGAAAAAGTTCGTCCAGATTTCCTTCCGGATTTCCATTCGAAAATTTCTGTGGTGATTTGAAACGATTCGTCCGGATTCCATGTGGATTTCGATGCGGATTTTCGTGTGGATTTCAGTATTTATTTTAAATAAGGTTTAAATATGCTAAAACCTCTATAAAAACGTGGAAAACAGTGGGTGAGACCCCTATGGGGTCTCAGAATTGAAATTTGATATTTATTTTTCAATATCTCTTAAAATTAAAAAGTTGAAAAAATTTCCCTCTGGATTTCCTTCTGGATTGTTTCAAAACGCCGTGTAGATTTTCCTCTGAAAAATCCGTGCGGATTTTTACAGCCGGGTAACGCTTATGAAAATGTGATCATATGTGGTGATTTTAACTATGATTTAAATAAAGACTCACTTGAGTCACATTATGCCAGAGCTTTTTTTGAATCATTTAATTTTTATATTGTTCCTTATGCTGCTACTCATCACACTAATAATTCTGAATCTTGGCTGGACTTGTGTGTGGTGGATGATGAAAGTAAACTGGTTTCTTTTTCACAGACACATGTTCCTTTTGTGGCAGGACATGATCTTATAGAATTGACATATAAATGGAAACTTAGTATAAAGAAGTGTTCTACGAAGTTATATAGAAATTTGAAAGGAATGGATGAATTTAATTTTCTGTCTACTCATAATTCTACTAACTGGCTCAATTTTGAACTTTTATACTCAGTTGATGATAAGCAAAATTATATAAATAATGTTCTAAACTCTGCGCTGGATGTGCATGCTCCTTTATGTGTTCATATACCCCCCAAGGAAAATGTGTGTCCGTGTATGAGTACTGAAATAAAGGATCTCATAAAACAAAGAAACTCAACTTTTAGAGCATGGAAGAGGGGTAACAATGATTTAATAAAGAATAAATACAAGATGCTTAAAAATAAAGTTAAATATTTGGTTGGGAGGGCACGTGAGGAATATAATGCTGGCAGGCTTCGTGGTATCACTGATCAGAGGAGTCTCTGGAGGGAATTGAGGTATCTTGGTATTGTAAAGAGTAATGAAGAGGATTTCACTCAACTTTTCTGTGAATGAGATTAATGCTTACTTTTTAACCATTTGTGGAGATTTGTCTTTTGGTAACGCCTCGGTTCCTTTCGGAACATATTCTGGATATTGAGTTTGATGATGCTCATTTTTTCTTTGAGGACATCTGTCCCTCTGATTTACTGGATGCCTTAAAAAGCATAAAGACTGAGGCTCAGGGGATTGATGGTCACTCCATAAGTATTATAATGAAGACTATGCCGGCCCTATTTCCTTACTTTCTAGATCTCTTTAACTTGTCCCTTCAGACGTCGGTCTTTCCCGATGAATGGAAGAAGACTCTTATCAAACCTATAAAAAAGGTGAAGATTCCACAACATCCTAGTGACTATAGACCAATTGCCATTCTCTGCTGCCTGTCAAAGGTACTAGAGAAAATCGTATATAATAAGTTAATTAAGTATGTTGAGTCGAAGGATATTCTAGATCCATTTCAATCTGGTTATAGAAAAGGGCTTGGTACCCAAACACTTTTATTAAAGATGACTGATGATATACTTGAGGCTTCGGATAATAGGATGGTTACCATTGTCATTTTTTTTTATTTTAGCAAAGCCTTTGACATGGTGCCTCATAATTTGTTACTTTCAAAATTGAAAGCCATTGGATTATCTGCTTCGGTTTTAAAATGGTTTGCATCCTATCTTTCTGATAGAATGCAATCTGTGGTGGGTCCCAATGGAGAAAGATCTGAATGGGGTATTATTGGGAAGGGTGTTCCGCAGGGTTCGGTTTTGGGTCCCTTGTTATTTTTGCTCTTTACAAGTGACTTAAGGAGTGTTCTCAGACATACTAAACATTTGTTTTACGTTGATGATCTAAGGATTTACAGGCATTCTACTCTTGCTGAACTGAGAGACAATTTGACATTAGTTAATGAAGATGTTAGAGCCGTTTGTGACTGGGCTAGGTTGAATCAGCTTAAAATAAATCTCAGTAAAACGAATTCAATGATTGTGGGTTCCTCTTGGAATATAAATTGTTTGGATTTAACTAAATACCCATCAATTGAAATAGATGATACCGTGATTCCTTTTATTCAATCTGTCAAGGATCTTGGAGTTATTATTAGTCCGACTCTTACTTGGGACAAGCAAGTTGGTCATATTTGTAAGAATGTTTATGCAACGCTGAGTCAACTTAAATCAAATAGACGAGAAAGATAGAAAAATAGAACTGAAAGATTTGAAAATTCTTTTAGTGTTACTGCTGCTAAACTGTGGAACTCTCTTCTATCTTTTATTACTAATGCAGAGAGTATTGGTACCTTCAGATATAAACTTTTTAAGTATTTACTTGCGGAAACTTGTTAATGTATTATATTGTAACGAATTTTTTTTTTTTTTTAAAACAAACTTTTAATTTTGTAACGAAATATTTCTCTATAAACACAATAATTAAACTTTACTCTTTTATTCAACAAACTCTAAAAGCAACTAAATAAATTCTTCAAACTTGACTCACATATTATCGGCGCTATTTTATAACGAGAATAAACTCTAAACAATAAATCAAAAATAGTCTTAAAACTCTACTTACCACAATTCCGTAATAAATAAAAGAAATCGATCTTCAAATAGCGGTAACTTAATCTAAACTTAAATTCCATACCAGTTTCTCAACATTTACTCAATTATAACCTTAATCCCAATAAACTCTAAAGACTCTATCGTTACATGTGCAATCTAGTTCCCTACTAAATTTGTCTAGGCGATCCCCGGAAGGGCGCCAGAAAATTTTTGTATCGCCGGTATTGTCAACCGGACTAAAATCTCAAAATCTTAAAAATCAAAATCCACAATAAATTCAAAGAAACTTAAATAAGATCGACTAAACAAAAGCATTATTAACTAGATTTTAAGCACGTGCCAGTGTCGCTCAGTTAGGCAGGTTGTGGAGAGAGGGTCGGGATTAGATTCCCGAGAATAGAATGGAGCATTTTATAGGTTCATAAACACAAAATAAAGACTTTAACTTGATCAAAATAAAAAGAATATATTGCGAATAATAATAAAAATAGTTTACAAAAGTAAAAATAATGACCATGATAATTTAATATTTTGAATTAACTTCGTTTAACAAGAATAGTTGATCGGGGCTCAATATCTGAGCAATTACCGTCAAATTAATTAAATAAAATAAAATAAAAAAAACTTACAGAAGCTTTACTTCGGCGAGAATCATACCTGTACTCCACACACACGCTCGTTTTGAAGCTCACAGACTTTATTCACAAATTTAAATAAGACTCACTAAACTGGAACTCAAATTCTGTATTTTAATTGGAATTCGAATACTAGAAACGATATTCCAAAACTGTAACAAGACTGGACGACTAGAACCAAAGCGGAAAACTGTAGCTTACAAAAGGACGCTATCGGCGTTCACATGCTGGTAGCTCGTAAGCTGAAGGTGTTCACACGATGACGATCCGGAAGCAAGAGAGCGATTCTGATTCACACACAAACTCATATATTATTCGGGGGTCACCTGACGAGATCTTTCTAGTACTTCTACCAATTAGTAAGCACTTCGCCTCATAGATTGCGTTAGGATTCCCAAAAATTTACTTAGCACTAAATTTAAATTCAAAATGACTCTAATCTAAAGCGAGAAATCCCTGGTAGTTGCTTCTCCTGGGATCCAGGTTATGACAGGGTAACAAAAGTAGCTTCCACCGCAGGATAAATGTGGCAATTTACCCACGAAGGCCTGCCAAAAGCTTCCTCCCCCAGACGACGCCACATCGCCCAGGAAAGGCCTGCAAATTCCCAAAACGAACACAAAATCCCAAAAAAGTAAAACCCTTTAATGTTACAACTTGAACCCCATCTAAGTGGAGCGCCAGTATCTCAACTGGAGTTCTGCCAATCTACTGAAAAGTCCCAAAAACTCTAGCCAAAATTACAACTCAAAATAAATCTCAAACTGAAAATCAGGAGAAGCAAAAAGCAACAAAAACTCAGAAGTGACTTATTCTTTTAGCCCCAAAAATACAAAATCATTAAACGTAAAAATTCAAAATTAAATATTAACAAAAATTACCAAACCTACTAAAGCCTAAACATTCTCTAGAATTAACCCAAAATACTCTAACTTAAGCAATCTACTTGGCCTGTGCCTTGTAACGGGATTGACCAAAAAAATAACGTCACAATATATATATGTGTTTATGTGTATGTGTGTATGCACATAAAATGATTTCTTGTAGTGATGCTTGCTACTTTCTTAAAAGAAATTATTTAATTTACTGCACTGTTATTTATGTTTCAAAGCGCTTTTTACTTATCAAAATGTTTTTTATTTATATATTATACTGTTATCTAATTATTATATTATTTGATTGTTATATATTGTACTTTTGTTGGTTGTCCTCAAGGTTTCCTAGGACAAAATAAATGAATTCTAATTCTAATTCTAATTCTAAAGTAATCCCAAAGGCTTGTCAAAGAAAATCAAGGTAATGTAAAGATCCATTGGATGCTGGAACAAATTTAAATGTCAACTTTTTACAGTTTTGGGAAAAAAAAAATTTTTTAAGCTGATCCGAAATGAATTTTATCTTAAGCTTTTTTTAAAAGACGCTGGAGTATTCTCAAAAACTTGTCAAAAAATATCAAAGTGGTGTAAACATCCATTTAGATGCTGGAACAAATGTCAAAAAAAGCTTAAATAGGCGACGGATGCAAGGTGACAGAAAATACGAACTGTAACATTTATCGTCGAAAAAAGTTAAATCCCTTCCAATATTTTATTCAGGAAAATTATTCGATATAGGAAGGTAAAAAATATAAACACATAAGTTACATGTGTAATGACGACGTTTCGATGGTTAGATTCACCATCATCTTCAGGCCACTTTATTAAAAACAAAAAAATAACACCAATTTTTAACAAAATAAATTTTCAAATAATAAGATTTTTCTTTTTTTAAACAAAAAATTTAATTTAAAAACACAAAAATATAAACACACACACCTCCGAATTTACACAAAGTTACATAAATAACATGTCAAAAAAACTTTTTTTTATATTTGTGATGAAAAGGTTTTGTTATAATATAAAAAAGGCGTCAACTAAATAAAATTTTCTAATCATTGTCAAAACGACGAATGATTTTGTCAAACTGAAGGTTCGGGGTGAGTGTAATTCACTTATAAATAAGACGATAACAATTGAATGATTTCAAAACAATGAGGTATAGTAATTAGAAATTAAGCCTTCCCAATAATGGAAAATATCTATTACTTAGAAAACAAATATCTTCCTTCTTATTTATAGTATTATTGTAACCTTTAATATGTATCATCTCTGAGATGAGTCTTTTTCTATAATCTGGTTCGAAATCAACAATTTTTACGTCATCAAAGTCAAAATCAAAATCACATTCACATTTATAGTCAATTTCCGAGTATCTTCCACACAAACGGTCAATTTTACTATCGGAAACACCCGCGACATTTTTTGTTAGGGGGAACTTTAAAGTGATAGCAGTATTAACTGGGTTCTCTAATGTTTACACGCGCACATTATTGCCAATGTCTTTGTCAACCGAAATTTTCTGTACACAATTTTTCCACTAGTAAAAATCCTATAACTGTCCTTGCCTGTAAAATCTTATCGTACTTAACTTCGGTTCATAGTCACTTTAACCTTGACATGTTAATCACTTTCGCTGTGTTGACACTCGGCACAATAATCTTATTTTAGAGATTTTAAGAATCCTCTCTTGATGAATTGTTAACTTATTGTCTTATTGTCTAGGGTAAGATGTGGGATGTAAAATCTTTTCCTCAAGCTCAAATTCTACCTCGACTTTCCCATCCGAGACGGTCTCTGGAACTTCTTCTGGGAAAAGGCGGATCTTAACATGACACGAGTGGCACCGTTCAATACAAATTCGAAATAAAAATTACTTCCATTACTCTAAAAACAAATTAACA